>OX456985.1:168177002-168777002 GCA_949752695.1 Melanostoma scalare | reverse complement strand
TGATATTATAACGTTTTGACAATAAAATTTTTATGAAAGCTATAAGTTTTTATTTTAATCGAAAAAGAAGGGAGCAGACGTGAAAAGGGCCCCCAAATTGATGGTTGCCTAGGACCGCGTTTAGGGTTAATCTGACCCTGGGTGTCAGAGTCAGAACTTCTCTCAGAGATCTAATTTGTTTTCTTTAGACTTTATGAAATTCATCCTTGAATGGGACTTTGCAGAACCTCTTCCGAATCTCATTTTCGCCTTAAAAATGTTTATTACAATATGTGTGTCAGTTGCGTCATGTGAAAGGAGTTTCAGTAAGCTTAAATTAATTAAAAACTACTTGCGGGCAACAATGACGGAAAGGAGGCTCAATCTGGGAATTTTAACAATTGAACATGAGGCGACCCAGGAAATAATTTTTGACTACGCTATCAGCGAATTTTCTGCTTTAAAAGCTAGGAAGAAAACGTTTTATTAATGTTAATGTTTTGTTTTTTTTTTTTATACAATGTGAATATGTAGATACAATAATTTTTGTTCTCCTTTTTTTAAATTTTTCATTTGAATTCAAATAAAGAAATCCCAATTATACATGGATTAGCGGAATTTCTTTTATTTTACTGTTTTACATTCTGGGTGTGACACCATAATTGCCGCCCCGGGTTCCACCCATATTAGCTACCCAGTAACAATTTTAGTTCTATTTTAGCCCTTACAACGCTTATAAAGCTGGGTTAACTGGCTGAGTTAAATTCATGTTGCTCTGTAAGCGCTTATAAAGCAGAAATAACGCTTATTAAGAGCATTTTTTTCGACTTTGAGAGCTAGATTCAGCTCCATATCATTTCTTGTATAGCGATTGTAGTCTGCACTCTGCAGTAGCATTAGTGCAAGCGTTATCACCATTTTATTGCGCTTTAAAAGCTACTTTCGTGGTATGCACGAATAGGGCTCTAAATATGATGCTAGAATGCCTGCATGTTCTATAATAGAAACAAAATGACATTAGCGTTTTGATTTAGAGCACTTTCTGCTCTATTAAAGATTATAAAAAGCTGTAAAATGGAAATATAAAAAAGGTTTACTTAAGTGTGAGTGAAAAAATAATAATACTAATAAAAACAATGAAAATTGTTTGCTGGTATAAGAACTTTGCAATAAGTAACTTTTCAAACATACACTAATAAATCTTGAGAGAGAAAATGTTGGAACTAATGAATAGAAAAACTACGAAACATATTATCGTGACGGTGAAATATTAAATAACACGATAAAGGCAATGTTGAGTAATGATGTCATGTGCCGCTCTATTTTCACCACAAACATAGATGTTGCACTTCGAAACTTTACAACGCGCCTTAGAAATATTTAAGTTTTAGTAATAAGTAAGTAAGTAAGTAAGAAAGTAATTCATTTTATTTAACAATATTTCAATACAGTTTGAATAAACATAACGAATTTTAAAGCTTTGGCTAAGCCGTCAGCTCAGTTGGCAAAGTTTATACATTTGTACTTTTTTATAATTAAATTTACAAAAATTGATTTAAATGAATTCAGTCATTAATATAAATTAATATATTTTGAATTTAGAAAACAGTACAATAATTTCCAATGTTCACCATTTAATAAATCTAATGTTTCATTCATTGTAAAGCTGTTTTTCTTGAAGAAATTTCGTCTTTGAGGTTGAAATACTGGACAGATGCTTATAAAATGAAAGCAATCATCTTTTGCTTTAATGTTACAGACGGTACAGAATTGCTGGAAACTTCCGTTGTATGGACTGCCATTTAAGGTTAAGAGTTCACATCTTGATTAGCGATATTTCTTTATAATTGAATTTGTCTTGAAAATAATTATTCTGCAGCAGGTTATGATTGAGTTGTGAGTACATTATTTTGCTCTCAGACTGCTTAGCTTCTGTTACTAATTTTTCCAGCACATTGTCCTCGAGTTTTTGTATTACGTTGTAAGGCTGCTGTTTCAGTTGAACTAAGTTATTCAAATCAAATTGGATAACTTCTCCACACCTATCGCCAATATTTTGCCACTTTGAAATCAACCAGTCCTTATTCCGTATTTCATAAAGGAGCATTTTCTTGGTCAAACGGCCATCAGAATGTGTAGCAACTTTATAGATGTAGTCTGCTTGCAGCTTAAGAGTGTTCGTAAAGAGTTTAGCAAGTCCTGTTTCAAAATAAATTGCGTAGTTAGGTGTTCCATTTGGTAAATTAAACAGCTTTTTTATAAAATTTCTTTGGATCTTTTCTACGACTTCAAACTCATCCGTTCCCCAAACTTGTGCGGCATATCAAAGAGATGTTTTTACAACACATTCAAATACTTTGTATTTAGCCGACAGCGATGCTATTTGGTTTGAGAAAATATTCCTCCATGTCATATTCAGCAAGCTTTGTGTAGATTTCGCCTTTTCAGTTAGATGATTTTTGAAATCCATTGTTTTGTTCAACTTGACGCCTAAATAGTTGTAGTCTTTAGCGATTTCAAGACGATGGTCATTGAAGAACCCACTTTCTCTTACCAGATTGTGAGAAGAACCTGCGAATATCATGAATTTGGATTTTTCAGCATTTATTGTTAGACCCCATGTGTTGCAGTATGTTGACAACCGATTTATCATGAGCTGCAAGTTTTCTGGTGACTCTAAAAAGCTAGTGATCCTTGTCGTTGTTGTATCGTCCGCATATAAAAGAAAATTAATTGTAGTGTTCGCCATCCGAATTCCACCAGGAAGATATGTGCCAATATCGTTAATATACAATGCAAATAGCAAAGCACTCAGGGGATATCCTTGTTTAACACCAGTGCTAGTATCAAACCATTGTGAGAACGAGATCCATCCCATACCACTGCTTCTGTACCAGCATACATATTTCTTAATATTTTCAAAAGTTTCGTTGAGATTCCGAGTTGGGAGAGCTTATATACTGGGTGCGACAAAAGTATGGAAACCCCTGGAAATATGGCAGAATATGCGTTAAAAAAAATCAAAGACCGTATATCCGACGTATTTTTCGACGAGGAATCCGATGGTGACCTTGAATTTGACCTTGGACGTAACCTTGAAGCCCCAGCGACCCAAAAATCGATTTTTTCAAGTGGAAACCCCAATTTATTGCAGATTTGGAAAGAGCGTACATGTATTTTATTTTTTTTAATGATATTATTAGAGGTGCAGCGCTTGAAATAAAAAATACGTGAAAAATGAAGACATTGGTCTGAAACCCTTGGAAATATCGCAGAATATTCGTTAAAAAAAAACAAAGACCCCGTATCCGACGTATTTTTCGACGAGGAATCCGATGGTAACCTTGAATTTGACCTTGGACCCTCCCATATTTCTAGGGGTTTCCATACTTTTGTCGCACACTGTATAAGAGCACTTCTATTCACAAGGTCAAAGGCTGGCTTAAAATCAACAAAGAAAGCGTAGACCTTCTTTTTCCTGGCTTGGAATGCCTTAATAATTGATGTTAAAACAAATATCTGATCCACAGTACAATAGTTTTTCCTAAAACCCGCTTGGAAGTCCGTTAAAATATGGTTAATTTGAACCCACTTTTCTATTCTGTTCACTAGAATACTGCAAAAAAAATTTGCCAAAACGTTCATAAATGATATTCCCCGATAATTCTCGACGTTGTTTGTATCACCTTTCTCATGAATAGGGAAAATAACAGATTTTTGGAACGAAGTGGGAATAAAGCCGGTTGAAAGAATCTAGTTGAAAAGTTGCTTTACCTTATTAGTAAAAGCCGGTGTTGCATTTTTAAAGTATTCATATGGAACTCCAACTTCGCCTGCTGCTTTTCCATCTTTCGCTTTTTGAAGTACGTTGTTTATTTCATTTACGTCTACTTCACATTCCAAAGTTTCCTCTATAACCAGTGGTTCTGCATAAGAAAACGACAAATCAGAGTTACTATAGAGAGCATGTTTTTGAAGTGGTGCGAAAGATGATCTGCGAACATATGAGCACCAATTATAAAGTTGGATCCACTTATTTCTTTAGCTAAATTCCAGAAGTCTTTTCAATTATTAGTTTTAGTAATAAATAAAAACAAAATCAAAAAAATTGTTTTTGAGAAATTGGTATGAAAATTTGTAGTCTCTACCAAAGCCACCATTTTAATGACGCAACAAAAACATCTCTTTTAGAGCTCCTACTACATCTACTTTAAAGCGTTAAGCTCCCGATTGACTTTTAGTACATATCTCAAGCAGATGATATAATGCCTTTGTAAAGGAAAGATATTGAAATGAGTTGGGCTCGTGGAGTGTTGCGGTAAAGGTTGTAATAAAACATATTTATCGATCAGCTAGCCTTATAAGGTTTAAGAGCTTGGAGATGTTGTAAGGCACACATTTAGAGCATTAAATAAACTAAAAATTGCCAGAAGTTGTAAAAAAGATCAAACTAGAGCAGTAGCCACAGACTTTACTCTTTTAAAGCTTTTCTTTATGCATATTTAAAACTTGCAGCTCCAAAAATGTTACTTGGGTACGCTACTAAGTCCACCGTTAGTTCTATAGGTCGAATTCATACGCGGTGACTTTCTAAGGGCAGTCAGCTACTAGCAGAGCACTATACACCTGCAGCCGTATTTATAATCGCATAATAAACTCCGAACAACTTTAAAACACGCTTATTCATTGAATAAAACAAAAATCGTATTTATAATCATTTTCCGTCAGTGAATAAGGGCTGAATAGCTTAAACGCCAATATGCGTGTTTTAAGCGTGTTTTAGCGCATAAATGTCATTTGATTTTGAGTATTGAGTTGTCATTCAGTGGTTTATTTACAACTTTGAGAATTTTAAAAATAACTAAAATGGAAATATACATAATTTGGATGTAGCAAATATGTTTTCAATTGAAAGAAATATGCTGTGTTTTCCTTTTTTGTAAATTGCTTTCTTACAAGTTTTCCAGCTGGGAAGCGTTTTTGATTTTCCCTTTTTGGGCAAAACAACAAAAAATTAAAGCCAAAGAATTGTATTTGTGTAAAGCTAAAGAAATAAAAGGAACAAATGTTTCTCCGGTGTTTGGTTTCGAGCAAATTGGCAAAGCAAGTTCTGCACTATAAAAAGTGTTTAATTGTTTAAAATTTTTTACTTTTTTATTCTTGAAAAGGCAGTAGACATCGAATGATCGAATGTTCCATAACTAGGAAAGTATAAACAAAAACAAATTTCTGTTGTCAGTTCAACCATTGAGAAACAAAAATAGAGAGTTTCTTTATGATTTTGACATAAGGGATGAATAACTATAATGGGTGATGAAAAAGATTATAAATAAGGATTTTTTATTCACTGAATAAAGTCCTAATAGGTTCTTATTCACTGCATAACTACTATGCGTTTTAAGCGTGTAATAGAAAATCTAATAAATACGGCTGCTGGTGTTTCTCAGTCAAAGCTCTCTCTCTGTTCTATTTATAACATTTCAATTGTAGTTGTAACCCCTTGAAGCACGTTAGTTGTAAAAGTAATTAATTTTAAACAATTTGCAGCCATTTAAAATATGAGCAATACTAAAGATTTAGAATGTTTCAACTTTACAATTAAACTATTACAATAAATAATTATTATTATTCATTGAATTCAATTGTCTCATCGCAATTTAAAATATCAACAAAGTCAAGTTACAGAACCACTTGAAAGAACAGAATACTACCTACACTGACATATTGTAACCCAACGTAAATGACACAAGTGAACACTTATACTTCACCAAGAATGGCCTCTACAAAATAAGTCATTCAGTATCCGAATGCAAACAAACTAAAGCTATAAAACCAATATTAACAGGCATACAATCTCATTGTACGATAACGCTCGCTCGTAACCCTCACAACTCTATTATTATCTTCTCCAAGCAGAGAGTATACAGAAACAGCAAAACACATTCGACATTTAATTTTCCACCGACTTTCGACACGCGCACCAACCAAATTAACATTTTAATTTTGACAGTTTTGCTGAAATATTATCAACAATCAATTACGCCGTAACTACGCACCCGTTGATGTTCCTTTCATACCCTCAGCAACCCCATGCAAACAATTTGCCTAATTAATAAGCGTATGAATTGAGCTCCGCACAAGCATAAAGGCCTACCTCCCTGCTACCTCCTTTGTGGTTGAGTACAGTAACTATAAGTTACAGAACCACACCCGCCTTTGCTAATTCTGAAAACTCGCGAGCTCTGGTGGACCTCAGATCCGTACCAATAAACACCAAAAACTCCTTCCCAGTTCGGCCCTGAAACAAAACCAAATTACAAATATCCTCTTTTTCCAGGCCATCTGATATTTTGTTTGTTTGTCATATCTGGGAGCAGCAAGACCAGCACAAAAGGCACGTATGGGCAATTTTTGTTTGTACATGCCACCCTGATTCTAGACATTTACATGCAGACACAACACATGGGCCCGAGGCTGGCAGGCGTCAGAATTAAATGTCCACAAAGCCGCATTTTGTTGCCAGGTTGGCATGGCAGGCTCCCACAACCCACAACCTCGCCCACTCTTTGCCACACATGAGTATCCTATAGCTACATATGAAATGAACTGTATAAGGCTCGCACAACACACAACGTACAACAGCGGCTGAATAAAATTGCATAATTTACAGAGTTTTAAAATTTACAGTCACGACCCATGGCAGTGGTGGACCATGAAGTAACTGCAATCAGATTTTAAACCGCTGAATTTAACCGCATTAAGTACGTGTCAAAATACCACCACTCCAGGCCTTCAACCAGAGCATTAAAATGCAATGAGATTTTGGTCCGCAGGTAGGCCTATACTTGTATGCATACAGATATGATGTGTTATCGACGTGATAGAGTAATTCGAATATAAGAGTGAAAAATTGTTCGGAACTTAACAAAAAAGAAAGTATTGAGTTCAAAAAATTAATTACTCGACCGTAATGGAGAAAACTATTATATAAAGTCGTTTCACGAAGGTGTTTGCAGGGCTTCATTAAAGCATATTATGTTGCAGTGTTAATTAAAAAAAAAGAAATACGCTAAATTTTCAATGAACGTAGTACTACTCCGCTTATGTAAGAACTGTCTTCACTATCCATTGTTTTCCGAACAATTCTACGGGCATCATTAAAGCTGTGCATCAAAAGCTTTTATCTGCGGGGAAAATGATTTACGGTATATTCTTTTTTAACTTAATTGAATTACAGAAACAAATAAGACATGAGGTATTTTAAGGCACCGGTGTAATACAAAGTTCTTTCTTTAAAAAACTGAAAAATGTCCTTTAGAGCAAGTACACGTAATTGACATTTTCTTTCAGTAGTTATTCTTCTCTCACTAAAAAGTAGCAACTATGTTCAAAGATAAATCATATTTACACATCTTCCAAATAAAAATACGAACGAATACATATGTACTTCCTTAGTTATTTTAAGTTTAGGGTAGGTTAGGAGAGGTTGGGTAAGGTTAGGTTAGGATATGTTTAAATGGCTGTCCGGAAAACGACTGACCCACTTGGATCAATATTAGGTCCATGTAATACCATAAGAAGTATGTGAGGGAGTACTTCAATTAACTAAACCATTTGGAGCATTTGATAAAGCGATAGAGGTGAAGAATATCTGTTTCCAACTAATGTCTTGGATCCTCGAGGATGAATTCTCCAAGACGCAGTTTTCTTTTGAAGGCGAGTGCAGGACATGAGCAGATTAGAAGTGGAATTGTTTCTTTTTCCTCTTCGTCTAAGCAGCTTCTGCAGAAGTGGTTTGATGGAACGCCGAGTCCAATGGCGTGTCCACCTATAAAGCAATGTCCGGTAATAACACTGATTACGGAGCCAATGTGCAGTCTGCTTATGGATAGCAAGAATCTTGTGCGTTTTAGATCTAGTTTTGGCCATATCTTTGCCCTGACACCCAAAAATGTCAATATTGAACTTTCAACCATATCCTTGAGATATAGGCGACAATTGAGGGCGGTTACTGAATTCGTGGAAACAGCGCAGAGTGATATCACGATTTCTTTTAGCCATGATAGGAACTCTTTGATCGCCAGAATGTCCGTAGTGGTTTAGATGGTGAACCTAACCTTTCTTCGGTTTTTAAAATATCTGTATCGAAATGAACTGAATCTTCTCGCAATAATTCTTCGTCTTCTCAGATTGGTGTAACTCAATATTAAAATACAAACCGAATTTTTAAGTCAGCTCTCATTTTAAAAACATTGCTGGTATTGATTGAAATATATGACTTAAGAGTAAAATTTTATGGTATATAAATCATTTATTTAAATTTAAGGATCTGCTCATTACTTTAATAAGCTTTTAATATGAAATTGAGCATTTTAAAATATTTACGAAGTATTTAACCTTTTTTATTCAAGAATTTAGCTTTTCTTCATTATTTGTCTTTTGCAATCAGCTACAGGAGTAGCTTTAATAAGTCACAGCAGTAGTCCGCCAGCACTGACGCATGCCATCGACCGACGGTTAAATCTCCTTTTGATAGTTGATATGTCTTGATGAATTCGTTCATCGATGAATTCGTTCATCACTTATATCACCGCAGTAAAGAGAAAAAAACAACGATATAGGTTAGGTTAGGTTACAATGGCTGTCAGGAATACACCCGACACACTTAGACCAATACTAGGTCCATTGTGATACCATAGAAATTATGCGAGGGAGTACCTCAATTAACAAAACCATTTGGAGCTTTTAATAAAGCGAAGGAGATGCAGGGGATCTGTGTTCGACAGATCGCTTGGATCATCGGGAAAATATTTCCCCTGATGCCGCTTTCTTTTAAAAAAGAGTGCAGGACATGAGCAGAGGAGGTGTGGTACTGTCTCCTCCTCCTCCTCATCTAAGCAACTTCTGCAGAAGTCATTAGAGGGAACGCCAAGTCTTATGGCGTGTCTTCCTATCAGACAATGTCCGGTAATGACATTGATTACGGAGCTAACTTGCAATCTGGTAATGGATAACAAATGTCTTGTGCGTTTTGGATCAAGTCCTGGCCATATACGTTTTGTTGCCACGCACGTGGTGATATTGTTCCACCTGTGATTTGTTTTGTCCATTGCCTCTTGCTTTAGCATAAGTTTACATGTAGCGATTGGTATGCCAATATTCAACCTGCTGGTTGAGATCGGTAGAACGGTTCCTTCTCTGGCGAGTTCATCGGCTTTGCAGTTACCCGCGATATCTCTGTGCCCCGGCAACCAAAAAAGGTGAATATTGAACTGTTCAGCCATCTCCTTTAGAGATAAGCGACAGTTGAGGGCGGTTACTGAGTTCGTAGAAACAGCGCCGGGTGATTTGAGGGCTGCTTGACTATCTGAGAAAATCCGGATATTCGTTGAGGATATCACGTTTTCTTTTAGCCATGATAGGCCCTCTTTGATCGCCAGAATTTCCGCTTGGAACACGCTACAATGGTTTGGAAGGCGGAACGAGAGACTTACGTTAAGTCGGTTTGAGTACACCCCGCAGCCTACCCCTTCCTCGGTTTTTGAACCATCTGTATAGAAATGAATTGAATCATCTCTCAAAAATTCATCGTCTTCCCAGGTCGTTCTCGGTGGGATTGAGACTTGGAACTTATTATCAAAAACCAATTGGGGGATGGTATAGTTGGAGTGGCAAGGGATTGATCCGAAAAAATTCAGGATCGTAGCGTGGCCGATGTTATTTACGGTCCATTTTGAGATAGCTCTCATACGAATGGCTGCACTGGCGGCCATTTGTTTGCTGAAGATATCTTGTGGTGTAAGGTTAAGGAGTGTATTTAGGGCAGCTGAAGGTGTTGATCTCAGTGCTCCGCTTATACACAGACAGGATGTTCGTTGGACCTTGCTTAGATTATCGCAGTAGGTTGTAGGTCCTTTTATCAAGAGCGGTCCACCATACCACTACTCCGTATGTGAGTATTGGTCTGATGACCGCGGTGTAGAGCCAGTGTGTGAGCTTCTAAGAGAAACCCCATTTATTACCAATGGCTTTCTTACTGGAAAATAAGGCTACGGTGGATTTCCTGATTCTTTCCTGTATATTGGCTTTCCAATTTAGCTTTTTGTCTAAGATTATACTTAGATATTTAGCTTCGTTTGAAAGTATAAGTGAGATTCCATTTATTGACGGATTTATTAGTTGAAGAATTTTATATCTCCTGGTGAAGAGAACGAGTTCAGTTTTCTGAGGGTTGGCCCCTAGATCACGTTTTCCCGCCCATTTTACAAGTTTATTTAGAGCGGTCATGCTCAGGTCCGTAAGGACGTGAGCATGTTTGCCGGACACCGCAATGGAGACGTCATCTGCATATGCAATCACTTTGAATCCCTCAGCTTCTAAGTCAACTAGAAGTTCATTGACGACTATATTCCATAGAAGAGGGGATAGGACTCCGCCTTGCGGTGTTCCTCTACTGACAAATCTCTTTGCAGAGAAGTTTCCTAGAGTAGAGTTGATTCTCCTGCTTTTTAGCATTAGATTTATCAACTCCACTATGGAACCATCTACTTTGAGCTTCGTCAGTGCCTTTGTAATTGCAGAGTTGCTGACGTTGTTGAAGGCGCCCTCTATGTCGAGGAAAGCGGCCAGAGTGAATTCTTTGTGATGGAGGGAATATTCTATAGTACGTACCAGGGTGTGTAGGGCGGTTTCTACAGATTTTCCCTTACAGTAGGCGTGTTGTGCTGTAGATAACAATTTTGGATCTATAGCTGTACGCAGGTGGATATCAATCAGTCGTTCTAAAGTTTTAAGAAGGAAAGATGATAGACTTATTGGTCGGAGATCTTTTGGGTTTACGTGGGATGATTTCCCAGCTTTAGGTATAAATACAACCTTGACCTCTCTCCACTGAGTGGGGATATAGTTTAAGGTGGTACAGCCGATGAGAATTACTTCAAGGACAGGGATAATAATGTCCGCGGCCTTTTGAAGTTCGGCTGGAATTATACCATCAGGTCCAGGGGATTTGTATGGGTCAAAGCTGTTAATGGCCCAAACTAATTTTTCCCTTGTAATCAGATCGGGGTTGTTTGTTATTATGCTACCTGGTTCTGTGGAATCATAATTGCATAAGTTCTTAGAGCTTCCTGGAAAGTGAGTGCCCAGAAGCAAATTGAGCGTTTCTCCGCAGGATTCTGTCCAGCCGTCAGCTGTTTTCAAACTGCTAGGCATGGTCGGACTCTTTGAGAGGATTTTTCTTAATCTAGAAGCTTCTGAAGTATCTTCTATTTCACCACAGAAGTTTCTCCATGAAGTTTTAGTTTTCCTCAGTTGATATTTATATGTTTTGAGGGATTCCTTGTAGGAGTCCCAGTCTATTGAGATTTTTGATTGTTTAGCTCGGTTGAAAAGTTTTCTGCATTCCTTCCTGAGCGGCTCTAGCCCCGAGCTCCACCACAGTGGTTTCCGTTTTCCTCTTATTTTTATAAGAGGACAGGATTTGTGAAGTGAGTGGTTAAGGGCAGTGGTAAGATCATTGACTTTTTTGTCTAGATCCTGTTTGTTTGTAGGGTTTTATAAAAGTTCAGGTTTAATAAACTTTTCCAGTGTTACCCGATATTTTTGCCAGTCAGTTTTCCGATAGTTTCGGAAGACTGGTTGCTTGAGAGGTTCCTCATTAAGATCAAATTGAATGTATCTATGATCAGCAAAGGAGTGTTCAGTAGATACTTTCCAATTAGTAATTCTATGATGAACCGAATCGGAGACAAGAGTGATATCTAAAACTTCTTGTCTGTTTCTGGTAATGAATGTTGGTTCATTGCCAGTATTATTTACTATAAGGTTAGTACTTAACCCTCCTTTACAAACTGGGGTCCATTTGGACCCCAGAGCATGTTTGAACACTCATAACTTTTTTGTTTTTCATTTTTTTTTAAATGGGATTTATACTCAGTTAACAAAATTCAATTTTTTATTCATTTCTTAAGTTGAAACGATTATCAGAGGTTTACAGATTTTTCTGCGATTTTTTTGTGAAAAGAACCTGTCCACCCGAACTGGGGTCCATTTGGACCCCACTACTGAAATTGTATGAAAAATCATATTTTTTCAAATAAATAATTATTTTATTTCAAAAGCAGCATAGTTTATGTTTAGAAGGATTTAGTTTGAAGTTATTGGCAGTTCCAGCAGACATTTAACACATAAGGTTGTGGTGTGGCAAGGGCAACGACATCTGCCACATCCATCGCAGGTGGTTATGGTTTTCTTGTCGTCTACTCTTGGGCAAAGGTGACATCTGCTTCTTTTACAAGAGAGCCTTTTGGGGGACTGTTGGTAATTTTCCCTGAACTCTCCCCAAAATAGCATCCAAATCCAATACCAGATTGTGTTGCAAGTTGTGAACGTTTATTCAATTCTGACTCAACCAGTTCCTCCGCTAGTTCGATGAGTTTATCACTTCTGAACAAATTATTGTTTCTTCTAGGCAAATTGAAGTGTCGGAAAATGATGACAGTTACTAGGGCTGCTACGTCCTGTAAGTTGTAGAATACAACCATCGGCCAGCGATTTGTTTGACGTGTACATGAATATATTGAGACCATTTAGTAGAACACATCGACTCCACCTTTGGTGCGGCTATAATCCAGTATCATGGCAGGTTTACTTTGATGACCGGAAGTGGCTTTCTCGCAGTTATGTTGTATTGATAGCAATACCACTTGTTTGTTTGGCTTCGGAACATAACTCACCAACGCCATTTTTCCAGAAAATCCAAAGATGGATGAGTGGACTGGACGTTACTGCTTTTTATTATTGACCTTTACATACTCATTCTGGTCATCAAGAACCTCCTTCGCTACAAAAGGTTGAGGCAAATCTCTTTTGTTTTTCCGAATCGTGCCAATAATAGTGATCTTCTTATCCAGGAACCTCAATGCCAAATCCACCGACGGCGACGTAATGAAATTATCAACAGTGAGGTTGCGTCCAGAATTTAAATATTTTGGCATCAACGACATCACCATATCATATCCACGACCAAGTCCTGTACTTTGGTTAGAACTACTAGTGCAGATAGAAAACTTCAGTGGATAGCCCGTTGAGCTTTCATTCAGCCACCTAAACTTCAAGCCATATTTGGCAGGCTTGCTTGGCATGTATTGGGGAAATTCAATCCTTTTTAGGTCATAAAATTGTTTGACGACCCGAACAAATTGAAATAATGACTATTTTTTCTTTTGATAGGCATATCTGACAAGAACATTGATATGCACGAATATTACAATCAGTAATTACGTAAAACAGACATATCGAAAGGGATAAGCGGGAATCCCAGATTTGTGAAGTTAGGCAAATTTCCATCGTTTTTGTAATTGAAAAATTTTATTGATGACCTCCTCCTACATACCTGCATAATGACATCTCTGCTTAAATTTCTTTTCACTGCTATATAAAATACTTAGAAACAATTCATACAATAGCTAGAAGAACTACAACTGAACAATATAAGTCAGAAATGAAAAAAATTTCGAAGAAAATATCGTGGGGTCCATTTGGACCCCAGTTCGGGTGGACACGACTTTTGTCGGTTCGTAAATTAGGGTTAAAATAAAATCAAAAAGTGACTCACCCCTTTCATTTATGTCAGTGCTGCCCCATACTGTGTGATGCGCATTAGCATCGCATCCATGGATGAGGCAGATCTTCTGCCGTTCTGCTGCAGCGACAATCCTTTTAAATAAGTCGCCTGGAGGAGGGCCAGGATGGTCATGACCGAGGTAAGCTGATACCAGCCAGTAGATGTTGTCACTGGTCTGGTATCTTATTGTGGTGACATCACGATTGCTGTAATGAGGGAGTAAAAATACATTAGTGCTACTTCTTACCAATATGCAGGATCTGGGTTCACCTTTGTCCTTCATATACAGTAGAGTATATCCAGGAGTCCTTAGTCCTCAAACGATGGACTTGATGATCAAAGGCTCTTGGATAAGGACAATATCTTACCCCCTCTTGTTTAGACGGAGAAGAAGGGAGGCCGAAGCCTGCTTGGAGTGTTGGAGGTTAATCTGAGTTAGCTGCACCATCTTGGGAACAACTAAGTAGACTAACCCCCACCAGGGTCTGGTTGAGGTCGTCGTCTGTTTCGCTCTCAGAGTTTGACCTAAGAAGGTCATCCTCGCTGAGCGAAACCTCGTTAGCGGAGTCATCAGTCTCCAAGTCGGAGAATTTGACGACGTTTTGGGCATCCAAGTCGGATGTGGAGGGTTTATTATCATACGTTTCAGCAGAGGATGTGCCGAGCTCGTCTATCTCCATGGATGGAGGGTCGACTTGCCCTGCGGATTCTTCCACTGAAGACTGATGGGTTACCGGAGATGGAACGATGTTATGCTCTTCATCTTTTTTATATATTTTTAAGGCAATATTTGACCAGCCGAACCGAATCACGCCTTTTGTCGCAGCCAGGGGAGCCAGGGAGTCCTTATTGATGACTATTATAGCCGATCTATAGTGACTCTCTTGCTCTTCCAGCTTCGCGACTTTCCAGTCGTGAGTAGGCAGGGTTGGATTGCCAAATTGTATCATTTTCATGATAGTTTCCTTGCAGGAGAGTTCCGCTGGTAGTCTAGCACGAGCCCTAGGCCTGCAAGGCATATCCTCCCTTGACACGACTTCAAGCTTAGCGCCAGGCCAGAGTCCCTCTAACCTGCTTATCGCAAGCTTATACAGATCGCGCGACCTCTCACCATCAAACGCGATTAACCTGACGCGCCCCTGATACCATCCTGCGTCCTCAAAGATGGCAAGTTCCCCTGGGTTTTCCATCATAAGAGTCCAGTAGGAGGCCTGGAGCTTGTTCATGATGATCGCCCATTGATCGAAAGAGATCGCACCATCCGCGTTACTCCTGTCAATGACAGCGAAAATGGGTTTGTCCTTCAGTGCGTCACTGTACGACATGTCTTTTTTGGAGCTGAGGGTGCTTGGTTTTTGCACCTTAGGCCTTTTGGCCTACTATATAGGTACTTTAACTTTTAAAGATTTCAATGCCTCTTTTTCGATTGCCTGCAAAATCAAATCAAAGTTTTGGTCCTTAAAAATCTCTCGAATTTGAGGTCCGACAAAAATTCCTTCATTTATCTTGGCGTCGCTAAGATGTGAAAATCTACTTCACAAGTTAATAAGAAAATTAATAAAGTTCTACGTGAATCCCAATTTTATATGCAATCGAGGGAGCAGTATTTTTTGAGCATCGATTAGAGGAGGATATTTAGCGTTCTTTCCCCCAGGGCATAGACTTTGTCTTGAAGTCCGTCTTTTTTACGCCCGGCTATCCCATTCATACAAAAAGCAACAGTATTTGGTGTTACGCATTTGCAGAACTTACAAAATGCCAATGACTTTAAGATCCCCACAAATTACCCATTGGTGCTCTGAGCAAGATATACATATACATAGTTCCGAATTTGGCTTTATATTTGCATATGTTTCCTTAGCATGCGCTGAGTGACATAACGGAATTGAACGTAGAGTGTTACAGTTGTGGAGGAGAACAGCTTTCAAACTCAATTTTGAGGAGTCTATGAAATGGCTCCATTCCAGAGGGTTGTATTTAATCTTAAAAGCATTAACTTACCCTCGTCGAGACCATCGGGCCTGACCAGGCATTTTATTTTTACACGTTAATTAGTTATGCCTGTTATTTACCTAGAGACTTGTGCTCCTCCTTAAATTTTATTAGCTTTCGATCCATTGCTTTGAGAAGTTTGAAAAGTTCTTTAACAGGATGAAAAAGGGATGAAAATGTTCCACCTTAGTCTAGCCAGGCTCCAGGCACCGGCTAGAACCCTATGCAGGGTGTCCCGTACTTCGTGTATTATCCTTTAGGGTGTGATTCTTGGTTATATTCTAAGAAAAAAATTGTTGTACAGTAAAGCTCGTTTCTCAACTTTGACATTACTTTTCGACAATTTAAAAAAAGGCTAACTTTGGTGTACCCTGACCTGTGTTAAATTCGATATCTCTGTCAATTCTGATGAAAGAGACCTAATCTTAGACTTAATTTTTTTTAAATTAACAACCTTTAAGACTGTATTAAAATTGAGCTTCCATAGGTTTAGGGTTGCCAGATTTTCAATTTTAAGTGGTGTTCAAATTTTCTTCCCGAAATAATGTTTTGACTTTGAGGTCATATTTTTACAGAAAATGCCTGGTAAACATAGAGTTTCTTTATTTTTTACAGATGAACAAAACAATAATGAAAAAGAAAATGGGCACGACTGGGTCGCACGAACTTGCGATTGTGTTCTAAATACGATATCAAAGTCTAAAGGCTGAGTAAAAGGTTTTGGTTTTAGCTCTTCATAATATATTTTGTGGTACAGGGTTGCCAACTACACATTAATTATGAAAATTTAATTAAATCACGCAAAATAATGAAAAAATTAAATTAAATATTCCAAAGGTTTCAAGCAAAAATCTAAAAACGCCATTCTTTTGCAATCGTTAATAAATATGAATGATGAAAATTTAATCAAAATCGTTGGAGCAGTTTTCCCAAAAAACGGATTTTTATTTTTCACTTTTTTTTTAAAACTGTTTTTTAAAAGTCGAGTATGCAAAGTTTTAGATCTTAATAAGAGTTGTTTTGGCAATAAATTTGAAAAAAATTGAAGATATGGTTTCGAAGTTATTTTCAAAAATCAAAATTTTTTAAAAAAATTTATAAAAATTTCCAAAACAAAATTTTTTTAAATATTGATATGCAGTCTTTCTTTTACAGTTTACGACTTCTTAAATCCAAAATTTCGCCAAGATCGTGTAAGCCATTAACGAGAAAGTCGGTTTTTAAAAAAACGGTACTATGGGAGGTACCGTTTTTAGCCTTTTCTCAACATTTTTTTTAGACAATCCAAAATTAATCCCTCACACAAAATTTTATCGAAATCGTTAGAGCCGTTTTCGAGAAAAATAAGTATTATCATATCGGTTGTATGGCAGGTACCGTTATTTCAAGACCTAGAGACCCAATTCCAAAAATTTCTCTGTACACTGCTCCATAGAGCCTAACTGCAAATTTTGAAGAAAATCGGTCAAGTGGTTCAGGCTGTAGATCCATATACAGACAGACATACAGACATACAGACATACAGACATACAGACAGAATTGCAGGACCCACTTTTTTCGTATTCTCTATCGTCGTAATGTCGTATTTAATTGTTATCTCAAAATTTTTTTTCTGCACGATTGCAAGACTTGCCTTATGGTACCTGTAATCGCAAGTAAAAACTCAATAATAAGTGCACTCAAAAACCCATACACTTCGTGATACTTGAAAAAATACAAAACGGGTAAAATTGAGGTTTGTTTGAATAAAACAATAATATGGGCATTTTTAATAGTTTTTTATGTATTTTATACAAATACAATCATAACAAGTGCTCAAAGTGCCCTCCTTCGTTTTGAATGCATGCCAGAGCCTGTTTTTGAATTTCGTTGTGGGAGTTGCTCCATAAAAAGGAAAGTGAAATATGTTTTTCTTTGAAATACTATATATCAAAGAACATACTACGTTGCAAACTGACCGAAATTGGGCAACTTGACAATAGCAATGTATCATCGATTTTAACAGTGAGTGGCGCCCCACTCTCCAAGATGATTAAGTGTCTCCAAGCTCCAACTTAACCCTTTCATGAGTGAATAGTATCGCACTGTGTTTAAATGTGCGCCTCACTTATACTACTTAGATCTTAACTGAAACATTGAGTCCTCTCTAACCATAGGTTTCTGTATCGATTCTCAAGTATATTAAAAGAGCCCAATGGTCTTTGTCGCCCGGCTGCAACCCCCCTCTCAACTCCGCTCCGCTGATTTAAGTGAGGAGTAGGATGTAGGATTCATGTAACTGTAACTGTAACTGTATATCCAAAGGTTTTAGAATGCATCCCATTGGCTAGCTTAATCAAAGCCCAATAACAACTAAAAACGTAAAATACGCCCCTCAACCGCACTCATCAAAGACTAAAATTAATTTCCATGCAATACTTGATTTATTAATTGCGTTGGTATTAATTTATTTTGAACAAGAATCATTGTTTAAACACAAAATTAATATAACATTTTAATTATAAATAATTTGATTATAATGGTGAGTTATGTGGTGTTCGCTGTTGCATTACTTGCTAGGGATGTTGAATATTTACATCCATTGTTTTTATAACCATTTTAATATATTTTATACTTTTTTGTTGCCTTTTTGCGGTGTCTATTTGCTTGCTATCAGTGTTTTGTGTGTGTATGTTATTTTGCCATGGTATAGCTCATTAATTTTTTTTTTTTTTTTATTTAGTATAACATAAAAGCCATTTGGTTATGTTATGAATACCCTCCAGAGGATGTTTGGTGACTGGTGACCAATTTGGGAACAATTATAGTATTAAACAGTGGCTCGGGAGAAGATGAACAATTGAATTTGGTAAACTACTCGCCCACATCACCTACATAATTTTTAGAAAGTCCTTCTTCATTCCGGTGGTCTGCATTCCTGAGCAGTCATTGGAAAGGACATTGATTTTGTCTAATTCGTGGCTCAAAAACATGAATAGTGTAATTTGTGAAAGCCTAATGCGGTTAGGGAAGCATTTTACATTCTGCCTATCATTTTCAGGCATATAGGTGTGTAGCTGTTAAATATTTCAATCGTTTGCGGAGCATAAACGTTCCAGATCCAACATTAAAATTACTCGAGATTATATAAACCCAAAAGGCTGGCACAGCCAAAACCCATTTGGAAAACAAATTGAATGAAAACCGAATCTGAAATGTGACTTCTGCTCGGTACAGTATCAGGACCACGCGTAGCGGTGTGCCATTACAGCAAGTATACAGGTAAATCGTGTTACATATTTTGGGATGTGATTCTTGGTCATATTCTAGAAAAAAATTGTTATGCACTATGCAGTAAAGTCCGGTTCTCAACTTGTTGACAATTTAAGAACAGGCTAACTTTGGTGTACCCTGACCTGTGTTAAATTCGATATCTCTGTCAAGGGCCAGTTGGATGAATGTTTCGATTTCGTCCAGAAAGTCAGGGTCATCGGTTGATGTAGGCACAAAGTTGTCTTCAAAGTGTTTTGGAAAGCGGAGTTCTCCTGATTAGACTTAGCACCCCCTTCGTTGGTTGTGATGACTTCCGGGATTGAATTCTTACGACTAACTATCCTGTTAATTTTTTTGAACACATCTGGTCCAGGTTTTATATCTTCTAGCCTCTTCTAGAGTTGAGCATCGTTGTAGTGGCGGATCGCATTTCGGAGTATTAATATGTTAATTTGCTGATGCTCGCCCCAAGCTGTTTGGTAGCTGACCATGGTCGTGTTGGGTTCCCTTTGGTGGATTAGCTGCAGCCTCTTACGCAGTACCTGCCTGTGCTTGTACTGGTTGTTCACGTAGTCAGGAAGCTGCTGGTATCTATCACTTCTCTTCGTCGGTTGCTTTTGGCGGTCAAGGGCGCTGGTAAATGCGTGCTCTAGCGTCTCAACAGCAGTGTCAATTTCCGAATTGAGCAGGTTCCTGTTTTGGTCAGGCTGTATCAAAATTTCCTCAACGTCTTTTTTAGCTTTTCTGGATCGTATTTCTTGTAGTTGATATAATTTCCGGCGGTTCCGTGGCTAGAAGAAGAACTGCTTTGTGATCCGTGTCACTGTGTACGATTAAGCAGGTGTAGTTCTGCAACTCTGGAACGAGAAAAATAAAATTTGCTGTTATTAAAAGGAAATCAAGTGTGGTTGGCGTCCTCGGGAATGTAGGCATTTGTTGGGAGACAACTGCCAGTGAATGTTGAGAGCCAAACGTATCCAGCCAGTCTGTAGTCATACCTTTCTGCCGGACTTATGACCATGTCGTGCATTAAAATCGCCGCCGATGAGCCCATACGTGCTTCTGGAGATGATGTTGTTCAGGAATATGGAGATCATTCTGGATATTCCTTCAAGCTGAGTTACATTTGAAGTATACTCCGCGATTACTGAGAGGAATTCATCATTTCCTATTTGGATGGTGACGGCTGTTGCTTCGTAGGCCTGTCACGAAGATTTCCGTAGTGCTGGCAATTCTGTCACTTGTCACTTGTCACTGTGTTATTTCGAATATAGATTGCAATTCCAACACGGTCCTTGGACTTATCCTGTCGGAAGGTTTTGTACCCTTTGACGTCTATGTTGCTACGCCTTGCGACTTTTGTTTCGCTGATGATTGCTATGTCCGGGCTATTGTTCTGTGTGAACATGTTAAATGACGTCCTCTTTTTCAACAACAACTTTTGACATTTTCGATAGCTTTTCCAAAAAACAGTTTGGCAGAACATTTTTGTTATTAGGGGAAATAAGCCCGATTAAATTATAAGGCTAAGGGAAACTCAGACAGTTAAGTTTTAAAAGTTAAACCGCAACGGCTTCAAAAAAAAACACACCTAATGTTCCACCAATTCTATGAAAGAAATGCCGTTTAGTTTTCATCTTTCAATCAAAACAGGCGTATTCCTAAGCCTTTGAAAAACGTTTTCTTAAAATGTGAAAAGATCAAAATTAAAAATTACAGGTCTATATGTATATCCAAACTCACTGCACGCCTAAACTTTTTGAGCGAGTAGTTTGAGACAGCTTCTCAATTTTTACACAAAATATTATTTGTAGACTACTGTCTACTGCATGGCCTCATACAAAGAAGATCAACTTTAAAAACCTTCTTTCTTTTCATCAAAAATGTTCCAATGCTCTTAAAGATGGGTATGAGCTCGAATTTATTTACACTACTTTTTCCAAAGCATTCGATTGACTTCCTCATGATGGCATATTTATATTATACATTATAAGTTCAAGGCTTTTGGCTTTCCTAAAGTATTCATTGTATGGATTTCCTTCTATACCGAAAATAGAACGTACCAAGTAAAATTTCGTTAAAACTTTTCGAATCCCTTCAATTTTCCGTCGAATGTTCTACATGGCAGTCATCTTGGGGCTTTGCTTCGATCTTGAAAAATCGGGAACCGATAGTAAAGTTGTGTATTAAATTTAGTGAGCACATTAACTCAATGGCTAAGAAAGCAAAGTCTATGATAGGCAACATTAAGAGGTGGGCAAAGAGATTTAGTGATCCTTTTGTAACACTATCTTTGTTTGAATAAAACCTCGGTTTGTAAAGTCGAAATAATACTGATTTATTTCACTATGTTACTTCTATATATATACAATTTTCTATATTCTTATCTTTCTATTCTTAATATCTATGTTGTTTACTTAGGTTAATGTACATAGTTTATCTGTAGATAACCGTCAGTGTATGCTTAGGTTGTTCTGTGTTATCTTGTTTCACATACACATGGGGTTATCTATAGATTGGTTAAATGGTTATGTTCATCTTTGAACATTCTGCGGGCCAACAGAAAGTGCTAAAATTCTTTTTCTGAATATTATGCCTCGTATTAAATAAACTACTAAAATAATTACCAAAATGCAACTTAACATTAATCCGCTGTGACCGCTTATGTGGTGAAAGTCCAAGCCCTTAAGGTGAATGTTTTCCTTCTTGAACCTTTCCAAATCCCGTTGAATTTTGAGTAGTTCATTCTTGTTGTTTATTATGGTTGCCTGTATAGGTTTGATTCTTTCCTCTGCAACGTCGTCCAGTGCCTTCGTCCATATCATCTGTTCCTCGAAATGGCTGATGGTTTCAGATTTGACTTGTTGCGGTGAAGTAAGGAAACCTCCGTTGTATCTAACCGTGCATTGTGGCCTTAATGTTAGCAGCCCTTGTGCTGGAAGCTTAACCAATTTGTGCTCCGAGTTTCCACAGCTTACATGAATAGCCGTGGTCGTAAATTGCTTAAACAACCATGTATTTGGTTTAGTCAACTGAATCCATTTGTCTTGCTGACTCACTCGTTCAAAATGACAGCTTGTTGTTTTCGTTTTCTTTATTGGTGATATCTCACATGAACCGTCTGCTGCAGTTTTCCATGGCCAATTACCATGGCAAATATAGTGCGTTTCTTCGTTTTTTACACAGAGATTTAGTTGTGCCTGACTCATTAGATTGTATGCGTCTAATTGGAAGTTGAACACAAGTATTTCGGTGTATATTTTTGGTGTCACAATAATATCTCCCTGACGTATTGGCACGTCAATTACCCGAAAAACGTCCGATGCTTCTGAGTGAAGTAGTGGAATCTCCGCGTCTATTACTAACCGCCGGCCAAGTATGAATACCCTCGCTTTCATTTGGCGAAATGTTTCTTTCAATTCATTTTTTGTACCATCGCCAGGTAAACGAAATTTCCCTAAGATTTTATTCCGAATTTTGTGAATCTCTTCTTGTAGTTGGGACGGTTTCAATAATAACGGATTTATATGGTGATTATTTACATCAATGAGGATGCTTATAACTGCCATTTGCACTTCATTACATTCACTTAACATTGCATCAAGTTGCATTGCTGCTAACTGAACTATCATTCCTGCTTTGTATGCATTATGAGCTTGAAGTGTCGTATTGCGTAGTTCATTAATTTGACCATTAATTCTTATAAATTGGTCGTTTACTTCTTCTGTCGTTTTCTTTAAGACATTAACTGTAGCATTTACCAGTGATGTTTGCCTCTTGTTTAAGCCATCCAGTTCATGTTGGTTGTCCAAAAGATTTTTCATGTTTTCTTCTAAGGATTCTCTATCATCACTGTCCATGATACCGAATAATATGTGATAGAGTGAACCAACAAATTCAAGTGGAGCTCTTTTTACCCTGTTGGTTATTATTAATAGTTTGTTATTTTCAGCCAGTACTTCATATCTTCTCTTTAAGTTTGCTGTTATTAAACTGCACTGCTCGCTGAAGTAGAACATTTTGGAACACTTGTCTTGTAGTTTAGTTATGTAGCTTGAAATATTATTGGTTTCTTCAATATATGAATCTAAGTCGTAGTAAATTACAAGTCTCCATTTTGATGCCACGACATCCATTTTTCCGATTGGGTCTAAGTAAATTCCCACATTTTCGTCTAAGTTTCTAATTGTTATCTCAGGTGTTGTGCTCATATTGGTTGCTGAACTCTTTGCTCGTCCAAATGCAATAAATACTAATAACATCAACATCAAAAATTTAATTGCATTCATTTGTGTGTTTTTTGATCCATTATATACTTTTAAACGGGTGAGCTGGCATGTTTGCTGTGAGATGTTACTTTCCGATTCTTCTTCAGACGTCTCAATTGGACATAATTTATGTATTGGTCTTTTGTAGAGCCCGTCCTTTGTTTTTACTGTAACTACTCGTACATTGCCGTCTGACCCTTTGTGGACTTCAACAACGCGTCCCATGGGCCACCTCGACGGTTGGGTATTTTCGCTTTTTATAATAACGATTGCACCTTCCTCCAGATTCTTCTTTTCAGATTTCCACTTGGTACGTTTTTGAAGAGACACCAAGTATTCGTCCTTCCATTTTTGCCAAAAGTCGCGTTTTAATTTTTGCACCAGTTTCCAGCGATCTAAGGACCCAATTTTTTCAAGTTCTCCTGATTCAGGAGAATCCAATAAGGGACGTCCCACCAAAAAATGTCCAGGTGATAATACATCAATGCTGTCTATGTCATTACCCATCGCACACAAGGGACGTGAGTTAAGTGTTGCTTCTATCTGACATAGCAATGTTGTCATCTCTTCAAATGTTAATTTAGATTCTCCCATTATTCGTTTCAAATGGTGTTTCATCGATTTGACGGCTGCTTCCCAAAGCCCTCCAAAGTGAGGACTTGCGGGTGGGATGAAATGCCATTCCACCTTGTCTTCAGCTAACCTTGAAGCGAGTGACGCGTTGTTTTTGATGGCGTTCTTGAATTCCTGATCTAAACATCGATTCGCTCCAATGAAATTAGACCCATTGTCTGAATATATATGAGCACTTTTGCCACGCCTTGCAAAAAATCTTCTTAGTGCTGCCCTGAATGCTTCTGTTGTAAGGTCACTCACTGGTTCTAAATGAACGGCTTTAGTAGCCATAGCCATGCATACAAAAACTGCAATGTAGCCCTTGTACGCTTTCTGTCCTCGACCTCTTGATGTTCGCATCAATATTGGTCCAGCATAGTCGACCCCAACATGTTGAAATGGTGGAGAAACTGTAGTTCTTTGCTTTGGTAGATCTCCCATTATTTGGTTCGCACCGCTACTGTTGTATCGAATACAAACTGGACAACTACGACAACATCTTCTTATTAGTGTTTTGATACCAATTATGTAGTATCTTCTTTTAATATAGGCTTCCATTACCGAATTTCCACCATGTAGTGTGGCTGCATGTGCTTCTTTAACGATCAAACTGGCTAGTTTGCATTTATCCAGTATTACTGGGTGTTTCTGGTTCAAAGGCAACTTTGCATACTTAAGCCTTCCACCCACTCTTAAGATTCCTTCATCATCTTGGTAAGGTTTCATTTGAATTATTTTGCTGTTTAAGGGAATGTCTTTTTTGTTTTCAATTTTTTGTAATTCATTGCAAAATTGAATTTTTTGCTGTTGTTTGATGATCAGAATTCTCGCCTGCGACGGTTCGGATACAGTTATTGATCCTGGCGTTATTTGTTTGTATCGAAACCACCGAATAAAACGAATAACATATGCAACACTTTTCTCAATTTTGTTGATGTTCGATAATCGTTCGATTAAATTCGATACAAAATGTTTCTTGCATTGTAATGTTGACATCATTCTTTGATCTGTTGATGGTGCCAGGTGTTGCTGTTGCGGCCAATGGTGTTTTGATTGTTTCAGCCACTGCGGACCTTTCCACCATAGTTCGTGAGCAGCAATTTTTGAAGGGCATATGCCACGTGATGCAACATCGGCTGGGTTGTCTTTCGAATTTATATGCAGCCAATCGATATTATCCATTAGACTCTTGATGTCAGCTACTCTGCTTCGTATAAACTTCTCTTTGCTCTTGTTGTTTTTTATCCACCACAAGGTAATAGTGGAATCACTCCACCCATAGTATTTTGTATCATTTGAGAAATATTTTTTTATCTTGTTGAGTAACCTTGCAAGTAGTTGAGCTGCACATAACTCTAATTTGGGAAGAGTTTTTTTATTTTTGATGGGTGCCACCTTGGTTTTGGCTGTTAGTATTTTAATTGTCATATTTGTTTTAACGTATATGACAGCTGCATATGCTTTTTCTGAAGCATCCGCAAATCCATGTATTTCTATTGGACCTGCTTCGTCATTAAATATCCATCGTGGGATTTTAATTGATTTGATTTCTTGTACGTTTTGTTGAAAGGTCATCCATTCTGCCTTCATGCTTTCATCAAGTTCATCATCCCAGTCATAGTTTGATTGCCACAATCTTTGTATGAATATTTTTGCTCTTATCGTGACTGGAGCAAGCCATCCAATAGGATCGAATATTTTTGCAATATTTGATAACACACTTCTTTTGGTTTTTGAAATGCTCATTTTAGA
This sequence comes from Melanostoma scalare, assembly GCA_949752695.1. Classification (NCBI taxonomy): domain Eukaryota; kingdom Metazoa; phylum Arthropoda; class Insecta; order Diptera; family Syrphidae; genus Melanostoma; species Melanostoma scalare. The sequence goes on along the minus strand of OX456985.1, from coordinate 168,751,517 downwards.
TGAATCTATAACAAATCGGAACTCGTCTTGATCTGGATCCCAGTGAAGTCCCAATGTTTTCATAGTGTCGCCTTCTTTGACATCAATTATTTTATGCTCATCATTTGACATTATGCCAATCAGCAAATTTTGATTGTTTGAAGACCATTTACGTAATTGAAAACCAGCATTTGAAAGATTTTCACTCACTGCTCTTATTATGTATCTGCATTCGTCTTCGTTGTTGGCACCTGTCATTAAGTCGTCAACGTAAAATTCTTCTCTTATGATTTCTTTTATTCTGATGTCTTTTTCTTTGCATTGGTTTGCGACTTCTTGCAATGTTCGGACAGCTAAGAATGGAGCTGCTGCTGTTCCATACGTAACTGTTTTCAGTTTATATTCTCTTATATTGTCTTTTGGTTGTTCTCTCCAAAATATTCGATGATAGTCTTGATGTTCTTCAGCTATGTTGATCTGCCTGTACATTTTTTCGATGTCTGCCGTAACTACATATTTCCATTGCCTCCATTTGATGATGATGTCAAAGATATCGTTTTGTAGTCTAGGGCCAATCATCATTGCGTCATTAAGGCTGTACCCGTTGGACGTCTTCGCTGAGGCATCGAATACAACTCTTGTTTTTGTTGTTAGGCTTGTATCTTTCACAACTGCATGGTGCGGTAGATAGTATTTGCCCATATTTTCGTGTTGTTTGTCTACCTTGACCATATGGCCCAGGTTTTCGTATTCTCTCATAAATTGTATGTAGTCGATTTTTATTTTGTTATTAATCTTTTTCTCAAGCTGTAAGAATCTAGCTATAGCTTGTTTTCTAGATTCTCCAAGCTCTATATCTGTTCTTAGTGGCAACATAACTACATATCTGCCATTCGCATCTCTTGTTGTTGTTTCTGCAAATGCTTGCATGCAGATGTCGTTTTCTGATATTTCATTATCTTTTTCTATTTCTTCTATCTCCCAGAACTTCTCCATTGATGACGTAACCGCTGACATGATTTTGCCACATTGTCGTTTCTGTTGTAGTGAGCCGGAAACTATCCACCCGAAAATCGTATTTTGTCCCACGATGCCATTGTGCTTCCTAACTCCTTCTTCAATTAACTTTGGATATAAGTCACTTCCAATGATAATGTCAATACGATCTTTTGTATTCAGGTTTGGATCTGCCAGAATATAGTTTTCCCACTCCTTTTTATTAAATTCAAATGATTCGTCAGGTAGTGGTTTTATGAGGGTGGGTAACACCAAAAACTCTGCCTGCATTTTGTTGTTGCTCATAAATCTTGGTCTTATCTCTAAATACACTCTTGATTTTGATGTACCTACTGCTGCATCTGAGAGTCCAGTTAATTCTGTACTTATTCTTTGCCTTGGCAAGGAGAGGATCTGCGCTGCTTCCTCAGATATCATTGATATTTGAGAACCTTGATCAATCAATGCCCGAAATAGACATGTTTCACCATTTGACGATTTGGCTGATATCTGTGCTGTAGCTAATATTACCATTGGATTATCTATCTTCTTTACCATAAGGGAAGATAACGATTTCTCTTTTTTATTGTTGTTGTCTGAGGGGTTAAATTTTTTTTGTTGACTTCCCTCGACCTTTTTTTTCGTTTGGTAGTTTTCGTTGTGTAGTAGAGTGTTGTGTGATTTATTACACTTCTTAAATTTTATTTGAGAGAAACATTTGGTTTCTGCACTGTGTTTAAGACATATACTGCATATTTGCTTATTGCGTATATATGCTAATCGATTGGGTATCTCGGTGTTTAAGAATTTCTCACAATAATAAATTTGATGACCACTCTGCTTACAAAATTCATAGTTCCACTCCCTTCTGTCTGATTGGAAATTTTGTTTTTTGTATTCTTTGCTTCGAGTCATTGTTTGTTGTTGAGATTCAAGGGTTTGAAATAATTGCTCAAGAAAATCCATAACATCCTCCAGTTTTTGTATTTGGTTTGGTTTTTTGATGTGTTGCTCATATAATTGTAAACCCTCCTTGTCAAATTTTCGAAGAAATAGGTGAGCAAATATTTCATCGTTTTCATTCTTATCTTTGCCTATTGTCGTTGTGATGATGTAAATACATTCCTTTGCTGCATCGTGAAGCTTTTTAACACTAGAAGGTGATGTAGCGTCCATCATTGGCATGTCCAGTAAGTAATTCAATTGTGTGGAGAAATTGATTCTTTTATTTTCGTACCTTCTGACGAGTGTCTTCCATGCTTCATTATAGTTCGCCGACGATCCTTGTATGAGGCTAGCAATTGAAGTTCGAGCTTCGCCAGTTATACATGATCGCAAGTAATTTAATTTCACAGAATCTGGCATATTATTCTTATTGTGAACCAAATCTATGAACAGGTCGGAAAATATCTTCCACTCTGCAATTTTTCCATAGAATTTAGGCAGTTCAATTTTAGGACTTTTTGTTAATACATTTGCATATGGATCAGAGTTTATGCTTTCATGTTTTTCTTCCAACTTGGAAAGAAGTAATTTCACATCTTCTTCCAACTCGATTATATAATTTTCTTCTCTGAATGCCTCTTCTTGTATTGGATCCATCTTAGACAGCTCAACTTGCAGTCGGTCATTCCATCGTTTCAATTTTCCAATCCATATGTTTTTGGTATGAGGATGGGAAATTGACTCTAGTTTCGCTTCGTCTATTGTTTTTTTTAAGCTCTCCATTATTGTACGTATTTTCGTTATATCTGTATGAGTTTCATGATTTTTTATTGTCTTCATCATGATCTCATTCATTTGTTTTTGCTGCAAGTCTAGTCCAATGGCTAGCTGCTGATTAACAGTTCTTAGTTCTGCTATTTTGCTGGACAACATTGCATCGCTTGTGCCTTGTTCTACACTGTCCAGATCTTTGTGTTTCAGCAAATTTTGAATTTTCTGAAAGTAGCTCTCTGCTCCTTTCATCCATTGTTCCTTAAAATAGGGAACCTCAATAACACCAAGCTTATGAAGTAGCTTGTCATTTTCCTTGAATGCTTGAAGATTCTTTTCAGCATAGACAAGAATTTCTTGATTTCTGCTGCGCGTTGTTACACTTTCTCCTTCTTTCAAAAACTTTTCAAGGTTTTTTAATATTTCAACCTGTTTTTCAATTATTTTTAAATGCTCTGATGACATTGTTGAATTTGTTGTTTTTTTTTTGTATTATGTTATCTGTTTATCTGTTTTTTTTTTCACTTGTCAGTATTTAAGCTCTGACAACGCTTTTTCACTGTATAGATTCTCTTTTTTTTTTTACTTGTCAGTATTTGAACCTCTGACAACGCCTATTTTCACTTTATCAGTATTTGTAGCTCTGATAACGCTAAATTTTCACTTGTTCGTTTTATTAAAAATTTCTTACCACTGGCGGGGAAAATTTTTAATACACGTCTCGAAGGACCAAATGTTTGAATAAAACCTCGGTTTGTAAAGTCGAAATAATACTGATTTATTTCACTATGTTACTTCTATATATATACAATTTTCTATATTCTTATCTTTCTATTCTTAATATCTATGTTGTTTACTTAGGTTAATGTACATAGTTTATCTGTAGATAACCGTCAGTGTATGCTTAGGTTGTTCTGTGTTATCTTGTTTCACATACACATGGGGTTATCTATAGATTGGTTAAATGGTTATGTTCATCTTTGAACAATCTTTGTATAACTGCTATGTTCGCCCTCATGTCGAGTATGCCTCTCAAGTTTGGTCTCTTCTATATGAAATTCATAAACATCGTACTGAGGCAATACAAATACAACACTAATTTATATGCTTTTCACTGAAGGGTCTTCTTTGGAAAAATCCTTTTAATCTACCTCCTTATGAACATCGCATTCAGATTTTGAAATTACAAATCCTTACTCAAACACGCATCAACAATGACCTTATATTTTTTCATCACATTTTGGCTGGTTTTATTGATGCTCCCTACTTGCTCTCGTCCATAGGTGTTGAAGCTTAACATCTAAAAAAAAAAACTAAAATTTATACCAATTATATGTACGAATGGGAAAGTTTTGCCATCGTGCGTGAAAAAATTTGAAATGTAATTAAAAATGATCTACAATTTTTTGAAAAATGTATAAAATGTATACTTCCTACAGTACGGTTTTTTTTAAATCCCGAATTTCTCTTTAAAGGCTCACACGACTTTGGTTAAGTCTTGTACTTAAGAAGTCGTAGGTAGTTTAAGAAACATTGTGTATAAATTTTTAAATATTCTAATTTTTGATGTTTTTGCAAATTTTATGAAAAAATTTAAAATTAATTAAAGTTATCTGTGATTTTATTAGAAATTTTTGTTTTGTTTGGATGCGATTGTTTGGATAAACCTTCGCATCCAAACACAAAAAAAATATTTTGTTGCACCCTGTTTCCTTGAGTACGCAATACGCGTAGGGAATTCGAAGTTCGAACCAATTCTTTTAAGTCACTGAATTGACTCAGGAAACAGTGAGTGCCAACTCCATCGTAGGATTAGCTTCCCGCCAAACATTTTTTGGTAGGTCTTTTTCTTTTGACCACCAAGCCAGTAAGATCTTCTCCTCAGGTATTTAAATCAATTTGTGAGAAAAAAAGAAACTCATAAAAACCTTCTATAAGGAAGTCTATTTTAGAATAAAATACGATGCAATTCCTTCTGGAACCAGCAAACAAATAAAACAAATAAGTGGTCAGGAAAATATAAAATTAACACGCAAGAAGTTTTAACTTGCGTGATATTAAAGGAAATCCAAGCAAGCCTGCGGGTCTCATGAGACGCTTCTGTGCGAAGTACACAATTATCAGACACTTGCACAACGTGCACCTGTTCCCTGGTCTTTCCTTGCAAAGTGTAGTAAAGAACGACAAAGAAGAGAAAGCGATCAAAAATTTCAAGTTCAAGGCCAAGGCCAAGTTCTTCGCTTCAAATTTAATAACTGGAGTACTTTCGTCTCATCTTCCAGTTGAGTAACGGCGTCGTTTCCTGAGCGAAACACTGAGTCAAAAGTACCAGCACCCGAATAGGAAACCCAGAACTCAAACTCAGTCAATTAAAGATCGCGAAACCAATCGACTCGCTAAGTCCCGATCGAGCCACGGAAGGTACGGTAAAATGCGGCGAAAGAAAGGGGGTTGCAATTCACCTTGGTTCCTTGTAAAAGCGTCGCGTGGGACGTTAATGTAACCTACTTACGCATCAGGTGACAGCAAAACAAAAAGCTTTAAGAAAGAAAAAATCAGTAAAATTTAAAATAAGAAAAAATGAGAACAAGTTTAAAGTAAGCATAAAAAAAAAGAAAGAAAACATAGTGGGTGATTAAAACTTGAAATTGAAAAAGTAAGCTTAATTATAATGGTTGCATGCAAAGTATAGATCTGAATCAAATTCAAGTTTAATTGCTTTATATTCATTCTTGAAAAAAAGTAAGAATTCATAGTGATAGTGTTGGTTTGGCGGTGAGCTGTATTCAAACTCAGAATATTCTCTCAATTGGAAGATTGGAACCCATTGGAATCTGTGCACAGGATCCCCGTAAGTGGTAAGTCTCCGACCGATTAAACAGTTACATTTTCTCTCTTTCACAGGCCAAACTTCCACTAGTTTTTGACAGATTTTCCTTAGCTAATATTTCATTACTTACATTGATTTATCTGTCTATTTAAAATTCAAAATTTTCCTAACTTAACTAATTAAAAATTTGAACTACCTACTTACAATTGAGAACTATGCTATATACATCTACATATGTAAGTTAAAATTGAACTACGATAAAATTTAAATTTATGCCTATCTACCATACATTTACATGCACTGAAGTTTATTTCTAAAATTAGAATGTCTATGAAACCAAAAGTCTACCATTGCGTTGAATAAAATTGGTACATTTAAAATCATAATGTTTTAAATTGAAGAGATTATGGGGGTGAGTGGGTGAAGTTGTGATGCCAAATTGAACGTTGTGTAGCGTAACCTAGAAAGTAAATTTAGGGACAGTTCAACAGAATTCACCAAGGTACATGAGCTGTCAAGACACCTGCGTAAGCAGATAGGGAGGGAGACAGAGACCTTGAGCGACATCAACACCTGTCGCCGTGGAAATTGGTAAGGTAAGAGAAGATGTCCGTCCACAGTCAGGAATCTTTTTATAAACCTTGGCAAGCATTAAGTTTTCCTTTGGTGCGACTGGCTGCCTATTAGCAAGAACTACTCCACAGTCCGACGTCACCTAGCCGTGCGTATGCAAGCATGCCAAGTAAGGCCCTTAGGTCACCAGATTATCAGAACCGTAGCACCACCAAACGTATTATGAAGAACGAGTACTAGAACCTTAGCCTTAAGCTTTTGGTACTGTTTTAAATAAACAATCGCAAGTTTGTGCGCTCCAGTCGTGTCCATTTTTACTATTTCCTATACGCTCTCTTTGTGCAGGTGTTGGTGTTTATTAACTTCTAACGGTTGCATTTATGATGAAGAGCATGGATAAGTAGTTATAACTACTTATAGTGGCTACACTGGTTGGCTATGGCATTTAACCGTGATTGTCAAAGTGAAAAGTTTTCAGTATTCTCTGCCATTTCATCATGCAAAGACTTACAAACAAGTAACCATGGCAAATTGTTGAAATTTACTACCAAAATTCGTGCCCTGTTGAAAATGCTCATCGCTTGTTACGACCATATTATGGTCGTCATAATCGACCTGGTGAAACAACAATTCGTTTCGAAGAGAATATTCCAGTTATACTCCTGTACCTGGCTCTCTCCGATAGCACAATCATCACTCCTAAGCAAAACACTGAAAACCTTGGAGTTCATTTCTTCGAAAGGTTCAATTTTAACCAACATGCTAAACACAGTAGGCCTATTCTAGAAAGTGCGGCGGATCGTATTTAAAGCGATAACTCAATTGCGAAGCGCTTCGCTTTAGATAATTCTGAAAAGCGAATATGGTTGGAAATTAAACTTCCAATAATTCCATTTGGAAGTCTTATCCATCCTCTCAATGTCATATATTTCCAAGTTTTTCCATTGAATATTCCAAGTTTTCCCCAGGCATCAGCTATTTTTAAACATTTGACGTATTTCGTGAATTGATTTTTATTTTGGTTCTGTGAAAAATAATTTAAAAAATTTTGCTATGGACTCAATCGCCTTTTTTGTGTATGCTGAACAAGAAGAAGCAAGGAACAGTAGAGAAGAACTAAGCGAACTACGAGTTCAAAGAAAACTTATCAGAAGTGGTTCTTCTCCACTCGATGTTTCTCAGAAAGAGTGAGTAAATATGAATTATTTTTGTCTGTTTATCCTACTAATATTATAAACGTGAAAGTTTGTATGTGTGGATGTATGTTTGTTACTCTTTCACGTAAAAACTACTGAATGGATTTTACTTAAACTTTCCAGAATAACACATAGGCTACAATTTATCCCTAAATTCCCACGGGAACGGGAACGTATACGGGAACTTAGAAACTACAACACCGATTTCAAAAATTTTTCCACCGTTAGAATGCTACACTATCCCCGAGTAACATAAAAACTAATTCATCCCCATATTCCTACGGTTCCCTATATTCCCACGGGAGCAAGAACGTATACGGGAACTTTGACACTACAGTACCGATTTCAAAAATTCTTTCACCGTTAGAATGCTACACTATCCCCGAGTAACATAAAAACTAATTCATCTCCATATTCCTACGGCTCCCTATATACAACACTGATTTCAAAAATTCTTCCACCGTTAGAATGCTACACTATCCCTGTGTAACATTAACTTTAATTCATCCACATATTCCTACGGGAACGGGAGTCCTTACTAATATAATAAGTGTGAAAAGAGCTCTGTCTATCCGTCGTTCTATGTTACCATCTCCCGCCCAAGCTAATAAACCGATTTAAATGAAATTTTAAACAAATATTGTTCCGAACATGAGGAAAGACATAGACTATATATTTTTTCCCTATATTCTCACGGGAGCAGGAACATATACGGGAACTTTTACACTACAGCACCGATTTCAAAAATTCTTCCACCGTTGGAATGCTCCATAATCCCGGAGTAACATTAACTTTAACTTATCCACATATTCCCACGAAAACGGTCACCATATTCCCACGGGAACGGGAGTCTTTACTAATATTGAAAATGCGAATGTAGCTATGTCGGTATGTTTTTCGTATTTCTCCCGTTCAAACTGCTAAACAGATTTTATTAAATTAGCTACAGAGATGGTCTAGAACATGTGGAAGGATAAAGGCTATATATCTATCCTTATATTCCCACGGGAACGGAAATGGGAATTCAAAAACTACGGTTTCAGAAGCATTTTTAACAGGGCTACAAGGTGTTGAAATAGGGGTTGAATGTTTGTTTTGGAAATACCGCCATTTTTAAGGCTAGAAGTTTTATTTCCTAAAAAGTTAAAAATGCTGCTGAAAGTCACTATTCCACGCGGACGAAGTCGCGGGCACAGCTAGTTCCTTCATTCATATTTTCGATAGGTTTGTAAAATTATTTCGACTGACAAAAGAAGCGTTTTGCTATATTTTGGATGAAATAAAGGAACATTTCAAACCACAAAATAGTAGCTCATTGACGCCAATTCTGAAGCTCGCTGCTACTCTTCGCTTCATAGCGGAGGGTTCATACCAAAAAAGCGTTGGGCAGGATTTCCATATTGGCATGGCTCAACCCACGGTGCGGTGTCTCAGCTCTCAGGTAATGAGTGAAACGCTGGATATCTTGGAGGACAATCTTTGCGCGAAGCATATAAGCTTCGAAATGACGGAAGAGGAAAAAAGTAAAGCCAAACAGTACTTTTTGAGTGGGTGGGTTTCCGGGGGTAATAATGTGTGTTTAAGGAACGCATATAAGCATTGTTCGACCAACAAAAAACGAACACCATTATATTAACAGAAAGGGATACCACAGCTTAAACGTAATGATGGTAAATATTAACTTTATAATAAATTTTGTTGATCAATTTTGTATGACTGTGTTTAACCAAAAGGCCTGTGATCATACGCTTCAGATTAGATGTGTAAATGCCAGCTATGGTGGGAGTTCTCATAACTCCGTCGTTTGGTCTATGAGTTCCGAAAGGGATTTCATGGAAAATATTTTCAAGAACGGAGATAAAAGCAAAATTCTTGGTAATACAAACAAATTTTTAAATAAAGTTACATATATTTTCTTTACTTTTGTTTTATACATTTCAAGGTGATGCTGGTTATACTCTTGAGGCGTGGTTAATGACACCATATAGAGCAGTTCTTGGGAACAGCAGTGAAGCAAAGTATAATACGGTGCATTCAAAATGTCGAAGTACTATAGAGAGATGTTTTGGAGTTCTCAAAGGAAGGTTCCGATGTCTATTGCACTCAAGGGAACTGTTTTACTAGCCGCAAAAAGCAGCCTGCATTACTAACGTGTGCGACATGTTGCATAACGTTTGTTTAAAATTTAAGGTAGACTTAGATCAATCATTAATAGCTGTAGAAAATGTTGAAAATGAAGTTCTAACTTCAACGAATATAAGTAGTGCTAGTTACAGTAACCTTGCAAAGCGAATAAGAGACGAAATTAGAAATTCTCTTTAAGTAAATTATCACATTTTATTTAAACTTTTTTTCTTAGATTTATTAATTAATGAAAACAAGTACCTACTTATAGTTGTTAAATTAAAAGGCACTTCGTTGGTATGCTTTTTTTTCTTAACTTAACTTAAATAGAATTAAAAAAATAAGAAATATGTATATCACTTCATTTGTTTTCTTGAACCACACAAAAAAACAAAAATAAATAAAAAATCCACTTAGTGGTTGAGATTTGAGATCACAATTTAGTCTCTTTGGTTACAAGCTCCTGCTCTTTGAGTCCTAGCTTTCTTTTTTTAAGTTCCAGCTCTGCCACTTTCATTTTACGATTCTCGTAGTTTTCTTTCTGTTCCCACTCAGCACGTCTTTTCAAAATTCTTAATTCTTCTTCTTTCAATCGCCTTATTTTTTGGTTTCTTTAGCTCGTGTTTTTAGAATTGTATTTTGTTTTTCAATAAGCAGATTTTGTTCTTGAAGAAGACTTATTGACCTGTCATGAAATTCTTTCTGCTGATCCACTTGAACTTGCAAGAGCTTTCGTGAAGTTGCTGGCGTTGTTTGAGTTCTTCGAGTTGGTTTTGATGATGGTGTTTTTTTGCTTCTAGAAGACTCTTCTTCTTCGAACCGCAAATGGTTTTCCTCTTCATCTTGTTGTTGAATTTTGTCTGTTGAGCATGAGAGTAAGGTCTCTTCACTCTCAACAATAAAGGCGGTGGTTTCTGGTGAAAAACTTCGATTATCGTGGATATCTACCAAAGAATTTGGTGCAATATTCCTTGCTCCGAATTTCCGAACCTTTAAACCACTCTCTTGAGTTCGAAGGTCTAGCAACCGTATGACATCTTCTTCTACTGGGAAGAATACATATTGCTTATATGACCCTCCTCATGTTCCACCGATAAGTTTGTTGTTTTGATGGAGTTTACTTTTAATATGGTATTTGTAGTCCTTCCATACCTGAACGACAACAATTTATTTAGTGTTTAGTACGAGAACATAAAAAAATGTAACTTATTTTCTTCCATCCATCTCGAGTTTTTGTTGGGGGTTCAATGCTATTCAGCTTCACAGTTAGCTCATCCCAGAGCTCACCAGATTTGGCTCTGTATTCTGGAGCATTTAGCAATCCTTTAGCTATACCTTCATGTTGTTGCATAAATTCGACTAGCATCAAAAATTGTTGTGTCGTGGTGTGTTTTTGACTCCTTTAATAAAAAAAAAGAAAATTACTCTGAATTCAATTGAAGATAGTTTAATTTTTCATTATATTTACAATTTTCTATCATCCGCTTAAAATACGACGCTGCAACATCTATCGCTTTTGAAAACAAAATAAATTCTGTCAAACGCATAGATTCTACGAAAAAAAATGACGTTTGGAAAGCGCTTTCGCTTTCCGTTGGAAAAAAAAAAAAAAAAATAAAAGCGATTCGCTTTTGAGAATACGATCAGCCGCGCTTTCTAGAATAGGCCTACAGTCTTCGCAAAGCAAATTCTGTCTTAGCTCTCCTTCGTTCTCTTATGAAAGAAAGATGTGGTCGCCAAACACAAATGAAACTTCTGCACTGCATTACAAGCAACTAATTCGTCCCAATCTTACTTATTGATTGGACAATAAGTCCAACATACATGAAGAAAGTACAATTATTCGAGCGTAAGGTTCTTTGCTTTTGCACACCTTTCTGCAGGAAACCAAATACATTCAGTCCGCCAATAGAACAATAAAAGGCTCTACGTAACCGAAAAATTGTTTCCAATAGACAAATACCTATACAACCTCAGCACCAAAATACTGAGGAAAATCCAATTACATCCCAGCCTTCTTATTAATATAATTACAGGTAATGTAGCCTCCGTCGACCGAAGAGGGTCATTTCTGGCTCAGCGGGTATTCAAATAAGCAAAACTGTCGCTACCGGATTGATAAACAGCCATAAGAATTACCGATGATGTATTCCGAAAAATGGCAGTTTGGTGTGGTTTATGGGCTGCTGGCTTCACTGTTCCATTTTTCGTTAAAGACAACCGTGGAGCGTTACTGTCAACGGCGAACGAAATCGAGCCGTGATACGTGACTTTTTTTTTGTCCCAGTTGTCTGCGTTGAACTTGGTTGATATTTAGTTTTATCAAGACGGTGACACATGCCACACAGCTCGTGAAACAATGGACATTTTCAAGGATGAATTTGGTGAGCAGTTTATCTTTCGAAATTGCCCTGTGAGTTGGCCGGCTAGATCATGTGATTCAACGCCTCTTGGTTTTTTTTTTGTAGAGTTATGTAAAGCCATTAGTCTATATGGAGAAATCGAACACGATTGAAGCTATACATATGTACATGACACCGCAAATACTCGAAAAAGTGCCACAAAATTTTACCTTCGGAATTTCGAATTTGAAACGGAGCCGCGGTCAGCATTTACATAAAGTTATCTTTAAAACGAAAATAGCAAAGGCCAATTTGTCTATTCCATTCAAAATTTTAAGTGGAGGTGGTGCATACTTGGGCCCAGGGCGTACACCTATGAGACTAGTACCAAATGAAAGCTTACTACTAGTCTCATAGGTGTACGCCCTGGGCCCAGGCTCCATAGAAACATGCACCATCTCCTTTCAGTGTTTTATTTGATTTATAAAAGGAACTACGCTTAAGATACGCATTACTTAGTCTCTGTGATAAAAAAAAGTCAACCAAGTTGTGTTCGTTCCCAAGCTTCAGAATATTGTGCCTAGCACACACACTCATATCCGCTAGAAAAAAGCTTAGTCAATAAAAGAAAGTTTTTCAATGAAATCAAATCTGACTAGTTCACAGGAACCTCACTAAGGATCCTTTGTCCTTTGGATCCCTTGAATCAATAATGACAATCAATTTCTTTGTTTACTTTTACCAGATTTTAATTTCTTCCATTCACCACTGAAAATGTAAAATACAAACAGCAAGTGGGCAACTTGCAGTAGATTTCGATTATATAACTTTTTGAAATCCACAATAGAAAAGAAAACTGTTTCGTGCTCATGTCCCACTCAACTGCACTTGCTACGATATAATATAAATGCGAAGTACATGTTAACTCTGACTTGTGTTCCCCCTTCAAGGACCAATAGAAATCTTTCTCATATACAACCTTGAGTTAGATAGAGTCTCTTGAAGCACACGTCATTTTCAGGAGGTAATCCAAACTGAAAAATGTCGAAATCTTTTCATATTTAAAATAACTTAATCCATATGAAAATTTCCCAAACACTAGCTATACAACCAGAGCTCATATCAAAACACATGACACTTCGTATGTGGAACGATCTAATTTTCAATTCGTTGCTTTTACAACACCCCATCAACTTTTGCACTTGATATCAAATAACATGCCCCAGTTTTTCAGACCAAAAATAAAAATAAAAGTGAAAATAATAACAGAAACAGCAACTTTCTATAAATGTTACAAAGTGCAATGTGCAGGCATTTTACATTTGTGTCAAGTGCAAAATTCTAAAATTAATTTACATGTCATTAGTTACATATACATGCACAGAGAATACTAAGCTTTTGCAGAGGAAGAGTGAAAAAAAAAGTACAGAGCCTAGCACCTCTCTTCCTTTTTGGATGAATCTTTCATTTTCACAGGCACATGACATGACATCACTTCAAAGTATTTCAATCGCAGGTCATTAGATATAATTTCCATTGGAGTGTGACTTTAACGTTAAATTTTCTCTTTCAGAACGATTTTAATTGCATTTGGTTGCAGAAATCCACACAAACGTTTACGCAATGTGTGGGCTGGTATAAGTGTATGCTCTGTGTATAGTTGTTAAGAAAAACTTAAATACGAGGACCTACTTTACCTCGTGAGCAGTATAGAACATCCTTTCTCGGTTCCCTATGCCTTACTTCGAGTCTGTAGAATAACATTTCTGGGCTTTAGCGACTTAACCACTTGCATTTGCATAGAGATCCAATGAAATGCTCATTATGAATTCTTCTTTCTCTGTAGGGGGTTATTGTTGGGGCGGTATACTGGGGAGAGTGGAGGATGTGGAGATGTGGTTAGGAAAGTGGAATTATATAGAAATTAATATTTTCATAGTGCAATTCCGACGTGGTGTTTGGACAGCTATGTGGCGTGTTTCAATACACTGTGGGAATTTCTTTTACGATCTCACTAAAATAAATTAACGTGCTTTCTGAAAATTGATTTTCTATATGAAGCTTTGTTTCGATATACGCAGCCGTAATCAAGTGATGCGGTACCCATGGTGTATAATGGTTAGTGCACCGAAAATGGGACTTGATCTTAGTAAGATCCGAGCTATTTTAAGCGCTCCCCCCCCCCCCCATCGCATCTAGACCTTCTGACAGCACTAAAAAGCTGCCAATAGAACTCCTTTCTTACTTAGATGTTCATCATCGGTCTTAAAGTTGTGGATCCGATCTATTTCTCAAACAAAACGTTAAAAAGAATGTACATGGAGTCGTGGCCTATCCAAAGCTTGGTCGCCCGAACTTTCAATTTTAAGTTTAATGTAGTAGATTATTATATAACTGTGAACTCTAGCCAACTAAAAACAGTCAAATAAAACGACTGTGCAATGACGGCTTAGAATATCACAGCAGCGCCTCTTCGCTTGGCGTAAGACATTGAAGTGTTGGGACACCCGTAATGCGCATGTCAATCCCAGGGCTCACACGACTGGAGATCACATGTGTAGTAGAAGTAAAAAAAATTGAAAATAAGTTTCGCGAAATTTCCTTCGAGCATTATATTAATAGCTACTTGCTAACAGTAATAATCCTACCCTGCTGCACTACCACTATGCAACGAGTAGTACAAATCCTGGACGCTGGACCAAACAGAAATGCACAGAGCTGCACGGATACCGAGGGCTAGCAAAATAACACGATGGAATCGAGGATTTTTAAGATTCACGAGTTCGAACGTTGGAAGTACGAGTGTCTTAAATTTCGAACTGGAAGGGACGATGAGAAAAAAGTAAACAGGCATCTTGTGTGTCCAAGAAACAAAATGGAGAATCCCAACAAAAAACTAAAAGCTTTTTTCTACGGCTATCGACTTTCGCGAGGAATTGGCAGGTCCTCCGATAGTAATTTTTATTTTTAAATAACGTACTTCAAGGGGTTGTTTACCCTTATAATGTTGGAAAAAATAGTGTGGGTGTTAGGGAATAAGGAAAGGATAACGATGCATATTTTTCTGGAATTTCCGTGTATCGTTTTGCGTGGAGAAAGTTGAATTGGGGAAAGCATTCCATATAAATGTAGAGCGGCTAATATATGAATATCTGTACTTAACTATACAACCGAAGTTTGGCTGAAGGGCGAACTGAAAGCATTCATTGCGAAGCGGGTATTGCGGCTAAAATGTTTTAGGGGAGGAATGTAACTGACCATTTCACTAAAGCACTGTTTGCAGAAAAAGCGATAAAAAGAGTGAGGCAAGTACTCGTAACATTTCGATAATGTTAAAGAGAATCAATCGATCAAATATGAGAGTTATACTCTAGTTTTGGGCAGATGAACCTTATAAATTGTAGCCAGATCAGAAGGTGTGAAAAATTTACTGCATCGTCTTAAAAAACCTAAGCATTTTGCAGCATTTTAGGAGACATTAAAGATGTGGTCATTCCAACGAAGATCATCGTTTACACACATACCAAGTGCTGACAGCTTTTCGGTTTCTTCGATGCATGTACCAGTCATGGATAATGGCAATGGGGGAATGTTAAGCTTCAACGACAAGAGACAGCATTGAGTTTTCGAAGCATTGAATTCTACTCGGTTTTTATGACCCCATGTAACAATGCTGTAAATCATACGCAAACGTTCAAGATCTACATTCGAAGACCAGGGATATGAATTTAAAAACGATTATGAAAAGCTGAGGGTTGAGTCTTCAGTAAAACAGTAGAGAGCAAAGTTTCAGAAAAGAGATCATTTATGACACACAGGCAGAACCAGATTGGCATATAGAGAGAGAGCCAAACAAGCAGATAGAGAAAACGACAGATCGATAGAGGGACAGACAGAGAGAAACAGGCAGTGCGAGAGAGCAGAGAAGACAAAATCGTAAGGAGCTCTGTTAAATGTATCCCCTCAAACGTCAGTGTAAATATTCCTTTTTTGTAACAATAACGCCTTTTCTGTATGTGTTCAGTGTTAAATTCAATATTGCTCGTATAAAATTTGAAACGCTTTTCTCAAAGTGTAGGCCTGCATCATTGAAGAGAATTAAAGTTTTCTGCCGTTTTCAACTAACCGCACACCAAAAGCAAATCACATTTCCACAAGGCTTATAGAAAGCATTCTAAAAGATGCTCCTATCCTTCTTATCTGAAGTTGCTTTAAATACACTACGAGCATCGAGCAGTTCAACCCTTCCTTTTCGTGCAGCAGCACCCAACTAAACCCTATTATACTATAGCCACCCACCATAACAACTACCACACAGCATCTGATATTAAGAGGCTATTATGGCCTGTGAAGAAGTTTATTTAAGGTTGCATTTACAGACATTTTGTGTAACTTTACTATACCAAAAACCCAACAAAGGCTCCAAGAAACGATCCCTCGACGTTGTAAGCATTGAAATCCAAACAGTCAGTGCCTCATACTGACACCATCAGCACCACAAGGCCGGACGGGAAGACAAGAATGGCGAATGTGCGGTTTGAAAATACATAGTGTCTAAGACGGATGCAAATTTATGGCAAAAAAGAAGGCTACACCAACCAAGAGGGGAAAAATCTTCAAGTGTTTGATGAAGACGGCAAAATAAATGTTGTTTGAAAGTTCATAATTGCATCTATTTGCATACATTATTGAGTGGAAGAAGAAACACATTTCACTTGAGTAGGAAACGAGAAGCGTCCCAATCTCAAAGACGTAAACGAGTTTCATTCCTTGCCATACTTGGTGTGAATATCCCACAGTGATGGCCGAACGATGAAGACGATTGGGATGAGGAGAGAAATGTGGCAAATCACCAAGCTTTAGAGTTTATATTAGCATAAATAGTTGTAACAAGTTGTTAAGAAGTTCCATTCATGTATGTGCTTGATACACACATTGGCGGTATTCTGCCGTCTGGCCGTGGTCGCTTTTGTTGTTGTTGCTGCTATTGCTGCTGCGAATACTTTGAATTGAAATGCGGATAGAAGGAGGTTTTCAAATATACTCAATGCCCAAGGGTGTGGAAGGCTATGGATATGGTTGCGGCTGAACTGTCATTGGAAACATTAAACAATACATTATTCGAAGGGGATGCAAATTGAGCTGTTGGAAGACAATAGGGAAATAAGGGTAGTCCTTGTTTGCAGACTGTGTGTGAAAAACAAAGTCATGACATGGAATAGAGGAGTCGTTTTGGGTTGTTAAGTGAACTGTTGCTTTGGAATTTGTTCTTGGGACCTTATAAAAATATTTTTACAGTTTGTTTTGCATGTATAATTCTATTTGGAATACAACCTCAAACAACAGGTCATAACATTGACACTTTGACACCCTCGATTGAATCAAATATAGGTTATAAAAAAGTTTATTAAAGAGTAAGTAACCAAAAAACTTTGCGAATTCTTATAGGTACCTCAGAAAATAGGCTAAGTTATCGAAAGTGACACTTGTGATATTTGCGTTGAAGATGCTCCTCTTCTTAAGCGTTTTACTTTATTGTGCTTTACGTGGGCTGTTAATTTTCATTAAGAAGGGAATTCAATCATATTCCGTCTAGGCTACTTAGACCAATATTTGGTCCATTGTGATACCATAAGAATTATGCGAGGGAGTGCCTCATTTAACAAAACCGTTTGGAGCTTTTGATAAAGCAAAAGAGATGAAGGGTATCTGTGTTCGCCAGATCGCTTAGATTATCAAGGAAATATATTCCTAGATGCAGTTCTCTTTTAAGGGAGAGTTTAGGACATGAGCAGAGGAGGTGTGGGAATGTCTCTTCCTCCTCCTCATCTAAGCAACTTCTGCAGAAGTCATTAGAGTAATGGCGCCGAGTCTTATGGCGTGTCTTGCTATCAGACAATGTCCGGTGATGATATTGATTACGGAGCTAAAGTGCAATCTGGTAATGGATAACAAATGTCTTGTGTGTTTTGGATCTGGTTTGGGCCATATCTGTTTTGTTGCCACACACGTAGTGATATTGTTCCACCTATAATAATTTGTTCTATCCATTGCCTCTAGCTTTAGCATAAGTTTACATGTAGCGATTGGTATACCAATATTCAACCTGCTGGTTGAGATCGGTAGAACGGTTCTTTTTGTGGCGAGTTCATCGGTTTTGAAGTTACCCACGGTATCTCTGTGCCCTGGCACCCAAATAAGGTGAATATTGAACTCTTCAGCCATCTGCTAATCTCCTTTAGAGATAGGCGACAGTTAAGGGCGGTTACTGAGTTTGTAAAAACAGCGCCGAGTGATGTGAGGGCTGCTTGACTGTCTGAGAAAATTCGGATATTCGCTGAGGATATCACGTTTTCTTTTAGCAATGATATGACCTCTTCAATCGCCAGATTTTCCGCTTGCAACACGCCACAATCAATGGTTCGGAAGGCGGAAAGAGAGACTTACGTTAAGTCGGTTTGAGTACACCCAGCAGTCGACCCATTCTTCGGAACCATTCTTTTGAACCATCTGTATAGAAATGAATTTAATCATCTCTCAAGAATTCTTCGTCTTCCCAGGTCGTTCTCGGTGGGATTCATACTTGGAACTTGTTATCAAAAACCAATTTGGGGTTTTGGTGTAGTCGGAGTGGCAAGGGATTGATCCGAATAAATTCAGGACTGTAGCGTGGCCGATGTTATTAACGGTCCATTGGGAGATAGCTCACCTAGTGGGTGATTTGGGGGGAGAAACCCCATTTAATGCCAATGGCTTTTTTTCAGGAAAATAGGGCTACGGTGGATTTCCTGATTCTTTCCTGTATATTGGCTTTACAGTTTAGCTTTTTGTCTAGGATAATACCTAGATATTTAGCTTCGTTGGAAAGTTGAAGTGAGATTCCATTTATTGATGGTGTTAGGGCAATATGCCTTGATATTTATTATATTGCCAAAGTTCGCGTTCCAGGTTAAGAGCTGTAATGAGGTAGGGCAGTGTGTCTTTTTGACGATTAGGATCGAACATCAGGATCGAACAGATAGAGTTATTAGTTGAGGAATTTTGTATTTCCTGGTAAAGAGAACGAGTTCAGTTTTCTGAGGGTTGACCCCTAGATCACGTTTTCCCGCATATTTTACTAGTTTATTTGGAGCGGTTCGCTTCGGATCCGTAAGGACATGAGCATGTTTACCAGGAACCACAATGGAGACGTCATCTGCATATGCAATCCCTTTCAATCCCTCAGCTTCTAAGTCAACTAGAAGTTCACTGACGACCAGATTCCATAGAAGTGGGGATAGGACTCCGCCTTGCGGTGTTCCTCTACTGACAGATCTCTTTGCAGAGAAGTTTCCTAGAGTTGAGTTGATTCTCCTGCTTTTAAGCATTAGATTTATCAATTCCACTATGGATCTATTTACTGTGAACTTTGTCAGTGCCTTTGTAATTGCAGAGTTACTGAAGGCAACCTCTATGTTGAGGAAAGCGAAAGCGAAAACGAGTGTATTCTTTGTGATGGAGGGAATATTCTATAGTACGAACCAGGGTGTGTAGGGCCGTTTCTACAGATTTTCCCTTACAGTAGGCGTATTGTGATGAAGATTACAGTTTTGGATCTATAGCTGTTCGCAGAAGGATATCAATCAGTCGTTCTAAAGTTTTAAGAAGGAAAGATGATAGACTTATTGGTCGGAAATCTTTTGGGTTTACGTGGGATGATTTCCCAGCCTTAGGTATAAACACAACCTTGACTTCTTTCCACTGAGTGGGGGTATAGTTTAAGGTGGTACAGCCGATGAGAATTACTTCAAGGACAGGGATAATAATATCTGCGGCCTTTTGAAGTTCGGCTGGAATTATACCATCAGGTCCAGGGGATTTGTATGGGTCAAAGCTGTAAATGGCCCAATATAGTTTTTCCCTTGTAATCAGATCAGGGTTGTTTGTTTGCTACCTGATTCTATGGAATCATAGTTGCATAAGTTCTTAGAGCTGCCTGGAAAGCGAGTGTCGAGAAGCAAACTGAGCGTTTCTTTTCGCAGGATTCTGCCCAGCTGTCAGCTGTTTTCAAGCAGCAAGGCATGGTTGAACTCTTTGAGAGGAATTTTCTTAATCTAGAAATTCTAATTTTTTTTTTCTCTTTTTCCACAGAAGTTTCTCCAGGAATTTCTTTTATTTTTCCTTAGTTGATATTTATGTTTTGAGGGACTCCTTGAAGAGGAGTCCCAGTCTGTTAAGATGTTGGATTGCTAAGCCGTTTATCCGTCTACCCGAGAATAGAATTTTTAATAAGTTAAAATGTAGCAGAAAAAGGTCTCCCGAGTGATTCTTTGCAGTAAAAGTTTGTAAAAGTAGAACATCACGATTACAGCCGTATCCCTATCTTCTTATTCTTCTTTCTTTTCAAGAGAGCGTCGTGATTTCGATGGGATCACATCTCTTCCAATTTGCTTCTTCAAAACGGTGATATGTATGCTGTTGCGGTACGCCACGTTTCGTTTGTTTCAAAAAGCGTCAGCAAGCCGATTTGGATTGCTTCCTGTCTGAGATCAACCTCATCCAAATACAGTTTTCGTTGTATTTGTTTTTACCATTAGTGTTCTTTTCTGCTTTTCTTTTTATTTTTTGCCTTTGCGACCAGATCGATGAAGATTGAACCCGTTTTGCTTTAAAAAACAGTAGGTACGTCGGGAGCAAACGTACCCCAAAATTTGCTTTACATTATCGTTACAAATAATAGTTTAAATATTACATAAATATTTTATATATATTTGCTTTGTCTGGCATACTTTTAAGCCGACTACATAATTACTTTAGTTATATACTTATATACATAAGGAACCTATGTTTCATAAGTCTCAATAAAATGAAATGAAATGAAATGCTTTAAAAAACATCCTTGATAATTTGAAACTGTTGTTTTAATGACTGTATTAGCAAAGATAAGTATTTTATTTTAAAAGCGATAAATATCAAGTAAATAGTTCTTAGAAAAATAAACTCTATATGAAAAGAGATCGATTTCAAAGTGAGCAATGATTCAGTTAATCAGAATTTTTAAGAAAACAGAAAAATTTCTTGGGCTTGTTCAGCTTGCCGCAAATATTTTTACAAGTGTCTATCTCCGAAACTGCTCTCGTTAAAAGGCCAACGACTGCAAATCAAGGATCCCCAAATGGGATACCCAAAATTGGAGCAAGTCTCTGAACTCCCACGTTGTAGCACAAGAGGTGATCAATAAAGTGCAGTCAATATGAAGCGAGAAATAGGGCTTTGCCTCTGAATTTTTTTTACTGTGAACAGATTTGCATGAAATTTTGGAATAAGGCTCATCTTACCCTTAACTTCAAAAGTGAAAATGATTTGAACACCGCCACCTCCCTGGGGGTGGTTGCCACCCCTTTTCGGGGGCGAATTATTTTTTTTTAAATAACCTCGGATATCAATAAAAGACCTTATTTTAAGCAAAAAATCAAATATAAAGTTTTTCATTAAGTCCAATACTTTTCGAGTTATTGGCAATTGAAAATTCACAATTTTTTCACGTTTTTCATCTATTTATTGCAAATATCTCCAAAACTATACGTTTTATCGAAAATTTTATAAAAAACAAAATTGTAGCAGCTAAAACAATGAACAATTTGGTTTCTTATAAAGTATTCTAAGAACAATATTAAGCTAGATATAAAAGATCAAAGCCATTTTTTATTTTGTCTGAAATGTAATCGTTGTGGTCAATGCCATTTAGCGGCGAGCAGATGCATTTTATGCATTCTAATACAAGAGGATGTTTTGTAGTGCTTGAAAAAAGCTTTAAAATGAGCACTATTAAAAGTCTTTTGCACGTAAAATAAGTGAGCTGTAGTGCAAATAAGGGGAGCATCTAATGTTTTTCCTTTTAAATCAATGAGTTTTTGGACCATAATCAATTTGATGAGCACCTATCATTGGCGGTTATTAGAAAGTCTCGGTGGATTCTGTTTTAATCATCGTCTAGTCAGTGTGTTGAAAACAGATCTCTTTGATGTAAGTAGAGTATGCGTTAGAAATCTAGCTGAGATCCAAACCCAGAAAACATCCAATTTCCTTTAGCTGCTTGAGTGATATGGCTCCGGCAGATGACGAGTATAGTAGACCTGCACAATCAGCTTTTCTCCCCTTGAATCACGAGCATATACAAAAGTTTCAAATTTCGCTTAATACATTCGCAGTATATCCGAGACCTAACAATTTTTCGCATAGCCTTTAATACTAGCTTGACTAAGGTCTTATAATAGCTTTTTACTTTGTTTCCTTACTCAAAATTACGAAGTTGGTGTGATCGATCCTCAGCGATATTTTGAATCATATTTCTCGTTTCTTAGCACGAACTATAGACATTCATCGTCAGGTTTCCGTTTCGAACTCCCATAAGAACCTTCACCGAAATATTCCTATTTTGAAAAGCAACAGCTCTGTCAAACTGGTAATTGCTTATACCGTATTGAGATGCGACAGTCGAGTAACACAAGCCAAAGCTTCCTGGAAGTCAACACCATGTATTTAAGCGAAAGATCAAGCGAACTTTCTACGTACGTAGAGTTCCCTCTGGTGAATATTGACCACTAAGCACTATTCTTCAACTAGTGACCTTGTTAGCTAAGGAGCTATCAACAATTTCCAATTTCCCAAGTGTCAGTGGAGATAATGAAGTTCAGTTCAGTTCAGCTGCCATAGAATTGTACCATTCCCTGACCATCAGAACCTAAGATTGACTCAGGAAAGTCTTCTTCCTTGATCATACGAAATGGAACAGTATTTACTTACTTAGGTATGGACATTACAGTTCAGGGTGAATTTGAAACCTAACTCAACCAGAATCTTCCGCTATCGAAAACGCGTCGAGACGATCCGTACTCTTCTAGCTATACTCATATCGCTGTACAGCTCATACAGTTCGTCGTTGAACATTCTAAAAAATCAGGCTCCCCAGCCAGTTCGAACTTCGAAAAAAGAAGGTAGGCCACACAGTTATATTATTTGATCCCAAAGTTCGACACCACAACTACACAACGCGACACGAAAAATGGTTTACATTTTTTTTTTTTTCGTAGAGATCTTCCGTCTACCTCCAAGCAATTCGTTGCCTCTAAACGAATTTTGATCTGTTTCATCTTCTGTTCATTCTCAGAAAATGTTTTGAAATGAAAACACGTCTCTATCTTAACTTAGTCTCTGCTCGACTTGTAACTAGTATTATGTGTAGGGTAACCATCAGGTGGATGCACAAAGCACAACACGCTAGCTGACCGAAGAGAGTCTCCACTTACGGCCATATTATTCACTCTTTAAATTTAAACCCAATAGAAATAAACCCAGTTGTCAAATTTTTTTTTGTTTTTTATAGTGCACGAACGCACCCAAAATAAATCCGGATGTAAATATATAAACCCAACAGCACAATGCGGTTTAAATCCAATGGCCAATGGGTTTATTAGGAGTGAATAATATGGATTTGCATTTGACAATTGGGTTTATGCGACTTTACATCCGGATGTAAATTTAAACCCGGGTTTATTGGGTGAATAATATGGCCGTTAAAGTCTAGTTCTTCGTCTGCCATCAACCCCGCTCTCTTATGCGTATATGTACCTACAATGTACATCCATACAATCAACTAACCACAATCGTTGATGCGATATGTTGTGTTATCGCTGTTGAGCGCTGACGAAAGTGCGTGTGTGCTCTCTCACACCTAAGACCTCGACAAGTTATTGGTGTTGTCTAAAGCTAGAGTTCCATTCACCCTAAATTCAAGTGCTCTACAAGCTGAGGCCTACAACATAAGACTACAAGTACTTGTAATACAAGTACATTAAGACAAGTGTAAAAAATGTCTGTAACAAAAAGCACAAAAAACAACTTTTCCAGGCTCAATTTCAAAAAGATTATTAACCTGTAGTAAAGCCGCTATCAAAAAAAAGGAAGTTTTTTTTTAGAAAATTGTATGTGTTAGTACATGGCTGAGTTGATTTTCAATAATCTGTTTTTAAAATTAAGTCACTTTTTTATAAAATTGCCTCCTCAAACGGAGGGAGATGGACCCCACTCTCATACGATATTTTTCCTAGAATACGACCAGGAATCACGTCCCAAAGTTTGGCGCACGGAGTACCTACAGGACACCCTGCTTATAAAACCGTTATTGAATAATGTATTCAAATTTCTCACTTGTTTTTATTATGAAGAGGTAACAAAATATCTTACTAACCTAAGAATTGAATGATCTTCAGCAAACTCGAGTTATTCAACGTATCCATATACGGCAACTGGCAGAAAAGATCTTATCTTCAAGCACTGTATTATCAGCCTTCCTTTTTTAATTGCAGAATGGTTTCTCCCACCTAAATGCTTCCACTGATCTTGATACTTTTAATAAGATTAAGCTTTGTTAGTCCTGCAGCGCTTTAAAGCATCTTCATATCAGCAGCCGTCAACTTTTTTCATTTTCATTTCATTTTGTTTTTTATTCATTCATATAAATTACTTAAAGCTAGATACAATTATGCAAATTAAATTAAATTGAATGAAGTAAAAATAGTAATCATTCTTTAACTTATAAAGTTAGTGTTGGATGACACGTTCCAATAAATAATTTTCAATAAAAGTCTGATGTGGGGTGACAATCAGTACTAAGTAAATTCATTAATATAATTATAATAAATGAACACAATAATTCAATCTGGATGCAATTAAATTGAGTTACATAAGTAGAATTAAAAGATAAAAATGAAGAAAAAGCGAAAAAAGCTAAAAACGAAAAAATAGAAAAAAAAAAATCAACTTAACAATTTCAAAAGGTAAATTCATTATTGTTATTTTGTGCTGATAATTAATTTGGGATTCTTAAAATGGATTCAATATGCTCAATTTCAATAGTGAAAAGCCAGTCCTTGACTTTTTTCAAAAAGGAACTCAACCGGGTAGTGTTTCTGACAAAAACAGGCAGTTTATTGAAAAATTTAGGTGCTGTAGCAATGTAAAAAAGTGAAAAATGTGTTCTACGAGTGAAAGGTTCATTCATTAGGTGCAAGCTGTTTGTGCGTAGATCATAAATTTCAGAGTTTCTACTGGGGATGTTGCCACTTTGTTTAAAAAATTCTTTAAGTACTTTAAAAACATAGAGATGTCTCATTGGTAGAATTTGCAATTCCTTGTATAGGGGCCAACTTGACGCTAACCGATTTTTATTACAAATAATTCTTATCAAGCGTTTTTGTGCTATCAAAAGAGGTTTAAGATTATTAGCATAGCACCCACCCCAACTGGTTATACCATATTGAAGTTTTGACTGTGCAAGACCGTTATAAATACGATTTAATACTTTTTTTGAACAAAATGGTTTTATAAGATACATTTTCCGAGAAACCAACATCATATGCGATTTTAAAGTGCGAGTATGATCCTTCCAGTTCAAATTTGAATCAATTAAAACCCCTAAATATTTAAAATGCAATACTGATTCAATTTTGAAACAACTATTGGAGCATTGAAATCTAGGATTAAAATTGCTCCTACCACACTTGTGAATAGGTAGACAAAATTTTTTGCAGTTATGGGCATGAAAGTATAGGTTGTAATCAGGAAGACTATTTCCAGATACTTTGAAGGTCACCAGTTTTGTTTTTTCGCTGATGATAAGCTTATGAGCAGTAAACCATGCCCTTAGTTTTTCTAGATCTTCTTCAATTTTTGTTATACACTCAAATAACGTGCTAAATTGATAGGTGAAGGCTATATCATCAGCAAAGGCAGTAGATGATCCATTAAGTTTTAATTCGAAAATTGAGTTTATATAAATTAGGAAAAATAACGGGCCAAGGACAGATCCTTGTGGAACACCATTTTTTAAATAACGGGAATCGCTATAGGTCCCATTTACAACAACTTTTTGTTCCCTTTCTGTCAAATAGGATTGAAGCCATTTAAAAGTTTTTCCTCTAAAACCTGCACTGTACAGTTTATCGAGAAGAATGCTGTGTTCAACCATATCAAATGCTTTTGTCATGTCAACAAAAAGTGCAATGGTGGACTTATTTGCATTAAGGCTGCCATATAATTCACTACATAATCGTAGAATAGCATCTTCTGTAGACATGTTTTGTCTAAAACCAAACTGGTTTTTACTAAAAAAGTTATTTTTATCCAAAAATGACATGATTCGCACCTTCATAAGTTTTTCGAAAACTTTGGAGATAGTTGGAAGCAAAGATATCGGTCTATAGTTTGATATATTATTTTTTTTACCTTTTTTAAACAGCGGAATTACTTCGGCTCTTTTTAAATTTTTAGGAAAACAACCGCTTTCAACACTTGCATTAAATAAGTACATCAAAACATCCACAACATAAAATGCAATTTTTTTAAGAAGAGTACTAGAAATTCCATCAGAAGTACTTGAATTTTTGTTTTTAAGCGATAGAATAGCTTTTAATATTTCTTGTGATGTTATAGAACTATAGACAAAACTATTACATTGTATACTAGTCCTTAAAATTGAACTCATTGAGCAATCACAACTACAGTAAGAATCAACTCTAGGCTTAATTTTATCAGATATTTCAGTGAAATATTCATTAATTTGATTAGAAATTGAACTTGGATCAGTAAAGGAAACACCATCAACTTCTAAATTTTTTATTTCAATTGGTTGCCTTTCTTTACCTAAGATGTTATCAACAACTCTCCATTCTTCTCTGACATTTCCTCTAGCTTTTAAAAACGCATCAGTATAGAAATTATTTCGAGCTACCTCAATATGTTTCTTAGCAGTTTTACAGAGAGAAATATAGTGTTTTCTAAGACTTTCATTGAGCGGATGCTTTCTCCGTTTCAGAATCTTTATCCGTTTCATTTAAAATGTCAATATTAATGTCACCTATTAAAATTAAGTTCTTGGCCTTAGTTATACTTAAGACATTGCTCAATTCATCAATGAAAAAACTTTTACAAAAACTATGCAGCCTATATATACAATACATGACATAGCTATCATTTTCATAACAAAATGATAACTTCAATACATCTGCACTTGTAATTTCAATTTTTGAGCTTTCACAAAAAATATCATCTCTTGCATAAACAGCTATACCACCTGACGCATATACTTCATTGCAATTAGCAAACATTGAATAACCTTGAATATTATATAAACTTAATTCACTTTCGTAAACCCAGATCTCACTCAAAACAATAACAACAGGTAAGCTATTAAATGTTTCAATATGCGCTAAAAAAGATGAAAAATTTTTCCTTAAACTACGAATATTTTGATGTAAACAAAAACAATTATCAACAAAATTATTAGATGCAATGACTGGATAAACACATATTTCAGGGACAGAAGGAGGGACAGAAATAGAACTATTAATATTCATATTTTATCAAGATCAGCAGCACAAAATATTCTTACTGGCTTGTCACCCTCACTCCTACGCATAAAAACTCTCCCATTTTTTGTCCAAACATATTTAAATCCCATCTCAGTCCTCAGTGATAATGCCGTGTTTAGCAATTTCCGAGTCTCATATGTTAAGCAATCGTTCACAAAAATATTTTCTGATTTTCTTTTCGCATCAAACAGATTAGTTGTAAGCTTCTCTCTTTTTTCTCGTTTTGTTTTCATGATCTTTTCCTTCATTAGTTGTGAAACCAATTTTACACGAAGAATGTTGGTGTTGGTGCTCTTTGCATTTTTGTTAGTAGCATTAGCATTAGAAGATGGCTTTGTTGTTATTTTTACTTGCGATTATTTTCATATAACATTAGGCCTGTTTTTTTGGGAAGATGTCCGGTACCTTGTATGGTAAATACATGTAAAGCAACAACAACAAAAGATACAAGGGATAAAAGGATGAGTAAAACTTACAAGGGATAGAATTCGAGTTCGAATGAGTTTTTCATTTTTAAATGTTGGTGCGACTAGAGGCTCGAACAACAGAAAAAGGACGTGTTCACAAGTGAATGGAAATGAATTTTGTACAAGAATAGAATAGAATAGAAAAGAATTATGGTAACGATTTTTGAATTGTAGAAATTTATTGATTTTGATTATTTAATTTGCAGGTTCATAGGTATACAATAATATATCGTAAAAGAAACGAAAAAAACTCTGTTAAACTATTTTTTTGTTCTTTTTTGCATAGTTCCTTAACACATTTTTCGGTGAATGTTGACATTTTTTCCAATAGTATTTACTACGTCTTATCTTAAAATAGATTTATTTATTGATTACTAGCAGATACAACCACGCAAGGGACAATGTTTTACAGTTCTCTGTAAAGAAATTCGCTTAAGGCGCCATCTGTTCTAGATTTATGCAATCTATGATTAATAACAACAAAAGCGCCATCTGTTCCAGACTTATTTAATCTACAATTAATAACCATTAAGGAATAGTAAACTCGATTTCGTTATTCGTTACATATATACCATGAAGCGGAAGTTGATTCTTATACAGATAAGTATCCGCTTGTGTCTTATTTCTTAAGACACTTTTAAAATACAAGTATTGAACTTTTAAACTTCTAAGTAATGTATTTTAGCGGATTACCGACATTTAAAAGTTTTCCGCACTTGTTCTCATTCACTCTCAAGTGAATTGAACCCAAGCGTGTAAACAGAGAAAAAAAACCACAAGAAAATACTTGCATACTTTTGTGAACACCGCTATTTTGACATTTCCCAACTACAACTCGTCACGGACACCAACTATCAAACATAAAAACGCGAACCGTTTTTTTGGACTTACCATACAAGGTACCGGACAGCCTCCCAAAAAAACAGCCCTATTGATCAATGTCTGCTTTGTTTATGTTTACGTTTAAACCATCGCACAAGACTTTGAGAGCGATATCAACGTTCGTTAATGTGTTGTTGTTATTTGGAACGTTATAAATTTCAATGCAGTTCTCAAGAAGCTGTTGCTCTAGGTTGTTGACCTTTGCTTCTAGTGCAAGAATTTTTTTATCACTTTCAATGTTTTTGGCGACAAGTGCATCGATTTGTGTTTTGTGATATTGTTTCATCAAGACAACTTCAGAATAAACCATTTCTAAGGTCACAGCTTTTTTTCTTTTTTCTTCAGACAATGGTGTGGTGATGAACTCGGTATTGGCGGGGTTGTCGGAGTTTGCGGTGTTGGCTATGTTTACGGTGTTGGCGGTGTGGGTGGTGTGGGCGGTGTTGGCGGTGTTAGCGGTGTTGGCGGGGTTGGCGGTGTTGGTGGTGTTGGCGGTGTTAGTAGTGGTGTTGGTGGCAGTAGCTGTGGTAGTTAAGGTTGATGATGAACCAGATTTTTGTATTGAAGCAGAATTTGCAATAATAGTGGGCGACGAGGTGGAAGGTGGAGAGTGCTGAGTACATGGCAGAGGTGACTCACATGACATAGAAGCTCGACGCTGACTGCAGCAGGAAGGGCACCTCCATGCTTTTTTTTCTTTTGTCAGAAAGTCAATTTCGTTGGCTGTTAATTTAACGCATTTTGCATGAGAAAACCTTTGACAATCGGTGCACTTCACTTTCACTTCCGAACCACTGATTTTTTTACGGCAAATTCGACACGACATTGTTGTTTAATTAAGGTTTAGTTTATTTTTATAATTATAGTTGCTAAGATAAAGAATAATTACAAAGTACTAATGAAAAGCTCTCGACATGAGTGTACCCCACAACGTCACGATGAGAACTGACCTTCATGCTTCTTATACATTGTCTAACATGAGGTGTGTTTTTTTCACTGCTGTTATATACATAACATGATACCCCAAAAAAAAAAAACGCTTCCCGGACAGCGCGGCTTTCTTTATTTGAGGGTTGGTGTTCTTGATCAGTTGTCAAACTAATAAAAGTAAACAAATGAATTTTTTTTTTTGCCAAATTCGCACAAAAATGCAAAAAATGTTTGTCAAAAACCTAAAGCAATTGTATAAAGTGGAAAATGAAAATGTTCCGTAGTGAAATTGATGCAGGTAAACAATTGGTTTTGTTTGTTTTTTGTTATTTTAGAAATGTCAAAAATAGGTCCGTTCACAAAGGTAACAAGGAATTTCTCTTACTCTGTTTACATGCTGGGGTTGAATTCATATGAGACTTGTGATTCGTCAATGAACTTCTAGTTGACTTAGAAGCTGATGGATTCAAAGTGATTGCATATGCAGATGACGTCTCCATTGCCGTATCTGGCAAACATGCTTTCATCCTTACGGATCTGATGCAAACCGCTCTAAATAAAATAGTAAAATGGGCGGAAAAATGTGATCTAGGGGTCAACCCTCAGAAAACTGAACTCGTTCTCTTCACCAGGAAATACAAAATTCCTCAACTAACAACTCCATCTGTTCGATCTTGATGTTCGATTCTATTCGTCAAAAAGACACACTGCCCTACCTCATAACAGCTCTTAACCTGGAACGCGAACTTTGGCAAGATTCATGAACTGATGCAGGGTTCCAACATAACGACAAGAAATAATTTCATGTACAAATACAAATATCACATATCTTTCAATTGATTTGCTCTCTCGATCAAAAGCCACCATTGGAGTTGGACACAATAAATTACTTTTGATAAGTTAAAGTTGTATGTTTTTAATATTTGCGGAAGTAAATTAGTTTGTCTTTTAATATAATAAATATCAAGGCATATTGCTCTAACACCATCAACAAATGGAATCTCACTTCAACTTTCCAACGAAGCTAAATATCTAGGTATTATCCTAGACAAAAAGCTAAATCGTAAAGCCAATATACAGGAAAGAATCAGGGAATCCACCGTAGCCCTACTTACCTGCAAAAAAGCCATTGGCATTAGATGGGGTTTCTCCCCCCAAATCACTCACTGGCTCAACATCGCGGTCATCAGACCAATACTCACAAACGGAGTAGTGGTTTGGTGGACCGCTCTTGATAAAAATCCTACTGCGGTAATCTAAGCAAGGTCCAACCAACAGCCTGTTTGTGTAAAAGCGAAGCACTGAGATCAACACCCTCAGCTGCCCTAAATACACTCCTTAACCTCACACCACTAGATATCTTCAGCAAATAAATGGCCGCCAGTACAGCCATTCGTATTAGAGCTATCTACCAATGGACCGTTAATAACATCGTCCTGAATTTATTCGGATCAATTCCTTACCACTCCGACTACACCATCCCCAAATTGGTTTTTGATAATAAGTTCCAAGTCTCAATCCCACCGAGAACGACCTGGGATGACGAAGAATTCTTAAGAGATGATTCAATTCATTTCTATACAGATGGTTCAAAAACCGAAGAACTGGTAGGCTGCGGAGTCTACTCAAACCGACTTAACGTAAGTCTCTCGTTCCGCCTTCCAAACCATTGTAGCGTGTTCCAAGCGGAAATTCTGGCGATCAAAGAGGTCCTATCATGGCTAAAAGAAAACGTGATATTTTCTGCGAATATCCGGATTTTCTCAGACAGTCAAGCAGCCCTCACATCACTCGG
The DNA here is from genome assembly GCA_949752695.1 of Melanostoma scalare. NCBI lineage: Eukaryota > Metazoa > Arthropoda > Insecta > Diptera > Syrphidae > Melanostoma > Melanostoma scalare. The sequence goes on along the minus strand of OX456985.1, from coordinate 168,720,277 downwards.
CGCTGTTTCTACGAACTCAGTAACCGCCCTAAACTGTCGCCTATCTCCAAAGGAGATAAGCAGATGGCTGAAGAGGTCAATATTCACCTTATTTGGGTGCCAGGGCACAGAGAAACCGTGGGTAACTTCAAAACCGATGAACTCGCCACAAAAAGAACCGTTCTACCAATCTCAACCAGCAGGTTGAATATTGGTATACTAATCGCTACATGTAAACTTATGCTAAAGCAAGAGGCAATGGATAGAACAAATAATAGGTATAACAATAACACTAGTAGACTACGTGTGTGGCAACAAAACAGATATGGCCAGAACCAGATCCAAAACGCTCAAGACATTTGCTATCCATTACCAGATTGCACTTTAGCTCCATAATCAATGTCATCACCGGACATTGTCTGATAGGAGGACACGCCATAAGACTCGGCGTTTACTCTAATGACTTCTGCAGAAGTTGCTTAGATGAGGAAGAGGAAGAGACTATTCCACACCTCCTCTGCTGCTCATGTCCTGCACTCTGCCTTAAAAGAGAACTGCATTTAGGAAAATATTTCCTTGATGATCTAAGCGATCTGGCGCACACAAATCCCCTGCATCTCCTTCGCTTTATCAAAAGGTCCAAATGGTTTTGTTAAGTGAGGTACTCCCTCGCATACTTTCTATGGTATCACAATGGACCTAATATTGGTCTAAGTGTGTCAGTTTGTTTTCCTGACAGCCATTTAAAACCTAACTTAACCTAACAGTTACTTTTGAAAAAAATGTCAACATTCACAGAAAAATGTGAAAATAAATATGCAAAAAGTGTTTTCAGTCACTAAACAAACCTTTTTTACTTGCTATTACGTAGTTTTATGTACCTATCTTTAAATAAATCTACAAATCTAACTCTTGAAATCAATGAAATTCTAAAAATCAAAAATTTTAGGCAACAAAATTGCATAGTGTAAGTGTGGGCATACGATTTTTTTCAGTTACCTCTGACTCTGACACCCATTTTGCTTTTGTTCGAGATACATGAAAGTCTCTAGATGCACCAACATTTAAAAACGAAAAGTCAAAAAACTCATTCGATACTCGACTAAACGTCAAAAATCTATCCCCGACCAAATTCTAACCATCCTTTTATCCATAACATCAGTTGTCGGGGATTTTGTTTTTGCTTTCCATGTAAAATAATGTTATGTATATAACATCCTTGTGAAAAAACACGCCTATTGTAACCGTATGGGAGAATTGGACATTCAATCGACCTTTTCGTTTCGTTGCAATTGCGGTTGGCTTGATACGTTTGCGATTCACTTGACGCAATTGCGGTCGGTTGGCTGCAATTTTGGTTGCTTTGCCATGCAATTGTGGTTACGTAGCCACAATTGCAGTCGATTAGCCAGTTCATTGCTTGACCTTTCGAGTCCTCTGATAGTAAATTCATTGCTTTCTCGACTAGCCGTTCGGAACAGAAAAGTGTAGGTCCCCTCCAATCCCTGCCATGGTTGTGAGAAATGCGCTAGGCCCCGGGGCTCCCTACTCTGTTGCGCTGCCATATTTAGTTTTGTTATTGAATTGCGGTTGGCTAGTCTGGATAGCGTTTCTCTAACCGTAATGGCGTTTGGATAGCCGAAATCTCTGCTCAATCGCTTTTAAAATCGATTAGCTTCAATCAGGGTTGATTAGCCGCAATTTGCTGCTTTTTAGTCAAACTCTCAAATTTGAACAGCGAAATTGATCCCATGAAAACTCCAAGTGGAAGCAACATCAATGAACTTGGGATGTATAACTGGAGACGCTTAGCTAGACAACGAGATACATTTTGGTTGCAACCAAGGTGCGCCCCAAACCTATACAGACAAATAAGCAAACAAGAGTTGATTTCTTTTAGTTTTAGTACGGATATGATACATTTGATACCTGTACATTTATCAAGTAAATATTTTGATAGCGTTCGATTTCGTCGTCGTTTTTATACTGCTTATCGAGAATTTATTTAAAAAATTCAATTTTTTCGAGACAGCAGTTGAACTACAGTTATTAGAACTATCTTTATGAACGCCATCAAGAACGGAAAACCAGGAATACAGGAAAAACTCCCTCGCTGTTGTCACATACACTCCAAAAGCATGATAACGAAAATTTTAAATGAGAAACTATACACAAAGCCAAGCGTTTTTTTAATTCGAATTTCATGTTTCTTTTATTTCTTTAGCATAGGATGTTACATTTTGAAATCTTTGGTTATCTCAAATACAGAAACACTTAATCTATTATTTTCAAATTATCAGTTTATCCTGTGCTTAAGCTTAACAAATATATAATTAGTATAATTATGTTTTTTATATTTTTTTTAAATTACTTTTTACAAGTTTTTATAAGACAAACTTATTAATAAATATTTAAATTAAAGAATTACTTATTCTTAACACTTTCACATAAAAAGAATTAGTTTTGTCTAGCTCCTTTGCTTTTATTTTATATAAATATTTACACAATTATAATTTTTTATTTAAATGCAATTTACACTCTAACATAATTTAACTATATTTTGGTAAAAATTTATTTAAAAGGCATTAATAAATATATATGTTTTCTCTTATGTCAAAATGATTTGCGTTTTTTTAGTTTTTTTTTTTTTGTTAAGTGATCATGAGATTTTTTTTTTTATATATTTAACTTAATTAATTTAAAACTAAACTTAAGAGAAACTCATTTATGTACATTTCATTTCATGTTTTTATTAACTATAGTTTTGTGATACTTCTTAGTCATGGTGACATAATTTAAATGAGCTTTGGTGAGTTTAACTCTAGATCAAAGGCAATACCTTGTCCTTCAAACTAAGCTAAGGCCAAAGAGAACAGCGGAGCGCGAATTTATGTTTAACTTTTTTTTATTGACAACAGAAAATCTTGCAAATCTTCGTTATGAGTGCAAGATAAATACACAAATTTCAATTTAAGCACGAAACATACACGATACTGAATTGTAACCAAAATTTTACGTATGAACTAGCCCGCAGGATTTAGAATCAATTTTTCGAGCATAAATAATTTTACTAATTGAATTCTTAGATGTAAACCTCTTTTTTGTTTAGTTTCTTAGCAAATTTATAAATTTAATTTAGTTTAGTTTATTTGTATCTTAAATGTACGTCTAATTTGTTTACTCACATTTGAACATAGTTTTAATTTTTATTTGAATTTTAATTTTCACATTAATTTCAAGTATGCAAAGTTGAACTTAACTATCTGCACCTGTATTGCAACCAGTGGAAACTTCCAATTACACCTGAAGCTATACTGATTGCCAGCAACTTAGTCTGCAGTGTTGATGGCGATGATGAGGAGGATGAGAAATACAAATTGAAGAAACTTTTAAACCCAGATCCGGATGAAAGTGTCACTAGAAATTAAATACAAAAATAGTTGGATAAAGAACATTTTGGTGAGGTTTAGGATATTCAAATTTTTGGATTTAAATTTATCACAAAAGAATAAAATGAGTTGGAATTTAAGTTCTACAGCGGCAAAGTTTTACTGATGCGCTTTCACAAATGTTCTTCCGCTACTATTTGCTTCTCTGGTTTATACTATTTACTTCTTCTGGAAATATATAATTCAATGCCATGGCCATTGTCATTTTTGTATAAAATTTTTTTCTGGAATAAATTCGAACTGAGAGACCCAGTTTTCGACCACTTTTTGGGGCAATTGAGGCCGTAGCACGGTTACCACTTGCCGAAAAAATATGTGTCCAAGGATGAAAATAAAAATGACCAAACATAGCTTGAAATTACCAAAATAATGGCTGATTTTTGTCATGATAGGTATGAGGTTCAAAGTGTGTATCACGAGGTAAAGAAATCATGCCAGGTGGGAAAACCTCGAACCAACCCCGTAAAGACCACAAAGCAAACTAGTCAGTTCTGAGGATCTGGAAAAACTACTTTTGCAGACTCAACTTAGACGATGATCTGGACTGGATATAGCCATACTCCAGACTTAGAAGAAGTTAGGGTAGCCATACTCGTGAGTAAGCTCAAATCAAATAAAACTGCATTTGAACAAGACCTCTACAGGATTTGCAATGCACCTGAAGATTGGCTTAAGCGAAGAATGCACCAGCTGATCTGCATTTAGTCGCAAGAAAGCAGGTCCAATGAATGGAAAAGCTTACAATCTCACCAATTATAGAGGAATTAGCCTCCATAACTTCGCATCTCTTGTGAACGAAAAAGGCTGCACACGCACAGAGCCATATTGTGTCTTTGACATCCTTGGAAGACTCGAAAGACTGTGCAGGATGACTTTGGTGAAATCACACGGCTCAGTAAAGCTCGAGTTAAAGATTGCATTGATACTTTTGATGTTGAAGAAGGCTTTCGACAACGCGATACACTCTCATGAGACTTTTTTAACGTCATATTTGAAAATATTGTGCAAAAGTTTAACGTCAAGACCAGAAGCAAAGCCTTTCAAAAGACTGCACAATTATTCGCTTACGCGGACGATATTAATGGGAAGAAATAAGAGTGCGTGCTTTTGGGAGTACTGAAATAGAAGTGGCAGAAAATGGAATTAAAGGTTAATGAGAGGAGATTGGAAAAATGTATAAAGGGTTTTTTTTGTGAATCCAAAAAAAAAAAAACAGTAGGTTCGCTCGGGCTAGTACAGATCTGCAAATTTACAAAGAGCTGACCCATGTTACCTTGACAACCCCATAAGTTATCAAAAAAGCCTAGATTTTAGGTGTTTAACCGCGAAATCATCGTACATGCCAGAGATTTTAACTGAATTTTCCCCAGCAAAAACCAATTTTTACTTTAGGTCGAGTTTATGACAAACCCAGAACTCATAGAAAACACCCAGTCTGCTATTTACGTTGTCACCAATTGTGTTTACCTAAGAGCAGTCTTAGAGCTGGAACGAACGAAACTATTAAAACACTTTTTACAATACGATAAGACAACTGGTTTATACAGGGTGATTCGCATAAGGTGTGACAAAAAGATAGGGTGTGTAGGTTGGACCTAGACAAGCAAAAAATCGTATGGGAGGGGGGGGTCCATTTTCCCCCGTTTAGGCGGGAGGGGCCATTTAAGAAAAAAATCACTAAAAATGGAAAAAATATTATTTAAAAATAACGGTAATACCTACAGAGTCGTGCTATAGCATTTTGAAAAGCCAAAAACCAATACATTCAATAAAATCTAAAAATAAGTTGTTCATTTGAATAGTTTTTGAAATATTAATTTTCAAAGTCAAAATTTTGAAAAAAAAACATAATTTTTTTTCTTCAAACCATTTTTTTTCTAAATTTTACGTAATTAAGTAGTATTTTTCTGGCTTATTTTCAATGCTCTTACTTATTTTTATTCAAACACAAAAAATCGGATGCCAAAATAACCTGTAGTTTTTGAGAAAACCAAAAATTACAAAAACGACTTTTAAAAAAATTTTTTTTTTTTAAGTTTTTTTTTCGTTATTGGATTCTTAAGTGATTCTTAAGTGAAAAAAAGTAAAGAGAAAATTCATCCTTTATTTCTTAAATTCACTTAAGAATCCAATAACGAAAAAAAAACTTTAAAAAAAAAATTTTTTTAAAAGTCGTTTTTGTAATTTTTGGTTTTCTCAAAAACTACAGGTTATTTTGGCATCCGGTTTTTTGTGTTTGAATAAAAATAAGTAAGAGCATTGAAAATAAGCCAGAAAAATACTACTTAATTACGTAAAATTTTGAAAAAAAATGGTTTGAAGAAAAAAAATTATGTTTTTTTTTCAAAATTTTGACTTTGAAAATTAATATTTCAAAAACTATTCAAATGAACAACTTTTTTTTAGATTTTATTGAATGTATTGGTTTTTGGCTTCTCAAAATGCTATAACACGACTCTGTAGGTATTACCGTTATTTTTAAATAATATTTTTTCCATTTTTAGTGATTTTTTTCTTAAATGGCCCCTCCCGCCTAAACGGGGGAAAATGGACCCCCCCCTCCCATACGATTTTTTGCTTGTCTAGGTCCAACCTACACACCCTATCTTTTTGTCACACCTTATGCGAATCACCCTGTATATAAATTTCGTTTTTGAGAACTCAAAAAATTATGCTTTTTTATCATTTCGTGGAAAAAATTACCAAATGGAATAAGGAATGACCGTGTGACCAATTGAAAAAATAATGACCAGATTCGGTCATAAATGACCAAATAGAACTCTTCGAGTATTATCTTCCAAGACGTCAATCGTTTCGGGCATATCTGCTTAGACAAGCAACTTCACATTACCCATCAAGAAATAGTCCAGCGGTGTTCTTTTCGAGCAATTTATCGAACGTACTAAATGAGCAGAAGTTGTGTGGCCTCGATTCTTCTACGATACAACGATACAACGAGAGAGAGAGAGAGAGAAATAAGGCGACCTTACATACAACAGCTGTTGTTTTCATTTTTTACTGTCAAAATAACTTGTCACTTACAGGAAAGAGTAAAAAAAGCCAATGTGAAATTTTTTGAAAAAGCCATTGGCGGGAAATGGGGTTTCTCCCGCCAAATCGCTCATTGGCTGTTTACCTCGGTAATTAGACTGATACTCCCATACGGGTTGATTGTCTGGTGGACCGCACTAGACAAGATGATCAACTACAGCAAGCTGACCAAAGTTCAAAGAACGGCTACACTGAACCAAAAAAGGTGGTGAAAGCAACTAAATCGAAGGTTAAATTGACGAAATGGCGATCAATATACACCCTACTAAACCTTTTGTTGTCGTGAATAATTCGTTTATTCAATTTGAATATTTAGTAATCAGCTGTTAACTTGAAGAAAATTCGTCAAATCCACAAATAATGATTAGTCAATTTAAGTTTGTTAATTTAAAGAATAATTATCAAATTGAATAAAAGCATTCGTAAAATATTTCTTCAATTCTGCTCATGCAGATCGTTAATTTGAATAATATATTAATTTATTGATTGAACTAAAAGTTGTTGTGGATTTGGCAAAAACTTTCTTTGATTGAACTAATTAGTTTAGTTTATTAAACTATTTTTTTGGTTTGAATAAAAGGTGTTGTGTTTTCAACAAAAGCATATTCATTTTCACAGAAAATTTTTGTTGTTTTCACAGTGCATTTTTCAAATTAACTATTCTTTTTCTTAATGTTACGATTTTTTTTCTTAAATCTGAAGATTGCTCGTAACTTGTTTGATTCGAATTCAATTGAGCTTCTGTAATTTATTGAATGGATTGATTTCGTTTTGAACAAATAAAACGTGTTAACAACCTTGGCCTGCTGAAAAAAAGAAGATTCGACCTTGAAAGTGATAATGACAACATCAATAACGACAACAGGAAAATATGATAAAATTATTTTATTTTTTCAAGATTTTATATTTACATTTTTAATTAAGATATATATGAATAATATGAATATAAGTAAATTGAATTTATTTTATTTTTAAAATTCAACTAAGCAATTAATTGATATTTATTCATTAATAACAGTTCAAAGTGCCATAAAGCCATCAGCGAATGAGCATATAGAAATTGAACTTACTTTCGGTCAAATGCTGCATTTCGTTCATTTTGGAGAAGAATGACTTTGAGTTGGGGGCCTTTATTTTCTCCGAAAAAATTGGCATAATTTTATTTGAAAAAGCATCAAATTTTAGAACCAAACTACTGGTATTCGGGAAGAGCAGTTTAAAATCAATATCAATCTAAGAAATAAATCAAACAGAAAACGATCGATTCATTAATAAATAATTATTAGAGTTACATTATTAAATTATTATTTCTGTATTGTAATTTAACGAGTATCAATTCAATTCAGTTTAAATTTATTACTAATTACAAATGTATATTAAGACTTAGTCTTTTATAGTAATTAACAGTTGGATAAATTCTAGTTCACTTACCAATTTGTATCCCAATGGTTTCTTATATTGTTGCCATTTTCTAAGAATTTACTCTGTGGATCCACCTCCGCAAGTCTTGCATTTCTTGTCGCAGTCCAAAGATGTTCAGTTTCTGCAATAGTTGTCTTTATTAGGAGTTCAAATTGACATTAATATTATTAAGCACCAAATTTAGAAATTTTGTTACTAGCACCAGCCAAATGTCTTACACCTTCAAACAACAACAAAACAGTTTGAAGGTGCTGGTTATTATATGTAGAAAATAAAACTTAAAAACTCACCAAAATCTGCGAATCAGCACCTTTTATTTATTCCTGTTCAAAATATTTTATTAACGTCTGGTCAATGGGGCACAAATTTAAAATACTCAACACAACACAACCGAATCTTCTCAAAGTCACAAAACCGAATGGAAAATTTGTAGCTAAACTTACGCGCAACGCACAAGAAACAGGGGACACATACTTTGATAATAACAAGAAAGAAGTAGGTAATTTTGAAGAAATTTATTCAAACAGACGAATGTTTCGCTGTATGGAAGAAACCCTAAACGATGAAGAAAAAATGTTAAAATTTTAACGAAAAATCATCATTTTGAAAAAAAGAAATAGTTAATTTAAATACTTTCTTAGTCAATAGAAGTAAGAAGTATGTTGATTGAACTAAAATTCTACAATTACAATTTAATTGACATTAAAAAAAATTAACGGAAAAATTACCTAAATTGATGAATGTTTTGTTGAATTGAATATAAATTTTGACGAAAGATCTGCAAATTCAATATTCATTTTATCAATTCAACGATTGTTTCTTCAATCAAAATGCTACATACAGACATTATTCGATTTGAATAAATTTTCTTGTTTGTACGAATGAATTTGTTTATTTGAATAAAATATTTACAAATATTCGTCAATTTCGCAATTTGCTTTAGTTAAAATGTTACGAAAACTTTTAGTTGATTTCACTCCTAATATTTGGTTCAGTGTAGCCTGTGTATTAGTGGCGCACTGAGGACAACCCCATCGGACGCCCTCAATGTACTACTAGATCTCACACCCTAGATATCTGCAGCTAGCTCAGCTAGTCGACTCAGAGCTACATCACAGTGGACCAATAATCAAATCGGCCACACTACCATTCTAGATCACTTAAGATTCCTACCGAATCGATCCGACTACACCACACCCAAGTTGGTGTTTGATAATAATTTCCAAGTAACCATACCATCAAGAGAAGCTTGGGAAATGGCAAAAACCAGCGAAGGTGTGGGATCTACTCAGAAAAGCTGAATCTCAGTCTTTTCTTCCGCCTACCCGATCGTTGTAGTGTGTTCCAAGCGGAAATTCTGGCGATTAAAGAGATGCTGTCTTGGTTCAAAGAAAACGTCTTATCCTTCACGGATATTCGAATCTTCTCGGACAGCCAAGCTGCCCTTAAATCTCTTGCCTCTGTCTCTACAAAATCTATCACGGTCCAAGATTGTAAAATGTCTCTGAGGGAGATGTCTAATCAGTTCAACATTCACCTTTCATGTATGCCGGGGCACAAGGACATATCAGGCAACTGTATGGCAGACGAACTATCCAAAAAGAGCACGACCACTTCCCTACGCCTAGAATGGAACAACATAGGTGCACCTATCGTTACATGTAAACTCCTACTTAGACAAGACGTTTCGAAGATGACAAACACTAGATGGACTGAGAGTAACAACTGCCTTGCAGCCAAAAAAGTTTGGCCGCTCAAAGAGTTTGTTAGCCCTGAACCGCCTGTATCTAGGTTCTACCATAGGTTTTCTTACGGGACACTGTCTAATAGGGAGACACGCCAAAAGACTTGGTGTGTTTTCCAATGATTTCTGCAGAATCTGCATAGACGAGGAGGAGGAAGAAACCGATCAACACATTCTTTGCTCACGCCCTGCACTACTTCATAGGAGGAAAACTCATCTCGGTGAATTCTTTTTCGATGATACTAGCGACTTAGCTAACATAGACCCTAAAAGTCTTTCAAAATACATTAAAAGTTCCGCGTGGTTGGACTAGGTGATTAACCGGCTAGTCCCGTAATGGAAGAAAAATGGGTGATCAACTCATTAATCTTACATCGGGTTTCTGAGATCATTAGGTGATTAACTTGCTGATCTCTGTGGTATCACAATGGGCCCTTGCGGCAAAAAAAAATTAACACCATTTTAAAATGAAAATCAGATAGTTCTAAAACTATATCAGCCCAATTTAAATATAGTCTTAAATATAAGTATTTCTATTAAAAAAGTACAATCAGTTAGTCTTCAAAAAGTCAAAAAGTGATGTCAAAGTTGAAAGGCGGACTACAGTTTTTTTTTTTTTATTTTTATAAAAGAGGTGACTTATATGCTAATCTGGAGAACTCAGACCTAATTTCCGGTCCATTGTACTACCAGAATAGCAGCCTTCCCTTTTTTTGTGTTGCAGTTGGAAATAAGGTGTTAGTAATTTCACATACATCCTCAAGGGCGGCGTCCATATGAAACTGGGGAGTGAAAGAAAAGTAGATGCCCAGAGCGGAATTCGAACCCACGCGTCCGGCCTATCTACTGAACACTCTACCACTGCACCATGGCACGGCCGCCCTCTACTACAGTAGTAGAACAATTTATTTTAAGAATATGACCGAAAATCACATCCCCGAGTAGGGCACACAAAGTACGTGACATCGTGTATATGTATATCCCTCAAAAAGTTATTTTTCCATTTGTTTTGATTTGATAATCTAAGGCCATTCTTGCTCTTAGCTCCGTGCGAATAATTCTCTGAGATAAAAAAAAAAAAATGACTAACTCGTGGCACAATGTTTAGCATGTTGGCCTGTTACGTGTGAGTTTGAGGTTCGAATCCCAGAAGCATAAAAATTGCTTTTAAACTGGTATCGGCCTTGGCGAGGAATTGGCAAGTCTTTTGATTGTATTTACACTCACTGCACTCTCTTACCCCGTTTATTTATTAACTTCATTATCACTTTGCTAAGGAAGTCAAACCAATTTTTAAATGTTTCATTTGGTGAAATTTAAACGGAAAGTTCAGTGTTAGGTCTTTGTTTTTAACTTTGGCATTTTCAAATGAACGAACTCATAATATTTGCAACAGATAACTTATCGCTTTTTTCGTTAATCACTGTGAAAGTGAGTGATTCCATTTTCAAGTTTTAATATATTATATGTTCGACTATTAATTGAATTTTCTTGACCAAAGAATTTTGACATTTGGAAATGGAAATAACCCAATTAACTTGAGAAGCAAGATATACACACATCTTAGAAAAAAATCACTCATACGCCACAAATGTGGTAATATTTGTTCCTGTGTTTGATTACAATGTTTCATATTTATCAGATTTTCTTTTCTCCCCAAATCCATCTCAAGCAAAAATGCGATGGCCTGCAGATATTCTATCAAAGAACGTAATTCAAGTATTACAAAACAAAAAAGTTTTTTTTTTATCTAACTCTTAATATTAAACGATGAATCAGAGACTTTTAACTTACCTCTTGCTGGAACAGGATCTCTCTGCGGTGTGCCAAGCTCGATTTCCTTATACTCTTGATACAAGTCACCAATCTGTGCTGTACACCGAAGTACTAGACTGCCTCCAGCAGGATTTCCTCCACTCCCAAGTTGATTGTTGTGAAGGGAATTCAACATTTGATTACCGTTCACACTGCCTCCATTGATGACCGAACTACCACCGGCACCGCCATTTAATAAAGAAGGACTACCACCCGCAAAATGAATGGCCTGCAATTGAAGTTTCAAACTTATCCTCGATGCCATTAAGCTGTCAACTGTCCGGATGTATTCTGTTTCACCGGAAGACACCTGCAAATAAAACAAATATGTTTTCATGATAAAAAGCTCTCGCCATTTGAGTGGGGGTAATAATTTTTCAATGGTTCTCTACATATCTTTATGCAATCGAGGGAAATTATATTTTCTTTCTCAGGACTTCATTACATCAGGACCCTTCAAGTCAAAATGAAATCTAAAGGAACGTGCATTTAATTTAAATTTTATTTTGCGCATTGTGACAGCAAACGATACAGATATACAGACCATCCCATTCTAGATGCATTCCATTGAGCATTGAGTTGTGCAGTTTATTATGTATACAGTGGCATTGCAATGGGTACGGTCGATGTAGAAAATACGAGTAACAACGTTTACGGTAGGGTCTATTGAAAGGAAATCAATTTCATTTATTGGATATCTATCGAAAGCACTTGGCCTCTTGATATACTTTATAGAGTGTACAAAGGCGCATCCAGTGTGTCATCTCGAATAGCATTATTTGTTGTTTACCCCGCAGGGTTTTTTTTGGAAGAGGCCCTCTCATGTAACTGTGGAAAAATATTTTCTTTTTGCCGTTTAGGTTTATATTTGATTTTTTGTTGTTTTTTTTTCTTTCTATATTTCCATTGATGTGGATGAAAATAATTTCAAATGACGAGCATTTTATTTGAAGGTTGTTAGGTTTATTTAGAAAAAGGAACCATATAGGCTTTCAACGAAATATTCCTGTTCACAAAATTGGATGGAGTTTTAATTTTCTATTTCTGTTTTATCAATCAATTTCAACCCTATGATTGAAAATTGTTTTAGAGTAACCCCTGAGGCTAGCTCATAATGAAGTTCTGAGAATTGAATACTGATTTCACGAAACCATTCATTGCAAACAACGACCATCAATTGACACCAATAAAGGAAAACTGACGAATTTTGATTTGCAATGTAATTAATACGGTTGATGTTTTCAAATGCCATTCGTACGGTACCTAGATGCAAACTGAACAAAATGAAGACCTTTTCTCAGAAGTGCTCAAATGAAGCAGACAAAATTATTCATGGCAATATTGTTTACAGAGTTTCCTGTGAAACAAACTCTGTGTTGCCTTTAGGGAGGAATATTCTGAGAATTTGACTGTCAACTGTCTCAAAAAATATTCAAGTCAATGAGTGTAACATATGAATTCTGCTTAACTGTTATTTTAAATATATTCCAATTCATTCAAAGAACTTACGGCAATTTTCAGAGTTTTTATTCTATCTGTCGTTTTGTCTATTCCTCCCTTTTATTATTATTATTAGCAAGCACAGCCAGGTGTTATATGCATGCATACATACACGTATTACAAAATAAATTTATTCGTCCTATTTCAAGAGCACACAATTCACCAATTAACCGAGAGTTTTGCGAAACACCGTAAAGTAGTATTGGCATTATCTGGTGTGCTACCTTCAAATTTTGTAGTCAATTCTGAAATTGAAGACGCAATTTTTATGTAGGCAGTGCTACCCGAAAGAAGTACATCCGTCGTCAAAGCAGAACTTGAAGTGTGGAAAGCAACTATGATTATCTCCTTCCCTAGTCCAAAATTTGCTTTCGAATGCCTGGATAAGTGCGATAAAAAAATTATATCCAAATATTTACACGTTGCTACAGATATTTGCTACCATACCTGTTTCCACTGCTACAGCAGAAAGGACTTTTTCTAGCCTAGCTTTTCTAACCTTTTTCTAGACGAGTAAAAACTGATTCAACGGCTTGGCTCTCATGAATATTCACTATGGGATAGATATTGACGCTAATGAAGTAGTGGATATATGGGTGATTCTTATAACTGTGATTTTTTATGTCTAGTACTGTATTTATTGCTTGGCATGTTTTTTTTTTTTTTATTAAAAAATGATAATTATGATGAATTTGATAGTATTTTACTGTCGACAATGTATATTGAAGCATAAGTATTTATGGATCACGAATAATTTGCAAAATTATATCCAAAATATCAGTACCGTGGCATGTCTGAATCTCGTTTTTCGAACAAAATACATAAATTTCTATAAATAGTCGTATTATAATCTAAAGTTTTGCTTTTATAACTAACACCTATTGTACATTTCATCAAATTATGCTACAATTGTATTCCAATTTTGACTAGTAGAAAGGAATAATGGTCATTGCTTCATGTCCTGGAATTTTCTTCAATTTTCAAATTTTGAATATTTCCCGCTCAAGCGCCATCTTTTATTCAGTTTCTGTCGCTCGCTCAGCTACAATTACAATTCACAGCTGTGTGGTTGTTTTTAGACTCGATGTTATGACAGAAATAATTTGTTGTGTTTTTAAAAGGTATGTCATAAAATTACCGGTCAGTAATTTTTTTTTTCAGCCAGAATTAGTGAAATAAGGAATGTTTTGCCAGTTCCACCCGGGACCCGGTGCATTCAAATAGAAGAACCCACTTTGTCCTGCTGAAACTGTGAGTAAAATGCGGTCATAAATGGTTCTTTGTTCGTCATTCATTAGTGGGACATTGCGATTAACAATCGCTGCCATTTCTACACGGCACGATTCATTTCACTGTTAATTAAATCAGATGCAGGTCGATTTGGCGAATTCATTCCGAAATGAGTGAGTGATAACTTGGTAATGACAATGCAAAGATCCTCAATAGCAATCAATACTGCATTGTACATAGCGTCGCTGAATGTTATCGTTAGATCATTGCACCGTGTACGATGTTGATGCAATATATCATCAGTCATTGAATCTTTGTGATTATCCCACAATATGTTTGGGAAGCATGTAGTAAACACTATAGCAAATAGTATAGACGAACTTGTATTGCTGTACAGTTCAATGCAGCTTCAGCAAGCTCCCACTGGTTATCGTCTTCCAGCAAGCAGAGTGCAAGGCATGCGTCTTTATATGTTGGATACTGTTGCCCATTCACTTTACGAATCTTTTGAAATGATAATGGGCCAGTAACATTAAACAACAACAGTCGAAGATAAAAGCACTCAGTGTGTCTTGGATTGACTGTGAATAATCGCCTCAAAGCGTTCGATTTAAATAAATTTAGACATGCATCAACTGATGAGCCTTGCTTGTGGGGCATCCATTTCTTTGTTTGAACCCATGTGAAATAGCGTGGTACTTGTTTTTTTTTTTTTTTTTTTGTTTATTTATTCACTTAAGGTTAATTACATTTTTTGATAGCTTAAATAAACTTAAAAGCTATGGGTTCTCCAATATAGATATGTATATATTTATATTTTTTTTTTTTTAAGTAAAAGACCTTTACGGTTCGCAATACATGTTTTCTATGTTTAGTATATAGTTTTCTATTATAATTTTCTGTTTTTTTTCCAATGTTACATTGACTATTTATAAATTTATTTATTTTTCGTTGATAGGAGAAATTGTGAAAAACCTATAAGAGGACTGTCGCTTTATTTTATGTATATTAAAAAACTAAAAACCTACAGAACTAACTTAATCTAACTAAATCTATGACCCTACTCCCTCGTGTGATCCCCGATTTGTAGACAATTGAGAATATAAATAATTGAAAAATCTAATCCTCGTTGTTGTCGTCAGATCAGAGATCACCCCAAAGAGCCGAGTTTACTAAGCCTAAGTATTAGCTTAAGACCAGTCAAGCCACCAGTATTTTTCCCGATTGAGCCTATTTTTGTTGGTGATATCTTTTTCAGGTATGCTAGTGCAGTACCTCAGATTAGCATTCCCTCCCCCTGACTCAAAAGGCTCGTATAAAATTCTTTTGTCTGTTGCTCGTCTTGCAGCATGATATATTATCGGTACGTTTTTCGAGTCAGATAGGTAACCATGTGCATCCAGAAACAAGAAGGCTTCAGGCGGTATGCATCCACTTTCTAGCGTGTTTTTAAAATATACCGGGTTGGGGTAAAACAATCCGGATACATATTCGTTTTCCGTCACGCATGCCGACCGTGCAAAATGGTTTCTGATGAGGTCTAACATAAAATTATCTATTCTAGAGACTCCAGAAGCATCAAGAAGTTTTTTGTTTGAAATATAATGTCGATAATCAGAGTGTGCACTTCTATACATTTGAGTGCAAGCTCTTAAACATTTTCGCTCGAATCCTCGATACTTTTCCATGTATGATGGATTGATGTTCCACCATACTGGACTTGCATAAGTCAGAATTGGACGCACAAATGCTTGGTAACAACTGATCTTCACATCACTCCTTAAATAGCTAGAGTAAAAGAGAGCTTTAAGTGACATAAACGCTGCTCTTGCCTTTTTCAGTTGCATGTTTATATGTTCATTAAAATACAAAAATTTGTCCAAGTGAACACCTAGATACTTAACTACTTGCTTCGTTTCGATGTGAAGACCATCTGTGTTCGTTATCTTAAGGTTTTTCCAGTTGCGTCTCAAATCTGAATTGCCGCGTCTTACTGGTGTGCGGAATAGTATGGTTTCACACTTGGAATAATTGATTTTAAGTTTCCAATCAGCACAAAAAACTTGAAATTTATCGAATGATTCTTGAAGTTGGGTTTGGATATCTTCAATTTTAGAGCCGCTTGCATACAAATTAGCATCATCGGCAAATGCTATCGAGCCGTCTATCTGTTTAAGTATGTCCGAAATAAAGATATTGAAAAGGGTTGGCGCAGTTACTGTACCTTGCAGTAGCCCGTTGGTGACATTAAAGACTTTAGTTGTCGTGTATTCTCTATCGGTTACAACAAACTTCTTCTCATATATCATAGACATTATCATGTTTATGAGATGGCGTGGGAACTCATACCGTATAAGTTTGTAAATAAGTCCGTCGATCCAGACCGTGTCAAAGGCTTTTTCGATATCCACTAGACAGGCAGCTGTACATCTTTTGGCATTGAGATTCCAATTGACATCTGATATCAATTTAGTTACAGCGTGCACTGCCGAGTGATTTCTTTTGAACCCAAATTGGTTTCGCGGTATAATCTCCTTTTCTTTGCAAACGAACAAAATCGACTTACTTATAATAACCTCAAAAACCTTTCCGATGTTAGGCAGGAAACTAATAGGCCTATAATTGTAAGGATCGGAAGGGTCTTTCTTTTTTTTAACTATTGGAAACACCTTTGATATTTTCCAGCAACTCGGAAAGTAGTAGTTATTTAGTAGGTTGTTAAATATAACACAGTATTGCCTTATAATATCAATTGGAATATGCTTTAATACTATATTAGGTATGCTATCTAAACCGCTAGACCTCTTAGTATTTAGTTTTCTAAATATTTCTGTCAATTCCTCCATAGTTGTAAAGTAGTTGTCTGTATGTTCGTGTGTTATTTGGTCTGCTCTTAATTCTTCTGAAAATCTCAGAAGAGAAGTAATTTCGCAGTTTCGAAACCTTTGTAATTCATTACATACTTCGCCAGATTTGTGGCTTGGGAGTTCTCTTGCGTGTACCGTCTCAAAATGTGAGCCAATGAGATTGAGCTTGTCTGCTCCACCCGATATGACATACTGGTTTTCTATGATGGGACAGTCTTGAATCCCTGCCTGAGAAAGAAGGGACCGAGAAGACGTGGGTATTTTCAGTTTCGGAATTTTGACAACCTCACGTGGTTTGAACAGCTGGTTTATCTTTGGAAACATGTTCCTGCTATCTGTTTTTACTATGCTTTCAGCACGCTGTTTCCAGTAGTCGTTGACACTATTTCGAAACTGTTGATTCAACAGGGTTTTAACGTTTCTCAGAAGGGACTTCAATCTCTGTAGTTCAAGATTGAGAGATGCGTCTTGGAACTGACGTCGTATTCGATTAATCTGAGTTATCAAGAAGCTTTTATGAGTTTGTAGCGTCTTAATGTCACGGTTTAGATAACATTCTATGCTATTTTTTGATTTGATTTTTGGAACTGACGCATCTATAGCTTGTGCTACCACTTTATTCAGGTTTTCGATGTATAGATCACACTCTTCGTTTGAGAGATTCCTATTGGTCGGAATACTAGAAGATGCAGGGCAATTCCTATATTTTCTGGTGGCGCAACGTTGGAATTTGCACCAATCGGTCTGCCTAAAATTAAATTTAGTTACTTCATGCCATGTAGCAAATCTAAACGCCGAGTCGGCAGCGATTGTCATATGTATTACTATAGCATGGTGATTACTATCATATGGCAATAGTGAAATTTTGTTACTGTGGACCGTTTCTATTTGCAATCGTGCGTCCGCGATGCAAAGATCAAGATATGAATTTCCTGAGGGGAAGCTTGGCGTAACTGGGCTGTATAATTTCGTTCTATACTCGACCTCGTTGTCTTCGATGAAGCGATGTAGAAACCTGCCTCTTCCATTCGCCACCGAATCCAACCAGGCCGGGTTTTTTGCGTTGAGATCACCGGCTAAGACGAAATAGTTATTTAAGCTATTTAGTCTTAGGGTGTTGAACAATTTTTCGATCTCAGCGTTAAATTGATTAGCGGAATTTGGCGGAGCGTACGCCGATATTAAATACAGACAACCATTATCTTTTAAAGGCAGGGAGATAATGGTTGTCTCTAGACAACTAAAGTTTTGAATTTCGTTTTTGTGGACAAGAGAGTAACAAAGGGGCTTACGAATGAGTATTGCCGTACCACCACCTTGTACTGAATTTCGTCTATCTGTCCGTATGAGATTATATTGTTCAAATTGTAAGTAGTGTCTGTCATTTAGTTTTGTTTCGCTTAGGAAGAGCAGATCGGGTTTTTGATCTTCTGTGAAACGCAACAGATCACCACGCCTTTTTAGAGATATGATGGAGTTGACGTTAATGGCAATAATTTTAAGAGAAGCAAAGTTAATTGAACCAGCCATTTTAAGATTTAAAAAGGTTCAGCAAGGCGTCAACCTTAGCTGAAAGATCAGCAACAGTCTTAGCAAGACTGTTTACTTGGATTTGTAGGTTATTATCTACCGTAGGGTTATGAATTGGGTTTGTCTTGGGTTTGGTGACAACGGTTTTACCATTGTAACCTGAACCGTTACCACTTCCGAGGACGTTAGCGAAGGATGTGCCCCCCTTTATATGATAATCTATCGATGATATTCTTTGGGAAACATTTTGTTTTGTTTCCCCTTTCTGCATTTTTAGCTTTGCTGCTAGGCTTTTATATTTTTCACATCCTCTCCAGGATGCTGGGTGACCAGTTTTTTCGCATAAGACGCAGAAGAGTTCTGCCTTACCTGCTTCTTTTTGCACTTGGCAACTACCCGGTTCATGCGTATTTTGGCACTTCACGCATCGATATAACATGCTGCAATTAGATGCAGCGTGGCCAAATCGTTGGCACCGTCGGCACTGGAAAATACCATTTTTTCTTATTTTTTTCAAAAGATACAATGTGTCTTTTCACGTGCCTTATGTTTCGTAGGTTTTGGGCTTTACTATCTGGAGATATCTGTACCGCTATAAAAGGTAGGGTTCTTTTGAGACTAATTGAACGCGCCGTAGCATACCTGAACGCTTTTTCAAATTTAATATCTTCTAGATTAAGGCTTTTAAGTTCTTCGAGAACTTCTTCTGGGCTAAAGCTTTCACTGAGACCTTTTAGCAAAAATGTCTGCAACTTTTCGTCTCTACCCGTATATGTAAAAAATTCCGATTTCGTTTCTCTTAGGAGGTTTTTGACTTCGTTGCAGTCACTTTTGCTATTCAGATTTACAGATAGTTTATCTTTGCTTAATTTTTTAATTACAAAATTATTACTACCAAGTTTTTCTTCTAATAACTTACTTATATTACGACTGTCCTCTTTATATATTTTTATTGGTGGTGGTTTACTTTTTTTCACCACTGTTGTTTTTGTATTTTTATTTTTGTGGTGTGTATTGTTGTTGTTGCTTTGTGATATCGTTGTAGTAGCCGTCATCTCAATTGTTGTTCTCAATTTTTTTTCGTTTGCTTTTTTCATTTCGCTTACCAGTGCACTTGTGCTTGCAGTGCATGCTAATGATGATTCGTTATTATCAGGTGTTTGGGATTCCATGGGTTCTGCTACGTTATCTGGCAATAGATTAAATATGTTTCTATTGTTTTTTGGTGGTTCGATTTGATTTTTCGCATTATTTTTTTTTGATCTCTTCGTTCTCTTGCCATCTGGTGTGATGAAAGAGTCATCGCTGTCGCTGCTGTTGTTGTTTTCAGCAAGCTTTCTTTTTAGCTCTTGTATTTCGCCTTCGTATTGTTTCATTACTATCAAGAGATTTACATACATCTCTTTCGTAATCATCGTTTCCTCCACCATGCTCCCTTCTTGTTGGGAAGCCATGGTTTTGGCTCCTTCTATTGTTTTTTTATTTTCACTTTAATAATTTAAGTTCAAGTTCAGTAGATTATTTAGGAAAATACTTGACTGCAGCATAAAGCTCAGTTGAAATTTTTTTTTTTTTTTTTTTTATCTTTATAGTTTTGTTTTATGTTTTACTTTTTTCCACTTTCGCTTGCGCTCGCTTTGGTGACTTTCCGCGGCCGTAGCTGAGAGTGCACTCAGCGTGGTACTTGTGAATAGAGTAATGTTCTTGCAAAGGCACCAAAATCATCCGTACTATTATACAATTAAAAAAATGCAGTGAGTGTAGTTTTAGGTGGATTTGTAGCACGTTCGTAAAAAATAAACGCTGACCGTTTTCAAGATGGACGGCTAACTGAACAATTGATGGATCCCGTTCATGGATTGGAAAAGCAAAGATACGCCAAGCAGCTTCATTGTAGCTGCTATGTTGTAGTCAAGCTGCGCATAAATGTTTCTGTGAAATGAGCTTTTGGCTTTTTAAATGAAATCTTCACGTTTTTTCTCATCTACTAAGCTGATTAAATTGTAGAGTTGGCTTTTCCACGTGTTAATCGAGTCATATTCAAGATCGAGTGAGAGTTCACAGTACTGGGATAAATTATTCCAGGGCTCAAACCAAGAAATTCTCTTCCTGATCACCAGCCTTGTTATCTGCTCAGGCAGTCGTCTATCATCCATTTCAGTTGTCTTTAGTATATAGTCAACCAGCATTTTAAGTCTTGAGATAAATAAAAACATCGGAGAAAGACCTGTTTCCAGCAAAAGGATGTGGTTAGCCGTACCTACTGCTGGGTAGTTTCAATGTGCGCTTCAAAAAGTATCTAAGAATTTGGTCTACTTCCTCGAATTATTTGTGTCCCCAAACTTGTGCAGCGTAGAACATTATGGCTTTGGCCGTTGTATTGAAGATTTGGAATTTTGCTTCATATTGAACATCTCTGCTGTGCATCACACTTCTCCAGGTCGCATTTAGCGTGGTTGTGGTTCTTAAAGTTAAGATTTCTAGAAATCCGCATGGTACCCGTAGTGTGATGGTTAGCATGTCCAACTGCAAACCCAGAGGTTCGAGGTTCAAAACCCAATAGTGGCAAAAATATTTTTCCACGGGTATCGCCTTTCGTGAGGAATTGGCAAGTCCTCCGTTAGTAAATTCATTGTCATGAAAAGCGCTCTCTCAATTAGCCGTTCGGAATCGTCAGAAAATTGTAGGTCCCCTCCATTCCCTCACAAGGCATGGTTGTGAGAAATGTGCTAGGCCCAGAGGCTCCCCGCTCTGTTGCGCCACCCTATTTATTTATTTAATTTCGCCCTAATCCGTTTCGAAAAATCATAACTTTTGATTTGTCGAGGTTCACCACCTGGAGTCTCCATTTGTTACAATAAACGACTTATCATAAGTGGGAGGCTTTCAGTTGACTCAGCAAGCATAACGATATCATCTGCGAACTTTAGCACTTTTATTAGAAGGTCTGGTGAAACTCGAGCTCCTACTTGTAGAATTTCTTCGATGTCGTCTATAAATAAGGCGAAAAGTAAGGGGCTGAGGCAGCAGCCTTGTCTTAACCCTATGGCTACTGGGAACTGATCAGATACCTTTCTTCCCAATGTCTTGGTATTATTTCCATACATTTCACTTTTATGTACAGCTATGCTATGTTAGTTAACTTTAAGGCGAAAATGAATCTACCTATTTATACAATGCTGAGATGTAAGTGTGTGCAAAAGAAAACGATATTAACTGAAGTGCAGGAGGCGGCTACACGTTTTTTTGTGTTTTTCAAAGCTTCCCAAAGCAATAAGCTTAAAATATGAAATCGTACATAAGTTTTCAACTTAACATTTTCCTATTAGTCTGGAGGATTTCCCAGAAAACTGCTGCTTTCATGAACAAACTCTGTGATGGAAATTTTTTAATGTGCGTTGTTGCCTTAGTCCTAAAAATAAAAATACCGATTTTTTTTTAGCCATTATCGAATTTATCTATTCTACAAACTTCTTCCATAATATTATTTCCCTATCCCTGAAAGCTTAAATCGAAATGAAGTGGAAAAAAAATAAATCAAAGTGTTCGTTAAAAACTTTTTATGACTTCATTGCACTCGCTCCGTAAAGATTAATTAGACTCAATTCATCCGACCATTATTGGATTTTAAAGTCTTTTCCCAACCCATTGGGTGAACTTTCATCATACGTGTTCAAAAGTACCAACTGACCGACCGCACATCATACATCCATGCCATAAAAGTTGAAATAATTCGACCAGAGAACTCATATTTCACACACCTTTTCCCGATGAAAGTTTTAAAACATAACGTACTTCACTTCAATAAAAAAAAAAAACAAAAAAAATAAAAAAGAAGTAGAAAAAAAGGAAAGAGGTTAAATCCAACCATTGTTGAATTTAATACAAAGGTATTGAAAAAAAAAGACATTTTCTCTCAATTAATAAACTGCTGAAATAGTTGAAAACATTTTAATTGAAAAGGAATCGAAAATTAGTTTCCCCTACGAAAATAATATTTCTCCACATATGTACTACATGTGCATGAAATGGAGTGTAGATGATGTTCTTTTTAATAGCCATTTCGCAAGCGATTGCAAGAATGAACTCGGTTCGATTGGGAAAGCCTTTGAAGTTGACCCGATTAAAGGTGATTCTGCAGGCCTGCATGCTAACGTATAAAAAAGCAATGAGTGTGACCATACAAAGTAATTTTTCATGTGATGGGAAAAATAAATTACTTTAAAAAAAAAAAAAAATCAATTCAGTTGGAATTTGTTTGCCCGAATCAAGCATTTTTCGTAAAGTATCTCACAGACTACTCTGAATTAAAGCTCATGTTATCGAGTGAATGAGTAAACATTTTGAGACTGCAACATGCGTCATCTCACGTATCGTGTATTGGTTTGGACACTTTCTTATTTACAAATTTGTTTTGACTGGGAAAAAGTAATCTACCTTCGTAATTAATACAAAAAAAAATATAAACAAAATTTCTTACATCTGCTGTTTTTTTTTAGAGGTTGGTATTTCGAATCAGTGGCGTAGATAGGGGGGGGATCAGGGGGATAGATACCCCCCCCCCCCCCCCATTGGGATCGATAATTGTTCAACATAGCCTATTATGAACCAAATAATACCTAATCTTTTGAATTTCATTTTTATATCGATTTTTAAAATTTTTTTCTATGTCTCGTACCAATAATAAAACGGGCAAGAAAAAAACTTCCATCCAACTTTCCATCTCATAGCACAAAAGCGCACACCGACTCCTATTGAGATTTCTTTGCAGCGTGTGGAACATTGTTGATCTGGTCACCCAAGCTAATGAGTAGCATAACAACACCACACATACACATGCGTTCGTTTAGGGGTGCTTTCAAAAATGCATTGAGAAAAAACATCAGGTAGTGTATCTTACGATCGAAGTTAGATGGAACAACCTATTGTGTGTGATAATCTTGCTAAGCTTATAGTGGAAAATCTTCAAAATTGCGATCTGGACATTTCTTTTTTGATCGTCCAAGGGTACGACGGAGCAAGCAACATGTCTGCTCGTGGTCGATACAATGGTGTGCAGGCAATCATTCGCCATTCCTTGAACTGTTTCCAGCAAAATACCAGCCATTAGAGACTGTCTAACTACAATTGAAGCACTTTACAATTACTTCAATACACCAAAAAGAAAAGATATGCTGCAAAAAACAATAAGCGAAAGTGAAGAGACTCCACAAAAAAAGACACTAAAAAGGCTGAATCTGACGCGATGGATTTCAAAATATCAAGCTGTTGAAGATTTTGAGGAGCTATTTCCGTTTGTGTTCGAGACTCTTGACCAAATAAGAACATTGGAAAGTGACGCAAAGAACTTAAAAAACGCTATGGACTTCGAGTTCTTGATCAGCTTAAAGGTAATTAGTATGGTTTACCGAATATCGTCACCATTAAGTCGTGAGTTTCAAATTTGTTACACTTTTTATTTCGCGAAAGTTAACTTTACGATGAATCGGAACTACTTGTCGCGATTGGATTATCCGAATCCAATTAATAAGAAACAATTAATAAAATAAACGAAATTAAAAACGATTGAAAGAAATGCACAACCGGTGTGCCGCGAGGTAAACAAACGAACTGTCAATCGCGCTGATAAGTAAAAGTGTAACACTCAGCAGGTAGGCTGCTGACACCACGACTAAGCTCAGCTGGGCTGGGTTCGTAAACAATGTAATGATAGCGTAGCGCGAATAAGACGATCGATCGCGAATAAAAGAACCGATTAATTTAATAATTAAAAGAATGAATTAAAATGTATTATTTCTCAGTACAGGGTGTACTAAGAAAAGATGGGCGCCAGGAAATTTTTAGGTGAAATTTCCAAACCAATAATAATAAATGCTGAAATGTTAAGAACCGAATTAAAATACGAAGTTTAAATTCCCAAAGGGATTTAAAGCTATTTATTTTGTTTAACTGTTGGGAAAACCGTACAAAAAGTTGGATTAAAAACCCAAATCTTTTCAACTATAAAGTGGTACAAAATAGACGGTTAGGCGAACCGTTTAAAAATGTAAACAATAGAAATAACCGGAAAAATGAAACGTTAATTGTTCTTTCCCGAAAAGAACAATTAATAAAAACTAAAAAGGGTCGCGTGTCTCACAATTTTGAGAAGATACGATGGCAAAAATCAACCGAAAAATATTTGACAACACTTGCAAAAAAAACTAAAACACTCTACTTATCTTTTCCTTATCTCCTGATTTTCCTTCCTCCTTCGAATTTCCAATATTCTTGTCTGTCTGATAATTTCTGCTAACTCTTTCCTCCCACTGACTCTAAATTTCACTTTTTTCAAGCAATTAAAAAAACTAATCAACGAAACTTTTTTCCAAATATCTCCAACTTTCACTTTCTAAACTTTATTTTTCTCTCTTTTCCAAAATCTCAAATTCGCAAAAAATACCACTTGTCATAGACTAGGTCAACCAAGAAGTGGTTGATCTTGTCAACTTGTCCTTTCTCGACCCTCAAGTTCACACACACATTCATACAATCAACCAATCGTGTCTCGAGGTTTTCTGTCACGGCTTTCTAGCACATGCAGCCTTATGGCTGACAAGCACCTCCGTTGTCGAATTCCAGCGAGACCTTTCATTCGCACAATTTTCCAAACACATTGAACTGAAAAAGTTGTTGGGGGTTTGTTCCCAAAACTTATCCAGCTCATTAGTCGAGATCAGACCCCTACCATAAAACATGTCGAGAAAAATGAAAGTTCCTGAAAGTTGAAAATAATACTTCTGGGCATTTTCCCAGTTACTCTACTATATATTCTACTGAGTCAGGGAAAGGATAAAATTCTCAATGTTACAACTTTTCGAAAATTGAAGAAAGTCTAAGTTAGATTTAAGGGATCAACTAAAAATTTAACGGGCAGAAGACGATTCATTTTCAAAAGTGTTTGAAAATGCAAAAAAAAATAGCTGAAGCCCTTGACATTGACGTCAAACATAAAAACCGACAAAAGAATCGTTCGAACCCTTCGGTTAAAAGTACAGAAGAATATTTTCGTGTGACTGTTTTCAACCCTTTCCTCGATTTCTTTGTAATGGACCTTGGAGAAAAATTTACTAACCATGAAAACATACTGGAAGGGTTTTCTGTTCTTTTCAAGGATTCTTCGTCAGACTCAGAAATAGACAAAGCAGCAAAAAAATTTAGTGAGACTTTTGAGTTTTACTAAACATATTTGACTGCCGGACCATCTACTGTTCTTGAAGAATTGAAAACTTGGAGGAGATATTTAATCCGAAGGAATAATACTTCCTCTAAGAATTCATTGGAAGCACTCGATAGCTGCCCCGAAGAAGGCTTTCCAAATATTTATGTTTTATTAAAGATATTAGCTACACTGCCGGTTTCAACGTCAACTCCCGAAAGAACTTTCTCCAGTTTAAAGAGAATAAAAACAATACAAAGAAGCATGACCAACGAAGTGAGATTATTAAAAATATTTCAATTTTGATAACAGTGTGATAAGCTTGGGATGTTTTCTTATTTGTAGGATCGTTTGAATGGTTTGGCTGCTCTAGCTATTCATCGCGAAATACCAATAACACCAGGCGAGGTTATAAACGTTTTATCGAAAAAGAAGCGAAAACTGGATTTTATTTTGTAATTTATTTTTTAAATTAATGTTCATTCTAGTTCCTTCTAGTCTAGTCGTATATGTATGTATTATCTTAAAAAATAAAATTCTTTATGGCATACAAAATGAATTCAATGAAGTCTTGTGTTTTTTTTTTTTTAATTATTAAACTTCTTAAAAAAATTACCGAACTAGATCCATCCCCCCCCCCCCCCATTGCGAAAAGCTATCTACGCCACTGTTTCGAATCAGAATAAAACTGACATTTTGTGGTCAAATCGGCCAACTCTAATGTCATTTATGTTCAGTTTGGTTTGTCATTGGCAGTAAAATAGATTGATCTCGATGCTGATTTTCATCGCAAAATGTTGTTCAGTGATGAGGTTCATCTTTGATTTGGTTACGTCAACAAGCAAAATTGCCGAATTTCGAGTGAAGATAATCCACATGATTTAGATTTAGATTTAGATTTTTTATTCCTTGATTGCATACACAATAAGAAAGATATCTTATAAGATAGTGTTATGCTTAAGAGAATACAGTATAAAAACAGTGAGAAGGCTACTTCTTAGAAAAATTATATACATGAGTACCTTGAGACACCATTACGTCCACAAAAACTGACTGTTTAATGTATTCCATCATTTAAAAGGCTGATGGAATCATTGGGCCATACTTCTTCCAAAATGATGCTGGCGAGCCGGTTACCGTCAATGAAGACCGGTAGATGGCTGACAAGCACCTCCGTTGTCGAATTCCAGCGAGACCTTTCATTCGCACAATTTTCCAAACACATTGAACTGAAAAAGTTGTTGGGGGTTTGTTCCCAAAACTTATCCAGCTCATTAGTCGAGATCAGACCCCTACCATAAAACATGTCGAGAAAAATGAAAGTTCCTGAAAGTTGAAAATAATACTTCTGGGCATTTTCCCAGTTACTCTACTATATATTCTACTGAGTCAGGGAAAGGATAAAATTCTCAATGTTACAACTTTTCGAAAATTGAAGAAAGTCTAAGTTAGATTTAAGGGATCAACTAAAAATTTAACGGGCAGAAGACGATTCATTTTCAAAAGTGTTTGAAAATGCAAAAAAAAATAGCTGAAGCCCTTGACATTGACGTCAAACATAAAAACCGACAAAAGAATCGTTCGAACCCTTCGGTTAAAAGTACAGAAGAATATTTTCGTGTGACTGTTTTCAACCCTTTCCTCGATTTCTTTGTAATGGACCTTGGAGAAAAATTTACTAACCATGAAAACATACTGGAAGGGTTTTCTGTTCTTTTCAAGGATTCTTCGTCAGACTCAGAAATAGACAAAGCAGCAAAAAAATTTAGTGAGACTTTTGAGTTTTACTAAACATATTTGACTGCCGGACCATCTACTGTTCTTGAAGAATTGAAAACTTGGAGGAGATATTTAATCCGAAGGAATAATACTTCCTCTAAGAATTCATTGGAAGCACTCGATAGCTGCCCCGAAGAAGGCTTTCCAAATATTTATGTTTTATTAAAGATATTAGCTACACTGCCGGTTTCAACGTCAACTCCCGAAAGAACTTTCTCCAGTTTAAAGAGAATAAAAACAATACAAAGAAGCATGACCAACGAAGTGAGATTATTAAAAATATTTCAATTTTGATAACAGTGTGATAAGCTTGGGATGTTTTCTTATTTGTAGGATCGTTTGAATGGTTTGGCTGCTCTAGCTATTCATCGCGAAATACCAATAACACCAGGCGAGGTTATAAACGTTTTATCGAAAAAGAAGCGAAAACTGGATTTTATTTTGTAATTTATTTTTTAAATTAATGTTCATTCTAGTTCCTTCTAGTCTAGTCGTATATGTATGTATTATCTTAAAAAATAAAATTCTTTATGGCATACAAAATGAATTCAATGAAGTCTTGTGTTTTTTTTTTTTTAATTATTAAACTTCTTAAAAAAATTACCGAACTAGATCCATCCCCCCCCCCCATTGCGAAAAGCTATCTACGCCACTGTTTCGAATCAGAATAAAACTGACATTTTGTGGTCAAATCGGCCAACTCTAATGTCATTTATGTTCAGTTTGGTTTGTCATTGGCAGTAAAATAGATTGATCTCGATGCTGATTTTCATCGCAAAATGTTGTTCAGTGATGAGGTTCATCTTTGATTTGGTTACGTCAACAAGCAAAATTGCCGAATTTCGAGTGAAGATAATCCACATGATTTAGATTTAGATTTAGATTTTTTATTCCTTGATTGCATACACAATAAGAAAGATATCTTATAAGATAGTGTTATGCTTAAGAGAATACAGTATAAAAACAGTGAGAAGGCTACTTCTTAGAAAAATTATATACATGAGTACCTTGAGACACCATTACGTCCACAAAAACTGACTGTTTAATGTATTCCATCATTTAAAAGGCTGATGGAATCATTGGGCCATACTTCTTCCAAAATGATGCTGGCGAGCCGGTTACCGTCAATGAAGACCGGTAGAGAGCCATAAAAAAAAAAAAAAAAAAAATAGGGTGGCGCTACAGAGCGAGGAGCCCCTGGGCCTAGCGCTTTTCTCACAACCATCCCCTGTGAGAGAATGGAGGGGACCTACAATTTTCTGCCGGTTCTCGATTAGCCGAGAAAGCGCTTTTCATGGCAATGAATACTAACGGAGGACTTGCCAATTCCTCACGAAAGGCGATAACCGTAGAAAAAACATTTTTGCCTCTGTTGGGATTCGAACTCGAACCTCAGGATTAACAGGCGGACATGCTATCCATCACACCACGGGTATAGAGCCATAATAACCGATTATTTACTTCCCGAATTGGATGACATGAATGTGGATGAGATGTGGTTCTAACAAGACGGCGCTACTTGCCACACAGCGCACGTCACAATCGATTTATTGAAGGAAACCTTCTATGAGCGCAGAATTTCGTGGAATGGACCTGTCAATTGGTCACCAAGATCGTATGTTTTGACACCATTAGATTATTTTCTTTGGGGATGTGTGAAGTCGCTCGTCTAAGTCAACAAACCAGAAACGTTTAAGGGCTTGGAAGCCAACATTCGTGGCGTTATTGCCGACATACGGCCTAAAATACTCGAAAAAGTGGTTAAAAATTTCACCTCTAGAATCTTAACTTTGTTTTATTCGAGCCAGCCGCGGCGGCCACATGCCCGAAATCATATTTATCATTAATGTTTAAAATTTAATAAAATAAATTTAAATTATCTTTCCAATAAAGCCAAATTGATGGAAATTAAATAGATTTTCTTGTGTTTCATTTCAATACAAAGTACTATACATCTAAAAACAACATATATTTTCAATTCAGCAATAATCAGTGAGCACTTCATGCATCGAATGAAATTCCGTTCGTTAACTGATGAGAGAATGCCAAATTGTGGTACTTAATTGCTTGATAACGTGACCTGTACTACCAACAAAATTAATAAATAAGTAAAAAGGGCGGCACAACAGAGCAAGCAGCTCCATCAGGGCCTAGCGCATTTCTCACAGCTGTAGTACAAAACTCACATAATACCATAACGAGTTACTCGATAACGTGATAACGTTATTCTTTATGAATAGTTTAAATAAATAAAATCAATCGACACAAAAGAGAAAGGAGCTCCGGGGCTTCTACATGGCCCTCATAAGGCCAATGATTGTCTATGGGTGCCCCGTGTGGTTCAACGTTACAGCGTCTCGAATGGAAAAGATTCGGGTGTTTGAGAGACAAAAAATATTATCCCAATGAGGTCCTTTACAACGGGGCTCAAATAAACAGGATCGACAACTTCATTATAAAACTGACTCGGCAAGAGCGATGACCTCGACCAATGGCCTGATTTTTGGGGCTTATTACCCCAACAGAGAGTATATGGAAAGAACACGCTTCAGTGGATTTGTCCCACCGGAGGCTTTCCTCTATTTTGATATGGAAGGGCTGATTCAGGATAGGTTGGCGGTTCCGCTAATCTACCACGTCTGCCGTAAGTCCGTGGAACGACAGCTCCTTTATAACCGAGACGTCACCGCAGTAGGCGGAGACGTTGAAGAACTCCTTCGGTTCAGAAGGGCGGTCTCAGAAAAAAAAACCATAAAAAACAAAAAAAAAAAAATTACGAAACAAAAACCCCAAAAAAAAAAAAAAATATTACAAAAAAAAAAAGCTAAAAAGCTGCTGTGGCTGCTCTAGTTTTAAGTAGATTTAAGTAGTTTAAATTAGATTTAAGTAATTTCTAGAAAACTAAGTTTTTAAATTTTTTTTTAATCCTACAATTTTCTGCCGATTCCGAACTGCTAATTGAGAAATCTCTTTTCATGTGAATGGATTTACTAACAAAGGAATTGCCAATTCCTTGCGAAAGGAAAACCCTCCATGGAAAATTGTTAACGATGAAGCTCGATTCTTCTTCGGAGACCATGGAGCTTCATATTCTTAAATTTTACTCAACAGTTAGAGAATTAAAAACTAATGGTGCTAAATGCAGAAAAACCGTGTTTTCTGTCATTTGCTGTTCATAATGCCAGCGGGATACGATGTTAATCGAAATTTTCTACGAGTAATGTTCACATTAATCATAGTTCACAAAATAATGACATAGTTAAGCGGTATCTTCTTTTGGAAAAAATGAATATCTCAAAAAAGCCGTCTCTCACGGGTATCGCCTTTTTAGAAGAATTGACATGGTTAGGTTAGGTGGAAGTGGCTGTCAGCCAATGAGTATATTGCCTGACACACTTAGGCCGCAAGGGCCCATTGTGATACCACAGAGATCAGCAAATTAATCACCTAATGATCTCAGAAACCCGATGTAAGATTAACGAGTTGATCACCCATTTATCTTCCATTACGGGACTAGCCGGTTAATCATCTAGTCGAACCACGTGGAACTTTTAATGTATTTTGAAAGACTTTTAGGGTGTATGTTAGCTAAGTCGCTAGTATCATCGAAAAAGAATTCACCGAGAGGAGTTTTCCTCCTATGAAGTAGTACAGGGCATGAGCAAAGAAGGTGTTGAACGGTTTCTTCCTCTTCCTCTGTAGAAATCATTGCAAAACACACCAAGTCTTTCAGCATGCCTTCCTATTAGACAGTGTCCCGTAAAAATACCTATGGTAGAACCTAGATACAGGCGGTTCAGGGCTAACAAACTCTTCGAGCGTTTTGAGTTTACACACGGTTAAACTTTTTTGGTTGCAAGGCAGTTGTTACTCTCAGTCTATCCACTGTTTCTTTACATGTAGCGATAGGTACACCTATATGTTCTTCCATTCTGAGCGTAGGGAAGTGGTCGTGCCCTTTTTGGCTAGTTCGTATGCCATACAGTTGCCTGGTATGTCCTTGTGCCCCGGCACACATGAAAGGTGAATGTTGAACTGATTAGACATCTCCCTGAGAGACATCTGACAATTTTCGACTGTGATGGATTTTGTAGAGACAGAGGCAAGAGATTTAAGGGGAGCTTGGCTGTCCGGGAAGATTCGAATATCCGTGAAGGATATGACGTTTTCTTTGAGCCAAGACAACACCTCCTTAATCGCCAGAATTTCCGCTTGGAACACACTACAATGATCGGGTAGGCGGAAGAAAAGACTGAGATTCAGTTTTTCTGAGTAGATTCCCATTCGCTGGTCTTTGAACCATCGCATCGGTGCAAAAGTGTATTGCTTCATTTTCCAAGAGAGTGCCATTTTCCCAAGCTTCTCTTGAAGGTATAGTTACTTGGAAATTCGGTAGGAATCTAAAGTTATCTAGAATGGTAGTGTGGCCGATTTGAATAGATAGATAGATAGATATATTCTTTATTTCATCAAAGAGTTTACAAATAGAAAACTTAAGATTAAGGACATGGCAATTTAGCCGTCTGCCTGATATGACATATCATGATGACTTAGATAAATTTTTGATTATAAAATAACAATTTTAATGATTTGAAACATAAACAAGTAAATATAAAAGTAAGAGCTTACAATTCAAAAATTTAAGCTTAATAATGATATTATTATAAATTATAATTTGACTTTTTTATCTTCGTGAAAAATACCAGTTTTAAGTGATTTGACACAAGAAAATTAATTAAATTAAATTAAATTGCAATAACTGACTCGTTTAAGGAAAACTATTGCGATAAGAGAGCGCGTGCTGGCAATACTGATAGAGACTAAGCCAACCTGTTGCCCCACTGAGTACTTCATATAGATGTTGTAACGTGAGAGTATTTTGTTGGAAATAAAGTCGTCGAATCTCTTGAAAGATAGGGTATATCGCAATAAGTGATAGACATTTTCCGGATCCCTTCTATTACATAAGTCGCAGATTTGTGGCAGGTCTTCTCTGTGTGGCATGTAGTTCAAATTTAAAACTTCGACTCTCGCTCGAAAAATGACACTGATGACTTCGACGGAAAAATCTCTTCTGAAGTAGTTTTCATCAGACCTCAAGTGGTGATTTAAGTTTTTGTATACACTTCTAGATAAAGACAAAGCTTCTCTATCAAAATATTGCATATACATTTTTTCATCCACTTTGGCGATCACATCTGCGAGATTATTCTGCCAAACATCCGTGTTGTTCTCATTTAACGAAAGAACGGCATCATGCGACAACGCGAGTTCATTCCAATCTTTGAATGGCGTAGCATTTGTATGAAGAAGTCGAATCAAAATAGTCTTGTGAAGACTCTCATCACCTCGGCTCATAACTTTAGAAATATAGTCTGCATTTGCTTTGAGGGTTTGAATGTAAACAGGCGGTATTCCTGACTCGACATATATCGCATAGCTCGGAGTTGAGTTCGGCAATCGAAATAGACGTTTGAAGAAAAGCCTTTGAATCGCCCCGAAAGCATCGAGAGGTATATATCCGAACACCTGAGCTCCATAGCACAAACATGTATTGACTGTAGCATTAAAAACACGGTACTTGGAGGCCACATCAATATTCCGGTTGGCAAAGAATTTTGACCACATCATATTTAAAGCAAGCTTGGCTTCGTTGCTCTTCATTTGGGCGTGCTTAATCATATTGAGGTTGTGAGTAAGCAAAACACCTAGATATTTAAACTCTCGAACAACTTCAATACGGATGTTGTTTAAAAACCAGCTCTCTTCGGGTCGTCTGTTTCTCTGACGTTGTTCAAAAATAAGTATTTTTGTTTTTAGGCAGTTTATTTGTAGGCCCCAAGTTTCGCAGAAAGTGCTAAGTTTATTCATTTGTAACTGCAACGTGAAAGGGTTATCCGCTATCAGTACCAGGTCATCTGCATATAGTAAGACTTTTACTAAAACACTTCCAAATACTACTCCACCAGGAAGGATGTTTTGGATTTCATCAATAAATAATGGAAATAAAATCGGGCTCAGGATACAACCTTGAGGCACACCACTTGTTGTTTCAAACCATTCTGAGAACTCGCCTCCATCCCAGACCGTTGCCGTAGACGATGAAAGAAAACTGAGGTAAGTTAAAAGGAATTTTCGGGATATTCCCAGGCAAGAAAGTTTGTAAATAAGCGCCTGTCTGCTTACTTTGTCAAATGCAGCTTTGAAATCCACAAAACAAACGTACAACTTCTTCTTTTGTTCGATAAATTTCCTAGCTATGCTGGTTATCGCAAACACATGGTCCATCGTAGAAAAACCAGAACGAAAGCCTGCTTGAAACTTACTGAGGCGATTAGTTTCCTCGATCCATTCTATCAGTCGTTCGTACAAAATTGAAGAAAACATCTTTCTCAACGAATTTAGGATTGAAATTCCTCTATAATTTTCTGCAGAATTGGCATCGCCTTTCTTAAAAATAGCGAAAATTACCGCTTTGTTGAAGCAACTGGGAATATCTGCATCACTGTATATTTTGTTGAAAAAATTGACAAGGTAGCTTTTGAGCTTCATAGTGCTATTTTTGAAAAATTCGACTGGAACACCGTCTATACCTGGTGCCTTGTTGTTCTTCGATTTGATTATTGGTCCACTGTGATTTAGCTCTGAGTCGAGTAGCTGAGCTAGCTGAGACTTGTTTGTTGAAGATATCTAGGGGTGTGAGATCTAGTAGTACATCGAGGGCATCCGATGGGGTTGTCCTCAGTGCGCCACTAATACGTAGACTAGCCGTTCTTTGAACTTTAGCCAGCCTGTTTCGTTAATCGTCTTGTCTAGTGCGGTCCACCAGACAATCACCCCGTATGTGAGTATCGGTCTAACTACCGAAGGAAACAGCCAATGGGTGATTTTGGGGGAGAAACTCCATTTTTTTTTTTACACGAAAAGATTGCCACTTTGGCTGTATTTACTCTTTCTGCTGTATTGGTTTTCCAGGTCAGTTTTTTGTCACAAATGAGACCTAGATATTTAGCCTGATTTGACAGTGTGAGAGTTACCCCTTTAATAGTTGGGGGTCTGAAGTCCGGAATTTTGTATTTCCGCGTAAAAAGAACTAATTTCGTTTTGTGGGGATTGATATTAAGACCACAAACTACAGCCAAATTGTTAAGCTTGTTAAGTGCTGTTTGTAGCAGCTCAGCTAGGGCTTGTGGGTGCTGGCCTGAAACGGTAATTGCTACATTATCGGCATAGGCTATGGTTTTGAAACCTTCGTCCTCTAGGTCGATTAACAATTTGTTAACAACCAGGTTCCACAGTAGAGGAGATAGAACTCCTCCCTGCGGGGTTCCTCTATTGTCCATTCTGCTTGTTTTGTAGTTCCCCAATTCGGAACTAATGATTCTGCTGCTGAGCATTGTTGTTATCATGTTCTTGATGTGTTCTTCTATGAGCAGCATAATTACATACCGGCATGTAAAGCGCTTTCAAACATAAAAGTTCAATATCGGCATAAAATTGTAAGCCCTTGTTTGGACCCGATGTTTCCAAGGCTTTGTTGCCCCACTCTTTTCATATTTTTATTTTTATCTTGCAAAAGCAATAGCAAAACCGGTTCAATTTGCAATGAGATGTGACATAAAATGTGTGCTTCAGGCATGGAGTTATGCAAAGCCGTGAGGTTTGTGGTCGCGTTCTGAGGTCACAGCGGCGTAGTTTGCTTAATCACACAAATATCTATATTCACAGCAAGTGCAGCGTGTGGTTTGATATAAACAAATATATTTTAAGGCACTCCAAAACTATGCTTTGCTTCAAAAGTTCTTAAAGTTTCTGTTTAAAATCTTCTGCAATCTCCTGGCCTGATTAAGCAAAGCACTTCCTTTCTTAAGTTAACTCCTCTGGTTTAACTTTTTTTTAATATCGTATAAATAAGAGGTCAAATTTCTACGAATCAATTTAAAGTCACCCCATAAACATAAAAACAGTCTTCCCTTCTATAACGCCTAGGACGAATTGAATATGATTTTTTCCAACGTGTTCTTCCGGTTACTGCCTCAAAAAGCATATTTCTAGACGTCAGAAATAACTCAAATGAAGTACGAAAAAAAGAATGTTAAAAAAAACCATAACCTTCGTCTCTTTTGTCGTAGAAAAATATTGTGTTCATTCAGAATATAGTCCTTTGTTAAGAGGATGCAAACAATTTTATATTCTTTTCCTTAAGCTGTTGTAGCTATATAGTAAATATAGTTCTCAACTGGGATGAGCAGAAGCAACATCGAGCAAGAGTGACTAAGCGAAAAAGGATGTAACAATTCTTTCCCGAGGTTAGTTGGTGGTTTTACAAGGTTGAATATATAATTTTCAGACACCATCCTTGGTTTATAAGTCTGCGTTGAATATTGTCTCAGAAAAAAAAGGAAACAAATAGAATTTACATATAGGGTAGGGTATATACATGAATAGAGTAAAATACTATTATTCGGTTTAATAAAATTCTCTCATTTCAAAAGAAAAATAGTGCAGGTCAACTGAAAGACATCGTTTTATCCTTCGCTTCAGAGTGTTTAAGCTTCAACACACCTCAGGAATATCCGCTGCAGCATTTCAGGTAACGTATATATAGAGGCAAAAATAAAGAATAAGAACTTCACTAGCTTAGGTACAAGGTTCAGGATGTTACACCTTTTTGAAAAGTTTTGAGTTGTAAAAAATAGCACCAGAATGGATGAAGGGTGCTGAACGCTGTGGTGGCGGCGGTTAGAACTGAAAGACCACCGAACCTTGCCTTTCGACATCCATAGTACGAGGCACAGTTATGCTTTTCCTGTTTATTCATTGTTGAATCGGAAAAAGGATGCTGGAAAATTTTATTCACTACACTTTTTCCCCATTCACAAAATTCACACAAATGAAAGGACAACAATAAAAAAAAAATATTAAAATATTTACATGTATACGAAGGGATTTCCTCGGGCAACCTACCTATAAGAAGTATGCGACGCAAAAATACAAAACAAGCACCAAGACAAAAAAGAGCTTGTGTCCTGTTGGGATTTTACCTCCTCCATGAGTAAAAGTGCATTTTATTTGTCACGTTGTTATTCAAATATGAAAATAATTTTTAAAAATGCATACGAGTCTTATGTAATGGGTTGATGGACAAAAGGGATTGTGAAGTTGAATATTTGAGAGATCTTTTTCTTGACTTATTAATCTTTTGCGATGAGTTTTTTTTTCCTTAAAGAGTAGAATTTTACAGATGAAGGGGTTTCTACCTTAATGCCCAGGGCTCAGTATTACAATGACAGAGTTTTCGGTATGCTTTTTAAGAACGCGATATCCAAAGACATCACGAATTTGAGGTCTGCTTTGAAAGCTGTTACTTTATAGTTCAAAAATATGAACTTGTCCTATGGTTGTTTTTGACTTCTGAGGGAGAATTTGATATTTTAATCTAGCTGACGCGCCCGGTGCGGCGCGTCGCGACGTAGCTCGGGCCCTACGGTGATTTCCATTCCAGTTTAAAAATGGGTATGCAAATTTTTCTCAGGGGCAACGAAACACTATAACAGTGAAAAAAAATTTGGAATCGGTCCAGTATCTTACAAGTTCCTTGATATGTTCCCGTTTCCGTTCCCGAGGGGATATTGAAGAGAAGTATATAGTCTATGTCATTTCCTAGGTTCTAGACCATTTTTGTTCCAGCTTAATATTCAGTAGTTGGAGCCTTTTCCATTCAAACACTAAGTTCGCGACCACGTTCCCGTTCTTGTGGGAATATGGAGATAAAATCTTCTCTTGGATCTCTCTTTCATATTAAAAAAAAAAACATCAAAATCCGTTGCGTAGTTCAAAGGATCTAGGCAAATAGACAGAGAAAATGGGTTTGTTTCATACTATTGAAGATTGCATTCTTTGAGTCTCATTTGGGTTCCAGACCATCACGGCATAACTGAAGATGAGATCGCCAATGAACTTGCTAGGCAAGGATCTCAGACAGCTTTCTCAGGACCTCAACCATCGATAGGTCTGCCAGCGTCCTCAGTGAGGGCTTCAATCAACGATTGGATCTGCCAAGAGCACAACCGTAGATGGCATGCCTCCATTGGATGCAGACAGATCAAACGTATGCTCCCCAGCGTTAATAAGAAGACTGCAACCCCGTAGCGGAAAAGAGTATAGAAAGCTTATTGGCGTTGCCAGCGGGTACTTCTTTTTTAGGCTTAAGTGATACCACGCTCTGTGAATTTTCGCCTACGCCCCCACAGAAGAGAATGACGGGAATTCAAAGGACTGTTTCTAAAAGCTTCTCGAAGAAACATTTGACCAATGCCTTAGACATGACTTTAGATCGTCATTGGCGATTTCAATGCGAAGGAAAAGAATACCAAATTATCAAAAGGGGAAAGAAGCAGCTGAATTGAGAATATTGAGAGATGCCCTGAGACTTTTCCAAAAAGGTAAAAAGATCTTGCCAGAGTGGCAAGCCACGAACTCAAATCTGTAAGGACCAGCAGGGAGAAATACTAACAGAGTCGCAGTCGCTGCTAAGGAAAGACTACTTCTGCAGACTGCTTGATATGGTCGGAAGAAAGAATGTCCGATTCTAAATAAGGGAGACCCACACAATTGTGCCATTACATAAAAATAAGCCTCCGCAACGTGCGTATAAGATCTTGTCTGCTGTAATATGCGAACGTCAGAAGCCCCACGTCAACAACTTGATAGGTCCTTATCATTGATAAGTTATCAATGTGGTTTTAGGCCAGAAAAGTCCACAATAGACCAAATTTACACATCACGGCAGATCTAAAAAAACACTTTAGAATTATAATATCGATACAAACCATCTTTTTATCGTTTTCAAGGCCGCATATGACGAGCTGTATAGAGCCATGTCTAGTTTCGACATCCCTGCAAAACTCGTACGACTATGCAGGATGACTTCGGAAAGCTCACGCTGCTCCGTCATGGTCGGTAAAGAACTCACCGAGACCTTTGGTGTCAAAAAAGGCTTTAGGCAAGATGGCAAACTGTCATTCGATTTCTTTGAAATGATCAAGTTTGTTCAAAATTCAAACGTCAACACCAGAAGACAATAATGACGTTATAGGAAGAAGGAAGCGCGATGTCGTAGGTGCTTCTGCGAGCATTGAAACAGAAGTGGGTTTGATGGTTAATGAAGGTAAATCGAAGTATATGTTGTCATCAAACAAGGACACCGAACATCGAAGAATTGGACAAAGCTCCGCAATAGACAAACTTAACTTCGAGGTAGTACAGGACTTCGTCTACCTAGGATCAGCTCTAAACGCGGAAAACAACATCAGTGCGGATATCAAACGGAGAATAACTCTTGCCAACCGTTGCTTCTTTGGGTTAAGAAGGCAGTTGAGAAACATTACCCTCTTAGAAACAACAACGAGCTGTATTATTATTATTATTATTATAAATTCTT
This sequence comes from Melanostoma scalare, assembly GCA_949752695.1. Lineage (NCBI taxonomy): Eukaryota > Metazoa > Arthropoda > Insecta > Diptera > Syrphidae > Melanostoma > Melanostoma scalare. The sequence goes on along the minus strand of OX456985.1, from coordinate 168,681,270 downwards.
TATTTTGATAAAATCTCGAAAAATTTACATAAAAAATACAAAGAACATTAGCATGGCAAAAATTATTTGCCGTCTGCCTGAAATTTGACTTTAACGAGGTTTAATGAAAAGAAAGTAAAAGTTTTGTTTTAAAAATATATAAATATACAATAAAAGTAAAACAATTGAGTATATAAATAAAAGCATATTAACATTGCTTATCAAAAAATAAATTAAATTGTTTCTATTTTATTCGATAAAGCTGTTTCGGTAACCCAAGGCATGAATAATAAAACTATAAAGAATATTCCAACTACACTGACCATTTAAAATATCTTTGACTTCCTCACGAGTTAGAAAGCTCTTTTCAAAGTAAAGCCTTCGCACTTCTTGTAAAATTGGGCAATTGGCTAAGAAGTGATTAATATCTTCGGTTTCGTTACGGTTGCAGAGGTTACATAAGGAATTATTGTTTCTGTGAGGTTTGTAATTTAAATTTAACATTTCAGTTCTTGCCTTGAACAGTGTACTTATTTGATTTACTGAAAATTTGCTATCAAAATAATTGTTTACGAAAAGAGCGTGATTGAGCTCTTTGTACATTAAACGGGTGGAGGAAGTTTGGGCCCTATTTAAGAATTTGAGATAAATTGAATCATCTACCTTTGCAATGCATTCGTAGAATCTATCTTGCCAATTTACGGAGGGGATATCATTTAGCTTAAGTTCAAAACAGTGTGTATCAGCTAACTCATTCCATTCCTTGAACGGAGACAGTTGCCTTTGAAACGCGACATCCATTACTTGCCTTTGGAGGTTTTCGCTCGATCTTTGCATGACTTTTACTATGTAGTCAGCGCTGGACTTAAGGTTTCTCAAAAAGATTGGTGGAAGACCTGATTCAACGTGTATAGCATACGTGGGAGTAGAGATTGGAAGTTTAAAAATTCTCTTGAAGAAGAAACGTTGTAACATTTCATATTCGTCAAGATTTTGGTAACCAAACACTTGGCTGGCGTAGCATAAGCAAGAGTTAATAGTGGCCTCAAAAACTTTATATTTAGCTGAGATGCCTATGTACTTGTTGCAGAATATTCTATTCCACATAATATTTATTGCTACTTTTGCCGATACACATTTATCCCTAGCATGAGGGCGGAAATCTAAGTTACTTGGGAGTAGAACACCTAGATATTTGTATTGTGATACAACTTCAATATAGGTTCACGGTCCAATGTCCATATCTCCGGATGAATTCTTCTTCGCCGAGCTGTATGAGCTGTACTGCGACATGTGCATAGCTAGTACTGGCTGGGCCATGTAGAGCGGAAGGACCCAAACGCTCCCATACTCGACGGGTTTTCGAAAGCACATTGCAGGGAAATCGCGGAAGAGCAAGGTCTCGTCTTAGGTGGTGGAATAAAGTGGAAGAAGACCTCAGCCGACTTAGAGTGCAAAACTGCAGAGAGTTCGAATGAAATTGGGTTTTTTTGCCGAAAGATGTTGGTGGAGGTCCAGATTCACCCTTAACTGTAATATCCAACTAAGTAAGTAAGTAAGTAATATGGGGAAAAAACGAAGTTAAATAGTTTTTCCTTTGCTTTTTAGCTCCCTTGGAAATCGTACAGAATATTCGGAAACAAAATCCCCTCAAGTCAACCTACTAAACAAGTCATAAATTTTGCAGTTATGGATAGGAATTGGAGCCTGATAGCTGGAATTATGCAAAAATTGCGTAATAAATGTGCGATCTCTAGAGTTGCTCTAATTTAACTGCTATACGTAGAAGGCAAGTTATATTAAAAACATTTTGATAGTGAACCAAGCAAGAAAAAGAAAAAGTAAATGGTACTAATTACATTCCACTTGGGCAATGTTGTTGCAATAAAAAATCTTAAAGCAATGTTTAAGCACGTTCACCAACTTGTTGCACCCAAACGTCTGCCAACAGGAAACTTGAAATGTGTTGACTTTTCTTCGTCTTCCCTTGACAACAGTTCATTGCTCATGACTGCGATGTCTTAAGCTTTTGCATTATGTATTTCCTCTCCTCCTTCGAGTGCGACATGTTTGTTTTGCCACGAACTGAGAAAATATCTTTAATCACCCTAACGAAGACTAAGGACAAAAAAGAAGTAAAATGACAAAAACTTTTTCAAAGCATCTCCATCAACGTGGTAAATTAAATTTCAATTTGGCTAAAAGTATTTTCATCCACCGAGACTGCCTGGCGATTTGAGAACAATCGTATACACGAGTTCAACTTTTCATGATGGTACTTCAGCATAACTTTTTGGAATTCACCCCTTTTGTTTCTGAAGTTTGATTATTGATTTAAGACACATTTAGGACATGTTAACACAAAGAAAGTTAGTTGTTATTTAATATGAGTTGAGTATAGGTATATGGAGAGAGTAAATTATGTGTATATGATGTTAGAAGACAAAAGTCCTTGATATATGTGTGCAAAATGATTTGGCACTTAGAAAGCTAGGTTGACATTGTGACTTCCAAAAAGGGGCGAATTACAAAGCAGAAATATACTGAATTATGGATAAGTAATTTGACACGTAACGTCTTCACTCCAGGCAAATTAAGACAACAGGCTGAAGGATATAATGTCATCTTAAATTCAAAAGAAAAAGAAGATAGGGGGAATTATTTAAGAAAATTTTCTGTCACTGAATGACATACTGTTTTCATTTAAATGCTGATTGTTGCTCTATCGAACTTAAGACTTTTGAATTTCAGTTGCTATACCGACAGATAGTACTGCATTTGTATAAGATTTTGATTTATTAAAAAAAAAGCTATCAAAGCCATCAGTGTTTAGTTTACCCTGTAGACAACTTAATACCATACCACGAGTTTAGTTTGAAACATTCAAATTAGTGTAAGGCTCGATTATGTAAAATTTCCTTTAAAACTGAAAAGAAGACCGTTTTTTAGGTAAGGTATCAAAAATATCATGAAGCGGTTCATAAAATATACAATACAAACACTTCACGGTTCAAGACCCACTTTTCTTATGTCACGTTCTGTCACAAAGTTGAAAAAAATTTCACAGAAAACGCATTGCTGTTATTAATTCCTTTTTTTCGGCCAGTATCATTACAAAAGAATCCACTCTAAGCTTAAGAAACTCTCCCACATTTTGTGATTATGTCTAATGCACAACAAAACACCTTTTTAGACAACAACTTCAGAGACTATATAAAATGCGTATTAAAATACCGAATGCAGATTTGCGAAGGAGCAAAGAAATTAACAATTTCTGTATTAATTTTCACTGAAAAGATGTGCAAGGTGTTTACCAATATAGTCCAGTCATTTAGAATGAAAATAGAACTTCTGAACTAAAAAAATTCGAAAACAAACTTTTTTCCAATCAATTTATTTTCTCGTTTACATATAGGAGGTACTTTAAGTAGAGAACGAGATCGCTATTGCTAAAAAAAAGTTATTCAAGGTCGAAGTTTCCAAAAATCGGTTTTCTACAAATAGGGCTTTCCTATGAGCCGGAGGCCAATTAAGGGGGAAACTACTTTTAGAGCGTAAAAAACATGTTTTTTTTGGGATTTTTTTTAGAGGGAATGAAATTACCTAATCATTTTCAAAATTAGAGATCTAATAAACATTTCTCCTAATCCAGTACTAAAAAAAAGAAGTTTTCCGGACACCTGTTTCCGGCTACATCGAAAACTGCTGTAGTTGCCACTCTTTTTCGGTTGATCTGAGAAAAATTTAGCAAAGTTCATTCTTTTACTGACATATTAAGGGGAAGGATATACCTAAAAAATAATGAAAAAGTGCAAAATTCTAAATTTGGGAAACTTTTTACTCCAAAAATTGAATTTTCGGCAATTTTTTCGACATATTTGCCACTCGAAAAATTATTTATTTACCACGCTTTCAAACTTTGGGTTTATCCTTTCGATAATACAACTAAGAGTAATCTCCCATAATCTCCCAAAATATCTTCTAAATCGGTTGCTAACTTTTTGAGCTACAACACGAGAAGTTTTTGAAAAAGTAGTTTCGGATAATTGCCTTCAAAGTTTCACCAGACGAGAAAAACTTACCGATTAATCGGCGATTCCAGGCGTATACAATAGACCTTTGACTTCCTTCCCCAAAACAGCTGCCAGCAGTAGAAGGTATTGTGAAGCGAAGGTCGCTCCTCTTCTAACAGCCCTGCCTCGTCACCCGACCGCATGTTGTTCTCGCGCTCTAAATGCGATAACTCTGCATCTATTCGATATTTTCAGTTTTCCTCTGGTCATAACATTCTCTGGGTATCATACTTTCGAAATATGTATGTAAAAAAAAAAAAAAAATAGAATTTTTGAAAATTTAAAAGTGGTCTCCACCCTTAAGGCCATTATGAAACGAAGGGTGAAAAAATTTCTAACAAAAAAGATGTGCCTTATTTATCATCATCAACTTCAGTGTCATTCATGTCGAGAGAATCAAACGTAGAGTGATTGGCCATAGCATTCACATACGAAAGTCAATGACGACTCCCACATTACAACGGAGCACAGTAATCCGATTTTTTTGCATTCACAATTTCAAGAAATTGTTTCGAGAATATTATCTGGTGCCAGTGGTAATAACGTTATAATGTCTCGAGTTTACCGGGGTCAATCCAGTCACTGCGGCCAAGGCAAGACGGGAGACGCGACTATTGCCGATGTTCCTCGTCACCTTGTCACCCAGTAGCCGTCTGTAAAGTCTCAGGTGTAACTCCATACAAAGTTCAGCTATATTTCGGAATAAGACGTTTGCCATTTCTTTGTTTCGCCGTGGTCGTTTCGATTTTTTTTTTGTTTTGCAAACCTTGTTTGGCAAATAACACTTTGTATTCTTTCATTTTGTCTTCGTAATAATATTACGCAATAATTATTTGGCATTTCATTCTTTCGGCTCAGTTTGAAATGATTTTGGGACAGTACGCAAATATCATTTGGCAAATTGTTGAATGGCCTTCACTAACTTCGCTTCAAGTTACTTGGTCAAGTGTTTATTTCGCAAATGATCGTATCGCCGTTTCATTGTTTGTGTATCCATGAACTTCTTGTTATCATTAAAAAGTACAATCTCAAATCTGTTTCCAGTTATTTCTTTAAAGTAAATAAAACCACATGTGAAGTTGCTACTTTCGAAATTTGTTTTTTTACATTCTTTGATTATGGTTTCAGTATTTATCGAGAGCATTGAATATCCTCAAAGAATTCTAGGAAAATACTTTTCTTACATAAAACAAGTCATCTCACTGGTTGTTAAAAAAGGTAGGTACTACTACCAAGTAACGATTTGTACAGTATATGTATGTGTTGCAAAAATTTTTTTTGCATCTCATTGTTTGGCTTTTCTTTATTTGGCTATTTTTTTCGCTATTTTTTTTTTTTTTTTTTACTTGCATTAAATAACAAGCTTTCAAATTTCGCGCGAAATTTTAAAGCTTTTTATTTAATGCAAGTAAAAAAAATAGCGAAAAAATCGAATGCCAAATAAAGAAAAGCCGAACAATGAAATGCCAAACAAAAAATTGTGAATCAAAAAAAGTTTTATCGACTAATTGCTAAACAAAAACTGCCAAATAAAAATTGCCAAGCAATTATTTGACCAAACAATAAAATGCTAAACGTGCTCTGCTGAGATGTAAAATGCTCAACAATCAACAATATGCCAAATAATAATTTGCAAATTAAAAACTGCGAAGTCATACACCGCGAAACGATCTGCAGCCTCAGCCCTCCATCCAGCACTACCAGATGGTAGGATGGGAGAAAATAAACAGGCACGGGGACATTTTATAATGTCTTCGTTGACAACGTTTCCGTCACGCCGGATTCAACTGCCAAATGCAGTCGAGATGCGTAAAGTGTGGAGAGAACCACAACGACAAATAGTGTAAGCTCGGTGAGGCAAGGGTCGAAGAAAAGACCTTACTGAAATGTGTACTCTGTGGTGGAGATGGACACCCTGCTAACTATCGGGGTTTTCCTCGATTCCAGGTAATTAAAAAATCAAAAGAAGCTGCTCCAACAGTAAGTAAGGACGAGGGAAGGCAATCAGCCAGACCGCCTCCAAGGGCCGTCGTTCCCGAAGTTTCCTACCCCCAAATGGAGGGTGGAGCTGGGAAAAAGTACATTTTCCCCAGAAAGCGGCCGCCCAGCCATCTGTGTCAAAGGGTGCTGCTGGGGAGTCAGAAGTGATGGTCGCTTTGCGTGTTATTTAGGCACAAATGAGCGAACTATAGCGGCAAATAAGTGAGCAGGCGCACAGGGTGGATTGATCTACCGTGCAGTGCCGTCGCTTCCGCAATTTTTTGGTTAGCGGGCGCGCTGCCGGCATGAATCATGACACAGAATTAGCAACAACGGGGGTTCTTCCTCTTTAGGTATTCCGATTTTATTGCGCTCATATTGACCAAACTAATTAAGAAGCAAACAACGCCCATTAGCATCTACAATCTACACTCAAATAACAAATAAAATCTTTAAAACCCATTCACTTACGTTTATTTAGTAAATACATATCTTTCCTCAATGTATGGAATCTACCCACAATCCTATGAAAATTACTTTTTTCTATTCTAACAAAACTGTAGCTACCTTTGTAATGTATTCCTCCTTTCCTTTCTTTACAAAACACTGAAGAGGTATTTTATTTTAAGAGGTAGGTCCTTTAAACGAAGAGAGTATAAATCCATTTGAACATTTAAATCAACAAAATTGAAACACCATACCTACAGCTTCACAAACTGACACAAATAAAGGAATAGTGTTTTTGGCTTGATTCTCTAGCACTTGTTTACAGTTATCAGCATCTGTTTCCACTTGTGTAAGTGGGTAAACCCTCTATAAAAATGCTATTATAATGGATTTACAAAACGGTGTACCTTTTCTTTAAACATGAACGAGTTATACAGTTTTTCAAGAAAAACTTTTACTATATTGGCACAGTTGGCTTAATGCTATTTTTGTTATTTGTTTTGTGTTTTTTTTTTTGGTAGACTAAATAAATAAAGGTACTCTTAATGCTTGTGAAGATGCTTAAATTATTGATTTTATTGGCGTTGTAATATAATTTTATAACAAAATAAAAGATAGTATGCATCACATACATATTCTCCGACGTTTCTCTCAGAACAATCCTTTTAAAATGAAAAGAAATTAGAAATTTTCTTAAAAAAAAAAAAAAACAGTCAAAATGCAATTTCAAAGACTGGGTAGTTCAGGTATTTTCAGGTTTCCGTGTAACACGAGAAAATGAGCATAATGTCCTTGCTCCGTAAACAAAGACATGTAACTTCACTGTGCATATTCACATATGTACATATGTGAATTGCAATCCTTTTTCAACAAACTGAACAAAATGTCCGTTCTGTTTTTATAACCAAAACGAGCTGAACTTTGGCCTTTTTGTCATTTCCAGCTGGAAAAACGCTCATCTATGGTCACTAGGAGACAAATGTACAAATGAATACATTAAAATGATGCTTGGACTATAATCTGTACAACTCTGTAATAGAACAAAAGCCGCAGACAACTTCAAAACTCATCTCTCAAGAAAAACATTACACGTTTGTGTTTGATAAATACTGAAAAGTTAACCGTTAATTCGTGCTCTGATTGCACCCAAACTTCTTTTCTGATGCTAAAATATAAGCAAAGCATGGTGTGGAGATTTGATTTGAAATAAAAAAACTTTAAATTTGAATAAAAAACTGTTTACGTGATTTTTTATTGATTGAAATATGCTGCTATGACTCCCAAGCTGGGTTGATCCCTGAATCAAGTCTCCTTCTCATGATCAACCCTCCTCGTTTCGGCAAAAAAGTATGGCAAGTAAAATTATCACAATTTTCAATCTTGAAATTTTTCTCATAGTAAACCTAATGAAATCAAAAAACCGAAAAAGTCAGTTGTTTTTTGTCAATAACTTTCATTGTGTCCCGTCCCGCAGGATTTACAGTCTCCAACAAAACATTTTATGAAAAAAAAAGTATGTAGGAGCAAAGTTATGGTCACTTTTTTGTTGTTATTGTTTATTTCATTTTCATTTCAACAGCTGCAACCACTTCGTTTTCGCAGAAATTTATTCTTTTGAATGAAATGTCAAGTGAATTACTAAGCAGAAGGTATAAGTATAAGCAAACAAAAACCAATGCTCACAAAAGCTAATGGCTAATATGGAGTCGTTTTTATTGGCTTTTGTTTCATACTTTATTGTGTATTATTGTGTTAAAGTAAACTTTCCTATAGAAAGACGAGGAAGTTGGGTTGAATAAAAACAAGGAACATTATAATACCAGAGATGAAAACAGGAAAAATGAAAAGACATGCAAAACGAGAGAAATGGACCCGGAATTCGGAGTATCCGTGTTTTTGTTTTAAGTTACAGTGCTGTGTAGAACTGGGTTAATAAAAATGATGCAATGAGTGCAAAAAACGGATGCAGTAGAGTGTTTCAATTATGATATTTCTTTCTTCTTTTCTCTATGAATAAGAAAATATTAAAAGGGAAGTTAATGGTTTTATTTTACTTGTCAATGCAAAAATAGCTTAGTCGTTTTTGTCTATTAAACGAGTAGATAGCTTTAAAAAGAGTATTCAAACGGAAAACTGTGCGTTTTTGCAACTAGTGAAATGTGGTGGAGTTTTGAAGGAGTTCGTGAAGGTTTTGAACCACTTAAAAAAAATACAATAAACTTTTCCGTGTCATCCCCTTAAAGAGATGTTTTTTTGATTTAAAAATAAAAAGCGGGAGATGTTTTGGATTGCTTCTAACAGAAAAGAAGTGCATAATTGAACACATCAAGAGAAGAAGCATGGGATACCTAGTTCAATTCGCTAAACCATTCTTGTGACAAGTGAAGACAAATGAAGAATTTTGGGTTTATTGCACTACTGACCAAGAAAAATAAATGATTTTTACATAAATAAAATAAAAAATTAAATAAATAAATAGGGAGGCGCAACAGAGCGAGGAGCCTAAGGCATTTCTCACAACCATGCCTTATCAGAGAATGGAGGTGACCTACAATTTTCTGCCGGTTCCGAACGGCTAATCGAGAAAGCGCTTTTCATGGCAATGAATTTACTAACGGAGGACTTGCCAATTCCTCGCGAAAGGCAATACTCGTGGCATAACATTTTTCTATCTGAACTTTTTCTAATACAGAAATGACGCAACGAACTTAAAAGTTTTTTCCTTAAAATTATTGAGAACCGAAAACCTAAGTTCTTTTTACAGCTCATAGGGTTGCCATGGAAACCTGACTGGAGTTCAACGAACGAATATAATATTATTTCTTAATTTACTGATGTAACCCAAATTTTTCATAAACATGACGGTATTTGTTTATTCTCTTTTCAATAAAACAATTGAAAATTGCAAATATCTCAATTCTACGAATTTGGGGTAACGCCACTTCTGCTCTCAAGGCCTCAAATACAGGAACCGATAGTTTTGTCGGCCTCTGTACATCAAAATTTTATTAGTAGGCTCCCAATTTATAATATCTTTCATATATGAAAGCAACTTCACTGATACAACGACAGACTTATAGATAAAGCACAGCTAACACAAGGCTGCTTGGTAGCCGCTACCTACTAGCGCAGCGACTGGCAGTAGCAGAAGCAAGCAGCGGTTGGCAGCCCGGTCACACTATCGGGGGCTACTCGCCAGCTTCTCTCAGCAAACAGCAACAGAAAACTATAAAAAAATCGATTTTGAACTTTATTTCTAATTCTTGAAACTTATTCATGATATTTGACAAAAATTTTCAATGAAAAATTTATTAAAAACAACGTGTTGCAGTATTTTTCTTTTTTAGCAGCCGCTGTTAGCAGCAAAAAGTTGAACATGTTCAACTTTGCCAGCCGCTGCTAATTACTTGCCGTCTGGCAGCGAGTGTGGTGAATTTTGTGGTCACACAAAGCTGATCACCGGCTGGCAGTGGCGGCTACTCAATTCACCGCTGGCCCTGGCAGCAGCTGTGTGTGACCCTAGTTTGAAGGCCCCGACCCATAAAATCCGTTGCGTCCGTTCGCTGCCGTATTCAACTGACAGCAGTGAGTTTTACAGAACACAATGGATTGGGGTGACCCATAGAATCCATTGCGGTGTTTTGACAGATATAAAGGGTTTTCCAATAGGTATGATATGATTTTGCAGTGGCGTTTCGGCCATTTGTAGTATGTCATGATCTGTCATTTGTTTTTGTTGCATTTAGAGGTGTTTACAATTTCACCATTGGACCACCGTAAACGTCGTGAACTTTCTGATTTTGCCTTGGAACAACTTGAAATCGATAACGAATTTTTTAAGAAAATCATCTTTTCCGATGAGGCTTACTTTCATTTGACTGGTTCGGTAAATAAACAAAACTGGCGATGAAAATCCACAAAATATTCATGGAAAACCATTACATTCACCTAAATTGACTGACTGGCTGGTGGTATCATCGGTCCATACTTCTTTCAAAATGAAGCTGGTAACACCATTACTGTCAATGAAGAGCGGTATAGATCGATGATAACCAACTTTTTATGGGCGAAATTGAAAGAAATTGATTTTGGCAACATTTGGTTTCAACAAGATGGGGCTGTGTGTCACACAGCAAATGCAACAATTGAATTATTGCAAGAAAAGTTTAGAGATTCGATTATTTCAAGAAATGGTGATATTGAACGATCTCCGAGAAGTCGTGATTTAACACCATTAGACTATTTCTTGTAGGGTCATTTGAAGTCATTGGCCTTTCAAAATAAACCAGATTCTTTTCAAGCTTTACAAGTCAATATTGAACGTGCCATTCATGATATACGACTTGATTTAGTGAAAAAAATGATCGAAATTGGGTTCATCGAATTTGCTGCTGCAGAAGAAGTCGTGGTGGCCATTTGAATTAATTTTAATTTAAAACTTTATTGTATTGATTGAACTGCACATTAAATAAAAAATATTTGAGTTTCCTTAACAAAAAGTGTGTTTTTTTCAAAAAAGAAATCATATCACTCTTATTGGAAAACCCTTTATATTAGTCAAAATGAATAAGAGAAACTAGAGATGAGTCGATGAGTCAACTGCTACTAGAGATGAATGAGCTCTTCATGAAATTTTTCAGAGTTGGAGTTTTTTTGAGGTGGTGTATGTAGAACTTTGAGTACGAATTATGAGTACAAAGTATAAAAGTGAGGATTTTCATTATAAAGAGTATATTTCGGAGATACTTTCTTTAGATCGATATAACGAGCTTTTGAGAAAAATCGCTTTTATTAGTAAAAACGAAATTGAATTAAAGGAAATATAAATTTAAATTTATACATTTGTAAATTTATATTTGTATTTATATTTACAGCCCGATTCTGACCAAAGTCACTGATAACTCACGAATCACAACTTTCCAGAAAAGTCACAGTTTTCCACATAACACTCAAATTGTGATGTGGTTCTCACCAGGTCACAACGTTGTGACTTATGACTTTTTGCCAGAATCGGGCTGTTAGATTCGTATCCAGTTATATATGTGAATTTTTCTTCATCTTTTATTAGTACAATAAGTTGGTCATCAAACCATGTAGATAAAATTTGTTAATAACTTGCCTCAATCTCAATTTTGAAATGCAACATTGGGCAAATAAGGCTAATAAGTCAATGCTAAGCAAAAAAAAATTCCAAATAACATCTGCAATGCAATTAAAAGTATGCAAGTGTTTTTTGCTAGTTGCACTTACAATGGCGAAAAAAAGCAATCTACTATTTTTTGGGACACTCTCCTTTGAAGCGTTTTTTTTGTCAGCATTAAGGAACTTCTTGTTTTGCATAATTTGTGCAAGGCTTAAAAAAAAGACTGAGCTCAGAAAGCCTTTATTTTCATTTCCACACAGCTTATTGAAGAGAAAAGAAATATGTGTTTGATCAAACAAATACAAAATGCAAATGTTTTGAAAGTTCTCAATGAGCTTCCTTGAATAGCCACGTGTCGCTGTGGATGAGTCCCAACTCCCAATAGGAAAATATCGACGAATTGGTCGATTTATTGAAAATTCGTGCGAATAACGCGATTTTTTTCTTGTTCTCCTTCTTTGCTAAAAATATTTGTCGGTATTGATTTGCGGTCGATTGGTTGAATAATGTAATAATTTTTGTCGATTTGTTGATTTAAGAAATCGAGCAATGTGAACTTTGTCATTAGTTTTGAATTTATTTCTCAAATCTCGAACTCGAGAAATAAAAATGATTATTGAATGTATTTTTCGGCTATTCAAACCATTTTTATACTTAAATGTGATCGAAAATGCTACCTCAATTGTTATTTCAGTAGTTGTAAAAACAAAAAATGAGTCACATCTCTGAGATATCGGTTTTACTTATTCCATCATTAGCAGTAAAGAAAACTTCAAATTGGTTTTGACAGCTAATGTCATCAGTTCTGCCGGACGCAAAAAGTTAAAAGTTGGGCTACTTTTTCCGTTGCGTCCATTGCATCCGATGCTTATGGGTCACCTCTCATTTCTCATAAGAACGTGTGTATTAAATCGAGCTGTCAGTTGAATCAGGCAGCGAACGGACGCAACGGATTCTATGGGTCGGGGGTCGGGGCCTTAAGACATTGATTAATTTTATTTGAGTTTCTTATTTCTACACATTATTTTACAAACACGCGCGTTGCATGACAAAGTTCCGACACAACTTCTAATTTCTAATTACAAGAACAATGAACACTGACAGATGCCCCTAATGCAATTTAAACCTCTCACGATCTGATCCGATCATCCGATGTATAGGGCTGATTATGAAATTTATTACAAATTTCAAACATAGACAGATAATTTGAAAGCAATTCCAATTGAAATAGAATGTATCATACTCGTTTATTAAAAGGTACCTAATTCATTCCTCTCCTGGATCTACGTTAAGGTGGCTGGACTGGTTCAAAAACTATTCCAATTCGCAGACCAAAAATATTAAATTAAGATTAAATCGCAACTTCTAAAAAGCAACATTTATAAAACTACTTGCCTAAAATGATAATCAGTCAAAAAATGTCATTTGAACTGCCCTCCAGTTCCGAATCATTATCCAATTATTTTCCAATTAAGGACTGTTATGAATGTGGCTTCCTCGCTTAACTAAGACCACTTCAAAGCACTCACTCAATAACTACCATAAACTATAATTCAACCCTTCGGGCTGTTAATTGACACAAATAAACTCCAAGTCTTCCCAAACTTAATGAAATCATTAAATTTCCGCTATCGAAAATATTTAATAGTGACTATCTAAATCAATCATTGAACTGTTTCAAAGTAAAAAAAAAAAAAGCAATCCCTTTCCCCAGCCCTTGTTTTTTGTCCCATTCCAAATCATATTCCCATTCCAATGCCAACAGTTTGTTTTCCTAAAATCCTTAATGTGATTATGATCACATATGCATGTATTGTTGGGACAAAAGTGTGGGGTATCCACTTAAAAAATTCCTTAAATTTTCTAAGCCGCTGAATCCTTCTCATTTGCTTTAAATACGCATATCAATTTCTGTGAATGTCTTAACGATTACTTATAAGACGCAGGATGCGAAGGGGGACTCCCTTACTGAAATTGTGTACAAGCTTTTACATCCGCATGGAGGTAGAAGGTTGAAACGTAATGTGTTTGTTTTTTTTTCGGGGATGCTCTGTACCTAACTCGATGTCGACCCGAATTTAGGAATTGAGATGAGTGGAAAACGATTTACATGCGGAGGACTACTTGAAAATGACGATGTGGGTTTTCATTGTTTGAGTTTTCCATGCGATTACATGCATTATTGTGACTTTGTGTATTTATATACTCGCATGACGAACGAAGAAATACTTTCATATTTGAGAAGTTATGCTAATGAACCAGGAAAATGATTTTCCAGCCACATTACCTAACCATGAGCTTGTTATTAATTTAAATGTATAAAATAAACGCTCTCAGCTGCTTTGACATTGCATGAAGTCACAATGGACTTGATCTGGCAGTATGATGATGATGACGATGATAAGCAAACAAGGACTTACCTTCATGGAATGAACAATGCTCTGTTTTTGTTGTAAGGAAAGATGTATCTCTTGCATAAATATGAAGAACATCAGCTGCGCTGTATTGTATACATATCAATCAATCAAAAGTTTTTTTTTTTCAATTGAAGTGGGTACTTTTTTGTTTTCAAGGTGTTTTTGGATGGTGAGTGGGGAAAATCAATGAGGAGGCAAGAAAGGCAAGAATTAACGTAAAGACAGATTTTTTAAAGATTCACGGTGAGGATCAAAGGTTTTTGTTTGTTATTTGCGCAACTATTGGTCGCACGCTAACAAAAAAAAAATTTAAAGCTTGTGATATACAAAGCTTTGAAACTCGAAAAAAATGTTTTTCGACACACTGCGCACTTGTGTGTTGTCGTTGCGTAGGAACCACTAAAGCAATAGGCAACTGCAATCATGCAATGCTGAAAATTTAAATATTTCGTTTATTTTATTTGATAGCTCTGTTTTGACCAGATACGAAATCGTACGAAATAATCAATCAAGCAACACTATCTTCATAGAAGAAAGACAATATTTTGTCTGAGAAACGATAGGACGCAGAACGGCGTACCTAACGGGCGAATTACTACCGCAAAACTGGTATGTGGGAGGGTTGTGAGTTGTGAAGTTGTGACCCCTCCGATATACCAATGCTTGTATAACGCTGCGGCGGCACAATGGCTCATAAGCGACAAAAAAAATTAAGGAATTTTGAACTTTTTGTCGTGGATTCTTCGACAAATCAACTCTCCAAAATGGCAGCTTATTTAAAATGCAGGTATTTTTGTGCAATAATTTTTGTGTGTGGAAAATATTGATTTTTCAACTTTGCCCTTTAACGATATATCTAAAATCTTATTTTGAGCTTCCAATTTGTCTTCAGCTGGGTTTGGATACCTACTGTCTTCAATTGGGTTCGAATACTTGAAATTTTCACTTTTATAGTCTTTCCCTTGAGCTACAGTTTTCGTTACGAGTAGGTACACTAAACTACGCCAAGGGGTTATATATACCTAAGAATGGCATCTATTTCGATGTACTTTTGGCCTAAGTTCCTTACGCTCAAACAAAAAAAGTTTGGTCAGGCTACAAAAATTGTAATCAAACTTCTTTATAACGAACTTCTCTATAACGTAATTCTCTCTATTGCGAGTTTCATTTCGTTCCCCTTCCCCTTAAAAAATATCCCATACGAATTATAATTCTTTATAACGAAGTTCCCTATAACGAAATTCTCTTTATTAGGAACTAATTTTTTTGACCCAAAAGCAAATTTGTTTCTTTATAACGAAATTTCAAATTTCAAATTTTGAAAACAAAGCTTACTGAGATTTGTATTTCCAGATTTAATAGGGAACTCCACGTTTTGGGAAGAATTTTCTAAAAGTTAATGTATGTAATGTATGTATGTATGGGTGCATGAAAAAGGGTACATGTGTTGTAGAAGTTTTACGCATATAGACAGGTGAATCGTTTAACACCCCTATTACAGATGACAACCCAACTGAAAACTGGGTTGTGTGCCCGTGTTATATATATGAGAAGACAACCCAATAATAGTTGAGTTGTCATCCATAATAGGGGTATAAGTTTACATTTTAAGTTCGCGAATCACTTATACAAAAATGTCGAAGCGCAAGGCTATTTCGCTTTCAGAGAAATTGACGATTATTGAAAAAGTTAAAAGGAGAGAAAAGAAAAAAGATATGGTTGAAAAATTTGGTGTGTCGTTTAGTACACTCTTCTTCTTCTTCTTTCCATTTCCGGCGTTACGAGTAGTGATCTTGAAGCGATCACAACTCTCCCACTTTTCTGCTTCACACTAGTGATCCGCCTGTGGGGTACGCCGCGTTGACCTCAGAAAGCGTCGCGTCGGCAAGCCTCCCGGTTTTGGATTGTTCCATGTCTGAGGCCAACCAAATGCTGCTGTTTTTGCATTTGCTTGTACCAGGAGTGTTTTGGTCTGCCTTTTCTTTTTCGTCGCGAATTTGTTGAAACGTTGTACGATATTGCCTTTTGGACGGGGTTCTGCGGATCTCTCCTTTGAACATGACAATACCAACTGAGCCGGTCGTGCTGAATTTTGTCCAAGATGGTACTTTTGACATGTCGTTTAGTACACTATCAACAATTTTTGAGAATGAATTAAAAATTTTAAAGTTTGCCGAAGCAAATTCAAACAGAAGCCAAAAAAAAATTTAAAAAACAAAATACGGTGATGTGGATAAAGCAGTGTTCAATTCAATGCATATTTTCATCTTTCTGAATTGAAAGATTTTTATAATAAAACAAAAACCAAAACTGTTCATGTTCAATTAAAAATTGGTATGTTTTTAACTAAAAAATAAAAATTAATAAATTTCCTTAAAATGAGTTCTTTCTTGTAATACTGTTTTTTTAATATAAAAAAATACTTGCAGTGTTAAGAAAATAAATTTTCTATATAACGAATTTTTTATAAAACTTCTTTATATCGAAGCAATTTTTTGTTCCCTTGAAGGTTCGTTATAAAGAAGTTTGACTGTATATGTATTTGCAAATAGTTTTGGGAGAGAAAACAACCAGGGTTTGTTTTTGGGAGTAATATTAACCTCATAATTAGTTTAAGATTTGAAAATATTCTGTTTTAAGCCGAACCCATTTCTTTTAGATAAATTTATCAGCTTCCATTTGGTAAGAACGGGTTCATTTGCGTTGTTGCCGTAAATAACAAAAATTAATAAAATGTTTACCAAAATACTTGAATTCTATGATATTATTCAATAATTCGGGACAGGTAATAAATATGTCGTAAAAAATGCTAATTTTAACATGTAAGTTTTTTAGTACTTTATCTTTTATTTCAAAGGTAAAGTCGGGGGATATGACAACCATTTTTGTTTTTTGCTAATACATACAAAATACATAGGGTTGCGCAACACAGCGGGGAGCCCCGGTGCTTAGCGCATTTCTCACAACCAAACCATGCCTTGTGAGGGAATGGAGGGAATCTACAATTTTCTGCGGGTTCTGAACGGCTAATGGAGGAAAGCGTTTCATGGCAATGAATTTACAATTGGAGGACTTCCTCGCGAAATGTGATAACCGTGCAAAAAATTGTTTGGCTTGTGTTGGAATTCAAACCACTAACCTTCCGCGTAAAAGGCAAACATGGTAACCATTACGCCACGGGCACCATTGCATGCTACTGCTTGAAAATTAAACTATTCCAAACAGATACAAATTTTGTTTAAAAACTAATTCATAAAACATAAGAAAAATGAACAGAAAAACAGTTCGCAATATTATTTTTTTTTGCACAAATAAAAAATATTAAAAAATACTGCTTGAAAAAAAAGGAGAGTTAAATGGAATCTGATCGAGAATGATATGGAACCCCACTTCTTCTCGATATTTTTTTGGCTAATTTGTTGCATGTGTTGTTTGATCATAATCCTCGCCAAAGCCCACACAAATGTTTCCAAGAAAATCTTCGGGTCCATCCGATGCATCATGCAATGAGCCAATATGGCAAACTTCTTTCCTGAACAGAGCGAACCCTTGAATGCCTGAAACTTTTTTATACGAAGACCGAATTTTTCTTCTCTTTGCTCTCTTTGACAGGACACGGATCCCAAGCTTGCATTTTCAGGGCCTCGATATTTAGAAAGTTTACTAAATGTAGTGAAAGGAATCAGAAAATGCTTTGCTGCAGCTCTTTTTGACATTTTATTGCCACCCACAGCTTCAACGGCTAACGCGCGTTGGGGTTTAGCTTATTTGGCCCGGGTTGCTGAAACTTTGTTTACTTATATACTGTTAGCATTTCTTAAAGACAACAGTAAAAACAGTTGTCATTAGAAACAATAAATGGGTTCAAAAGTAGAAGCGTGGAAAGTGGCACTGGTACCATATAAACCTAGGTGCTATATCCCCCTGTTTTTTTATTTTTTATTTTTTTTTAATAACATGAATAAACACATTTGCTCAATTATTGCCATGAGCTTAGACAAAAACACAACAGTTACGGTTTTGTGTTCTTTTGCAACCACACGCATATCACTTATACACAAAATTTTCGCTCACTTTTCCTTACGTCCGTTTTTAAATTTTAAATCTTATTCGTTACTGCGGATCCGAATGGTTCAACTGAAAGCTTACGTCAGACTGAATTATCTTTCGCTTTTATTGTTTTAAAAAGAAGTTACTAAGTGGGAGATATTGAAATAGTGCCATATTACCCCACTTTACCTTAAACTAGTTTTAATATGTTGGCTTCAAATTAAAAGCTTTGTTGTGATCTTGAAAAGGATCAAAAGTACAGAGTTTTTTTTTATGAAGTGCTTCCTATATTTTTATTTAAATAAAACAAAGTGTGTGTCTATCTGACATTTACATTTTTTATTGAATTAAATGGCCTATTGATGCCATGAAGTATGAAATATTACGTCTTTAAAATATCCCGCAATGCTCAATTTTACATGACTCTGGCCCATAAACCAAAATAAACTTAGCCAATGAATAATGGCTGAAGAATAGACATCTAACTGGTTCAAATCGTACGTTCTCGGTGGCAAATCCACAATACCTCCATGTTAGATGACTATGTCCATAAATCGTGATTGTGCAAAATATCCAATGTTGCGAAAGACCTAGTTCTTATGGGCTGCACAAGTTGGACTGCCTCGGTTTCTCCTGCACACTCTCACGTGTGATGTTTTCAGCAACTCTTGCGTTTCGTCGACATACGGGTGTTGGTCAAACGTTTCTGGAACTAGTGGAATCAAATTTATCCACATTGTGAAAAGTCCCTTCAGAAGGACGATTATGACGATTGTAACAAGCGCGAAGCAGGCAGCAGCTTGCCCGAACAGATCACCCATTTTGCGGAAACAATTTTATTATCTACTCGTGTTGTTGAACGCCATATTCGTCCATGCTGATTTGGCAAAACAGACTGAATAAATGAACACTAATTCGACGGATGTAGATTCAACAAGATGGCCGCTATCAATACTGTCAAAGATCGGAAATCCATTTTGGAAGACAAGTTATATTGCAAACTTTCTCTATAAATGGGAAAATCTTGAAATTTCGAGAAACACTGATAAATTTTTTCCACTTAATGTATTATGACCAAATCCTTACGAAATGTGGAAGAACGCGCCAGATTTCGTTGTTCTATATTCTACAATACTAACAATACTAAAACTAACAAATTGTGTATTAAAAATAATAAAGAGAAAAAACTGGATAATATAAGCGCTTAAATCCTAAAATCCTGCAACCCTAAAGTAAATATAGGGTCCTCACAATTAGATCTCAACGATGTCTTAGAAGGATTGCAAGATCTCAAGCCGAACGCTAAGCCTGGCGTTGATGGCATTCCAGCAATAGTTTTAAAAAGATGTTCCAATTCCCTTTCTCTTTCATTACTAATCATTTTCAATTCATCACTGTCATCGGGACTGTTCTTAGATGATTGGAAATTCTCTTTCTTGACCATTTTTGGATTTTTTTGTCTACAATTTGTGTGATGTATTTATTTGTAAATGAAAAAACTATAAAACTATTTGAATATTAAAAAAACAAATTATCTTTCCATCTTCGAGCGCAAGCTTCGTAAGATGCGAATTTGTAAACTATCTGCAATTCCTAAATTTCTGGAAAGCCTTGTCAAAAAAAAAAGGTTGATTTCCTAATGAAGGAACATATAAGTGGTACTCAACATGGTTTCATATCGGGAAGATCGACAATCACAAATTTAACATGTTTCTCTTCTTTTATTGTTGACGCTATCGAAAGCAAAAACCAAGTGGATGTTATTTATACAGATTTTAGCAAAGCATTTGACTCGGTTTGCCACAAAATATTGCATCAAAAATTGGAATCATTTGGTTTCCACTCAAGCCTCCTTAAATGGATCTGTTCCTTCGTCATAAGAAAGGTTCAAAAAGTCAAAATTGATTATCTGCTCAAGGCAGATAAATTGGGCGCAGGGACATAACTCCTCGGGTCATAAGTCCATTATGGACTTGTGTCCCACTTCTGTGGGACATAAGTCCAAAACTTGATAAAAAGTAGATTATGGACTTATTTCCCACCAATATGGGACATAAGTCCACAATTTTTTTTATTTTAGCTGAGACATAAGTTCACAATTTGCATAGAATCTCAATTTTTCAATAAATAATAGTAAATAAAAAGCCTTATGAAATACAGTTAGAAAACCAAATGTTGTTAGAATACCGCCGCTCGCACTTCGAATTTATAAGCAAAAAACTGTAGAAAAATTTTAATGTAGCAGGGAAAGGAAAAAGAAAAAAGTGAAACAAAATCATTCTGCTTTCTTTTGTTTTCCTCAAACAGAAAAAGATTGAATAAAATTAGAAAAAAAAACAATAGAAAGCGGAATAAGATTTTCTTCTGAGAACTAAGAAAAATAAAAGTTAAAATTCGCAAAGTAGAGATATGGTTTTCAAGAATTTGGAGATAATATTTTATTTTAAGAAGTTAGTAAAACTCCTTTGTTTAAAAAAAAAAATTAGTTTTCAGAAGCAAAATCTTATTCCGCTTTCTATTGTTTTTTTTTTTTTTTTTTCTAATTTTATTCAATCTTTTTCTGTTTGAGGAAAACAAAGGAAAGCAGAATGATTTTGTTTCACTTTTTTCTTTTTCCTTTCCCTGCTACATTAAAATTTTTCTACAGTTTTTTGCTTATAAATTCGAAGTGCGAGCGGCGGTATTCTAACAACCTTTGGTTTTCTAACTATAAGACATTACGCTGACTCCTTGACATATGGTAGCCCTGCCTAGTAATTAGCAAAGAAAAAACCCGTTAAACACGTTTTTAATGTAGTCCAAATTTCTTTTGATTGCCACTTTTTTGGAAAAGTTTCATCTCGCCAAAGGTATTGTATTTGAATCAAACAAAACATGTAAAATGGGACATAAGTCCAAACATTTCTTTTATGGACTTATGCCCCACCGCTGTGGGACATTGGTCCATAATCCAGTTTTGGAATAATGTCCCACTAAAGTGGGACACAAGTCCATAATGGACTTATGTCCCGAGGAGTTATGTCCCTGCGCCGATAAATTGTACCTCTGGTGTTCCACATGGTAGTCATCTAGGCCCTCTACTGTTTATCATATTCATTGATGATATTGTTAACTGTGTTAACTTCAGCAAATGTCTCATAAACGCAGATGATCTGAAACTTTTTCTGAAAGCAACCTCTATGTCGATGGCGTATGTTAAATCGTTTGAATCTTAACACCAAAAAATTTTTTGTGATTTGTCTCTCAAGAAAGCATCATATGCAAGAGTTTTCATAATATCTTGATTGCAACCCTCTTCAGAGAACTGAAAAATTCAAAGATTTAGGCGTAATTTTTGACTCCAAATTCTCTTTTACACCACATTTAGAAGCTATTATATCAAAAGCAAACTCGATGTTGGGATGTATAAAAAGAAACTCAACAGACTTTACTAACCCCTACACCCTTGTGTCTCTTTATACCTCACTAGTAAGACCCAACCTAGAATATGCAGACATCATCTGGAACCCTCTCCAACAATATCTTTCAGATCGAATTCAGAAAGTTCAGAACAGATTTACGAAAAATGCATTTTACAAAATGCGATGGTGTTTTCTTCCAAATTCCATAGCTAGGCAAAATCTTCTAGGTTTGCAGTCCCTCAAATCACGTAGAACTAGTCATGAAATAGTTTTCGTGCGAGATATTTTATGTTATCATATAAAGTGTCCTCCC
Organism: Melanostoma scalare; assembly: GCA_949752695.1. Classification (NCBI taxonomy): domain Eukaryota; kingdom Metazoa; phylum Arthropoda; class Insecta; order Diptera; family Syrphidae; genus Melanostoma; species Melanostoma scalare. Next base: position 168,659,467 of record OX456985.1, on the reverse strand, counting down.
TTGTTGTCCTTAATTTGTATTTATGCTCCGTTGAGGGATAGAAATCTTCTTTTTCAATCAAGGCACAGAACTAACTATGGCTTATGGCATGACGCATGAGTGAACCAATTTCAAGATCAATTAGAGAGTTCAATGAGATTTGTGATCATATTGATCTGTCCTTCTCCAGAGATAAATTCCGAAATGAATTGTATTACTTACTTTTAAGAAATTGAAACCTTGCTATTATTTCACTTAAAATTAATTTTAAAACATTTCTATTATTTCGTTGTAATATGTAATCTGTTAAGCTGATAGCTCGTAGGTGAAATAAATAAATAAAAAAAAAAAAAAAAAAACGGGAAAGAAAAAAATACCTTTAATTTAATTTTTAAATTAACAAAGCTTTCTCTTCAACCTTTCTTGGTGGACAGTAGGTACTTACACACTACACATGTACAATGTGTGCAATATAAAAATAATATGAAGCTATAGCAGCGTTCACTTTTCACTGTTTCAAAAATTATAAAACACAAAGGCATTTTTGATGGACGGCAGAGAAGCTTTACACATCTAGACCAAAGTTCAAACCATCTCAGGCGTTTAACATATTAAATTTGGTATGCAGAGTGCGGACACCTCGCTTTCAATTAAACGCGTATGTGATGCAACCCATAATGTAGCTTTATGGCCAAAAAACCTTCTGCTTTTATAAAAATAAAGATAATGGGAGAGGTGACCAAAGTTCTGTCTGTTTTCTCCCCGTCATTCTTTCCATGCAGAGCATTGGGTTTTATAATTTTTTAAATTCGGCGAGGACACATCTGTTTATTCAAAGAGGCTTCTCGAACTTTCTCTTTTCTGAAAGGTAAAACTTGCCGATTTGCAATTTTGTTGTTGTTGTTGTAAAGATTAACCACTAAAATGGAAAGAAAAGCAGTACATTTTTTAGACTTGAGTTTTAATATTTCAAAATTTAAACCAAAAAACATTAAGAACGTTCCATTTGATTTCATTCATTAATACAAATTTAAAGGGCAGTTCACACAGTCCAAATAGGGGCCAGATTTTGGTCTGAGCGGCCAATGTTGGATAAATTGAACCCTAAAAACAACCGTTTTTCCGATTTGTAGACTTTGGTCTGAACGGTCAATGTTCGATGGGTTGAAACCTAAAAACGAACGATTTTAGATGGTTCTATACTTCAGATAGTCCTGGGGGTCAATTCCCGATCTGTGAAGCTGTGAAGTGAAAAAAAAAATATCATTTCAGTTTTCATACAGTTTTTTCATTTTATCACTTCACGAACCCACTCTAAGCGATTCCGGATCTAAAAAGTACTAAAACGTTCTAAATGATAAATTCTGACAGTTTGCTCTCATTTTCTCTCTCATTTCAATTGGACTCCAATTGGATTTTTCATCGTTTGAGTTTTGCGGCCATTTTTCATAATTGAATTTTTCACGGACTCATACGGCAATGAAAAGAAATTTATCATATGAAAAAAAATCGACATTTGAGGTTGGATTTTCACTAATCGAGAATCGAATTTTCGGTGAAGCTGCGATAAATGTTTTCACTTCACAGCTTCACAGATCGGGAATTGACCCCCTGGTTATAGAATGAGGTCTGACGAAAAAATTATAAGCCAGAACGCAAACTACATCCGACCATCTACAAACATCAGATCAAGCCTGCCCAACTAAAATTGCGTAGTGTTTATTGGAAGTTTTTCTTATCAAGATCGTTTGGCTAATTTGCTATTAAAATTAGCTTTTTTATTAAAAGAAAAAAGAATTCAAAAACTACTACGCCACTTTCAAGGCCTTAAAGAAATCCATAATTGCGACAATTTTGTAAGATAAGCAAGTTTTTTTTCATTTTTTAACTGCAGTGTAAATTTTGACTGCTCCAAGTATGCTTTTTTCTATACTTTTACAATTTGACTGCTCTTCGTTTTGTTTTTTGTGTCAACCAATTTTTATTTGTCACAGAGCTGAATGGCAATGCCGAGTATAAAACTCATTCGGACCTTTGCCAACAAAAAAACTTACTTTATGGAGATATTCGAAAAACATAAATTTTATGCCTTAATGTAATTAACACTATTTCTGGGCACTCTCATTACGCTAATTGCACTCAGCTTTAAGGCAATGGACACAATATAACGATTGGAAGGACACACATCTTAGCCAGTTGTTGTGTACCGCTTCTCGGTTAACTGCCAACTGGTCGATGGGTGCAAAACGGGCGAAAGGTATCTTTCTACACGTTGAAACATAAACACAATGGTAGTATTCGGGATGTTTTGCAGTTGCAGCCAGGATATGCACACTGATGGAATTATTTTTGGCACGTGTTCAACAAACCACTTTAGAACCATTTCCCACCACAGGGACACAACGTCGGACTGGGGAAAAGGTGGAAAAGAGCGCGACCAATAACACCATTTATGTCTGAAATGTCGTTACAACATGGGTTTTATACTGTTTAATTTTTTTTAGTACCTACCTCGTAGAATTTTTCCTTTTAATAACTTTTTGCATTTTTATTTCGATTTTTTGTGGTCGGTTTGCCCCAAAAGTTGGGACTTAGAGATGAAGATATCTTATCCCTTGACTTTATCTACAACCTATTTGAATGGATCCGCTTTGTAGACCAAATAGGTACGAGTATAAGGACAGAGGGATAGAGAAAGAAAGAGTGTTGTGCTTATATGGATCATCATAGTGGCGTCATTTATTGCTGTGTAGATCCGACAGTTATTCCTTGTTTTTAAGTCTGTTTTATCGTTTTGCACACCACTACCAGACCGTCTGCAACCGTATACCTAAGGATTTCCAGCAGCAGCAACAGCAGCATTCCGTCCGTATGGAAGGCTTACTCATGCAGCAACAGCAGCAGCACACGGCATTCTTGAATTAAGATAGTGTCTGTGTAATCTGCATTATATCCATGCAATCGTTTTTATTTTCAATGCCTGGATTTAAGGATGAAACCTCGAAAATGTTGTACCGTCAGCTGTGGGTTGGCCAAAAAGAAAATCCTTAGGAGTACGCTGCACTAGGCCAGGCAAGGCACCAGAAATAAACTCGTGGAGCGCATTAGAATATCAACATAACTAAGAGTCTTTGCCAGGGACAAAAGAAATCTAAAAAAAAAAAAACTTTCAACCAGAAAAAGAAATATATAAATGTACTAGTATATACAATACATATGCAAGGACAGGAAACACATACCTACAACATGCTAAAAGTTTGGAAAACTGTTTTTTTTTTATTTAAAAGAAGAAATAGAATGTCTGTTGGAAGACGACAACGTTTCTTTTTGCAGGGCTATTTTTTCCGTTTTCATTTTTCTTGTTATGTTTTCTGAATGTGCATCCTCTACATGGCCACTGCTCGAGTGCTAATTTGGACTAGGTATAGACGTCGCTGTTCTTGTTGCTTTTATGCTTGGGATGCAAGGATTGAAGATTTTTGGCGCCATTAAGCTATTTTGTTAATTTAGGGCATTTTTCAATGCTAAATTAGGTTTATTGTTGATACTTTTTTTTTATTCTTGTTGGTCATTGCATTTGAACAACCTAAAGGAGAGGCACTCATTCTTATAGGGATGAAAAATAAAGAGAACATCAAAGATACCTACTTGTATATTGCAGGCCAAGTTTTAATTTGCAGTCTTATGTTATCTTTGGCCAAGTGGGAAGTGGGTTTAGATTAGGCAGCGTAGTAAATTAAGTCAGAAGAAGCAGAAAGGTGTTGAAACAACTTTTACAACGGTAAAGACTTAAAGTGTTAATTTAATCTTGAATTTATAATGTGCCTTAATTTCTGTAAAAACTCCCCTTCCCAGCTCCCAGGCTAACAGCTATCCTACCATACGTCTATTATCAAAATCAAATCTAACTAGAGCCTTTACCATGGTTGTCACTTCACAGAAAATAATATTATGTCATCAGATTAAATTAAAAATGGTTTCTTTCGACTTTCGATGAAGAATGCCAGGCAGTTTGGTGCAGCCAAACAAAAAGCACGACGTTGCAAAATATGACTAGAATAATTGTTTTAAAAAAGAGAACAGAAAATAAAAACACCGAATCCTCAAAAAAAAAAAGGAAAGCAATATTAGAAGTGCTTGTTTGGGGAAATTCGCCCCAAAATTTCCAGAGCAATAATTTGAATGCATTTAGCTTCATAAGCGTTGAAAGTACTGACGTACTGGAAAGTTTTCTGCCAATTAAGTGCTATAGGTACTGATAAAATACACCCCACTTTTTTTAAGGCAATACTGCCTGTTCTTTTGCCGTATGGGGCCGTCCATAAAATACGTCACACTAATATAAGGTTTTTTCGAACCCCCCCTCCCCCAGTGTCACGCTGTGTCACACTTTTTGTGACCCCCCTATGAATATTACGTCACAAAAGCGTAGACCCCCCTACCTTGCGCATGATAAATTTTAATCGATAATGCAGTTGTTAGTTTAAATTTCTTTTTTTTTTTTAATAAATTAACAAATATATTTTCCGGATTCTAATGCCGCTAGAGCCAAGTCAAAACGCTAGAGCCGCGCCAAAGAGCTAGCGCTCATGTTTAAAATAAACATTAGTAAATATGTTGAGTTGCAATTTATTGTATTAAAAATATGTGCATTTAAATGTCTGTATATTTACTTATACGAAATGAATGACTTTTATCATGACAACGATTTAAAAAAAGATAGTCGAGAGAAATACTGCAGTAACATTTTTTGATGAACGGCGAACGTTACGTTGCCGTAGACCCCCCCTCCCCCCTTGTCACATCTTGTCACACTCAACGAGACCCCTCCCTCCCCCCTGTATGCGAACGTATTTTATGGACGGCCCCTATGTTACACATACCTTTAACACGATTCTGACAACCGGCGTTTTCCCTGAACACTGGAAGTCAGCTAAAATAATACCAATCGAAAAAAGTCCACGCAGTAAGGATTTTAGACCTATTTCAATCCTTCCATTCCTGTCAAAGGTGTTCGAAAAGGTTATTCAAAAACAAATAAATGCTTATTTACGCAGGAATAACTTTCTTTCGCCGAAACAATCCGGATTTAGGGAGAAACACAGTTGCCCATCAGCTCTGATTAATGTTATCGAAGACGTGAGAGTGGCTTTAGGTAACAAAAATATAACTTTTCTTCTGCTATTGGATTTTTCAAAAGCCTTTGACACGGTTGATCACCTTAATCTGTGTAAAAAATTATCAAGATTGTATAATTTTTCGAACTCGGCCGCACAACTGATTTTGTCTTATCTCCAAGGAAGGCAACAAGCTGATATGATGAATCGTAATATTTCATCCTTTCTTCCCATAAAAAGAGGTGTTCCACAAGGCTCGATCCTCGGTCCTCTTCTATTTTCTTTTTACATCAATGAACTACCACAAATAGTCTCCACATCAACAGTTCAAATGTATGCGGACGACGTTCAAATTGACTGTTCCCAGTTCCCATATATTATTATATCTTCATCAGAATACAGAGGGCCGCTTCAATTAGATCACAACAAATAATACAATTTCGTTTTTCCAGTTTAACCTCCGAACGACAGTTTTTTGTCAATGTGACGGGATTATGGAATTATCTTGCTCGACATATCAGAATAATTCGAGACATGAACTCCTTTAAAAATGAACTGTGAATACACCTCTCCGCAAGCAGAATATAATTGTTTTCATATTTAAAAATGTTTGTTTTATTTTTAAATTATCAATTGCAAATATTTATAAATTTAATACGATTTAACATTAAATAATAAATTGTAATTAAACTATTGCACAGCTAGTTTCGAAAAGCTGAATTGTAAACACTATTTCAAATTACTAGTAGCTAAGATAAATATAGTTTAAGCAAATTGAAGCATGTATTAGCTTATAAGATATTATATCTTAAAATACAGGCTTACCAATAAACAAATAAAATAAAAAAAAATAAAAAAATAAAAAATTGAAAGTTGCCATGAAAGGAATGAGATTCGAATTAGAAAGCTTCCCAAAATTTAATAGTTATAATAATTTTTATCTAACTGGAGGACGTACAGGTACATGTCTTCGAACTCCTTTTCTGTCTAATGCTGGCGGTCTCTTCGTTCCGTTCTCTGGGAGCTGCTGATCTGAAAGTCCCTTTTGTTCTTCATTCAAACACCTTCTATCCAGTCGTTCCATATGATCATCATCACTTCTCTTCCCATTAAACTCTTCGTTCTCACACCTCCTTTCGTTGAGTTCCGTACTTCCTGTTTCGATTCGAATAGTGTTTTTCGGAATCTGCAAAATATGTTTGCGATTACGAAGATATTGCTCACCATTTACTTCTACAGTCGATGTTCGATTGTTATTAATGTCCTTTATAATCCCTTTAGTCCAAGAATCATCTCCCGGTTTTCGTTTAAGTTGAACCAACACATCTTGACCATATTCTAATGGCGGTAACTCCTTACTAGAGCGTTCTTGATTTTTTGTTTATGACGAATTATCATGGATTTAACATTATTTTGTAATCTTGGTTTCAGTTTCTCGTTTATAAGAGGAATAACACCTCAGGTGCGCCTAGACATGAGACGTTGTTGGTTAGGACTTGATTCTATTTGATTTTCTATGTTTCGGTATTCTAAGAGCATTTTCCAGAAACAATTTCCTGATTGCATTGATTTTTTTTATCAAACTTTTGGCTATTTTGAGCGCTGACTCAGCTTTTCCATTTCCTTCTTGGTGATAGGGTGAACTTCTCGAATGTTGAAACTTCCAATCGTTTGCAAATAGTTTGAATTCTTTGTTAATGAAAGCAGTCCCACCGTCTGTGACAACAATATGTGGAGTGCCATGACGACTAAAATTCTTCTTGCATGTTTTTATAACAGATGCCGCAGTAATGTTTATCAATTCATCGACCTCAAAATAATCCGAAAAATAATCGACGACGACGGTTATCAGAAAAAACTTCTTTTTGGAGTTGCCACAAAATTCAAAAATATCTAATCCGACTCTTTGGAATGGCAAGTCAGGTAACACAGGACATTGAAGCGGTGGTTTTTGTTGGTTTGGTCTATTGTAAGGACAGATTTCACATTTCATGCATAGTTCCCTTATATGGTTATTAACATTTGGCCAAAAAATAGAATCACGAGCTCTTCTAAAACATGAACCCATTCCTTGGTGACCATAATGTATTTTGTCTAATACGGCTTGCCTTAATTCTTTGATATGATTATGCGATCCCCTTTCAAAAGTAACCCATCTTGCAGAGTAATCTCTTCTCTAAAATTCCAGTAGCAAATGATATCGTCATCCATGTTATGTTTCTCCGCTGGCTGGATGGCCTTATGACTTAACAATTTTCGCAAGTTTTTTTAAAGTTGGGTCTAATAACGTTTCCTGTTTGATGATTTCTAGTCGATGGTCTTTTACATGAAGGTCCTCGATGACATTGACTTGACTGATTTCTGATCATATATATGTCATAGTCTGTGGGTAAATCTTCCGACTTACGTGAAGTTATGGCTCGAGATAATGTATCAGCTAAGTACATTTCCTTACCTTTTTTGTATACAATTTTGACATCGTAACGTTGAAGGCTCAGTCGCATGCGTTGTAATCGTTTTGGAGTTTTTAATATTGATTTTTTAAAAATTGTGTGTAATGGCAAATGATCAGATTCTACTACAATATTTTTTTAGCACAGATGTATTGATTAAATCTCTTACATGCGAACAAAATGGCAAGACATTCTTTTTCAATTTGTGCATAATTTTGTTCCGTTTTAGTTAGGGCTCGGGACGCGTAAGAGATTGGATGCCCTTCTTGAAGAAGTATGGCCCAAGACCATCTTTGCTAGCATCGCATTGTATTTGAACATCTTTGTGAATGTTAAAGTACTGCAACACCGGAGCCTTTGTTAATATTTGTCATACATATACAATATACATATTCAGTACCTCCAACAGATCAGTCGTTTTATTAAGATAATAACACCTGTAAAAACCAGTAAAGAAACATTGAGATAGAATTTCAGTTTAATAGTCTGGAAAGACCACTATTACAGACTACTTAAAGTCGAAGAAAGATTGGAAATTCCGCTCTTAGGCAGAATAATTATGACCATAATCAAGAATGCCGTTCATGGGCCGTACACCGACCTAGAAGAAGTTCAACTTTCAATTTGTTATTTGAGATCAGTTGGAAAGGAGCATGCACCAGCTTATCGGCATGATATGGTAGGAGAAAGTATGACGATGAATGGAACCTCAGTATCGTGTGTCCGATCCTAAGGAAAAGGAGACCCTCACATTTGTCCCAGTAATAGAGGAAAAATCTTTACAGTTATGAGGTCTACATCAACAAAAACCAGAAAATTTCACTACACACAAAATTTAATGAAGGGTGATTTGTTTAGGTCTTAGGTTTTTTTTATGTGCGGTTTTCAATCCAACAATACTTTTTTCGGAGTAGACATTTTTGACAGCATGAAATTTTCAGCTTAAAAGACTGCAACAGCAAACAACATCAGAAATAACTGAATGATTTCGGACGACTTGTGCTGTTTCGTTCAACAATACTAACACTCGTTTCATATTGACCAATAGCAAATGCTTTTACCCTAGTGCCTGAGTGATTTCGTTTCAAACGATTAACACACCTTAAATTACTCGAAAAGAGAGCATTAAACGAACAGTCACGAACTACACCATCCTTTTCTATACCCTTCGAACGACTCGTTTTAGCTCGTGATGGGTGCATATATAACTGCCTAAATAACTAAGCATATTAAGTTGCAATTACTCCCAGACTCTGGTCTTGTTGCTCTAGTTGTCTTTCTCAATAGCGTAAGCAACGGTCAAAAGGAAACTAAAGACGATCAAAATACTAAAAAGAACGCTCCAGCACAATCAACTTTTTTTTGTTTTATATGATTTTTCAACGCTGCAAATAAAATTTTTTCTATGAATGGCAAACTCATCGCCACTTAAACTTAATCATGGCAGTCCTCGTCTTCGTTGAAGTTTGCTGACTTTTTAATTTCATTCAAAAAGCAGAAAGAGAGGAATGAACCAAAATATGAAAAGACATCCAAGGCTTGCAAATTGCTACAGTTTTTATGAAGTGGGTATTTGGAAAGATGGGGCCATGGGGCTACAAGCCCCGCCGGTCCTTCACTAATTTAATAATATTATCCCACCGATTAACAAATCTGAAGATATCTCATCTTCTCGGTCACGATTTCTGATTTAAAAAAGATTTTTTCGCTTTGCTTTGCTACGTTGTTTCTTCAACTTTTTTCCTCTGTCTATTCTTGTTTTGACTGACTGGCTGACTGAAGCACGGATATTGCCTTCATACATTTTAAAGTAGCCCAGTTTTACAAGTCGAGATATCTGATTTTTGTCTTGGTATACTTGGTTGGGTTGGGTAAATTTTTTATTTCTACCTAGTGGACGGTCATTTTTGCTAAGAACCGTTAAATGTTAGCAGTGAAATTGTTTTTCAACGATGAAGAAAAACGCGGAAACATTTTAAATGAATAAATGATGAAACCAAGAAGAGGAAAAACAATCGAAAAAGGGTCTGTTACATTGCTTTGGATGAACAAATGGGCATACAATCTCAGAGGGTTTTAATTTTATGATGACAGTAAGAAGTTTTACGGGCTGCCAAAGTAGGTTATTGGCAATTCCTTTTTCGCAGTTGGTTAATCACAGTAACATGGTTAAGGCTGACTTCATTGAATATGTGTTGAAGTTTACTTCAGATCGAATTAAGGAAAGTAAATACATTGAGGGAGGGTGTTTCTTACTATAGCCCCCCTAACATTAAACTACATACCTACTTCGAGAAAAAACGATGAAAATCAGTGTTGTGAAATACACACTGGGTAAGCACGTAAGAAAGTATGTGTAGTTGTAAGAAAAATTTAAGGAATCTTCGGATATAAGTGGGACTTTGACAACCTTTTCTCAGAAGACTTGAATCGGTTTATTTTTGTGTTGGGTTTCTGCGTCTTTGCTTAGGTATTTTTGTTATTATTATTTTTTTTTTTTAACTATGTATTTGTTTAAGTCCGAAGACGACAAAAATTAGAAATTTATATTTTCTTGTTTTTAACTAGACTTTAATGTTCAATGCATTATTTTCTTTATAAAATAAATTCAAACGGTCAACGATACATTCTTTTTTAAAATGGTCAGCTATGTATTTGCTACCTTATAAATAAATAAATAGGGTGGCGCAACAGAGCGAGGAGCCCCAGCCCCCAGGGCCTAGCGCAGTCCTCACAACCATGCCTTGTGAGGGAATGGAGGGGACCTACAATTTTCAGCCGGTTCCGAACGGCTAATCGAAAAAGCTCTTTTCATGGCAACTAATACTAACGGAGGACTTGCCAATTCCTCGCGAAAGGCGATACCCGTGGAAAAAACATGAAGCAAAAACTTTGAAGCAAATTTTAAAAAAAAAGTGAAGTAAATGCAAACTTCCCGGAGTAGATTTGGAAAAAAAAATCATTACTTTTTCTTTCAAAAAACAGTTTATTTACGTAAAGGGTAGGCCGTCATATCGTTTCTTTTTTAATTATAGGCTATTTTGGTAGGTACTGATAGCTGGTTCCCTTTCGAACTTTTGATAGAAAGTCAAAGCGTTATGAAATAAGTCGCTCTATGCTTGAACAAGGTTGTGAACTTATTTTTAAAGGTAGGCTGTGTGCCGAACAGAAATGGTCAAAAATTGAGCCTCTGGGCAGAGCGTTTTTGAAACATGTTCTGGCCGGAGCAGCGCAGTATAGATTAAATTTTTTCTTCAAAAAAATTAGCGCATTTGCTCCGATCGAAGCAAGGATTGAACGATATGCTTTCGCTTAGTTTTAGGATACACTCTAGCCCAGCCAGGCACAAACCAAGTCATCTTTGCATTTATCATGCTCCTTTGGACTAAGTGCAGAGGTGTCTGGTTTGGAAATACTTCTAAATCTACGCTTTCTTTTCCTAATGCTTTTATGGTGGTAACCTCGTCGGTTCTGGTTTTCCAAACTGCCGATCCATAGGAAAAAATAGGTCTCACTATCATTCGGTGAAGCGAGAATTAAACTCCAGAGAGACAACAACTAAACACTCATGGGTCATGGCACTCTTCCTTGGAGTACACGTACTGCCACTTGGAATGCTTCGGTGACACCAGCTGGACATTTTTGCTTCGTCACCGCACTTTCATACATATCCTTGACTATCTGCACATAGGTCTCTGGAACTATTCATGGTCTATGGTCATATATATTTGATCTCGCGGTTGTCGATCGAATGCTTTTTCGAAGCCAAACCAGTAGGTACAACAGGCGAATTCTCAAAAAAATCGTTTTTTTTTTTTCTTTAGGTTCCTTATATTTTGAAATGCACCTGGTGGATATTTTTGCAACAAACTCGTATTTGTTATCGGAGATGAGAATAGCGAGCCATCTAATCCCGATGTTCCCATCTTTCTCCAAAATTCATATGGTATTTCGCCTGGCCTAAGCACCTTTGTCTTTTTTGGGGTTCTTAACTGATTCACTTACTTTTCGACTGCGTGATGTCGGGTATTTTCGTTAAGTTGAATTCATTCTGAAATGAGCTCACAAGAAAACTGTTGGTTCAATAGGCCATCACAGTAGCTTCCTGTTGTGCAGAACTTTGTCGTCATCAACAAGAATCTGTTTTTTGTCTGTCGGAAGTTTTTAAAAATTAGCTTGAGCACTCAGACCTAAATACGGATCCATTGTACTTCCAGATAGCAACCTTCTTTCTTCTTTGTAATAGCTTTCCAGATGATGGAAGACGCGCTGCCATGACAAGGAGCCTAGGTTACCAATGGTCGAATTACGTAAGTATGGCACTATCACTCACGTAATCAGGCAATCTAGTGCCATGATTTGATATTCTCTCATCGGTAATTGAATGGAATTTGATTCGATAGATGAAAACAAACGACTGAAAATGTGTTGTTTAGAGCAAATCTTCCCAGCTCTCACCATGCCTGCGCCGATTACCTGTAACCTGATAAAAAAAATGGAGGCCATTCACAGAAGCTCCGCGGTGTATTCATGCTCTCACAGGATTCACTGAGTGTGGTATCACTTAGACCTAACGAGCTTAAATGCTAGTTTTATTACTGAAAAAATATTGCAGGACCCTGGTAGACCAAGCACCGGTTCAGATCCTGAGAAAGCTGTTAGAGATCCTTGCCTCGCAAGGTCATCGGTGATCTCGTTACCAGTTATGCCTTGATGAACTGGATCCCAAACGAGACTCAAAGAATTTAGCCTTTCGAGCGCATTAGGAGAGGTCCTGCATTCCTAGATCACTATCGAAGCAGTAAGAGGGTTGACTGTCGTTGCTAACACAAATACTTCTCACTATCTAGCCGTTGTTCGTAACGCAGCTAATAGCCATTAAGAAAGCATACGCCTCTGCTTAGAAGACGGATTCGATAACAATCTAGAGCGGACCAGTCCTGAACAACGAAAGCTGAGTGTGTATTTTTGACTTATAGTTTGAGCATTGGGAATGGGATCATCCTATCGAACGGCATATCCATTAAACGTGAGTCAAAAGAAATTTTGCTTGCGAGTTCCTAAAAGCTCTAACTAACCTAACCTCCTAAAAGCTCCAATGTGAATTGTGCCAGAGATAACATCTCTTTAAACGAGAAATGGTCTTGAGAGTAAAGACTACAACAGTGCAACAAGAAGCTGTCTTTGAATATAGTTAATGAACTAGCGCGAAAAAATCTTCTGGAGCACTTCTAATTCTTTGAGTGGCTATTCCGAAGATGGTTATGTCCTTGTACAAGTGACCTTCATCATTTTACCACAATGTTTCTTTGGCTTGTTGGTAGTGTCGCTTTGAGATGAGAACCTTTTCAGTGATTTGGCTTTCGTAAGGTAAGTTTGTTGCAGGCAATAGCACACATTTTGCGCTGTGCTCCTTGCCCTTTTTACTATGTTGATAGTGTTGCACAGATATGTTTACATATTCAAAATGAATGTCTCACCTTTGTCCTCGTCTATACCACTTCTTCAAATTTAATCACTTAATTATTTTTGTAGCCCTTGCTTGTTTGGTGACGCTCTCTGCCAGAAGACGGTGTTGTTTGCCAGAGTGTCATACAACAGCATCAGTTTGCAATCTTTTACCCGAGACTTCTTGAATTTGGGTACCTAATAGTCCCCAATTTGGGTTCCGTTTCACTAATGCTTTAAGGCACAAGGCGTCGATCTTTTTTGATGAACATGGTATTTAATGCGACAGCATAACATACTGAGATAGTTGGCATGGATTTGGACGACCTCTGGTTCATGCGGGAAGGCGGTTCATGCAACACAGCCCATGCCGTGATTGATTTTTGCGCACCAAATTCCCAGACGTTTTTACCAACCACCCTGGTGCAATTTTTGTGGCCTTTTTCTGTTCCAATATTTACTAAAAATTTGTATGTAATACAACTCGAATATTCAGCCCCATTATATGGGTGTATTTTTCTGGACCGAAAATTAACGGTTCAGTTTTAGATTTTTGTGAAATTCATGCGAAGGCATGAAAGGAGACGAAGGCGTTTTATTTCTTTTTGAAGACCATATGTTTTTAAAAAAAACAAAAGCGCCCTTTATTTTACAGTGTTTGTTTGTATTCAAGTCAACAAAGTCAAAAGTAATTTTAACTGACAATAAACTGCGAACTGACCTCAAAATATGAAAGCTCTAGTCGCTGTTGTTGTTCGTCTTTGTTGCAAGTTGGAAACAGAAATAGCCTACTGTTGTTATCTACATAGAAGAAAATTTATCAAAGTTAAGCGAACCCAATGCGTTTTTAGGTATTTTCTGCTGGCCAATAATTTTTCTTACAACCTAACTTAGTCTAAAAAGGTTTTCTTCAAAGTTGAACAACGCGGTTTAATAACGGTTTAATAATAAACAAACAAATCAAAAATTAAACCTCTCGTAAGTCTTCCATTGGAACAAACGACCTGTGTCTCTATAGTTCCGCTTTTTTTGTCTGTAACAAAACCAAACATTAACTATTCAAAGAATTAATTTCTCAAATGACCTACAAAATGTTAATTGATGTTTTACAACACAAATATAAGGACACACACTATTCTTCTTCGGTTTATTTTCAATTTCATTCCTTTCCATATAAATTAGCAATCAATTACAAAAAGCTCCAATACTCTACCTATAAAAGCGTAGCAAGTATTCAATTTTCAATTACATAACTCCTCCGGTTTTGTCCTATAGAAAAGTTTTACGCCACTTAAAGTTCCAGTTTCGTTAATGAATAAAGAAATGAAATAAGCTCCGACAACCCTCATACCAAAAAAAAAAAAAAAGGGAATGTCTTCTCTATACAATATACGTAATACCTTACATATTCGAAGCACTCGGCTGCTTTCCTATGATCGTCCTCTCATTATAAACATCCGGAATTATATTTAAAGTTCTTTAAATGCTAGCCTCAATTTCCGTTTTCAGAGTTCAAGGGGCGGAGGATACAGCATCATCCAGAATGAAAGAAACTAGCTACGAGCATAAATATTTTTCAAGTATCCGCATGGCGATGAGAAAGTTTTTTTTGGCAGGAGAGCATCCAAAAGGACGTAGGACAACGACAACGATGAGAAACATCGCTTTTTATCTTAATTGTAAAATTTAAAACTGCCGCTGAGACAATTTTTAACGATAATTGATTCTTGAATTTAGTGAAGAGCTGCAGGCACTCAGTTTATAATAGGTTCTTTAAATTAGGCAGTCCTCTCAGACTTCTTTTTTCTTTTTATTCATTCACAGAAGAGAGAAATAAGTTAAATGGAAATTTTACAATGGAAATTAGTTCAGAGGTGGATATGTGGCTGACCAGTGGCATGGGAAATGTGACAAATACATTTCTTAATATACAATTCTGTTCAAATTACCTTATATCTACTTTCATGATAACAAAAATTCAATATTGACTTACCTAACTTACTTTTAATTTTTGAGATTTTGTTTTTTTTGGGTAGTTTTTTAGACGTGTGGTTTTCAAGAAAAAAATTAAACATTTTTCAATGTAATGGCCAAGAATTCAGCTTAAATATAAAGATAAGGATTTGCCATTGTTCACGCCATCTACGGTTCACTAGTATGTACCACTCCTCCTTGCACATCTCTGGTGCTGGAGTGAGTGATACATACTCAACCGCACCCAACTTCACGATGGTGTGAACACTGCCGGCCTGCCAAGAAACGTCAGCCATGACATGTGGTATTTTCCTTCACTTACTTTTGGCATTCGTTGTAACGAGACGTATCAAATTTTTGCTTAGGCGGCTTCCCCGCAGCCATTTTTTCTTTTACTTATAAAAATTAAAAGTAGATATTAATCCTGAGAAAATTGTTTAAGAGTAAAGAAAAAACCAACGAAAAAAAGAGAAAACATTAAAAAATAAACGAAAGGAAATTAAAGTAAAAAAAGGCAAGTCTCGTTCTTTAGAAACCATTGGAGATTGGACATCTACTGGGTGGATTTATGGATTTTTCGATGCACACATAACATTTGGTCCTTCGAGCCGGATCATTGCAATAACCATACCGTCGTCATCGTCGCGTCGTCCCATTGACGACCGCCATTTTGGACGAGTTTTTTTGGCTCCATTGTCGTCGTCTTGACGATCTACGTCGTCATCGTCGGTGGCCGCTAAAAAAAAAAAAAAAGGAAATACTTTCGACATACCGTCGTCATCGTCGCCATTTTGGACGAGTTTTTTTGGCTCCATCGTCGTCGTCTTGACGATCTACGTCGTCATCGTCGGTGGCCACTAAAAGGAAATACCTTCGACATACCGTCGTCATCGTCGCCATCGTCGCGTCGTCCCATTGACGACCGCCATTTTGGACGAGTTTTTTTGGCTCCATTGTCGTCGTCTTGACGATCTACGTCGTCATCGTCGGTGGCCGCTAAAAAAAAAAAAAAAAAGGAAATACTTTCGACATACCGTCGTCATCGTCGCCATTTTGGACGAGTTTTTTTGGCTCCATCGTCGTCGTCTTGACGATCTACGTCGTCATCGTCGGTGGCCGCTAAAAGGAAATACATTCGACATACCGTCGTCATCGTCGCGTCGTCCCATTGACGACCGCCATTTTGGACAACTGCGTTGCCCACATCGAGCCACAAATAATCATCGATTTTTTGGCTCCATCATCATCGTCATAAACCTCCACCAGTTCCGTCGTCATCGTCGCCATAGACGACGAGTTTACAGCGGTTCTACGATCGCTAGAGGAAACCACTGTCAACGCCGCCATCGTCGTCGTCATTATCAAATCTTCATCATCATCGTCACAATCCTCCAACATTTTGCGTCGTCATCTGAACCCATAGACGACGAGTCTACAGCGGTTCTTCTTCGACTTGAGAGATTGGTATTTACATACCGCAGTTCTACGACTGCAACATCGTCACATTCATCGCCGCCATCACATTGTCGTCATCAACAGACATACATCCATCGATCAACACTCACAGTTCCAGCAACCAGCAGCACATCACCATCACATACCAACATAGCCTTTTTGGAAAAGAACAAGAAACGACAAATTTGTATTGGGGTAAGAATTTTGATCTCTTTTCATTGATTTCGTTTGTAACCATTTTATACATTAGAGTATTTAAAAAAAAAAAAAAAAAAAAAAAAAAATACATATATATTTTATCCCTATCTCATATTCTATTAAACAGTTGTGTGTGCGTTTGGTGGTTAGAAGGAAAATAAATTTAAAGTTTTTCAATTGTTTTTACAAAAAAAAAAAAAAAAAAATCAAAAATTTGCATTAGTGCCTATGTTGCACAACCCTGCTAACACATCCATAGTGTCATTTTTTCGCTGGTTCAATTTTCGTCTTGATTGGTTTGGAACTTTGTTCATGAAATAAGTGTTGCCACTGCCATTCGTCTTGGGGTAGGAAATTATTTAATTCGTTGCCTTTTTGTGATTTGGTTTTTTAAAGCTATTCCAAGGTTTTTTTTGGGAAATTAATTTGAAATAATTTTTTTTCTCAATTTACTGCCTCTGCAGAACGCATTTTCAATAAATCGCTTGGTAATAGTTTATAACTTCGATTTAAAAATGTCTTTATTAGACGATTTTATTCTTTCCGCTGACCAGTTGGTCAAATATTTTTCTAATGCAAAGGAGATCCCAGTCAAAAACCATACTCTAGCTACAATAGAAGCTCGTAAAGAGGAGCTAAAAAGTTTGTGGTCTGAGACAAAGTCTAACTATACCAAATGCCTTCGCTCTCCATCAGAGGATAGAGCAGATATAGAAACACTTGAAAGGAAATACTCAAGTTCTAATGAAACTTATATATCGTGCTTAGGTCTGTTTTTAGAAATCCAAGTAAATCTACAGAAGGAAGAGTTCAAAACACCTTTGACATCTTCGAGTTCTTCTAATGTTTCTTTAGTGGAAAAGTCGTCCTTTTCGCACTATTTAAAGTTACCTCCCTGTGATACACAGGTATTCAAAGGAGGTTATGTTTCATGGCCGTCGTTCCGTGACATGTTTAAAGCCGTATACTATGATCACCCAAAGTTGAGTGCTGTCGAAAAATTATTCCATTTGAGAGCGAAGACAAGTGATGAAGCTCATGACATCGTTAGTAAATTTCCCTTAACCAATGCAAGTTTTGAGCTAGCTTGGGAAGCACTTCGGACACAGTACGAAAACAAGAGAATTTTGGTTAATAACCAAATAAAAATTTTATTCAACCTTCCTAGTTTTAAGGATGAAGTTTCTTCTGCCATTAAGACTCTTCAAAGAAGCATAAATGATTGTAGGTCAGAACTTCATGCACAAGATGTATGCACTAAAAATTGGGATCCAATTCTTATCTTTGCTTGCGCTAATCGATTGCCCCCCATCACACTCGCTTTATGGGAACAGTCACTTTCCAATCCTACAGAAATTCCTAAATGGGAAGAAATGGATAAGTTTTTGAGCAACCGTTTTCAAGTTTTGGAATCTATTTCTGATACCACCTCATCGCAAACTTCATCCAATAAAGCTAGAATGGCATCCAGACAACATAGTCATGCACCAACTAAGTCCTATTCTCAAAATCCGAAACAGGTTAATCTTTTCCATACAAAGGCACAAGAATTTGTGTGCAAAGCGTGCTCTGGGAAGCATTATATCCGTCAATGTCCACAATTCTTAAAATTGCCAGTACTAGAGAGAATTGAACTTATAAGAAAAAACAAAATGTGTATCAACTGCCTGTCACTAAATCATGTTCTCAATAATTGTGCTAGCAAATACACTTGCAATACATGTAATCGACGACACCACTCCTTACTTCACATAGCAAACAATTCTCAGGCCAATTCAAGTAATTTAAACAAAAATTCGCAACCTTTTATACCTCACAATGACTCATCAAGTACCTCGCACTCTCATTTCCTTAATTTGGATCGCAATGCTGACGTCGCAAATACCTCCGATCATAATTCAACTCCACACATACAGTCCATTTCATCTTCCGATACCCAACAAGAAAAGCAACAAAATTTTTTTGTCAAAGCTCATCGAAGAGTTTTACTTGCGACAGCTTTAGTTGATGTCCGCGGTCAAGATGGGATTCATCGAATAAGAGCCTTAATTGACCCCGGTTCTGAGTCTTCTATTATCACGGAAGCAACTCAACAGCGTCTAAACTTGCCAACTAAAGATTCGGACATTTCGATTTTAGGAGTTAGTGGTGCTCAGACAGCCAAATCTAGTAAAAAATGCCTCATTTCAATAATCAATAGTGAAGATCCAAGCGAACTAATCTCAACAAATGCACTTATTCTTAAAAAACTTACAAATAATTTACCTAGTACATCATTTTCTTTAATTGATTCTAATGATTTAGAAGGAATTTGTTTAGCAGATCCAAACTTCAATTATTCTTCTCAAGTTAATTTGCTTATCGGAGCAGATCTTTATCCAAGCATTATACGCGCTGGTGTTAAACAGATTTCGAAGTCACTTTTAGCTCAAAAAACCGTTTTCGGATGGATTCTTTCCGGACCAATTCCTAACACAGTCCAAAGTTTTTCTACTAGTATAAAGGAGAATGAATCCCTTACTGAAAGCATCAAAAAGTTTTTTGAGGGGGAAGAGCTTTCTGAACGAAAACATTTTGCATCGGAATCCGATAAATACTGTGAACACCTTTATGAAAACACTACTTTTAGACTTCCCGATGGAAGATATGTGGTCAGCTTACCTTTTAAGCCTGATTTTGAACCGTCTCAACTAGGAAACTCGAGAAATATTGCATTTCAACAATTTTGTCGCACTGAACGCAATCTTCAAAATAAACCTGATCTTCAAATTAAATATTCTCAGGTGCTTACCGAATACCTAACGCTAAATCATATGCGCAAATTAACTTTTCATGAAAAGCATAATAGCAGTAATGCACAACCCTATTATCTGCCACACCACGCAGTACTCAAGCCCGAGAGCCACTCTACCAAGGTAAGAGTAGTGTTTAACGCTTCTAGCTCCACGTCTACTGGTAGGAGTCTCAATGACTGTCTTTATGCAGGACCTACTCTCCAAAGTGATTTACCTTCACTAATACTCAAATGGAGATTTTTCAAATATGCCTTCAACGCCGACATCGAAAAGATGTACCGGCAGATTTTGGTACACCCCGATCAAACAAAATTTCAACGAATTTTATATAGAACGTCACCAGTAGAAAATATTGTAGATTACGAGCTTCTTACTGTAACCTTTGGGGTGAATTGTGCTCCATACTTAGCTATCAGAACACTCAAGCAACTTTCAAAGGATGTTCAGCTTAAATATCCACTTGCAGCAAAAGTCATTGAATCCGACTTTTACGTTGATGATCTGCTTTCTGGTGCGCATGATCTTCAAACGGCGAAAAGTATCCAACTCGAAGTTATTGAAGCACTCAACTCTGCTGGCTTCCCACTTCGTAAGTGGACTTCGAATTCATCTTTTCTATTAGATCATCTCCCTTCTGATCACGTTTTAAACGAAAACTTTTTAAAAATCGATTCTGACAGCACCACGAAAACCTTAGGGATTCGTTGGAACGCTAAAGACGACTTTTTCTACTTCACCACTCAGCCTATCAGATTTTCTACGACTCCTACCAAACGTGAAGTTTTTTCCGAAATTTCCAAGCTTTTTGATCCTGCGGGCTGGTTAGCCCCAATTATAGTCACCGCAAAAATTCTTATGCAACAAATCTGGATCGAAGAAACTGAATGGGATGAGCTCCTAAAGTCCAACACTTTTCTCAAGTGGAAAGCCTTTGTAGAGTCATTCAGTGAAATCCAGTTGATTCAAATACCAAGATGGATGGAATACACTCCTTCTGGAGATGTTCAGTTCCATGGGTTTTGCGATTCATCGGAACAAGCATATGCTGCTTGTCTTTACGTACGAGTTCAGCACAATGATGGAAGCATACGTTCACATCTAGTTTGCGCAAAGTCAAAAGTCGCGCCAATAAAATCTATTTCACTACCTAGATTAGAACTCTGTGGGGCTCTTCTTCTTTCGAGACTTGTTAAAACCTATCTTCCGCAAATACCAGTCGAAGCTTATCAAATATTTCTCTGGTCCGACTCTTCTGTGGTCCTAGCATGGCTCAGAAAACATCCAGGGACGTGGAAAACTTTCATCGCAAATAGAACAAGCGAAATCATCGAAAATGTTGGCAACAGGAACTGGAATCATGTTAGGTCTGGCGATAATCCTGCAGATCTCGCTACTCGGGGTCTCACGCCATCGGTTTTAAAAGATAGTGATCTATGGTGGAAAGGCCCTTCATGGATAAGCGAGCCTCAATCGCAATGGCCGGCAAGCCTTCCCCTTGAACCGAAAAGCGAGGTCTTGGAGGCGAAACCAGTCTTGACGTTTGCTACTTTAATCACTTCTAACGATAGTTTATCCAGGATTCCGTGTTTACCACGTACCTTAAGAATCCTATCTTATGTTTATCGCTTTCTTCGTAAAAGGTTTCCAAAGAAATTTGATCCAATTTTTTATAATTCATGCCGTATCACTCTTCCTGAAATTCAATTCGTTCAGCATCGCCTCATTTCTCTTCCTCCGCAAACAATTTTGACGTTTACTGCCTTTAGCGAAATCGATATCTTGTCGAGATTTTCGTCGTTACCACGAGCATTGAGAGTTCTCTCATATGTTTATCGTTACATTCGCATAAAATTTCCGAAGAAATTCAAACCAATTTCGTTTGACTCCATTCGTATTACTCAACCAGAAATTCAATTCGTTCAACAACGTCTAATAGGTCAATGTCAGCAATCCTTTTTCTTCGAAGAATTCAAAGCTCTGTCTACAAACCGCAGTATCAGTTCAAAAAGCCCAATTTTATCTTTGAATCCTACTTTGGATTCCAACCAAATTCTACGAGTTCACGGACGATTATCAAATGCAAATCTCTCTTACAGTGAACGCCATCCTATCATCTTGCCTTACGGAGCAAAATTTACCCAACTCTTAGTTGATTTCATTCATGAACTTACACTTCATGGTGGAAACGCCTTAATGATACGGATGATTCGTCAAGCTTATTGGATACCGAAAGTTAAAATTCTTGTAAAATCTCATATTTATAAGTGCAAAACCTGTGCGATCCACAGAAAACAGTTAGGTCAACAATTGATGGCAGCTCTTCCTGATGAACGTTGTAATTACTCTCCTCCTTTTACTCATACCGGAATAGATTTCGCGGGACCTTTCACAATCAAAAGCTTCACGGGTAGAAATTGTCGTTTGACAAAGGGCTATGCATGCCTCTTCGTATGCTTTTCAACGAAAGCCATACATCTGGAAGCCGCCAGCGATTTGTCATCGGCAGTTTTCCTAGCTGCCTTTGCTCGGTTTGTTGCAAGGCGGGGTCTTCCGCATGCTGTATATTCAGACCATGGAACCAATTTCGTTGGTGCTGACACGGCGTTAAAAAATGAGTTTAAAAAGCTTCATTCTTCATTTCCAGAATTAACTTTAGCCAAATATGGGATTCAAGGCTTGAACTGGAATTTCATTCCCCCAGGTGCTCCCCATATGGGTGGGCTCTGGGAAGCCGGGGTAAAGAGTTTCAAAACTCACTTTCGTAAAATCGGACTTCATACTCATTTTTCTTTCGAAGAATTCGCTACACTATTAGCTCGCATAGAGGCGTGCTTAAACTCGCGACCTTTATGTCCTATGTCGAATGCACCTACCGACTTATTAGCGTTAACCCCAGGTCATTTCCTGACAGGAACTCCACTTTTAACTTTTCCTGAACTGTTGCCAGAAGAAAAATCTCTTTCACTTATAAACCGCTGGGAAAAGCTCAAATCAATTCAGCATGAATTCAGCAAACGTTGGAAGGAAGAATATATCAAAGAGCTTCATAAACGAACAAAATGGCATTACTCTACTGAAGATTTTAAAATCGGTGATTTTGTTTTAATTAAAAAAGAAAACCTTCCATCCACTGATTGGTGTATGGGTCGTATCATTAAAGTATTTCCTGGTCCAGATGGTAGAGTGCGGGTGGCAACAATAAAAACGCGATTTGGTGAATTTACTCGCCCAATAGTCAAACTTTGTCGTTTGCCTATAAATGATTGAACCAAGGAACAAATGAATTGTCGTAATTCAATACATTCATTTTTTTTTAGATGAAGTATCTATAAACTCATACATTTTTTAGATGAAGTATCTATAAACTCAATTTTAACTTTGTTTTATTTTACCTCTAAAACCGCACACACTTCTGAGTACACAACTGAGAACATAATAAGAAATCAAATGAAATCAGATCATTGTTCTACAACCATTTTGTATTTTATAACCATTGAATTGATTAATTAATTATTATCATATCTTAAAATTGTATAATTATTAGAAGTACATATAAATTTCTTTTGGCACTATATGCCAAGGGGGCCGGTAATGTTCACGCCATCTACGGTTCACTAGTATGTACCACTCCTCCTTGCACATCTCTGGTGCTGGAGTGAGTGATACATACTCAACCGCACCCAACTTCACGATGGTGTGAACACTGCCGGCCTGCCAAGAAACGTCAGCCATGACATGTGGTATTTTCCTTCACTTACTTTTGGCATTCGTTGTAACGAGACGTATCAAATTTTTGCTTAGGCGGCTTCCCCGCAGCCATTTTTTCTTTTACTTATAAAAATTAAAAGTAGATATTAATCCTGAGAAAATTGTTTAAGAGTAAAGAAAAAACCAACGAAAAAAAGAGAAAACATTAAAAAATAAACGAAAGGAAATTAAAGTAAAAAAAGGCAAGTCTCGTTCTTTAGAAACCATTGGAGATTGGACATCTACTGGGTGGATTTATGGATTTTTCGATGCACACATAACAGCCATTATATTGTAATGCAAACCCAACTTTTAATACCAATTTCCTAATCGAAAACCGAAAACACAAGTGGCAACACTAGTGTAAGTGTAGAAATATACCAGGAGGGGAAATGTTTGACAGCAAATACTGGAATGTGGAGACCATGTGGAAATTACTGGGAAGTTCTAGATGTAATGTTATTCGATATAAATAAGCCGCAGAGGCAACCAGATGTCAGTTTTGATTATAGAGTGATAATGTTAAGAGTTAATGTGATTATTGGTAGAGTTGAAATCGAATAAAGTAGATACTGAATAAAAGTGGTAGAATTAAATTGAAAGGTAAAGTTTTATTTTTGCGAACTAAGCGCACGTTACAATATTTTAAAAATGATATTGGACAAGTGGCTGGCTCGAATAAATTCCAACCGGAATCCCCAATTTTCGACGTCTATTTGCAGCATTTTGGGCCGTGTGTCCCGTGTCAGCAACAACGCGCCGAATATTCTCCTCCAAGGTGTCAATCGTCTCAGACATATTTGCGTAGACAAGCGACAAGCGACTTCCCTTCCCTCACAAGGCATGGTTGTGAGAAATGCACTAGGCTCCACGCATAACCTAAAAACTATCAAAGCTTTCTTTCAGTTATTAAACTTCTCAATTTAATAACAACTTAGTTTGTTCATGTCTATAAAAAGCAAAAGATATTGTATGAAAACTTGATCAGTGGCCAGGGGCGAACGCAGGGGGGGGTTTTGGGGGTTGAAAAACCCCCCCCCCCCCCCCGCCCCCGAAATTTGTGAAATAAAAAAATAACCACATGTTTTTTAAAACAAAAACCAAAATATAAAACATGGAAACATAAAATTCATCTGAAAATTTCATTCTGTCAACGAAAAAATCCCTCCAAATGCGGAAGCCATTTTTATCTATAATTTTAAGGTATTTCATATGTTTTGGAAGGACTTTTTGGTTTTGGTATGTTCTTAGCATGATCACCCTTTTCTAGTGTAAGTAAATTTGATATGTTGATGTGGAGTTAGTATTGGGTCGTATTTAACGGGACATGCGATAAAAATATATAAAAATTCACTTTCCTACTTACTTACAAAACTAACGGCAGTCGCGACCGAAATCTACGAAAATTAAAATTTTCATCACATACTAAAAGCCAGTCGATCTATGGCTCTGTATAAGAATGGGATCGAAAAGGGCAACTAGGAAAGGGTATACTTATGTACGAATAAGCACATGCACACCCTTGAACATTGTTTGAGTATGCCAAACAAAAAACAGCCCAACAACTTTATAGACACCTTAAAAGTTTGCGATTTGTCCATATATAAAACTGTTCATTGTTTTATGCAGATCGGTGTGACACTTCCGGTATCCGTGGCTTCAAGCGAGCGATCTTTTTCATTTCTACGCAGTTTAAAAACTTATCTGCGAGGAAGAACCAGCGAGGAGCGACTGAACGGTTTAATGTTGCTGTTTGCTGAACATCTATAGGAGTATTGAGGTTGACTATGAGGACGTTATAAATATAAAAAAGGGCAATGGTTCCAAGTCACATTGATTTTATTTTATAAAATACTAGCTGTGCCCGCGACTTCAACAGCGTGGAATAGTGGCTTTCGGCAGAATTTTTAATTTTCCAGTAACCTATTGTTATATAATTTTACTTAAGTACATTTTTGCACACGATTTTCTTACTTTTTTCAAATTTTGCTAAATAAAATTGTTTTGCCGTAAGTACTTCCGTTCCCATGGGAATAATGGAACAAAGAAAAAAAGTAGACAGATTTAATTTTGAAATTTTTGGAATATTAGTAACGACTCCCGTTCCCGTGGGAATATGGTGATCGTTCTCATAGGAATATGGGAATGAGTTAAAGTTTATGTTACTCGCTCGGGATAGTGTAGCATTTTTTCTAACGGTGGAAGAATTTTTGAAATCGGTGCAGTAGTTTCTAAGTTCTCGTTTACGTTCCCGTTCTCATGAGAATATAGGGATAAAATGCATAGCCTGTGTCCTTCCTCAAGTTCTTTCTGTACCAAATTTCATTCAAATGGGTTCAGTAGTTTGGGCGGGAGACGGTAACATAGAAAGCTGGACAGACAGAGTTACTTTCACATTTATAATATTAGTTAGGATTGTTCCTAGCAATGTACGAGTATTTATACAAATCAATACAGAGTATAAAAG
This sequence comes from Melanostoma scalare, assembly GCA_949752695.1. NCBI lineage: Eukaryota > Metazoa > Arthropoda > Insecta > Diptera > Syrphidae > Melanostoma > Melanostoma scalare. Next base: position 168,633,834 of record OX456985.1, on the reverse strand, counting down.
AAGCATAAAAATATTAAAAACAAATTTTTCGTTCATATTTAATTAATTTTTTCAAAACCCCCCCCGAAAAATTTTTCTGCGTGCGCCCCTGTCAGTGGCTAAAGTCCTCCTTCGCTGAAATTAATTGTTAAATTTGTATTACAAATGTAAGAACGATTCTCGTTCTGAAAACAAATTAAAAACAATGCCAAAATCTCTTCACTTGGAAAATTATTATCTATCACAAACAAATTTGTGTTTTTGATTGGCCTATGAACTCCAAACATTAATGTTTCGGGAAACGATAGAATTGAATAAAGTTTTCCTCTGGTGTATTTTCAAATGGATTTCGTCCATCTCGAAGTGAACGCCACAATATCCTCATTTTCTTCCTGGACAAATAATTACTTATATCAACCTTTCTACAATACGGTCTCTATTGTTAATTATCAACTAAATAATTGCAGCCGACATTTTTGAAATATTTATTTTTGCATGGAGTATAACTCACATGCAGTCCCTAATAGTTATATAGGTTACCTTATATTCATGAAAACATCCCGACGCAGCGGCACGTTCGCAGATTTCTTTCGCTGCCACTAAAGGCCGTCAATAAAGCTGCTGATCTACCAGAGCTATTGCCTGCTGCTTTGTGTGCCACAAGGGGAAATAAATAAAACCAAACTTTTCTATTTGTTTCATGTTGATAGTACCAGCAGCCAGGAATCAAATCGCAAGTTTGTTATTAAGACTGGGTAGAGGTACTGAGGACAAATCGTACGGACTCTAGGTTGCCTTAGTTTAGCATTGAGTTTATCTATTGTGCCTTTTAAGAGATTTTTTTGTGTTTGAATATAGAGTTTGTACACTTAAGGTGAAGACCTTCCCCTTGAAGTTTTGTGATTTTTTTCAGGAAGACCCTGGCGAAACCGAAAACTCGACTGAAAAGCAAAAAGTACGTCACAATATTTGTCTATTATTCTATTGAGATAGAAGGGTGCCACAGCAGGAATGAGGCTCGGAAGTTTTACCAAAAGGTAAAAACAACAGCCTCGGGCTATAAGCTCCGAGCCGAAGCCTGCAAAGACGATCAAGGGAACATCGTGGTGGAACCGCAGTCAATGCTGAGGATATGGAAAGACCACTTCTCCAAGCTCTATAACGGCGATGATGAACACAATTCCGCTGTTAGAGAGATAGAATCATTCGATTTAGGCGACGTAGACCGAAAAAAAAAAAAATCCGCCAACCCAACGAAGTGAAGACAGCAGTATCAGCTAAAGTCCAACAAAGCTGCTGGAGCTGATGGCTTCACTGCCGAATTGTTTAAAGCGGCAGGCGATGACCTGGTTAGGAGTATGCACCAGCTCATTTGCAAAATATGGTCGGAAGAAAACATGCCCGATGAATGGAACCTCAGCATTGTTTCCCCGGTCCTCAAGAAAGGAGACCCTCTGAACTGCGCCAACTACAGAGGTATCAGTCTCCTTAACGTCGGGTACAAGATCCTCTCTGCCGTATTGTGTGAGCGTCTGAAGCCATTCGTCAACAACCTGATAGGTCCTTATCAGTGCGGCCTTAGACCAGGAAAGTCCACCATAGACCAAATCTTTGCACTACGGCAGATCTTGGAATAAACCCAGGAGCTTCAAATCGATACTTACCACCTTGTTCGAAAAAATATCTGCTTCATCAAAGAATTTGCAGACTCGAGCTCAGGTGGAGCCAATATGCTATGAGGATGTGTCGAGTTGGCAGCAAATTGAGCTGCCAGCAAATTGGCTTTGTCGATGGAGCTGACATACGGAGAGTCATTGAAGACGAGCGTTGGGACCGATGACGTGGTCGAGTTCTTAATGTTCTTCACAAAAGGCCAAAAGTTTTTACTTCCTTTTGGACACAATAGTATTTTTTGCCTTACTTTTTGGTCATGTAAAAACTTAGCCCTTTGTATCTGAGCATTACAGCTATTTCTGGCCCGTTTGAACAAATTTCGGTTTTCTACAGTAGGGTTATCTTTAAATTTACGAAAACTACTTTCTCGATCCCTAATCGCCTCTTTACAGCTTGAATCAAACCACGAATTCTCTTTGGGGATGATGCTTTTTGTTCTGTGAGGAACAAAACTTCTCATGCCGTTGAGAATAACGTTAGATATCATATCAGCTGATGCATCAACGTTTCCGTCGAGAAAGCACAATGACCAATTAAAATTTCGAAAGAAATTATTCAGGCCGTCCCATTTGGCTTTCTCGTATTGCCACACAGTTCTTTTAGGGACTTTATCTTTTTTTACCGTGACGGAAAGCGAAAAATCTACCGATATGACACAATGGTCTGATTTGCCTAAAGAAGATGATACTACAACCCTGTATTTTTCGGGATGAGAAGTGAGAAATAAGTCAAGAGTGTTGGCCGCATGGCCTTCAATATCTGGAACCCGAGTGGGCTCATCAACAAGTTGAGTTAATTCGTTAAACTCGGCGAAGATCTCAACATATTTTCCTTCGGGTGTTGTCTGGCCAGAATGTCGAAGCCAACCAGAATTGTGTACATTGAAATCGCCCGCAATCGCGATTTCAGTGTGAGGATAAAGGGAGACAATTCTTACTATGGACTCAGATAGCGCATCAAACTCGTTAGAGGTTGAATTGCTATCTAAATTGGGGCTTCTATAAATAAAACAATAATGAATGATTTGCTTACGGACGGTGAATTTTAACCACATGAAATTAAAGTTCGTATTAGAACATAGGCCGTATTGTGGTAGAAGTTGGTAAGCAATATCATGTCTAACATATACGGCGAGGCCATGGGAGGAAAAGAATAGTGGCACTAAGCTATATCCAGGCAGGTTGAATTCTGAGGGATCAGAACCAACACCCACCTGTGTTTCACTTAGTGCCAAAACAGCTGGCCTGCATTTTGCAGTGTGAGCGTACACAGCAAAGAAATTCGATCGCAACCCCCTAATGTTGCTAAAATCGACCCGAAATCTACCCGACATTACAATTCACAAAAACACATAAAACAAAATATCAACCGTAGACGCTAACTAAGTCGAATCAACAAGTGTATATCCTATTAGAAAACAAAATCAAATTACTAGCGGTGTTATGCCCAGCTAGCAACTTGATTTTAGTTCACCAACGGGATCAACACCGTTGATTGACTATTCGCCTAACAAACGCACAGTCTCATTGACTGCACACACTGCCCAGATAAGATAAGAGATTATCGAATCAAAGAAATGTGTGCAGTCACTGGGACTGCGAGAGTGATGTGGGGGAGGAGACGATGGACAGGTAACGCACTTAGTGATTGGGCTATTGAGTAGTACATGGGCTTTTTTTTTTTTTTTACACTTTCACAGCACTGATTATAATTGCACTCGATTTTATTTTCGCGGCGCGGCTGGAGAGATTTGCAATATTGTTGGTTGTTTAAGTTGGATTTTTTTTTTTTTTTTTTAATTTTGATTTTTTGGGTGGTTGGAGGTGGAACAGGTCGCGAATTATTCGGGCACTAAGCGCGGTGCGTGTGGCTACGGTGAATAGCTGATCGACACTGATGTCAATGGCGCTTTTATGAGCATTGAGACGGAAGCGAAGAAGATGGGTTTAGTGGTCAATGAGAGCAAGACCAAGTATATGCTGTCATCAAGAAAGGACACCCAACACCGACGTCTTGGACAGAACGTCACGATAGACAGCTATAACTTTGAGGTAGTTAAGGACTTTGTCTACCTAGGCGCCGCTATTAATTCAGACAACGACACCAGCGCTGAAATCAATCGAAGAATAACTCTTGCCAATCGCTGTTTCTTCAGACTAAGAAGGCAATTGAGTAGTAAAGTCCTCTCTTGAGCAACTAAAGTGTCCCTGTATAAGACACTTATCATCCCGGTTCTTATATATGGCGTAGAGGCATGGACCTTGTCAAAGGCAGACGAGAACGCTTTAGGATGCTTCGAAAAAAAAATTCTTCGGGTGATTTTGGGTCCCGTCTGCATAGATGGAGAATGGAGAAGAAGATTTAACGACGAATTGTACGGGCTGTACAGCGACACTGACCTTGTCAAACGAGTCAAGGTACAACGGCTTAGATGGTTGGGTCATGTAGAGCGAATGGACAACAACGCTCCGGCCCGGAAAATCTTCGAATCCAATCCCGAGGGACGGCGCAGTAGAGGAAGACCGCGACTCAGGTGGCGCACGCAAGTAGGAGAGAACCTCAACCAACTTGGCGTGCAAAACTGGAGGCAGCTAGCTAGGGACCGAGCTGGCTGGAGAAGCATGTTGGTTGAGGCCCTGGTCCGACACGGACTGTAGCGCCACCTTAAATAAGTAAGTAATAGCTCATATAACATAAAATGAGTTCTAGTTAAAAATGAACTGATAAAATATTACTTTTCGTTGTCTTACTAGAGGGTCTTACAAGAGGTCAAGTCTTCCAGGTAAACGGGAGACTTGGGCCAAAAATCTGTTCGCTTTTATTTATCATTTGGCTTAAAACACCTGCAAATAGAGCAAATTTATAAAGCTAATTTTAAAATAAAAAATTTTATGTTTAAAATGGTGTATCTAACATGCGACTTAGATAAATACAAAAGTTTCTATGAGCGAATCAACAAAAGTGGCTCAAGTGTCCCGCCTTCTCCTACATTGAAAATGTTTCTTATTTCATTATTGAATTACTGACTAAATCTGCGTTAATTAAATAAATAAAAAAAAAATTGGATAGAACCCCAAAGTTCATTTTCATAATAATTGCTATTAGCAATGAAGGGAACCTAATATTTTGTGTTGGCCAGGGCCTTGCAACATAATTTCCTCTGCAAATGGTTATATTAACGAGAAATTGATAAACTCCGAACTCTCACTTAATAGTCCGACACTCTTATCTTTACCATTACACCGCGGTTGCCACTGTTCAAACAATGTTATATTTAATAAATCTATATGCTGCATCCACCCAGTCAGGAAGTTCACTGGCTTCAACCCATCACACAATACGACGCAGGAATGTTAAGTTCACACAGGAAGAAGAGTATAAATGCTACTAATGAAATACGATAATGATGTCTATTCAAAAAGCACAAAAAGCATCTCTAACACCTTTCCTCACAAAGTATGGCCTTACAGCATTCCATGGATAGGTGGTATACATCCGTATTCCGTATTGTGCCTGGCAAAAGTTTTGTTGTCTCATTTTGTGTCCCATACACTACAGGTGAACTTCATACAATTTGCACGTTTCCCGATGAAAAAAAAGTTTCTTTCTAGGAGGAAAAACCTGCATGGTGGTTTAACAGTACCTCTCATAGTTCAGTTTTAAATAATATATATGCAGTGCTCAGTTCTATAAATAGAAAAGAACGGAAACACTCATAGAAACAAGGGCGAAAAAGGATGGAATCATTCAAGTCGTGCTCGTCTTAGGTCTTTGTATATTCCGAGTGCATTTTTTACCAACAGTTGCATGATGATTGTCGCACATGACAACACAATGCACAAATACAGGATGGAAATATTTTACTTATTTGAAAAGCATGATAGGTATGTTGTACGTGATTCGTGTAGGACCAACACACTTACCTGATGCAAAAAAATGAATTCATCTCAAATGCTGATATATCGTTTGCTGTTGTTAAAAGCTCATGTAAAATATCCTTGTCTGTTTTTCGAACATTTTCTTTCTTAAAATAGGACGGTATTTGAGGAAAAACTTATTTACTTTACTATTTTCCTTTTTTCGACGGAACTCAAAAAAACAAATTCAGGTGCACGTAGGTACTTAAACTTTTATTGAAATTCTAGCAACACCTTATCATTGGTAATAGTATTCTCAAGAACTTTGGTGGTAGTATCGAGGTTCAAATCCAAGAAACATCAACAACAGTTTCTCTAATGTTGCTAACAGGTCAATTGTATACAGTTCGGGTCGAACCGCTAACAAATTAGATTTTGGGCGAACTTTTTTCAGTTTTGCACTCTAAAGCGGCCCATAAACACCACACAAGTGTGCACACCGTGCTTATAAGATCGGTGTGGCATTTCGCCACACACGCCGGACCAAATGACACACACTTCAGCACCATAACCCACACCGACACCAAAAATGAAAACTATTTCATTTTGTTCGCACCGTGTGACACAACGAAATTCGGTGTGCAAACCACCCCACACACGTACCACATTTATCCACACCGACACAAGTGTGCACACTTCGGTTGAGGCCTTCTGCACTTGATTGCGCCACCTAAGACGAGGTCTTCCCCTTCCACGATTTCGCTGCAATGTGAATTCGAAAGCCCATCGAACCGTAGCGTTTGGGTGCATCCGCTCTACATGACCCAACCACCTTAGCCTCGCGATGCGTACTCTTCTGGCTATGCCCATGTCGCGGTACAGCTCATACAGCTCGTTATTGTGTTTTCTTCTCCACACATTGTCTTCGCATACGGGGCCAAAGATCATTCGCAGAATTTTTCTTTCGAAACGACCAAGGGTTTACTCATCCGCCTTGGATAAGGTCCATGTTTCCGCGCCGTAAAGCAGGTCTTTGATGATCAAGGTCTTATACAGTGTTATCTGGGTTTTCTGGAGAGGGTTTTGTTTCTCAGTTGCCTTCTTAACCCAAAGAAGCAACCGTTGGCAAGAGTTATTCTCCGTTTGGTCTCCGCACTGATGTTGTTGTCCGTGTCTACAGCGGATCCTAGGTAGACGAAGTCCTGTACTACCTTGAAATTATGTCTGTCTATTGTGACGTTTTGTCCAATTCGTCGATGTTCTGTGTCCTTGCCTGACGACAATATATACTTCGTTTTGCCCTCAATAACCATCAAACCTATTTTTGCCGCTTCTGTTTCAATACTCGCAAAAGCACCTATGACATCACGCTTTTTTCTTCCCATTACGTCAATATCGTCTGCATAGACAAGTAATTGTACAGAGTTTTGAAAGATTGTTCCTCTGGTGTTGACGTTTGAGTTTCTTACAATCCTTTCAAGTATGATGTTGAAGAAATCGCATGACAGTTTGTCGCCTTGCCTAAAGCCTTTTTCGACATCAAAGGTCTCGGTGAGTTCTTTACCGACCTTGACGGAGCAGCATGAATTCTTTAAAGTCATCCTGCATAGTTGTAGGAGTTTTGCAGGGATGCCGAAACAAGACATGGCTCTGTACAGCTCCTCTCTGTAAGATGGTGTATATTTATATTATATTCTCGGGGTTTTTCAAAGATCTGCAATAATGGGAAAATTTGGTTTATTGTGGACTTCTCTGGTCTAAAACCACATTGATAAGGACCTATCAAGTTGTTGACGTGGGGCTTCAGACGTTCACATATTACAGCAGACAAGATCTTATACCGAAGCTAGGTTAAGGAGGCTTATCCCTCTATAATTGGCGCAGTTGTAAGCTCTATAAAAATGGAGGGCTAAATGAGCAAAAATTTAAAAAAACTAGCTCAAAATTTGTTGCTAATTTGTTGCTAATTAGTTGCGAAAAATCGATTTTGTTGCTCCAACCGATCCCGAGAAATCGACAAACATGCTAGCTTCAAAAAAAATAAAAATACAGGGTTATAGAGTCATTTCCTCTAGGCAAATCGGACCATTGTGTCATATCGGTAGATTTTTCGTTTTTCTCAAAGTAAGAAAAGAACTGTGTGGCAATATGAGAAAGCCAATTGGGACCGCCTGAACTTCGAAATTTTAATAGGTCATTGTGCTTTCTCGACGGAAACCTTGACGCATCAGCTGATATGATATCTAAAGTAATTCTTAACGGCATGCATGAGAAATTTTAAATTATAAATTAAACAATAACAAAAAAGTTTTGTTATTGTCGTGGTTTTTTGTCCTGGAGTTGTAATTTGTTTAAATACAAAAACCTAAAAAGAAATAAATTTCTTTAAAGGCATGTTAAATGATCGTGAAGATCAACCTTCAACTCCAAACTTGCGTTTCGCCCAGATACGGCAAAGGGCTCATCAGTTAGATGTTGCCGTACCCTTCTAAGACGCAAACTTTGTTCGGAATACACCGACACTTATAAAATTTACTGCGCTTACACGCAGTGAATTTTATATCCAAGTGAATGAACAAGTCATATTGCACTTGGAAAAAGTAAACAAAATGTTTGCCATGGTTTGGCTTCAAATTATAAATTAAACAATAACAAAAAAGTTTTGTTATTGTCGTGGTTTTTTGTCCTGGAGTTGTAAATTATTTAAATGAGAAATTTTGTTCATCACAGAACAAAAAGTATCATCCCCAAAGAGAACTCGTGGTTTGATTCAAGCTGTAAAGACGATTAGGGATAGAGAAAGTAGTTTTCGAAAATTTAAAGACAATCCTACTGTAGAAAATCGAAATTTGTTCAAACGGGCCAGAAATATCTGTAATGCTCATATAAAAAAGGCCAAGTTTTTGCATGACCAAATAGTAAGGCAAAATATACAGTTGTGTAAAAAAGTTGAAGCAAAAATTTTTGGTCTTTTGTTAAGGACATTAAGAACTCGACCACTTCATCGGTCCCAACGCTCGTTTTCAATGAATCTCCGTATGTCAGTTCCCTCGATAAAGCCAATTTGTTAGCAGCTCAATTTGCTGCAAACTCAACACTTGCTGATAGTATACTGGTTCCACCTGAGCTTGAGTCTTTAGATTCTGTGATGAAGCAGATTTTTTTTCGAGCTCGGTCGGTTGCGAGAGTCCTCAAAGATCTCAATATACATAAATCCGCTGGTCCAGATGGTATCCCCGCCGTTATTCTGTAGAGGTGTTCTTCTACGCTGGCAAAACCTCTGCGTAAGCTTTCCATCTTACCTATTCTGCCGGGATTTTCCCGAGCAGATGCAAAATTGCATTTGTCCTGCCCGTCCCCAAATAAGGCGAATCTTCCTCCCCTTCCAATTACCGTCCAATTGCACTAACGTCCCTTCTTTCCAAGGTCATGGAAACGTTGATAAACCATCAACTTATAAAATATCTTGAAGAACGAAAATTTCTTAATGACCGTCAGTACGACTTACGTAGCAAACGGTCCACTGGTGATTTGATGGCTTATCTCACCGAAAAGTGGAACCAATCTTTACATTGTTTTGGAGAAAGTAAGATTATTTCGCTTGATATTTCTAAAGCATTTGATAGAATTTGGCATCAGACTCTTTTATAGAAAGTGCGTGCTTTGGGTATCGATGAGTCTCTTCTTCGTTGGATTAGAAATTACCTTTCCGACCGTTCAATACAAGTTGTGTTGGATGGCTTCAAGTCTGATACCCACTTAATAAATGCTGGTGTGCCCCAGGGCTCCGTTTGGTCCCCGACTCTCTTTCTCGTTTTCATAAATGATACCTTGTCTGAAACTTCTAATCCGCTTAACTGTTTTGCCTACCACTCGACTCTCAGCTTTTCATATTCGTTTCCAAATTCACGTCCCTGTTCTTCGGATGTGGAACTGGTACGGTTGCGTATGATACATAAGCTCATTGAATTCTGACCTTGACAACATTGTTTCATGGGGTCTTATGAACCGAGTAGAATTCAATGCTTCGAAAACTCAATGCTGTCTCTTGTCGTCGAAGCTTATACTTGCATCCAAGAAACCGAAAAGCTGTCAGTATTGGGTATGTGTGTAAACGATGATCTTCGTAGGAATGACCACATATTTGAAGTCGCCAAAAACGCTGCTTAATGCTTAGGCTTCTTGAAACGACGCAGGAAGTTCTTCACCCCTTCTGATCTGGCCACAATTTATAAGGCCTTCATCTGTCCAAAGCTGGAGTATAACTCCCATAACTGGTCAGGTGCTCCTCAAACATCTTTGCGCCTACTTGATAGGATACAAAACAGAGCGTTGAGACTGATAGGTGATAGTTCAATTGTAGAATCGATTGATTCTTTTCAACATCGCCGAAATGTTACTTGCCTCACTCTTTTTTATCGCTTCTATTACAAACAGTGCTCTAGTGAAATAGCCAGTTTCATTCCTCCCTGAAAAAATTTTGCCCCAACACCCGCCTCGCTAGGAATGCTCATCAGTTTTACCTTGAGTCCAACATCAGACGTACAGTCAAGTATAGAGATTCGTATTTCAGTCGCACCACCCGAATGTGGAATGCTCTACCTGTCCCGGTTTTTTCCCTGCATTGCGATTCTCAGAAGTTCAAAAGCAACGTGCATCGGTGTCTCTTTTTATATCCAAAAAAAAAAAAAAAGGATACGATAAAAGTGGATCCATAACAATTTTGTCTGTCTGTCCGTCTGTTAAAAATGCTGTTCTAGCCATTAGCAACTGCAAGAGAATGGCGTTTTTAGTTTTTCGCTTGAATGCTTTGGAATATTTAATTTAATTTTTTTCAATATTTTATGTGATTTAATTCAATTTTCTTAATTATGTAATGTGTAATTGGCAACCATGAAACCACCAAATATATTTAGAGCGAATACTAAAACCTTTAACTCAGCCCTAATATTTTGGTATCGTACTTAGCACACAAACGCAAGTTCGTGCGACCCAGTCGTGCTCTTTTTTTTTTAAATGTCTCAAGAACTAAAAAACATTTTCAAATCCGCAATTTATAGAATTGCTCTTAGACAACGGCCTTGTCAACCGAAAAGAGTCGGTTCCTTTAAAATTTTTAGGAGAAAAGATCAAAATGACCTTCAGGGTATTAAACTCCAAAGGACGACAGAGAACAGAAACTTACTTATGACAATAGGGATAGATCCGGATGAGGCCATCTTGGATGATGACCACTTTATAGTGGAAGATGATCAAGAGAAGGTAGAGACGGTGGGTGCTGTTTTCGAGCGAGTATATAAGGTGAATGAGTGCATTCGCCCGAATTTCGACCTTGAGAATAGAGCCTTCGTTGGACACTTCTATCTTAGAGACGAGATCTCGCATTGGCGATCCGAGAATCCTGGTTTCACTAGGTTCAATGACGACCGACTTGCAAATGCTGTCATCGCCCAGCGAAACGGGGATAACACCCTGTTCGTTTCCAAGATGGACCTCTTGGACATCTTTCACAAAATAAAGAAAAAGAAGTCAGCAGGAGTCGACGCTGAATTCGCCTATTTTGTTTAGCATTTTCACCGGCGATCTAATTGGTTCCCTTCACCATGCCATAGCGTACGCCGATGACCTAATCGCGTACAGAACAGGTCCAAAGATCGAGGTCATCAGAATACTCTTGCAGCGTGACTTCGATAAGATTCAGCAATATTGCGATGACTGGAAGTTGAAAATCAACTTCCAGAAATCGGAAACAATTGTGTTTAGAACCTCGTTGGCTCGGGCCTCAAGGGATACGAGAAAGAACTGGCGAAAGCTGGTGATCGTTGATCTACATGGCCACCCACTGCCAAGCAAAGTAGTAGTCAAGTACCTGGGCATCTGGCTAGATAAGTATCTATATTTTAACAAACATATAGATGCGGCTCTGGCCAGGGCTAGAGGAGCTTTTGGTCTGACAAGGCAACTGTTTCACAGCAGTCAACTTGATAGCAGAGAGAAGGTGATTTGCTACATGGCCCTCATAAGGCCAATGATTTTCTATGGGTGCCCTGTGTGGTTCAATGTTACAGCGTCTCAAATGGAAAAGATTCGGGTGTTTGAGAGACAGTGTCTGCGTACCTGTCTTGGATTGCACAGAACACCAGAGTCGGAGTACAGAAAATATTATCCTAATGAGGTCCTTTACAACGGGGCTCAAATAAACAGAATCGACAACTTCATGATAAAACTGACTCGGGGTCACACTGCAAGGGCGATGTCTTCGAACAATGGCCTGATATTTGGGGCTTACTACCCTAACATAGAATATATGGAGAGAACACGTTTCAGTGGCTTTGTCCCACCGGAGGCTTTCCTCTATTTTGACATGATAGGTTTGATACAGGACAGATTGGCGGTTCCGTTAATCTACCACGTCTGCCGTAAGTCCGTAGAACGACGGCTCCTTTACAGCCGGGACGTCGCCGCAGTAGGCGGAGAAGTGGAAGAGCTCCTCCGGTACAGTAGGGCGGTTTCAGATCGCGATCGACGGGACGTTATCAAAACGTCGAATATGTTCTGGTGGTTGTCTGAGCAACATAGGGAAAATGTTACGGATAGCGAGTCGCCTATGGCTGGCTTACAAAGGTTTAGTGTGTAAGACTAAGGGTATAGGGGGTAGGGATAGTGGCAACCAAAAAAATTATAAAAACTAAAAAAAAATAAAAATTATAAAAATTATTGCGGCGTCGAAAATCAAAAAAAATTGTAAAAAAAAAATCAAAATAAAAAAAAAAAAAATGTAAAAATGACTGTGCGTCCCCAAAATTCAAAAAAAAAATAGAAAAAACACAAAATCCCAAAAAAAAATTATAAAACACAAAAACCAAAATAAAAAAAAAAATTATAAAAAGCTACTATGGCTGCTCTAGTTTTAAGTAGTGTTAATTAGTTTTAAGTAGTTTTAATTAGTTGTAAGTAATTTTAAGAAAAACCAAAAAATATTGATCTTGGAAACTTAGTTTTTTAAACTTTCTTAGTTTTAATATTAGTTCTAGGTTGAAATAGTTATATTGCATCTTTAGGCCGAAAGGCAATAGAAATAAGTTATTGCGTAATTTAGAGTACCTAGTAAGTTAATTAAGTTATTATGTAAGCTAGTTTAAACATTTTTGTTAGCATGTAAGTAGTTATAAGTGATATACAATAAAAATGAATTTAAAACTGAAACTGAGAGTCGGTTCCCATTAGAATACCGTAATTAAGTCGGAATGAGCGCTGTTAGTGACAAGATGGGGGACCGTCTGTAACTACTGCGTGCTTGTTGTCATGTGTTTATTTGTTCTATGTAGTATTTGTGTAGTTAGTCTTGTGGTGTATCAGCCAAATGGTCTTTGTTGCCCGGCTGCAACCCCCCCTACTCCGCAGATTTATGTGTGGAGTAGGTTTCATGTAAATGTAAATGTAAATGTAGAATTGCTCTTCTCACCTAAATGGATAAAATAGACCGTCCGTGCAATTTGTTTTTTTGTCTCACCCCAAATCTAGTTGTGCTGGGTCAGGTTCCATAACTTTTAAGAGGAATATCGTTTAACCGTATATTGTCGATTGTATCGTCAAGTGACTGATTCATGTAATTTCAGCGATTGATGGCTGTTTTGCTACAGCCTTTAAAATTTTGATGACTTTGTTTGAGTTTTAAACACCTTTTCTTTGACTATAGTCTTTTAAAACGTTACGGAATCTATAACCAATTCTACTACATGCTCTCTCAATTATACAGTACTTGGTTGCTATTTCTCATTTTATTGAATGGTTTTTCAATTGTATTTATATATGTAATTGTATCCTTTCGCACAGCAGATTGTTAGTATATACATAAAATTGCACTTGATGGATAAAATACAAAAATAATTAAATTAACGAACTTAGAGTAGAAAACCATCTCACCGTACCCCGCCTTACCCTTATACCTACAATCTGAACTCTTGTGATGCCTCTTTTCGTAGAGGAGGTTTATAGGTTTTTTGAAAATGACACCACTTGTCAGTGTTTCTTTTTGTAATATTCCATCTGATTTAATAGCTCACATTTCTCTTTTACTCTTTAATATGAATCCCATCTGCTGTGGTTTTCTCATTCCTCATTTAAGCAACCAAACACAAAAATCCATAAAAAATATTTCAGCTTGTTCAGGTTCAACTCCTTAAGATTGACACATGCTCCCGCCTCCCGGCAATATACCAAAAGCCCAATAAAACTGCCACATAGCCGTAACCTTAAGTGTCAGAAACACATGTTTGCGACATAAAAAACAAAATATATATTATACGACGAGTCTTTTATCATTTGAAATTCTGATAATTTGATGTCATATTTTGTGGCTATTTTGATTCCGTTTATATCCGTTTATATGCAACCATTCCGCATATATTATTATCATGAATTCGTGTCGACCTTTTATTTTTTGTATTCTTTTTTTTCTATCCTCCAGAAGGCAAATAAGAAAAGGGAGTATTTCAAAAGTCTTGAACAATATTTCATGTGAAAATACAAAAATACAAAGAAAACTTTCGATGTCTCTTTCGTTGTCGTGTCCCACAACCCACCCACCGCTCTCGATTCACATTAAAAGAAAAAAAAAGTGTTATTTGTTTTGCCAAAAAGTCCATATGTCACACCGTGTGAAGGGCGTTATTTCGAAACGAAGGACACAAGACCGAAGGTTAAAACAAAACTGTTAAAATATGAAAAATATCACAAAAATCATAACATTGGATGTGATATATGAAATCTTAGTCTGCTATCATATTTATGAGTTATGACACTTTAAGCCATATTGCCATTGCGGATATAATGGGATAGGTAGGTAGGTACTTAATGTCTAGTAAGTTTTTTATTTTTTCTGTGCACATTAATGTTTAATGTCTCATCTTTAAATGGATAAATCTATGCTTTTTAGATTTAATGCGTACCTACCTTCATAAAACCAAATGGTATCGAAAATTAAAAAAGCATCATTATTTTGAGGACTAACAAAAGTCCTATCAAACGACACTCTCAGTCTCACTGAAGCACCTTAAAGCGTCTAACTGGGTCGGGGTCCTTTGGGGAAATAGGAAAACAAATATTTTAACAATCATTTTGGGATAATCCGATTTAATTCCTGAAAATAGCTTTGCCCAAAGGATCATAGTCGCACCTGGTATGGACGTATAAGTGGTTTGCAAGCCACTCCTTCACTCGGTCTCTTGAAATCAGTCTGCCTGTGCAGTTGTTATAGAGAAATCGCTTTAATTACGGAGTGCCATCCACACAAATATATGGAGCAGATATGGATAGGATATGCGAGTCTGGATAGACTTTTACAAAAGGCTGTGCCCATTTAAGCGCACTGCTCTGCTTCCTTACACAAATGGATGCTTTTGGCAATTAAAACAAAAAGAAGAACATACACGTCGCTTCAGGTAAATGCCTATAGTTTACCATTGTAAAAGGGTGTTTTTGAAGAAAAGCTATACGAGGTAAACCACATTCGTAAGGACACTCTCATACCCTTATTTTGTGTGAAACCTATTTTCCTGTCGTTCGTGTAGGTACGCAATGGAACGTGCTAGACTTTTAAACATAAAACTTTCTTTATGTATGGTGGGCCTTTGTTGTGTATGTCCTTTGAATGATAATTATGGTGATGTACCTACACTGAAAAGAAAAATTGTCAAGATTATTCAAAACGAACGAAGGTTGCCTACAAAACGTGTTTAAGGGTTCAAATTGTTTCAACTCACTAATTATTTAAGAAAAATTACAGCTCTGAATCCCAGTCTCAGTGGCTTACCAAAGCCTAAATGAAGACTGTAATAGCGGATGCTTTCTCGCTGTGAGTCTAGTGTCCAGAGTCTTCTCGCTGTGGATTAGGTGTCTAATGCTGACTTGCTGTGACTTTGATGTACAGTGCTATTTCGCTTTGATTTGAGTGCCCATTGTGAATCGAAGGTCCTTGCTATCTCTGAGCAAAAACCTTAATCTCAACGATCTAGTTCCGTTTCAAAATCTCCAAAAGTATAAATTTCGAGGGAATTTGTATGAGCCACGACCAGGGGCCGAATCACCGCTTCCGTGATCGAGTAATACGTGACTGAAGTATGTGCTTTTGGCATTACTGCTCGAGTTTTTGAATACTTTATTTAGGGCATTAATTTGATCAGTATTTGAGTGAATTGAAGTCCATAAATGAGCAGCAGACTGATGTTATGCAATATAGTGCCAATTTAGATATAAAAATAGTACTCACTCACTCGATCACTGACGCGGTAATTCGACCTCAGCTTTCAAACCACGAGATCGAAGAAAAGAAGCTTGCTTCGGAAATTTGAACTAACGAACATAATTATGAATTAACAGACTACCACCCTAAAATTTAGACGATGGTCATTTAAGACTTTACATAATGAACCCCTTACGTCCATCCTGGACCCAACGAGCATTCCTTAACTTTAACAAAAAGCACATCCTAACAAATGTTAAATCCAGGATCAACGATGATGAGTCAGCGGCAAACTACGATAAAATCAACTCCGAAAAGCAAAAACAAGCAATCGCCGCAGAAAAGAAAAGTAATTTCACTTTTAGATTAGGGTGCTTTGGATTCGATATTGAATACGTCTCCGAAAAACAAATTCTTCGTTATATTTCTCCAAAAAATACTCTGATGGCTCCCGTGGAGCTATGGTTAGCATGTGGTTAGCATGTCTGCATGTGGTGGTTCGTGGTTCAAGTCCCAATAGAAAACAAAAATGTTTTTCCAAGTCATCCGATTCTAAATTCATGGTCAAGAAAAGCGATTTCTCGATTAGCCGTTCGGAACCAGCAAAAAATTGTAGGTCTCCTCCATTCCCTCACAAGACATGGTTGTAAGAAACGCACTTTTCTCCAATGTCCAATGCTCCCCGATTTGTTGCACCAGCCTTTTTATCCTTACAGAGGAATAACCAAATTCGCTTTCCGCTATTTCTCTGTATGCTAAGATCTTAGATAAACTACGCAACGGATTTTGATGCGTTTTTTTTTCAAAGTGTCATCCAAGAGAAGAATTTATGTGGTGTATTTCATTCCCGTATTACACATAAATGGGATTTCAAAATTGTTTCACTGTTGAAATGCTTAATCATTCCCATATTCGCACTGGAACGGGAACTGCAACGTTATCCCTCATCAACATATTCTAAATATCAGAACCACATTCCCACGAGAAAGGGAAGAGAATTAAAAACTACTCGACCGACTCTTTCACCTTAAAAATGTGGTCGTCCGGCTTGAATTCCTCCACGATGAATTAACAAATCAGATTGAGCATAAATCAATTGACAGCTGTCAAAAAGACCAGCTCCGAAAAAAGTTTTGCCAGATTAAGAAAAACCTCAAAAAAGAAACACCTTTTGACAATATGGTTTCATCAAAATGGTTGTCCTCTTCGGGAAAGTTACGGCGATATTCGCCCATTTTACAATCGCCATAATCGTCCTACCTAGAAGACTATTGGCAATGTTACAAATAAACTTAAGTTCACTGGTTCAGTAAACGTACGAAACATAGACTCTACCGAAATCATCGCCGCCGCGCCGTTTTCAGTGAGAGTGTGCAAGAGAATCTAAAGGTTCAATTCGTTCAGAAGAACTCAAGCTTTCGCAAGTACAAAGTTCAACTGACACAGAAACTGAAGGCAGACTAAACCCATTCGTTCAATACATCCAAACTCATTGTTTAGCGGGGATTTTGGGCTGGTGGTGTCATCGTTCTATGTTTCTTTGGCCATGCTATCACTTGCAGTGGCGAGCGCTATAGGTCAATGATTATCAACTTCATTTGACCTGAGTCGGATGATCTAGACCAGTGATTCCCAAAGTGGAAATCGGTTTCCCAGGGGTCGACAATAACGAAATCTGATTTTGGGGGTTGACAAGTTCTGAAATTGACCCCTTCACACATGTTCTTATTTAAAATTTTAAGATAGTGTTGCGTTACTAACTCCAT
The DNA here is from genome assembly GCA_949752695.1 of Melanostoma scalare. Lineage (NCBI taxonomy): Eukaryota > Metazoa > Arthropoda > Insecta > Diptera > Syrphidae > Melanostoma > Melanostoma scalare. The sequence goes on along the minus strand of OX456985.1, from coordinate 168,616,315 downwards.
TTTATTATAAGAATGATAAGTAGTATTGTTGCACTTTAAAAAAAACTCAACAAATTTCTTTTGGTGCCAAAGTACAGTTTCGGCGAAAAGGTAGTTGATGTTATTGCATTTTTGTTGAGGTACCTACCATAAGTTTTTCAATCCTTACCCTTTTTGTGTGCAAATAACTGTTTGTATTGCATACGCTTTTGCATGCAACGACACTGTCAACGACATTCCTAAATTATTTTTAAATTCAGAGTGCTTAACGATTTAAAGGTTTTTCGTTGCATAAAATCTGATTTCAACAAGAAGATAGAAGAAGAAGATCTTGATAAGTTGTCAAGGTGGTGTACAAGTTACTCTCTTAATCTTAACATTTCAAAATATCAAAGTTTAACATTTTGTGATACATTTTAAGAAAGATCTTGCTGTAATTTTTGACGAGAAGCTGAACTTTACACGACACATAGATTTTTTAGTTGCTAAAGGAAATTCAATGTTAAGTTTTATTTTGCGTAACTCCAAAGAGTTTTCCGATCCACAGACTTTAAAATGTCTATATTGGAGTTCTAATTTGGAGTACTGCAACACAATTTGGGATCCCTCATATGCCGTTCATTCATTCCGAATTGAAAAATTCCAAAAAAACTATTTACGAGAATTGTTGTGAAAAGACTTAATTGGGACATAGATATAGATATGCCTTCTTATGAAACAAGATGTCAATTATTTGGTATTCTGCCTCTAAACTATCGAAGGAACTTCACTGCAATTATGTTTATTCGCGACATATTAACAGACCACACTGATTGTTCTCAAATTTTAGCTTTAATTAACTTCAATGTTCCTGTGAGAACGCTTGGAAACCCTGTACTTTTTAAAATACCTTTCCACAGAAATGTTTATGCTGCCAACGAACCATTATCAAGATGTCTAAGAGAAGCGAATTCTGTTTGCAATATAATTGATTTTAATTTGAGTAGAAATCTATTTAAATCAAAATTATTGTTAATTTTAAATAATTTTGTTGGTGGTAATGTTTAAAATTTAATGTTTAAAATTTATTATGTATCTAGTAATCACTAAATTATTGTAACTTTGTCTTATTAATTTTAAATTTTGTTAACTATAGCTGTGACTATTTTCTAGCATATCTTCTGCAACACTTGACTTTTCATCATTATATTTAGGTGGTGCAAAATGTTCTTTAAATCTATCTAGAATAGGTCTTCTTGTCTGTCCTATATATTCTATTCTTAATGATTACATCCGATTTTTGAAGTCGTTCAATTTTATTTTTAGGTCCCCCAATCAGATTTTTTATTTTGATTTGGCTGCACTCGCTCATACGTATATTATATATACTAAGTATTAGTTTTATTTTATACACTATTTCTGGATAGAAATAAAATTTTGAATATTTCTTTTCTTCATTTCTTTCATTCCTCATTAGATCTAAAGTTGTATAATTTCTCAAGTCCTGTTTTCTTCTATGTGCAATTGTTAAATCTATCAATTCTTCAGTATATCCATTAATTTTGGTTATATCTTTAATTTTTTGGATTTCTTTTATTTTTGTTTCTATAGTCATCGGAATGTTTAGAGCTCTAAAAATCATTGAGTGAAAAGCTTACATCTTATGTTCAAAGGAATGGAACGAGTCTGGTGTTATGTATTTCAGAGTATTCGTTGGTTTTCTGTACATTGATCAAATTCGAAATTGTCTCCATTCCTAGTTACACTTAAATCCAGAAAATTTAGTTTCCCTTCAATTTCTTCTTCATATGTAAGTTTTATTGATGGGTATTTAGTTCTATTTAATTTGTTAATGAACTGTCGGAGTTCATGTTTTTTGATTATCGCCCATATATATTCTACATATTGTAATGCACACCCAACATTTAACACCAATTTCCTAATCGAAATCAACCGAAAACACAAGCGGCAACTCTATAAGGTACATCTAATTAAAGGCGTTGTTTGTAAGTGAGTATGTGGAGTGTAGAATTATACCTGGAGGGGAAATGCTTGACAGCAAATGTGGAGACCATGTGGAACAAACTGGAACGCTCCTTTGTATATTAAAACTATAGTAACATCACGGAGGGGAAATCGATGGTATCGCCCCCTGTCGCCACCATTAAACGTACTACCTTCTCAATCGGAACAAGTTTATCGTAGAACCCTGCCAACATACTGTCAATACGTCATATATTATTGTTTTTTGTTAGGGCAGCTTTGCTTCGTAAATGTGTTAGCAATATTAAAGAGTGATGTGCGAGTGATGTGCTTTTTGATTCTAAATGATAAAAAGTTTTTTGTTTTGCATTTGGCGTGTCATGACATTGTTTGAAAATCATTTAAACACATTTGTTAATTGATGAATGAAATACCATCCACAACCATTAAAGCATCCGAAAAAATACCATCCACAGGCCTTAGTGAACAACCACAGCAAAATTTTCAGAACCGATAAAACCTTTAATGGAGACGTTGGTGGCGCTACCATCGATCTCCCCTCCGTGATGTTACTATAGTTTTAATATACAAAGACCAGAAGTCAGTTTTGATTATAGAGTGATAATGTTAAGAGTGAGTTAAAGTGATTATTGGTAGAGTTGAATCGAATAAAGTAGATACTGAATAAAAGTGGTAGCATTAAATTGAAAGGTAAAGTTTTATTTTTGCGAACTAAGCGCACGTTCTAGGAAAATTTACTTGATTTTTCAGTGTCTATATGCGACATAAATAAATTTGCTAGAAACGGGCTCATATGTGATCCCATACTGCAGCCAAATTTTTGTGATTTTTTTTTTTGGAAAAAGTAGTGTTTTTGATAAGATCAGCTCTATTTTCCCAATAGAAGTCACAACAATGCAGGGTGATAATCTATACTGGATCAAATCAAAATCAATTATATCGGCGGCGGCGTTTGTGGGAAAAGTTTATGAACAAAATTTAAGCAGAGAGAACTTACAGTAACTTACTAAAATCGCAAGAGATTGCCAATGCCTTTTCCAATCGAGTGTCCCTTCAATTATCCTTGAATCCCATGCCGCCAGCATTAAACATTGAAGACCAGTGGCAGCAATGCCAAGAAGCCATCAGAACCGCTGCCTCTGAGGTTCTGGGTTTCACTCGGCCATCAAAACGAAACCCATGGTTCAAAGAAGAATGTAGGCAGGCAAATACAGCCAAACAAAGAGCACGACAAATGCTTATGCAAAAACGAACGAGGGCTGCTTACGATCAGTATAACGAGATTTACAAGGAGAGAAGAAGGGAAGAACACCGACTTCTCAAAAAGAAAAAGAAGCAGCATGAGAAGCGCTCGTTTGAGGAAATAGAGAGGTGCCATGACAGGAACGAGATTCGGAAGTTTTACCAAAAGGTAGAAAGATCCTGCCAGGGTGGCAAACCCCGAACTCAAGCCTGTAAAGACCAGCAAGGAAACATAGTTATAGAGTCACAGTCGCTGCTGAGGATCTGGAAAGATCATTTCTGCAGACTGCTTAACGGCGATGAAGACACAAATTCCGCTGTCAGGCAGATTCCCCCATTCAGCTTGGACGATTATCAAGAATGCCGTCCTCCCGACCTAGAAGAGGTTAAGCTTGCCATATGCAAACTTAAATCAAATAAGACTGCAGGTGCAGATGGCCTTGATGCCGAACTTTTCAAGGCAGCTGGAGATCAGTTGGAAAGGAGCATGCACCAGCTGATCTGCATGATATGGTCGAAAGAAAGCATGCCCGATGAATGGAACCTCAGTATCGTATGCCCGATCCTAAAGAAGGGAGACCCTCACAATTGCGCCAATTACAGAGGGATAAGCCTCCTTAACGTCGCTTATAAGATCTTGTCTGCTGTAATATGTGAACGTCTGAAACCCCACGTCAACAACTTGATAGGTCCTTATCAATGTGGTTTTAGACCAGAGAAGTCCACAATAGACCAAATTTTCAAATTACGGCAGATCTTGAAAAAAACCCGAGAACATAATATCGATATTCACCATCTCTTTATCGATTTCAAGGCCGCGTATGACAGTACTTACAGAGACGAGCTGTATAGAGCCATGTCTAGTTTCGGCATCCCTGCAAAGCTCGTACGACTATGCAGGATGACTTTGGAGAATTCACGCTGCTCCGTCAAGGTCGGAAAAGAACTCACCGAGACCTTTGATGTCGAAAAAGGCTTTAGGCAAGGCGACAAACTGTCATGCGATTTCTTCAACATCATACTTGAACAGATTGTAAGAAACTCAAACGTCAACACCAGAGGAACAATCTTTCAAAAGTCTGTACAATTACTCGCCTATGCAGACGATATTGACGTAATGGGAAGAAAAAAGCGTGATGTCATAGGTGCTTTTGCGAGTATTGAAACAGAAGCGGCAAAAATGGGTTTGATGGTTAATGAGGGCAAAACGAAGTATATGCTGTCATCAAACAAGGACACAGAACATCGACGAATTGGACAAAACGTCACAATAGACAGACATAACTTCGAGGTAGTACAGAACTTCGTCTACCTAGGATCCGCTGTAGACACGGACAACGACATCAGTGCGGAGATCAAACGGAGAATAACTCTTGCCAACCGTTGCTTCTTTGGGTTAAGAAGGCAATTGAGAAACAAAACCCTCTCTAGAAAAACCAAGGTGACCTTGTATAAGACCTTAATCATCCCAGTCCTGCTGTACGGCGCGGAAGCATGGACCTTATCGAAAGCGGATGAGGAAACTCTTGGTCGTTTCGAAAGAAAAATTCTCCGAATGATCTTTGGTCCCGTATGCGAAGACAATGTGTGGAGAAGAAGATACAACAACGAGCTGTATGAGCTGTACCGCGACATGGGCATAGCCAGAAAAGTACGCATCGCGAGGCTACGATGGTTGGGCCATGTAGAGCGGATGGACCCAAACGCTCCGGCTCGTCGGGTGTTCGAAAGCACATTGCAGGGAAATCGCGGAAGGGGAAGACCTCGTCTTAGGTGGCGCAATCAAGTGGATGAAGACCTCAACCGACTTGGTGTGCGAAACTGGAGAGAGCTCGCCCGAGATCGAAATCGTTATAGAAGGATGTTGGTTGAGGCCCAGGTTCACCCCGAACTGTAATGCCCACCTAAGTAAGTAAGTAAGAACTTACAGTTTCCACATTTGTCAAATTCATCAAAAATTCTCCAAGACGATGTTATTTTATCATATTATGTCACTCACTTGGAAGCGCTACACAAAGATTTTACCAACTGGTTTGAGGATCTTTTGAATTAAGAAATTCCTCAGCGGATAATAAATCCGTGCAGCATGAAAGCCAAGGAAGAAGCAAATGTGATAATGCAGCAAGATTTGATCACCATCAAAGCTGACGAAGAGCAAAAGCTCAACGAAGGGTTTTTGCAGCGCAGCACTGAAATTCAAAATACTGCATTGTGGAAAATTGCTGAAAAATACCTCATCGCTTTTTCACAATCATATTTGGTGAAATCAAGGCTTATGTTTTGAAGTCAACGAACGCGGAGAACTAAGGCTGCAATTTAACAATATTAAACCAGATCTAGCTAGAATGGTAGTCATCAAATTAATAAATTAATAAATTATGAGTTACACTTTACGTTTATTGAATTTCATCATGCCTGTTTATTTTGTATGATTTAGAAGAGAAAATGAGGTTAAGCTAACTATCTTAACCAGCCACAAATTAAAGAATTATCATATTGGTAAGCAGGTAACGTTATTTCAAGACTCAGAAACCCAATTTCAAAAATTACTGTTAATTTTAAAGAAAATCCGTCAAGTGGTTCAGGCTGTGGATCCATATACTGACAGACAGATAAAAAGACAGACAAAACTAGAGCATTCCCATTTTTGTATTCTCTATCGTCATAATGCCATGATTTATTGTTATCTCAAAATTGTTTACCTATAAAAGTAAGTAGAAAAATAGAGACAGGATTTTTAAAGTAATTTGGCTATGGGGGTCTAGGGTATCAGTTCATTTTGGAAAAAGGGTCTCTTGCTCAAAATAGTTTAAGAATCCCTCATCTAGAGACCAATGTGGGATTGTCTCAACAAAGGCATGGTCATATCATGCAGAAGTGCGATATGACCTGCTCATCAGAATAAAAAACTTGGAAGATATCTTAAACTTTGTTTCATTTAAATTTACAAATATGTACGGCTTTGCTATCTGCATTATTTAAAAGACTTATGGTGAATTTCTTCATTTGGAGTAGACTCTCAGGTTGTGAATTTTTGGATCAACTTATTCGTATAAATTTCATCACTCAAAGTTCAGAGTAGACTTTCGGTTTTTGAAGCTAAAATTCATCACTTTACTAAAACTTGTTGTATATCTTCGCTCTTTTGCATCTCCCTTTTTCTTTCACTTCACTTTATTTTTTCGGTCTAAATGGACCAATGTGCGCATGATCAAGGATATGCGATTTGTATGGAGAAATAGTGACGAATATGGAGTCAAGCATTTCGAGTGATAGTTGGTGTGCACTAAGGAAGTGTCTTGAGTTCTGTGTCTTTTTTTTAAAGCCCTATACTACCTGTTGCAAGATAAAATACGGAACACAAAAAAAACATCAACTATATACTTTGCTAACCTTGAAGCTAACATAAGCAAAGATCCTACACCTCGACAAGAAGCACTTGACGTTGTGATTAGTGTGTCGGGAAGCCACCAATCTATAGGTGTGAATGAAAGTAAACATTTCTGTCAAACTGTTTTGCCATCACAAATTTTGTATTAAAGAACTTATCAACTAGTTTTTTTTTCAATGCGGCGGATCCACACTCAATTGGTTATTTCTCAAAGGATTCAGCCCAAAGGATTTGCTCCTACCCACAAAATTAAACTTTATAGAAATCAAGTCTAAGAATAAATTTTTTATAGTTTAAAGTAAACTGTCATGTGCCTTGTAGCTCGAATCTATCTTCATTTCCCAAAGGGACAATAACTCAAAATATTTGCTTTAGTGTAGCCTATCCCAAATCGCTCTTCGGTCAAAAGAACTAACACGAATGACACAAAAACACATTTTCCTAGTATAATATTGCGCACGACACATTGGTACTCGTATAACTGTAAAGTTGAAGTTATTTCGGTTTCGCATCAGAGTTTCTCCGCCAGGGAATAATCTTTATAATTACCCAGATTCTACGCACATAAACCAACACCAGGATTCTTAATGGCATTCACAATAAGCCCCGAAAGATTCTTGTCGCAATCATAAAGATAGTTTTAATATCTCCAAATGCCTTCTGCCAAAACCACACGAACAACTGACAATAGACAAACTTATTTGACTTTTATGTCGGGATCGGGGTCGGTTTGTTCATTCGGTACGGTAGTGTTTACTGCCTGGTTTCTTGGTATTCTATTTCTATTGCTTCATCTAGGGGATTACTTTTCCTTTCTCGAAATTGAAACGACTACGAAAATGAGAATGGTATATCGGATACATACAATCAGCCGTGTAACAACGAGACAGTCACCCTCAAAGTGATATTTCCCCTAAGAGCCCCCTACACATATGCTACAACAATTTTTAGGACAGGTTTGTTAGAACTCGAAAGTTCTATTATGATCTGTCAAAAAGGTTAACGTGTGCTGTGACCAAAAGCTGACTTGTTATTATAAAACCAATATTGTTTTCCATAGAAATCGTTTCAAAGGAAAATTCTCGTTTTCAAATTGAAAGTAGAAAATTCCTTAAGGGACGTAAAATGAAAAGAAGGAGTCTTGCCCGACAAAGCGCTACGTATTACGTGAGAATGACCTGGGATGCTTTTGTTTTTAAGAGAAAATGGAATAATTGCTGTAGGATTAAAAAGCAGACGAGATTTAATGAAAATTTTACTTGCATATGTCATAATAAAATAATGTGCCTCTGCAATTTCGTAATTGAGACGCTCTGAACGTCTTTCTTATATGTGACATGGCACTGTAAGTGTTGTGTGATACCTACACTCTCATTAGTTTAATGATTGAACAACTTTGAATGTGAGTAGGGAATATTCTATTCATTGGTTGATTTCAACTCAGGTCATTGTGACACGAGTGAATTAAGAAAATTGTATCTTAAATGGCCTTAGGCAAATAACTGATGGTGCTTAGGGTGTTGCCTTTATTTGGATTCCTTAGATCCTTCAGGAACAAGCTATAATTTGCCAGATTCGAAAGGGCTTCACACTATACAGCTTCGCCCAAAATGACATGGTGAGCACGATTTGTTTGTTTTTGTTTGTTTGAAAGGACATTAAAACAGGTGTTGACGAATCATCAGCATAAGAATTGACAATTAAATAAATAAGAAGAGTTTTATATTAAGCATTTATTGATGGCAACAACGCTCCTGGCCGATGCTATGGTTGATTATGTCCTTGAATTTGTAAAATTAAGATTTTGATTCTGATCCTCGTTCAGACGACAAAAATCATATGGGTTTGTGTGCTTGTGTAGGCACACAATATACAGGATGTCCCGTAATTCGTGTTACATACTTTAGGAAGTGATTCTTGGTTTTGTTTGCGGAGCTAAATCTTGTTGTAAGTAGTACACGCTTCCCGCATCTCAAAATTCATAAAGAGACATGGCGATCCCCAGATCAATTAACCGTCAACCAAATTGACCATGTTGCGATCGACGCAAGGCACTCTTCCAGTGTGTTAGATGTCCGAACTTTCCGAGGGGCCAACTTTGACTCGGACCACTACCTTGTTGTAGCCAAGGTACGAATGAGGATATCTTGTTCACGACCTGCACGAACTAACGCTGTGAAGAGATATGACGTCGGAAAGCTACAATCGCAAGAGATTGGCAATGCCTTTTCCAATCGAGTGTCCCTTCAATTATCCTTGAATCCCATGCCGCCAGCATTAAGCATTGAAGACCAGTGGCAGAAGAAGCCATAAGAACCGCTGCCTCTGAGGTTCTGGGTTTCACTCGGCCAACAAAACGAAACCCATGGTTCGATGAAGAATGCAGGCAGGCAAATGCAGCCAAACAAAAAGCACGACAAATGCTGATGCAAAAACGAACAACGGCTGCTTACGATCTGTATAACGAGATCTACAAGGAGAGAAGAAGAGAGGAACACCGACTTCTCAAAAAGAAAAAGAAGCAGCATGAGAAGCGCTCGTTTGAGGAAATAGAGATTCCATGGCAGGAACGAGATTCGGAAGTTTTACCAAAAGGTAGAAAGATCCTGCCAGGGTGGCAAACCCCGAACTCAAGCCTGTAAAGACAAGTCGCTACTGAGGATCTGGAAAGATCACTTCTGCAGACTGCTTAACGGCGATGAGGACACAAATTCCGCTGTCAGGCAGATTGCCCCATTCAGCTTGGACGATGATCAAGAATGCCGTCCTCCCGACCTAGAGGAGGTTAAGCTTGCCATATGCAAACTTAAATCAAATAAGACTGCAGGTGCAGATGGCCTTGATGCCGAACTTTTCAAGGCAACTGGAGACCAGTTGGAATCTTTTCCACCAGCTGATCTGCATGATATGGTCGGAAGAAAGCATGCCCGATGAATGGAATCTCAGTATCGTATGCCCGATCCTAAAGAAGGGAGACCCTCACAATTGCGCCAATTACACAGGGATAAGCCTCATTAACGTCGCTTATAAGATCTTGTCTGCTGTAATATGTGAACGTCTGAAACCCCACGTCAACAACTTGATAGGTCCTTATCAATGTGGTTTTAGACCAGAGAAGTCCACAATAGACCAAATTTTCACATCATGGCAGATCTTGGAAAAAACCCGAGAATATAATATCGATATGCACCATCTCTTAATCGACTTCAAGGCCGCGTATGAAAGTATGTACAGAGACGAGCTGTACAGAGCCATGTCTAGTTTCGGAATCCCTGCAAAACTTTTTATGACTTTGGAGAATTCACGCTGCTCCGTCAAGGTCGGTAAAAAACTCACCGAGACCTTTGATGTCGAAAAAGGCTTTAGGCAAGGCGACAAGCTGTCATGCGATTTCTTCAACATCATACTTGAACAGATAGAAACTCAAACGTCAACATCAGAGGAACAATCTTTAAAAAGTTTGTACAATTACTCGCCTACGCAAACGATATTGACGTAATGGAAAGAAAAAAGCGTGATGTCATTGGTGCTTTTGCGAGTATTGAGAAAGAAGCGTCAAAAATGGGTCGGATAATTGTTTTCCCCAGGTAGCGCTGGGAAGGTTTTTGAAAATTTCAATTTTTTTCTTTTCGGGAATAGTTCGAAGCGTTTTTGTTGAATAAAAAATCGGCGCTTCTTGTCATTATCAAACAAAATAAACTAACATATTCTCTGAAGCATTACTTATTCTTTTGCGCGAAGAGCTTTCATGTCCTCCGATAGTGCAAAAAAAAGAAAAATTAAAAAGCGCGTGTTTTTGAAGCGGTTTGAGCCTTTTTATCATCGTATCGGTGCACATCATCGGTGAAAATGCTGTACGCATGATCGTCTTGCAAAGACCACTTCTTTTTAATTTGGAAATGGTCTTGTGTGAACATCTCATAATGAAAATATCAAGATTAGGAAATTGCATTAATGATGAAGAGCGTAAGTGTGCACATATGAGCTTGCTCTAAGCTCAGTACCGCTTAAGTCTCTGAGATGCAAAAAAAAAAAAAAAAGTCCGTTGGAAGCGGAAATCGAAATGCTAGGAAAGGCCCAGAACACACAAAGCATGTTGTTCTTGAAATTTGGTGAACGAGGCAATAACGTATTTACGTGTTCGTTTGTTTAGACCAAAGAAGCTTACTCTGTAGGATTACTTTCTAGTGTTTGTTTGACAGTGCTTTAGTAGTTCATAACGACTTGTTCAGACTAAGGAAGCTTGCTATCTAGGATTACTGCGAGATGTTTGACTTCATGGAGAGGGATTATAGACGCTTTCAAGTGCGAGCTATCACCTGGGTCAAACCAGTCAATTGTCCGTGTTTGTGAACAGAACAACCTCGATCAGCTCTTATTCACTCCTGTTGTAACAAATCACTATTCTATTCGTTAACATTGCCTAAATCCACAAGACTAATGATTCGTCCACAACATGTTCTCTGGCAGCGTTGCACAAGCCACTAAAGCTTTCGTTGTCGAAAGCACCCTCTATTAAAAAATAAATAGGGTGGCGCTACAGAGCAAGGAGCCCCTGGGCCTAGAGCGTTTCTCACAACCATGCCTTCTGAGGGAATGGAGGGGACCTACAATTTTTTGCCGGTTCCGAACGGCTAATCGAGAAAGCGCTTTTCATGGCAATGAATACTAACGGAGGACTTGGCAATTCCTCGCGAAAGGCGATACCCGGGAAAAAACATTTTTGCCTCTGTTGGGATTCGAACCACGAACCTCTGGATTAATAGGCGGACATGCTGTCCATCACACCACGGGTACCACGAAAGCACCCTCTACATCGTTAAAAATGCTCAACGCAAAATTCTTTTTATCAAGAGCACATTCTTGCTAACTAGGTTTTGAAGTGTGGTCTCACAAAATTTAAAGAGTTGGTAAGTATGTTGGCTCTTGTGTAAAAAAATCTCAGGCATTCTTTCTTTCGTTTTAAACAGGAATGAGGTTAAGTGATGGAGCTAAGAATAGTTTTGTATACCAATTCTCGGTATGAAAGTCACTCTTTCACTAGGCAGAAGGGTAAGGACATAATACACCTTAAGGCTATAGACTGTCAGTGAAAATATTTTTCAAAGTAAGCAGAAATAGATTAATACTTTCGTGCAACACAACAACTGGATAGATACCGTCAGTTTCAGCTTTCAGGTGACTTGAAACTGTCAAGAGGATGCCACTGCATACTTGATTCATATTTGTCGGTAGCAACTTACGATGACATGTGGCAGTTGCATCGAATGGATTTATCGGGTTTCACCATATCTGAGAGCAATAGATTTTTGCGAGCCGATTGATATTTGGTTCCCTATGGTAGTATAAGACTAAGTCATTACTACCATAGGTGACTAAGTCATTGCATTTAACTCGGTAAAGGAACGGTTTCGACTACCTGAATATTTCCAATCTGTTGAGCCTGCTTCTTTTCAGGGCTATATTAATAGTCTCACAATGTCTTTCGATGTTTTAACAGAATTTTTTGTAAAACGTATTCTCTGACCTTTCGAAATCCTTGTGTTTTGACGTACAGATTCCAGTAAACATCTAATTAAGTCCTAAGCAACCGGTTTTTGAAGACTTCTGGATTCCCTGCGAAGCATCGGTATTACAGTGTTCCAACATGGAACCGAAGATCTGCTAGCTAATGGTCTAGCTGCCAGGTCACAGCTATCTTTAAGGAACCGATCAACTACAAAACCGCATTCTGGACTTCTCTTTTGTTGAGAATAAAGATATTTATTTATATTGATATTGTCGAGCTCATAAGTGAAGATTGTTCATATTTTTTTTTTTTTTTTGGGATTGCATGTACTGTTGTCCGATTGTGACACGCCCGGCAGAACTTTCCAACTTTCTCTGCGGCATTTATGGTAGACAATATCAAGTCAATTACTTCATGTCTTCTGTCATAAGAAAGGTTGGCCTGTTGTCAGCATTTTTAAAGTCCAAATCAAAGGACAGGATGAAGCTTAGAAGATAGTTGCTTCACATTTGTTGCATTTGGTACTGCCAAACAAGGTTTTGAGTGTTACCATCGCAAACACACAATAAGCTCCAGCTTCCTAGTTCCACAAAACTAAACCAGTGGCAGCCTGTCAAGTGGCAGGGGCAAAAATAATATCCGAACAAGGAAGTAAGCTGACGCAACGACGACAGTTTACCACCGACCGTTCGTTTCATAGCTTACAGTCCCCGCATGCGAATCTTAAAAGCTATATTGAACAAGTTTAGTAGCTGGAAAGGAGCTCGATGTGATACAGCTAATCCAGAGAAATCGAGACCATTCATGATAGAGCGTATTGAACCTTCGCAACCTCTCAAGACCTAGAACTCGGCCTTTCCAGCCCCATGACTCCTATACGAGGATAGTTTTTGTATTAAAGACGTAAAGCCTTCAACACAGGAATGCACTAGCAGCCTTAAAATTTTGTAAATTGATCTGAATGAATATCATAGATTAATACTATTTCATCCGCACCCATCAGAATTGATTATAGACACATGAGCTTCATCCTCTCCCACAATAAATTAAAATTCGCTTACACTATCCTGATTCTTGCTTTCTTGGTAACAATACGCTGTACCTTATTAACCGGGATAAAACAAATGGCTCGCGTATAGCGTTAATACCGACGCCTTAGCTCTATACGATCATGTTTTGTGTGATCAAATCCAGACCGAATATAAAAAGTGGAATCATATTCGATTGCATTATAGGATTTTTTCTTCTAAAAAAGTTTGTTCTTCTCCGACTTGATTTTCACAGACAAATTGAACACATTCGTCAAAAAATATTACGATACCCTGTATTGAATTTAAGCAGAAGGAACAAAAGACGCAAGCAGAAAATGAACACACTTTCAAAAATTTGAATAATTATCATGCCGTTGAAATGAACTGACTTAAGATGCCTCCATCTTCAGACATAAATTAAGTTAAGGCAAAGATGGAAACCACGATGCTTGCAAAATTGTTTTTATACACATAAATTGCAATTAAGGATTCCAGGCACGCAATTTGGACGACAACGATGACGAGGATGACAAGGACATCACACAATATGACTTTAGATCTATCGACAACAATGGCGGGGGTTAAGTCAACCGAAAACCAACCCACAGTTTGAAAAGGAGCATATTTTCATTCTTCAGAACTGTCAGCTCATAAAAGAGTTGTTGGTTTATTTTCTTCATTTCATTCCTTTTTTTTCTTTGCAAATGCAAAGGCAGAGCAAGTTGTGACCACAAACCAGGAAAATCATCGTATTAGGGCTTAATACTTTTTGTTTGCGCGTGAAAAAGGCTTGCCTTTTGAATTTAAAAAAAAGGGAAAATAGTCCTTATTTTCCTTCGACGAACCCTTATCGAACGTTTAAGTCTTGAAATTAAATGTGTGTATAGGTTTGTGAATTGAAATGAGATTCTGATGAAAAATTGGTTTGCTTAAAGTCGGATAGCCCGTGAAACTCAAAGATTCATAATTGAGAAAAAATAAAAAGTAATCGAACTCATAATTTCTTTTGAAACTCTTATTGGTGGTTAAAAATGAGAAGTGAAAAAGAAACATGTTTTCAAACTTTTACCGAGATAAGCCAAATACAGCCATTCACTCAACACAATGCTTTTATTTTGTATTGTATTTATTGTATTTATTACTTGCGGCGTACCCCACTATAGTGTGAAGCAGAAAAGTGGGAGAGTTGTTATCGCTTCTAGATCACTACTCGTAACACCGGAAATGGAAAGAAGAAGTATTTATTGTATTTATTATAATAATATTCATAGTGCATATAAGATATACAAGTATTTCTTTTGAGTTGCACATGCTTAAATTGTATTACAGAGCTTCATACTAATATTTATATTATACAATTGAAAAATTCATAAAGTCTTATGTTTTTAGACAGGAAAGAACTGTAATAGTAAAAGAAAAAGAAAGATAGAAAAAAGAAAAAGAAAAAGTTTCTCTCTAGAGGATGGATAAAAGATTTAAATTTTTAGTTTGATTCAACAATAAATTTTAGAACTTCTTTTGCGAAAACATTGGTGTTGGTTATTAGTTTTAAGTTATGAGGAATTTGATTCCATAGTTGAGAAGCATAAACAAAGAATTGCCTTGAACTGATTAAATATTTATAGCGCGGTATAATAATTTGCAATGTTCGATTACTTCTTGAGAACGTTATTTTATCTAAAAGATATTTATGTTCCTTAAGATGTATTATTCTTTGCAATAATAACAAGGTTCTATACTTCAAAAGACCTGACAACGAGCAACCAGCAATTTGAACTGTGAATTCGGTAATGTGATCACCTCTTTTCAGACCAAAAATAAATCTCGCGCAGCTATTATAAGCAACGGTTAGTTTTCTTCTGGACTCATGGTCCATATTAGAGAATAGCTCGCAACAATAAGTTAAAATAGGCAAAATAAATGATCTCACTAATTTTAGTTTAACTTCGGTTGGTAAATATTTAGCTGTTGGACATAGGCCTCGTAAAGCACCATACATTTTTGAAACCGTCTTATTAATATGTGTGTCCCAATTCAAATTATAATTAAAATATACCCCGAGATTCTTCACTGTCTCTACATATTCTATTGGTATATGATTGAGAAACAAAGAAGGACATTGAGTTTGACATTTATTACGACATAAAATCATTGCTTTTGTTTTTGACGTGTTGAGGTTAAGAGCATTATCAATAGTTCAGGCAAAGATTTTACACAATTCTTGATTCATTTGAATGGTTTCTTGAGTCATAACAGATTTTGAAAACATTTTATAAATTTGAACATCGTCTGCGTAGATGTGATATTCAAAGTCAGACAAACATTCGACTATGTCGTTTATAAAACATGAAAACCTAGTAATGAGCCCTGTGGAACACCCAACGGGACTCTTAAACAACTTGAGCACTTTTGATTGTGATACACAAACTGGGATCTGTCTGAAAGATATGAATTGATCATATTGCACAGCGAGTTCTCAAATGAAAATTTGGATTTGAGTTTGAGAAGTAAAAGATTATGATCAACGCTATCAAATGCTCTAGAAAAATTCAAAAAAACAATTAATCCCATCATACCCTTGTCAAACCCAGTTCGAATATCATCGCAGACCTTAACCAATGACGTAGTGCAGTTGTGTTTTGCACGAAAACCAGATTGGTGGTTAACAATTAGTTTGTTATCATTCAAAAATTTTGTTATCTGGTGGCTTACAATTTTTTCAAAAACTTTGCTGAAAAATGATAGTATAGCAACAGGACGGTATTCAACTTTATTACCTTTCGATGGCTTAGGTATAGGGGTATGATTTTATCAACTTTCCAGAGATTTGGAAAAACAGAGGTAGTGATAATTGTATTGAAAATGTGCGTTATCTGGTTTAGCAAAAATGGTAATAAGATTTTTATGAATTCTGGTTGAATATTATCCGAACCTGCGGCTTTTGAACTAATTTTGAGAAGCTCATTACCTACTAACCAAATATCAACACAATTCAGTGATAATGAATTTCTAATGCTGTTATTTTCATTTACGAATGATAAATCATTTGCAATGTTGGATTGTGGTAAGACGAATTTTTTATTTAATTCTTCTATATTAATTTCATCTACGATTTCTTGCTTGTTACGACTTATTCCAGTTTGTCGAATATTTCTCCAAAAAGTAGAACTTGAGTCACTGGATTTGAATTTGTTTTGAAAAAAGATTCTTTTGCTTTTCTTTATTAAGGAAGTAACAGCATTACGAGCGATCTTGAATTCATTATAAATTGTAGAGCACTTATACCTTCTCCATCTAGCATATAACAGATCACGATCTCTTATAAGATTCTTCACTTGAAGCGTCATCCATGGCAAATTCTTTTTGTTTAATGTCTTATGTTTAATCTTAACATGAGAATCGAAAAGAACATAAATATTTGAGTTAAAATATTCAACCTGTTTATTCTTGTAAAATAAATATGTGACCAATCAACAGATCGAGCATCGTTAAACAAGAGTTCTAAATGAAAATTTGAGTAATCAAAATATTTTAACTTCGCTCCAGCTTCATGAGAAAAAAGAACGTCAAGTGACAAGAAAATTAAATCATGGTGTGAAAAAGCAGGTGCCAGAACTTGATCATAAAGCTGAACCAAATTAGGATCCGAAACAATAAAAACATCCAATAAAGATGGTGCACAGTTTGGTCTAAAGTGAGTAGGGACGTTCTTGTTAACAAAGCTCAACTTAAAGGAATTTACCATGTCAATAAAGTCATTGTTTTTTTTATCCAACAGATTGAGATTGAGGTCACCACAGATTAAAATATCAGTGTACCTAGGAACTAACTCCTCCAAAAGACATCTTATAAGGTTAAGATGGGCATTGTCTGGTGCCATATAAATGCAACCAACCAGCAGCTTACCACGTTCACAATCAACTTCAATAAACAAATATTCAGTAGGTTCATTGCATAGAGATTTTTTAACAATTCTAAAGTTATAATATGAACTTCTGATAAAAATAGCTGCACCACCTTTGTTGGCCCAAACTGGAAAACAAAGTGTTGGCATTCCTGGTGGATGGAATTGCAATAGTAATTTAAGAATTTAGCTGAGTTTCTTTGAGGGACAAAGCAGAACTACCTCCTTGAGCCTTGCCTTACGGTCATACCTGCACAACAGGTTTCAACCAGACAACGACACCACAGCGTATCGAGCTGTGTCCTGCACAAGCTCTCCATACAATCTGCGGTCATAAAAGGTGTTTTTTTAGACGAGAAGTTTTCGACATGGCAATGCTTTTTTTCAAGTTAGTGGTTTTGATAGCTGTGACTTAATTTATGCTCAGTTTGATTTGCCACTTTTACTCCGAGAAAAAGTCTGCAAATAGAGCAAATTTACTACCAAAATCAAGGTTCAGTTCGCGTGATGCATCGCGCGCTGGGTCCAATATCTGGTCTGGTTGACATAATCGCCCAGCACAGTCATTGGTTCCAGCAACTATGGATCGGATTCGCACCACGTTTACTCTAGTGAATGATGCGCATCCTCATAGCCGCCATACAGTGTCCACCGAAGGTGTTATTGCTGTTGAAAAGCAGATTATCGAAGAAAACCCGAAAAGGTCCATCTGCAATGGACTTTATGGAAGATTTTGCGAAGAAATTTGGTTTGCTACCTTACAAAATCCATCTTGTACAAGAATTGAGAACCATCAAGCGCCCAAAAAGGAGATGGCCACCGTTCCTCATTTTCGTAAGAAAGTTTTGCTCAGCGATGAAGCTTACATACTTTTGGTTGAATGGGTACGTTAATAACCAAATTGTTTTTATTTGGAGTCATGATAATCCATGAGCCATGGTTGGGACGCCCGCCGACCGTTACATCCTTAAAAAGTCATTGTTTGGTGTGTGCTTTATGGTAGAGGGAGCCACTGGTTCATATTTCTTCAAAAATTAAGCCGGCCCTATTGTTATTATCAATGGGGAACGATAAGGAGGCATAATTATTGACTATTTCGACTTGCGAGCTTAGTTATATACGAGTCCAAATGTAGGGAGATGTAGTGATTTTTAATATAAGCCCAAGTTTCCATCTTCTCTTTATAACTTTCTACAAAGTCTGTCAAAATAAGTACTTCATCATTTCAACCGCTATTTTGTTAAATGAAAAACCTGCCTAAGGAGTCAACAGGTCCCTATTGTTCCATCATAAAAATCCATTGACATGGCCATTGCTTGCAGCCAATTACTTTAAGTTCGCGTAAGGCCACACAAGTAACATTCCCAAGACACGACTATTGCATTACAACAAAACAGAATTTCCCACAAATACAAATACAAATATAATAACATGATCCACCGTCTCAGCGCAGCAAATCCTGGGTGCTGCTGTCCCGACTCCCGACTGAATGCAATGGCAAATTGTTTGCACAAAGCTATTGCTGCTAACTGTGTTCCAAACGAAAGTCACTTTAGTTTCTTCTAAGGAGACCGAAGATGAACTTCTTGTTAAAGGAAGTAAAGCATTGCCAAGTGTTGCCAAATGGATGTGCGCTTTATCTTTAATTACCTCTTAAGATTGTTGTTCAGGAAAGGAAACACAAGTTCACATTTCCATGTGAATTTGCAAAGCATGTCATATTCGCTTACTCTTCCAGTAAAAGGAGAGAAAACATCGCGATTGTATTTCATCGTAAACTACTCTTAAATTGCCTACAGAGCCAGTTGGTAACACTGTTCTGATTCTTCTATGGGACTGCACAGATAACAAAATACATACATATAAATCTGAGTAGGTGCTTATACACATCCGTATATTAAGCGTTATTCTTATATGCTTCATTCCATAACACACTTGAGTTTGGATCTTTCAGTAAAGTGAAAAATAATTTGACCCGCCAAGCAAGTGGATTTAGTGGTGCGGAACTCCTTTCAAGTGAAAAATTTAAGAAGGAACTGTAAGGGTTGGTGTCGTCGGGTTTTGTGGTGGCAAAAAAATGCAGACAAGCAAAAGCAACCGGGAAAGCCTGGGAGATGACACTGCGAGAAAACAAAAAAACGACGACGAGTTTGTGAAAGAAAGTGCTAGAAAAAGAAAATTAAATTTACAGTCATATGAGCTAAAGCTGTTAAGTGCTATAGAACGGTCCATTGGTCTTAAAGATCAACGATAGTCTCTAAAGAGTGCGGGATTGGATAAAAGTGGTTGTTCGTGTTTGTTTGAGGCTGCTGTTGGATGACGATACATGTACAATACAAGTACATAATGCACCAACTATCTAAACACCCATCTTTCGTTTCATAAGAAAAATATTAATGTGTCAGGTCAAGATGAACGAGTGGTTCATGGCTATAATGGGGAAAGTATCGTTTGGTAGCGTTAGCTAAGTGGCACTTCTGAATAAAATGGATAATATGTTTAAAAGTTAATTTATAGTGCACTCTGTTCTTGCCGGTGATTGCTTATTTTTTTAAAATAAAGTTTTTAATGGGAGGGGAAGGCGGTGGCTGTTACACATGACTATTCAGTAAGGGATGTCAATTGAAAGATCGTATAAAATAAATAAATAAATAGGGTGGCGCAACAGACCGAGGAGCGCTTGAGCCTAGCGCATTTCTCACAACCATGCCTTGTGAGGGAATGGAGTGGTACCCGTGGCGTGATGGTTAGCATGTCCACCTACTAACCCAGAGGTTCGAGGTTCGAATTCCAGCAGAGGCAAAAATGTTTTTTCACGGGTATCGCCTTTCGCGAGGAATTGGCAAGTCCTCCGTTAGTAGATTCATTGCCATGAAAAGCACTGAAAGATCGTAAAGGAGGAGGAAATAGCAACACACTCAAAGAAATATGCACATTCGCCAAAACCAACAGACATTTTGAACCAAAACTGTTTTTTTTTTTTTAAGTGAAACTTCTTACCCAATGTCCTAATTGGCAGCCATCGCGCGAACAACGAGCGACGGCGACGGCCGCTGCATCGGACGATTAAAATATCAAACAACAATAACCCTATTGTGTGTCCTTATTAACGCAGGAAAGCGATCGCGCGATGTGGTAGCACGGTCGCAAATGTTTGTTTCATGATCGTTCATGCTTTATCATTAAAGCTTTTCATAAAATTCAAAGTGTATACTCATGCGACCGTCGCTACGATAAGTAGTCTGGTTGCTTCAAATCAACCAATTTGATTTTCGTCGCGTTGCTCTTAGCAAATAGCAAGGGAAAATGGAATTCGAAGACAATTTAACTAGTGAAATTTATTTGAATCCCATTTTATGTATGTAACTAACAGACACGCCCGGCGGAGCTCGGTCCTACTTCGACCTAGTGTATAGTCATAGTCTCTGCTCTCAATATTTGAATAAGAAAAAGAAACATTCAATGTTGAAATAATTCAGGAAATCTGTTTAGCGCTCGGTGCTAGGCTCTAAAACGTGGGCTTGTGAGGTTCTGGCATATTGACGTTCAACTCGCTGAAAGCATTCGGTGTTAGACTCCGAAAAGCAAGCTCGTGATGTTCTGGCATTTTGATATTAATGTCGCTGAAAACGCTTGGTAGTAGACACCGATACGCGAGCTTGTGAATTTCTTTTAATTTGATTGGCAAAACGTTTTGAACGTTTAGTAATAGACTCTATAGCTCGAGACTGCGAAGTATACTCCATTTGAATTGTAAGGCGATTGTCTGTTCCTATTGAAGACTTTCTAATTGCGATGTATTTTGGTTGTTTTTGCTGTTGGCACATTTTTTGAAAGCCGTGATCTTCTTATTTAGGCATACTTACTGTTTATTTCAAAAAGTTTTTTGAAAAAGGTCATAGGAAATTGCCGGTTATTGCGGAATGGAGTGTAAGTAAGACGAAGGGCAGGGTAGACTGAATTTTTAACACAGAATCTTATTTATTTCACACTTTGTTATTTGCTTATTTTTGAGGTGAGGTGATAACTAAGAAAAACACTTTCGTAGTGACTGTTCAATCTTTAATTCCTTTGAACTATAAAAACAGGCGTATTTCTTAAAAGTAATGTTTTATTTTAAAATATAGTCCACCCGGCTATCTGCTTTTATATACAGGGTGTTCCGTAATTCGTGTAACATACTTTCTGAAATGATTCTTGGTCATATTCTAAGAAAAAAATTGTAGCACAGTAAAGTCCGTTTCTCAACTTTGACATCACTCTTTGACAATTTAAAAAAAAGGCTAACTTTGGTGTTTCCTGACCTGTGTTAAACTCGATTTCTCTGTCAATACTGATGGTAGAGACCGAATTTTAGACTTAATTTCTTGCAGAAATAATAATCTTTAAAACTGTATTGAAATTGCTCTCCTACAGGCTTAGGGTTGTCAGACTTTCAATTTTAAATGTTTTCCAAATTTTCTTCCCCTAACAAAGTTTTGACATTGATGTCATTTTTTTGCGACAAAATATTATCAAGCGACAGTTTTTTTTTTAAACTACGCACACGACCATTCAGTAGGGAACCGACCGCGCGAGTGAGCCGTACCTCCCGTACCTCCGTGCTCAAATCGGTGCAGTAGTTTCGGAGCCTATTCGAGATAAGACAAACAAACAAACAATTAAACCTTTTCTCTTTAAAATATTAGTAAGATTATTAGCTATCGGAGTTTTGGTAAGGAACTCAATTTTTTATTTTTTTGAAAACTAAATATAGCCTATGTCACTCAGGGATAGTGTAGCTTTCCAACGGTGAAAGAATTTTTCAAATCGGTGCAGTAGTTTCGGAGCCTATTCGAGACAAACAATCAAACAATCAAACATTTCCTCTTTATAATATTAGTAAGATAAGATGTGTATATTGGTAAAAATATCTTGTTGGCTTCGCAGCTTTGGGTACAAGTGGTGGAACTTACCAAATCTCAACCGGCTTTTATGCATATATTTTATTTCACGTTTTTGTATTTTTTTTATAATTGAGAGTTTGCAGCCTGGTCGCGCGATCTTATGAGCACCTTGCGACTGGTATTAGGACACTCATTATGGTAGCACTACCAACAAGCAACGCGACCGACCGAAGTTCATCGATCAATCGCGCGACGCAACTCCAATTAGGACATAGCCTTATGTGACTTGCAAACATGAAAGCGTAATACGTTTAACACGGAATATTATCGATTGCATACTTTTTGGCACTGCTCTCAATTTGTTGCCTTAACCCTTAACAGTTGTATTAATGACGCGTCATTCTTGAAACTAGTTCTTTGTTCTTTCTTTTGGACGAAGAGAACCATCCAGGAGCGTCCAGAAGCATTCTCAAACCGTTCCATCTTCCATTGGTGCAAAAATATCGATTCTCATAATTCTGAGGAGTGACAGCCGCTTCTCGATTTGAAGTGAAAATCGGCTCAAGAAGCACTAACACATGTTACTCAAATGTCAAAAAGAAAAGTTTCTTCAAGGACTACTTTTTAAGAGCCATAGGTGTTTCACTCACACAAAGGAAATAACGTTAAACTGAACAGAAACAATTTTGGGTGATCCATTGGTTTTTAAAATGAGTGCTTCCCTGAGTGAAACCAATGGAAAGCGACATTAGTTTTCAATTTGTGCCGTGTGTGTGAAAATCGTGTCTGTGCTTGCAAAATTAATTTCAATTGCTTCATTGAAAGTAGTGTTGTGTTTTCTCAAATTTAGTGGATTGTAAAAAATGATTAAAAACAATCCTACGAACAATACCACGGATTTGAGGTTATGTCAAGGTAGAAGGTACATCTCTTGTGAATATCAATTGATTGTCAGGTTTTCTCTTTTGAAATTACATTATGAATGCATTCACATACATTATTAATACATATATATTTTCCATGGCGAGGCGACGAGGCATGAGACAACTACAATACAAGCACTTCCACTGGTTCAAGAGATCCACGAGAGAGAAATGCACAATATTACCGTGATCACAGAACACAGAAGCGACCGGAGCAGGAAAAAGAGTCATTGAATAGAACTAGTAATCCTACTACGACTGCTTATTCTTCTACAATTAACGTCGCAGGATCAGTAACATCGAAGAAAAGGAAATCAGCCGCGGAATACAAGACAGAGTAGCGAGCTCGTAAAATAGCCAAACGTGACAATGTAGATACGCATTGATTCGCCAGTGGCAATTCCATCAACATCGACGAGCGGATTTACTACCACTCATCAATCAACAATATCAATCAATCAATAATATCAATGCAGCCATGAGAGATATTAAATTATTTATTGCAAAATCTTTACTGCCACTAACCACTGCAGGCTCACAAGCTTTGGCAGACGTTACTTACTGGTGAAGAAATTGATTATTGTGATCGGCCTGTGATCCTTGAAGGAGATTTTAATGTGAATTTCTCGTTACCTGAAGCTGAAACATTATTAACCTTCCTTAAAGACAAATTAGGATTGGAAATGATGAATGGTAGGAAAGATCCAACAACCAAAAGGGGGAACTACCATTGATGCAGTTTTTGCAAGAAATATTGAAAAAATAGAACTCAAACATTTCGTATCTTACTTTAGTTATCATAATCCCATTGTAAATGTTATAGTTTTAGATATTTCTCCACTGGAAAATGATAGTTAAAAGATGCGATCAGTTGTAAATTGTAAGCAATGTTAGTAAAGTTTGTCTTAAAGAAACAATATGAGTTCACTAAAAATCAATTTCTACCCCTTCCTATTTTCATTTCCACATTAGGAAGTTCACTTCTCCCGCGCGGAGGGATTCCACGTAGGTACTATTTTTTTTTTTTAATTTTTAGACCGAAAGCCTTTGAATAAAATTCTTCAACGAGACATTTATAAATCAACAAAGACAATAACTGTAGTGTAAAATAGGAAACGCCATACTTTTCTTGAGCTTTTGTTCTAAAACAACTTTTCTTCTTTATTTGTTCCATCTTTACGAGCATAATGATCTCGAAGGGATTACAGAGGCCTTCTATTTAAAAACAACTTGAACATGTCAAAATGTAAAATTTTGGAAATTAGTTAGTTCTGCTAATCATAAAATATCAACAGTTTTGGGCCCAGGTTAACCCCGGACTGTAATGCCCACCTAAGTACATAAGTATGTACATAATTTGAAAAACTTTATTCCTCACAGAACGATGTGTAGGTATAGGTATCACCTTCAGAGAGAATTCGTGGTGCCGTACAAAACCCCAAACCACTCATTCTTCGAAAAAATATATTACGTTACGTATATATTATATTCTCGCCCCAAAAAAACCTTTTTTAAATTATAAAAAATATTCTCACGCTTCCATCGCTCTAACTATTTAAAAAGACTTATTCAAACTAAAAGCCATGAAAATTTTATTTTTTTGTGCTTTAAGTGGCATGAACTCCTTTAAAGAACGGACCTACTCAAGCTAAGAAGTGTAACCAGTAATTTGTTACATATCAGCAGGTGACAAGCAGAAAGTAGTGCAATCATCCCGTCCAAACACTTGTATCTTTCCTTTCCAATTAGCGTTTCCAAAACCATATGTAGCTACTCATGGCCTTGTAGCTTACCTACCTAACAGGCCATCATATTGGTAACGCAGTAAATCAGGAATCAAAAACAAACTTAAATAGGTAATTCTTTTTTTTTAATTCTCCTCCTTGTTTAAAGCGAATCATTATTTGTCAACTGCAACGTTGAAAGGATAGCTGTCACGTAACTGGGTTTGTTCGTGTACGGTTTTCAAATATTATTTGATACACATGAACATATATATTTTTATTTTTCGTAGGAAAGTAGGTATGTATGTATGATAAATGCTCACGTATACATACTTCCGTTCGGTAAAAGCTTTATCCAGAGCGCAGCCATCTTTAGACTTGTGCCAATTAAATTCATTGTTCGCTTGGTTGTTGTGACAAAAAACTCTACCACCCACATAGATACCTTCAAATTGTAAATGCATTCTACGTCATCATCTATATGTTTGAGTTCTATTTTTACGTAACGATTACATCGTAACGTTCCATTCATTGATCTAGGTTCTAGGTGCTTTTAACTTGCAACGTGATTGAAAACGGGAACTCAGTCAAACAAACAAACTTATAGAGGAATCATGATGTATCTTCCCTTTAGGTATATTTAGTCCTTGCTCGAACTATAAGATATCAGTGGGTATATGAATATGAATGAGTATGAATATAGGGTTGCTATGTCAGCGAATAGGATAACAAGGCAGATGATGAAGACGACAAACGGCGACGGCGATGACGACGTGGTATGGCGGTGATAACGAGCGCACAGTGAATTGCTTTCTGTTTGCGAACTAAACCTATTTGATATCTAAACGTTGTTGTGCATTTAAGCCATTTCAGCAACGATAAGGGCAACATGCTGAGTGATGTCGCTAGATGGATTCGTTCTCCTTCTGTCTCCGACATGTGCACGAAATTGACTCCCAAGTAACATTCAATACGCTCTGTGAATTTGTAAATATTTCAAACTCGGTGTCCTCATACCAGTTATAAGTATAAGTACGTAGCTGAAGCACATAGTTGGCCAGTGGTACCAACCCAGCAATATAAAGTATCCATTAGAAGGTTCTTTCACGCATTTTCGAGAGACATGTCCCCATTCCTTGCCATTTGGCTCTCGCAACATTGGAAATAAGCTTTCATCTACAAAGTTCCGAACAAGTAAAGCCTGGGTCAGAGAAAGCAAAAAACTAGATAGGTACTACTGGAACACTAAACGGCTCAATAAGAAAAATGAATGTTTTTGATACTCAGTGATGCCCATCAAAACAATCAAGCAGCTAAACCATCAACGAATTTGAGGACGAAAAACAAAACCTGATGTGAAGACAAGATACCTACGTTTAATAAAAAGTTTTTGACATAAGACTATTGGGAAAAATTGGATGGGTTTGATAACCAATAGTGAAAATCATTAACGGAAAAATAGGAGGGTTGGGAATGTGATCCTTTCGAGGTCAAGATGCTTTTTAATTTTTTTGTTTTAAAATACCCCTTCCTCTTACTTCAAATAGGTTTAGTTCCTGTTTTTTATACCAAATAATCGTTTTTAAAATTCCATTTCCGACCAACCCATTTTTATAACCGTGGTGGCCGTGTTGTGGATAAAGGATGAGTGTTATGTAGAATGATCGATTTTCGAATCCAATGAGAAACATTTTCATTTCCACTTAAAAAACACTACTTATAGTAATTTCGTGCCTTGAAAAGCGCTTTCCAAATAAGCCGTTCGGAATCAGCAAAAAATTGTAGTATTCTTCCCTTCCCGCACAAGGTATGGTTGAGAGAAATTCGCTCTGTTGATTTCTGGCCTGCAATGTTCACTTTGTAACGAAGCGTTCCTACCACCTTTTTGTGAGGCAGCACTGAATTACGAAGTCAGAACTCATCACCGTAATAAAACACAGTAATTTAAGAAGCAATTAGTTCTTTACTCGATAAGTATAACTCACAAACAGTTTCTCCGACAGTAGCCATAAGGAGACCCTAAATTCAATGGTCGATCTCTGTTTATCGATGTTTAATCAAGTAATCAGCCGAAACTGAAAAGGTGAAGAAGTCCTTAATAATTCGCAATAATACTAACTGGTGACTATTCATAGAGTCAAAACATTTTTATACATCGACATCATCGACTGTAACGATCGACTTTCGCTAACGATTGGGCCTCTGAAGGGGAAAATCTTAATGCGCAGCATTTCTTGTAATGGGTTTTTCAATAAGAGCGCTACAAAAGTTTTTTTAAATAAATCTAAAACGGTTTTGAATATCAATGAAATTCTTTATTTTTATTTTTGGAAAAGTAGGTACGTTTGATGTCATTATGTATGGAACTCAATTTTTTTTGCATGGCCACCACAGGCACGCTTGCAGAAGTCCAGATGCTGAACCCAATTTTCGAGGGTTTTCAAGCATAAATCGGCCGATACTGCCGCAATTTCACGTTCGATATTCGTACGAAGTTCATCAATCGTCGCTGACTTGTTGGCATAGACCATAGACTTGACGTAGCCCCACAGGAAATAGTCTAACGGCGTCAAATCGCACGACCGAGGCGGCCGATTGACTGGACCATTTCTTGAGATAACACGTTCTCCAAACTTGGTTTCCAATAAATTGATTGTGACATTCGCTGTGTGGCCTGTGGCGCCGCCCTATTGGAACCACATGTCCTCCAAGTCCATATCATCCGATTGGGGCCAAAAATATTCGGTTATCATATAACGGTAGCGATCCCCATTTTTAGTAACGTGCCGGTCTTGATCATCACGGAAGAACTACGGCTCATTCACGCCGCCGGCCCATAAACCACACCAAACCGGAATTTTTTCGGGATGCAATGACAAATGATGTCTCATGAAGTACGTTAGGATTGCTGCCTGACCAATACCACATATTTTGTTTATTGACGAAGCCATTCAGCCAGAAATGAGCCTCATCACTGAAGATGATTTTCCGATGAAAATCTGAATCATTTTCAAGTAGTTGCTAAGCCCAATTCACGAACATACGATGCTTCTGGTTGTTAAGCGGCTTCAGTTCCAAGATCCAAGATCTTCAAAATTCGATACAACAGAAATGCCGATCGCTTGAGAACGACGTGTGAGAAACACATTTGGGCTTTCTGCAACTGAAGCCTCAGCGGCAGAAATATTCTCGACACTACGGGCACTTCTTTGTCTCACTGGCACGGGAGCATTTTGTACTGTGTCTGTGGATTCAAATTTTTCCACTAGACTCTCAATTGTTGATCTGCTAGGACGATTATGACGACCATAAATTGGATGTAGCGCTCTTAACGTTGAGCCCACTGACTCCGAATTTCGGTAGTAAATTTTTATAATTTCTCGTTGTTGGCTCTTATTTCTTTCCATTATGGAATGGCAAACCTTACTGAAGAGAAATGTTAAAATAGCGGCAAGAAATATGGCGTCGTTTGCTGTCCCTGTGGCTCTACTTTTGTAGCGTCCCAGTTGAAAAACCCTTTACCTGATGTTTTCAAGTCACACTTCGTGAATAGACAACCAGATCTATGGTCTGCTGTTAACGCTCCATCAGGATCCTAAATAAACAAACACTGCTTTCAAGCACCAGAGGCTGTAAATAAATCTGCAGATCAACCACTGCTGTTTCAAGTGGGGTCTGATCAGGTACCGTAACTATTGCGTCTGCTTTCTCTATTTGTTTCAAATAAGGCTATCATCTGTGGTATCTGTAGCGATTTAGATTTATCGACTTCCCATCGAATTATTTTATAAGGCTAAGATTAATCAGGAGAGTAATTTACTAAGTAGATTAAGCTTTAAGGCAAAAGGTATAGAGGCTGAAGTCGAACCAGATGGATCGGTTTTGCATAACATAACACAGCATTCAAAAGATAGGTTTACAGAGAGAGAGGGGGTGGGTGGGAAAAGACAAGGTTTTCGTGTATTGGGGGACTATTGTTGGGGAAGACAAAGTTTGTAAGGGTTGTGCTGTGCAGACGACGGCGACGGTTCCTAAAAAAACTCTATGAATTAGTAGTGGAAGTCCGTTAGACATAAAAAAGGCAAAACCTAGGAATCCAGGGCCAGTCCATGGATTTTCATGAAATTTTCGGAAATGTGTTTTGAATAGCGTATAGAAAAAAGTTAAAAAAAAAAATAGGAGAATATCGAATATTTTTCTCTCAACGTTCAGCAATTTATTCGATCTTGGTAGGGAAGATAAATCAAAAGATTACTCAAAGAATGGCCAAATCGTTGTAAACAGCAGAATGTTTTCAATTCTAAAAATATGAACTTGTTGGTTTATGTGTTCAAGGACCGAGTGAATAAAAGTATAATGTGCAGAGATCGGGTTACGCATGGGTCGGAGAATTTCTTGGATCGTCGCTGAATAAAGCAACGTAATTAATTGGCGTATATAGCATTACATCATCGATATGTGTTAGGTTAAAAGCAATTTTTTTGGGACTAGATACAAAAGCTATAGAAAACCTTTTGAGAAAAGCCAGTAGATGAAGAAATAGTAGTCTTGCAAAACTTTATATCATCTGAATACAATAAAATTAGGTAATGGCGAATGACCGATTCGAGGTCATTTAAAGAATGAAAAAAAGGGTACCTAAATAACTACCATGCGGGACGCCAGAGATAGCGAGAAAGGGACTAGATTATAGAGCAGATCTAAAGCGAAGGCACCAGTGACAATTTATAAGAAGCACAATAAGGTTTTTGAAGGTCTGCCAAGGAAACCGTACGCCGTTCGCAAGAAAAAGCCCTGCATTAAATTTTCAACTCAACTTCTCGATAGGTCAGTGTTTGCATATAGCACTAGATATTCAAATTCAAACTCACAGAAAATAATATTTCTGGACCGAAACTCAGTTGGCAACAGTGAATTCGGTGCTATCGGTATACTCTTCTTAAGAAGAAATCCAACGTTCTCGTTACATAGACATAAAGTATATATGTCTGCGAAACTGAAATACCTTCGAAACAATGATATAAAGGCTCCATCCAACCCCACCATTATTCATTCTCCTATCGAAATGTATGAACATCAAAAGTGGTAAATTGAAATAAGTCACATTCCTCCTGGATCTCTGTTCCACTTCCATAGAGTTATTCATTTCATCATGTAAAGGGTATACAATTGTAGAGAAGCTGTTTGGTTGAAAACAAAGCTCATGACAATCGTGGGTAAATTTCCATGTTGTCAAGATGGCACAAGGATCATAAGTACACTGGTAAACAATTTTTGAGAACTAATTTCTTTGTACTCTCATTTGTTTGTTCAATTCAAACAATGGAATATGGAAATATGATAATCCTTTACTATATTATTCTTAGGGAATTGAAAAACGATTCAAGAAAACATAAATAACTGAAAGCTGATTTAATGCGACAGGGTTTGCTTTATAGCGGGCGTGTTCTTCGATTAAACTCACAGTAACTACAGTTTGCTTTTATTAATTGAACGCGCACGAAGAAATTTAGAAAATTGTTTTGCAAAGAGCTGAAAGCGAATACCTTGAGGGGGAGTCAAATAAATTTTAGGTTTTTTTTTTTTTTTTGTAGTATTAATTCTCAAGAAGTTTTTGCTCTTATGACTCTGGTCCTGGGCCATTGACTCTGCACACCGTGCTATGCTGGTCATGAAGGAATTTTTGTAGAGAAATTTTTTTCATTCAGTTCGCTATGTGAGGTTTTTTTTTTTTTGAAAACTGTTGCCAAACTGTTTAAACAATACAGGAACGAATCGATGCAGAAGAAAGCAAAGTCAAAGAAGAGCGACACTCGAAATGCACGCAATTTTTGATTGTATCGATGGGTGTTAGAAATAAAGAAACTTTGACTAACCGTACTGTAAATATAACCAACTTTGTATGCGATAAGAATGGTGGATACTGGATAGTGACTTCAACAAAGTAAATTATATTAGTTTTTCTGTTGAAATTGGCAAGCAAACATACATATTTCAAAATGAAAGACATTAACATGTGTATTCAATATATAAGATAAAAAAAACTTGGCAATAGCAATGATAGCTCTGAAAAGCTTAAAAATCGACATTATATAGAAAATTGAAAACAATTGCGAATAGAATTTAAACCACTTGAAAAGATAGGTGCATCTCTTTACTAACAAAGTTCTTTGAAGTCCTGAGAACTTAAGGGAATAACAAGAAGCTTTTGAAATGCAAAAAAGTTTATGATTTGTTTTAAGAATTAATGCGAACATTATGAAAAGCTTTATAATAGTTTAAAACACAGTGCGAACATTTAGGAAAAAAGGAAAAGATTTAATAGGAGACACATTGTTTCTGAATTTTCGTGAATCGTGATGCAGGGGAAAAGCAGATAGTCTGGCAAAGCATTCTACATACGAGTAGTGCGACTAAAGTATGAGTCTCTGTACTTGACTGTACGCCCGATTTTTGGATCAAGGTAAATATGATGAGCATTTCCTGCGGCCAAATTGTTTCAGGAGAGCAATGCAACTGGCACTGATGAAAGAGAGTGAGGCAAGCAATGTTCCGTTGATGTGTAAGAGAATCAATCGACAATACAATTGAACAATCACCTATAAATCTCATCGCTTTGTTTTGTACAATATCAAGTAGGCGCAAGATGTTTAAGGAGCACCTGACCCAGATATGAGAATTATGCTCCAGTTTTGGGCGGGTTTAGGTTTAAAATGTATCGTAGCCAGATCAGAACTTTCTTACCTGCTTAGGTGGGCATTACAGTTCGGGGTGAACCTGGGCCTCAACCAACGTCCTTCCATAACGACTTCGATTTCGGGCGAGCTCTCTCCAGTTCTGCACTCTAAGTCGGTTGAGGTCTTCATCCACTTGATTGCGCCACCTAAGACGAGGTCTTCCCCTTCTTCGATTTCCCTGCAATGTGCTTTCAAAAACCCGTCGACCCGGAGCGTAACATGGCCCAACCATTGTAGCCTCGCGATGCGTACTCTTCTCATTACAGCTCGTTGTTGTATCTTCTTATCCACACATTGTCTTCGCATACGGGACCAAAGATAATTTGGAAAAACGACCAAGGGTTTCCTTATCCGCTTTCGAGAAGGTTCATGCTTTCGCGCCGTAAAGCAGGACTGGGATGATTAAGGTCTTATACAAGGTCACCTTGGTTTTTCTAGAAAGGGTTTTGTTTCTCAATTGCCTTCTTAACCCAAAGAAGGAACGGTTGGCAAGAGTTATTCTCCGTTTGATCTCCGCACTGATGTTGTTGTCCGTGTCTACAGCGGATCCTAGGTAGACGAAGTCCTGTACTACCTCGAAGTTATGTCTGTCTATTCTGACGTTTTGTCCAATTCGTCGATGTTCTATGTCCTTGTTTGATGACAACATATACTTCGTTTTGCCCTCATTAACCATCAAACCCAATTTTGCCGCTTCTGTTTCAATACTCACAAAAGCGCTATGACATCACGCTTTTTTCTTCCCATTACGTCAATATCATCTGCGTAGGCGAGTAATAGTACAGACTTTTGAAAGATTGTTCCTCTGGTGTTGACGTTTGAGTTTCTTACAATCTGTTCAAGTATGATGTTAAAGAAATCGCAAGACAGTTTGTCACCTCTCCTAAAACTTTTATCGACATCAAAGGTCTCGGTGAGTTCTTTACCGACCTTGACGGAGCAGCGTGAATTCTCCAATCCATCGATAAAGAGATGGTGAATATCGATATTATGTTCTCGGGTTTTTTCCAAGATCTGCCGTAATGTGAAAATTTGGTCTATTGTGGACTTCTATTTTCTAAAACCACATTTATAAGGACCTATCAAGTTGTTGACGTGGCGTTTCAGACGTTCACATATTACAGCAGACAAGATCTTATAAGCGACGTTAAGGAGGCTTATCCCTCTATAGTTGGCGCAATTGTGAGGGTCTCCTCTCTTTAGGATCGGGCATACGATACTGAGGTTCCATTCATCGGGCATGCTTTCTTCCGACCATATCATGCAGATCAGCTGGTGCATGCTCGTTTCCAACTAGACTCCAGCTGCCTTGAAAAGTTCGGCATCAAGGCCATCTGCACCTGCAGTCTTATTTGATTTAAGTTTGCATATGGCAAGCTTAACTTCTTCTAGGTCGGGAGGACGGCATTCTTGATCATCGTCCAAGCTGAATGGGGCAATCTGCCTGACAGCGGAATTTGTGTCCTCATCGCCGTTAAGCAGTCTGCAGAAATGATCTTTCCAGATCCTCAGTAGCGACTGTGACTCTATAACTATGTTTCCCTGCTGGTCTTTACAGGCTTGAGTTCGGGGTTTGCCACCCTGGCAGGATCTTTTTACCTTTTGGTAAATCTTCCGAATCTCGTTCCTGTCATGGCACCTGTTACGAATGGCAACTCTAACCATTCGTGTTTTGAAGAGTCCAAGAATTATTCAGTAGTTATTTATGTCTCTCTTTGAATTATATACTTTAGAATAAGAGACAAGGGTATTTCTTTAATCTTTAGTCTTGTTCTGTCTATCAGATAGACAAGTTGTGTATTTCTTTTCTTTAAACCGGAGATAATAAATTGTGTGTTTTTTTATATATATTTTTTCACACAACAAAAATCGTACCGTGTTTTGTGTTTTAATGAAAGGATTATACATTTTGGTCCTTTGAGTCGGTAGTGTTTAAAAAAAAAAAAAAATCGGAGTGTAAAGTGCAAAGTGTAACTAATAATGGAACCAGCGGCAGCGCCAGGACGTATAGATAGGAATCTACGCAGGAGCAATAAATGGAAGCACGCGAGCAGATGGTTTGTAAGTGGTGAGTAACTGCAGGGATTTGCAGTTCACAACCAACATCTACCTATTTTATCATATCATAATAATAGTTTTAATAAAATAAATAAACTTTTCGGTGCGTCATAACCAGCATTTTTCGGTGATTTACAACCACCACATATCGCTTAGTAGGTAGTTACATAACTATATATGTATTTATATTGGTAAACTCAAGCGCGGAACTACATTCCAATTTCCAACGTTTCGCTTATTAACAACCACCGCATATTACTAGGTACATTCACAAAAAGATACCACAGCCAGCAGCGCAATCAAACATAAAATTGTATGAGAGCCACACAAAGACAAAGGATCTCGTCCACATTATGAAGTTGGAACTTGGAAGAACACTGATATCAAG
The DNA here is from genome assembly GCA_949752695.1 of Melanostoma scalare. NCBI lineage: Eukaryota > Metazoa > Arthropoda > Insecta > Diptera > Syrphidae > Melanostoma > Melanostoma scalare. Next base: position 168,582,560 of record OX456985.1, on the reverse strand, counting down.
TGCGAAAATAATTTTCTCTCCACACACAAAAAAACTGTGCTCTTAGCTCAGCCTCTACGCTATACCTGACAGAGCAAAAGAAAAAGCAAAATCATATGCAAACGACAGCGACGGTGCATTGCGATGATCAACAGTGTGCAAAATACAGTCACCAATACATATACACATGAAACTGGTTGCCGGCGAGATAACGTTGTTGATCTCCAGCGGTATAATTTTTTCTCCACCGGTATAATTTTCTGTTTGGGTCATTTCATTGCAATTGCAAGTAAAAGTGTCAACTGTGAAGTTCAAGTTATACATACCTACAAGCAAATAGTGAAAAAATTAAATTTTTTAGAATACAAATTACCTACTTAGTATATTTTGAGAAAAAATAAGAATGTCTACGAGCGGTAAGAAATTATTTTAAGTAAAAATTCAATGTGCAGTGAGTGGGTGAAAGAGTAAAAGCTGCCAATAGGATGTTGTAATTAAAGTGGACGAATAATTCATGTGTTAATTGAATAGCATCTGATTGTAGGGTTAGGAAGAGAAGCACATTAGGAAGTGGTTGAAAATGATGTTTTATGGAAAACAATTCGTTAGTAAAATATGATGTGCAGGGCGAGCACGGTGACGCGTCGGTCACATAAAAGCAGCAAAAATATTCTAGGAAGAATTTAGAAATATTCTAGGAAGAATTAGGAAAAATTTTAGGAAGAATTACGGAAAATTCTAAGGGATTAGAAAGGAAATTTCTAGCGCTAGAAAAGGAAAGGAAGTGTTACGTGCGAGCATTTACATATAGTGCCATGACCGCTAGCACAAAGCAAAAATATAATTTCTTGGGGACAAGTCAAAACATTTCTAGGAAGAAATAAGCAAATATTTTGATCAAAATTACCGAGGAAGGGGGAAGAAAATTTCAGGAGAAGTTAGAAAATTATTTAGTATGGGTATGTAGGTAGGAAGGAAAAAGAAAAGTGTTCAGGTCGAACCCTAGTTACCATAACAACTCATTCAGTTGTATGTTCTGGGAAGAATAGAAAATTTGGTTGAACGAAAATTAAAGGAACTCAAGTTTCCGGAGATCAAACTAAAATCGCAAAGATAAGAGATTTCCTTTATCTTGAGGACAAGATATCATAAAGTTTTTTTCCTCTCTCTTGAGGACAAGAGAAAATGGATATATGGTTGTTTTGAGGACAAAATATTTTTTATGTTATTCCTTTCTCTCTTGAGGACAAGAGAGTGGGAATGTATTGTGTTCAATTCAAACTCGTTTTTTCTCTTTCACACACACTCACATTGCACGCCAGTTAAAAATCGGGGAGATATACACAGTGGAAAAATATATTCTCATACGAATATGTGATCAATGGTTAGGAAGCTAGGAAAATAGTGTTCATAAACACAGTGAAAAATACATTCTCAAACGAATATATATTAAGTGCTAGGATGCTAGGAAGCTAAGAAGTGTTCATAGACACAGTGAAAATTTATTCAAAAAACAATATAGTATATTAATTGCTAGTAAGCTAGTGAAACGCATTGAAAAATATATTCGCAAAAGAATATATGAGTTGTAGTTAGGAAACAGAGAGGTGTTCATAAACACTGGGAAAATATTATAAGAAAACCAAGGGAAATTCAGCTAGGAAGTGAAATGTCCATAAACACAAGGGGAAATATTTATATATTACAAAAAGAATAGTGGAATTTAGCAAGGAGGGTTATAAGGTGTATTTATAAATATATATTGGAACTAGGAAGATATACTAGAAAGAATTAAAATTGAAGTCATGTTTGCAAACAAGAAATAATATTCCAGGAAGGATAAGAAATTTTTCGCAAAGAATTAGGAGCGGATTGATGTTCAGCGCGAGCGCAGAGATGCCATGACCACTAGCATTAATTGAGCAAAAGAACATTTTTTTTTACGTCTTCTTTCAACACGAACCTAGAAAGGTTCTGTGCAAAGTGTCCTCTATTTTCTTGAAGACATGGGGGAATAGTTGAAAGAATATTTTTATTTAAATGATTTCTAAATTTTTAGGAGGAAAAGGAAATTAAAATGTATTAATCAAAGAAAATGTAACTTGATAGATTGATTTCTTTTGTACCCACATAAACACATATACAAATACATACTTTGATTTTTATTAAATCTTAGGCAGGAAATATTTCAGGTTCAGGTTTTTCGTTCCACAAAAAAGCAAACGGAAAGAAAGAGCAGGCCGCTCCAGCAAACAGCGAGTCAGGAGACAAACAATTGACATAGCTCCAACGAGCAATTAAAAAATCGCTGACATTTGCTGAATGGGAGGATTTGAGTTCAGTGTCTCAGGAGAGCTACTGATTCGAACGGATAGACTTCTACAAAATTGGGAGAAGGCCATAGAAAAAACAGGTAAGGGAATAAGCGATTCAGGAGCAAACACCGGTACCCACGAATGAGGAGGACCCGAAAAATAAAATTAATTTCAGTCTGACGCTTCCTGTACAGCAGCACGACATAAAAAATAAGTGGCGTAAGAATTGGAACCCAGTGGATCGATGCAAAGGAGCCAATCCAGTTTGGAAACAACAGCAGGAGCTAGGTCTCTGGGTGACTATAGACCAGCAGTACAGTCGTCACGGCCAGGAGGTTCATCAAGGCCATTGCCACCACAAGGACCTTACGATGCATGCGGGATAGAGACACACCAGGTGTACTACTTCTACTGCCCGGAGTTCAGTGCCTTGAATTATAATGCAAGGAGGGATTTTGTGTTCCGACGCAACATCTGTTCTAATTGTTTAAAAAAAGGCCATCGGAAAGAACGATGCACTGCTATAAAGTGCAGGAACGAGCTTTGCCAGAAGAATCCAAACCACAACAGCATGCTGTGTCCAAGTAAGCAGCAAACGAGCAAAACAACATTCTGGCTCTACGGATGGAGTAAGTTAGAGTAGACAACATGCAGGGAAACCCTGACTCATCGAAGGATCGACAAAACGCATGAGGCTGCAGGAATCAGAACCGGAAAACAAAATTCAAGCTTACCTTGGAAAAAGGAAGAAATAATGATATTGGAATTTGGAAATCATAAAATTTTTTTTATTACATTGAAAATAATTCCTACTTTTCTATTTTTATTTTTATCATTTCTTTTCGATCCTTTAGGTACAACGTACAATTGATGTAGAGTTCAGTATTATGGCAACTGTTGCAGTAGGTATTGAGGTAGGGGGAGTTAGATATGGCCAATAAGAGGTTTTTTTTGATACTGGGTCACAACCAAATATTTTAAGTCACAGAATAGTACAGGAGTACAAGCTCTCACCGTTGTCCACTGGCAGGAAGGCTGTGGGTATCAACAGGGCACCTTTTAAAATTACGGAAAGGATCAAACTAACGATAATTCCTTGGTATAACTCACAAGGACATGAGGACATGGAAGGAATTTTTTGGGTTCTACCCAAACATTGTAATTGGGAACCAATTGTACCATCCTTAATTTAAGATCCAGAGTTGGTTCATAATCCAACTGACATTCCCTGGGCGGATCCAGAATTTTGAAAACCAAATCCGATTCAATCAATCTTTGGGGTGGGATTTTTTTGCAAAAGTGGTATCGTCAGTGATATCGAGGGATATGAGGGGTATAACGTTAAGGGAAACTCAGGTAAAAATTATAATATTTTGAGCTCAAGCGGATCAGGTGAATGATCTGACTGGATATTCAATATCATGGATTCAATATAAAGAAGAACAGCAACTGGATAAACTCTTGGAGAGACTGTGGGAACAGGACCAAATAAATTTATGTCCACAATGAACCGAGGAGAAATGCTAGTTGAAAACCATTTCAAAAATACTTTCACGGGATGAATCAGGAAGATTTGTTATTCAAATTCCGTTGAGAGAAAGAATCTGAGAGCTTGGAAGTTCTAAGGAAATTGCTTTAAGACGCCTTTTGTATTTAGAAGGACATCTTGCTAAAAATTAATTAAAAATTAGGAGATAGAAAAAATTTATGTTGATAAAATGAGAGAGAGTTTGCAAATCAGACATCTTGTTTCAGCCACGGAAAGGCCAAGATCAATGGAAATAGTACCTATATTACATACCGCATCATTGTAGTCCGAAAGATAATCGGATTGTTTTCGACTCAAGTTATAAAGCGGACAAAGGTTTGTCACTGATATGATATTCAAATGCTGGGACCTAAGCTTTAAAGAGATTTACATGAAACTATTATGCGATTCCATAGGCATAAAGTTGCTATATATGCGGACTTTAGAAAAATGTTTAGTCAGGTTGGGCTGGATAGGAGTCAATGGAACTTGTAAAGGATTTTTTGGAGAGAGAACTCTTCACAAAGATTACAGGAGTATTGGCTTACAGTAGTCACTTTTGGATTAACAGCTTCACCATTCCTTGCCGTCAGGTTGGTGATAGAAACTGCCAGGAGGGCAAAAGAAGAATATCTACTCGCAATAGAAGAGGATTTTACATGGATGATTCTGTGACAGGATCTCACACGGCAGGAGCAGCTATAATTGGCAAAGAAAATCGATTGCATCTTAACAACTGTAAAGTTTGAGTTGCGCAAATGAAAATCAAACAATCAGGAGGCTCTTAAGATAATGGATGCTATATCTGAAAAATCTTTGATATTTTCAGAGGGGGAAGGTACAACCATTTTAGAACTGAAATGGTTGATAGATGAGGACATGCTTATTTTTGCTGTCAAAAACCCTAAATTTGATGGCAAAATAACAAAAAGGATGATTGCGAGTCATGTGGCACAATTATATGATGATATGATGGGAACATTTGAGTTATTTAAATTAAAAATTGATTATGATAGTAGACCCCTTTTGTATCTGGAGAACAGGTGGATGGAATTAAGGAACTCTATTGTTTATCTACAAAATTTTAAAATAGACAGATAGCTGGGGACAGCAAGGAATCCAAGGATTCAAATTCATGGATTTTCGGATAGCAGCGAGTTAGGATTAGGTGCGGTAACTTATAGTAGGAGAACATTAGCCAGGAGGTTAGAAATGAAATGAAGATATTTTCTATCTCATTTTTAGAGGAAATAGTACACATAAGACTTAACAGCAGTCACTCTAGTGTATCAATATTGGATTACGGAAATCAGTTGGAGAGAATAGTTAACATTTTTAGCTGTGTCGGGAGATATATGGTAAACTGGATTAAACGGAGAAAGTAACGAAACCAAAACTCTAAAGAAATAGCGAGGAGATCTAAAAGAGGAAGGATCCAACCGGAAGTGTCGCCACCTACTTTAACGGATCAAGCGACAGCTATGAAATAATTGATCAAGAAAAATCAACAGGAATAACCAGGAAACTACGGCTTTAAATACTGGAAGACGTTTGACAGATAAAAGTTCGTTGATAAACTTACAACCTATAATGGATGAGCAAGGACTGCTGAGGTTAGGGGGAATTAGGTAGGTCGGAAATCGATTGCGAGATGAAACGTCCAATAAATCATTGCAAATTGATAAAGGTTATCAGAGTTGGTAATTGATTATGCATATTTAATTTATATATTTATATTTTAGTATATCTTAAATCACCTTTTATTATTTATCTTCAGTTTTACAGAATAATAATTTTCAATATTTTTCATTCTATAAAAGTTTTTATGGTATAAAAATTATTTAAGTTGGCAATGGCGTTGCCGTCTGCCTAATTGATTATGCTCATCGGGAGACGAAGCATGGAAGCGTCCAAGTAATGATAAAATTTATTAGACAATTATATTGGATACCAAAATTACGAAGTGGACTACGAAATCACATTCATAAATGTGTAGTTTGCGTGCGTCTGAACGCAATGATGAAGGGCAGCTGATGGCGGGTTTGCCATCCGATAAAGTCCAGGTTGGGAAACCAGTTTTTGGCCACAGGAGTGGATTACGCGGACAACTTTGAATTAAAGGTATCAAGCGGGATTGAAAGGAAAAATTGGAGAAAATGTTGAGTGGCAATATTAGTTTGTCTCAGCACCAGGGCGGTTCATATTGACATTGTATCAGATTTGTTCTCAATGGCCTTTATTGCTTGTTTTAAAAGGTTTATCACCAGGAGGGGTAGATGTGAAAAAATGTTTAGCGACAACGGAACAGCTTTCGTTGGAGCTTCAAAAGAACTAACTAAGGCCTTAAGCATATTTTCAGATGAAGAAACAGTACATCATTTACAGCTAAAAGACACGGAGTTGCATTCTATGACCCCTGCGGCACCTCACCAAGGAGGGATATATGAGGCTGCTGTCAAATCGATGAAGTTTCATCTGAGAAGAATAGTGGAGCAAAGGACGTTGCCCTACGAGGATTTTGGAACATTACTCACCCAGATAAAGGCTTTTCTCAATCTTTTCTCTATCCTTCGGACGTTCAGGCGCTGACGCCGGGACATTTTTTGGTAGATGAACCATTAATTTTATATCTTCTCCTTTCAGATTTGACGGAAGGTCAGAGCAGACAGGAGTGGAACTTTGAAAGGAAAGAAGTTAGATGGTCCAGCATTTCTGGGAGCGATGGCAACCCAAATATCGGACTACCCTGCAGGAGCGGACAAAATGGAGAGTACAAAGGGAGAATTTGAAAACCAGTCAACTCAGTTCTCAGGAACGAGAGTTTCCCACCAGCTAGTTGGGCGATGGTTCGAATATGCGAACTGCTTCCAGGAAAGGATGGCCTCGTAAGAAACATCATTGTCCAGACGGCCACTAACAAACTGAGCGGTCCAGTTCAAAAAATCTGTATTTTACTGGTTAGTCAGGAGACACCTAGCTAGAAGACCACCGATCAGGAGATCATCAATTAAGATACAAGAGTATAAAAACAGAGGTTTTTAGCTGGGACTGTTACGAATGGCAACTCTAACCATTCGTGTTTTGAAGAGTCCAAGAATTATTCAGTAGTTATTTATGTCTCTCTTTGAATTATATACTTTAGAATAAGAGACAAGGGTATTTCTTTAATCTTTAGTCTTGTTCTGTCTATCAGATAGACAAGTTTTGTATTTCTTTTCTTTAAACCGGAGATAATAAATTGTGTGTTTTTTTATATATATTTTTTCACACAACAAAAATCGTACCGTGTTTTGTGTTTTAATGAAAGGATTATACAGCACCTCTCTATTTCCTCAAACGAGCGCTTCTCATGCTGCTTCTTTTTCTTTTTGAGAAGTCGGTGTTCCTCTCTTCTTTTCTCCTTGTAGATCTCGTTATACTGATCGTAAGCAGCCCTATCGTTCGTTTATGCATCAGCATTTGACGTGCTTTTTGTTTGGCTGCATTTGCCTGCATGCATTTTTCAGTTTTGGTGGCCGAGTGAGATCCAGAACCTCAGAAGCAGCGGTTCTGATGGCTTCTTGGCATTGCTGCCACTGGTCTGCAATGCTTAATGCTGGCGGCATACGATTCAAGGATAAGTGAAGAGAAACTCGATTGGAAAAGGCATTAGCAATCTCTTGCGATTGAAGCTTTCCAACGTCATATCTCTTCACAGCGTTAGTTCATGCAGGTCGTGAACAAGATATCCTCATTCGTACCTTGACTACAACAAGGTAGTGGCCCGAGTCAAAGTTGGCCCCTGGGAAAGTTCAGGCATCTAACACAGTGGAAGAGTGCCTTGCGTCGCCGTCGATCGCAACATGGTCAATTTGGTTGACGGTTGATGGATCTGGGGATCGCCATGTACCTTTATGAATTTTGAGATGCGGGAAGCGTGTACTACTTACAACAAGATTTAGCCCCGCAGCAAAATCGATTAGCCTCAGTCCGTTTTCGGAGGTTTTGTCGTGCTTACCGATTGTGTTTCCAAAGATGTCCTCCTTCCCTAGCTTTGCGTTAAAATCGCCAAGAACGATTTTCACGTCGTGTCTAGGGCACTGCTCATATGTTTCTTCGAGGAGCTCGTAGAAACAGTCTTTGGAATCGTCATCTTTTTCTTCTGTGGGGGCGTGGGCGCATATAAGGCTAATTTAGCCCTGATGCGGATGGTCATTATACGCTCATTGACTGGATTTTGGCTGATCACCTTATCCCTGAGTCTTCCTCTAACGACAAATCCGCACCCAAATAAGCACTGTTTCTGTTGTCTGTAGCAGTCGCCATAGTAGATGCCACAGTTTTTCATCTTCTTTATACCCGGTCCACTCCATCGAACTTCTTGGATGGCGGTTATGTCTGCTTTGCAGCAGTCCAGGGCGTCCGCTAATCCTCCAGCTGCACGCAATCCATTAAGAGATCTTACGTTCTACGTGCAGATTCGGAGGTCATTGTCCTTTTTACGTTTGCTTGGGTCGTCAACTTTGAAACCATTATCGTTATCAGAGGCTTTTGGTTGTTTCGGAATCATATGTTTTCTCCGTGGTTGGGTAGTTAACCACACGCACAACCCTCAACCTGGAGGGCCAGGTCCATTTGGATCTCTTCGGAATATTCAGTGTCAATACCCTGCTGCAGGGGTGTGAGAGCTGCCGTTGGCTCACCAGGAGCTCATCCGCCACCTCAAAACCTCTCGTAGACCACTGTGATTCGGGCAGTCAGTCATTATTCGCAGAGCATATAGCGTTGATCACAATTCATTTGTTCTGCATTCCTTTGTCAAGACTCGTTTGATATCACATCAGCTAATGAGTCAACTTTTCCGTCAAAGAAGCACAATGAGTAATCATAATTTCGGAAGAAATTATTCAGACCGTCCCAATTGACTTTCGCATATTGCCCCACATTTATCTTTTTTACCGTAATGGAATACGTAAAATCTACCGATATAGCTAAATAGTCCGATTTGCCCAAACTAGATGATACTTTAACCTTGCATTTTTCGGGATGAGAATAGAGAAATATGTCATGGATGTTGGCATGACCAAGAACATCTGGAACCCAAGTATAAGTATATCTACAAGTTGGGTTAAATGATTGAACACAGCGAAAATCGTAACATTATCTTCTTTAGGTATTTAAAGTCGCGCCCAGCGCCAGCGGCGACGCGACGAGTGTGGTGTCAGTCAGTAGCAACCAGCGATGAAATGTACCAGCTGCGTCGGTCGGGTGGATTTATTGGGTTTACCTTAATTTGAAGTAATAGATTTTGGTGAGCCTATTGATACCTGGTTTACTGGGCAATGAGTTTTTAGGACAAAACTGAGTGCCTTTTAATTGCTTTGGCAATACGGTTAATTGCGCTGAGTGGTTCTTTGCTTTCGCGTAATTTTTTGTACTAGGCATTCAAGTTTGACTTCCGTTTGTTCCAATCCAGCATAAGACGCAGCAGAGGTTACACTGTGGGGAGCTAAGAAGTTGGTTTAAAAACAAAAATTCAGTTCCTTTTTTTCAGGATTGAAGTCTTCAAGTTTTAAACAAAATCGTTCTATAAGTTTTAACAATATCTTAAAGTATGATAATTTAGTGGCCGATACTAATTACGATTCTGTAACCATCAATCATATATCGCCATTAGCGTCAGCTACATCTGTTCGCAAAAAAAAACAACAAAAAAATCACGGCTTTACCAAAGGGTGCCGGTGCACAGTTTAGCCGCCGACCAACTTTAAGCCCCTGATGGCAATGAAATATTGAAATAAACGATCGTTTAATTTAATTGCAAATTACAAACAGAATTTACAACATCTACATAATCATCTCAAACAAGTAAGGAGGATATTTTGTTTTCTCTGGAATTAGTTAAGCACTCCTTTGTACCTACCTACTAGAAAAAAAAACTGCCCGAAGTAGACAAATGAATTTATTTCTCTTCGACAAAAGACTCAAGAGGGCTAGTAGATATCTATTTTGTATTTATGTCCTTTTTTGAAAATTAGGTTAGAGATAAAATCTTAATTTTGTCGTTGACGCCTTTAGGCTCAGAGTGAATTATTAAAGGGATACTCTCTGTCGCAGAACCAAACGCACTACAGTACTCCCATCATTCTAATTGAAGAGCTCGAAATATTTACAAACAAAATGTGTATCCTTTCATTTATTTAATAATTTCTAAGGGTGACTTATGGCGAAACAGTTAGCAAAGAATAATTGAATATCTCTTCTCCCTCTCGTTTTATGTCTCATGTTTTTTTTTTTTTTTTTTGCCCTCTGTTCAATCATTTGCATCTTGGACTCAGCATCAGCATGCCGATTTATAAATCTTATACCCAAGATTAATGGTTTCTTCTTGGGGCGTTTTGTGTCAGTAGATCTTCTTTTATTTTGTATTTAGTGGAGAGGAGATAAAAGATGATAGGAAAGGGTATTATAAATATAATTACTTCTAGTTTGAAAATACATTCCTGACTGGACAAATAGAGAATTATTCGAGTCCTCAATGAGCAATAAGGCAACAAGAGCTAGGAACATTGGAGATGTGTGAAGTATGAGTAATTGGTAATTAATTATGTCTTTGAGTACTCTGATGAGGTTCTTTTATTTAATGCTTTGATTGAAGAATTCAAGTGAACGTTTGAGCAATTTCAATTAAGATTATCTAATCACAGCAAAAAAGATTAAATAAGGATATTTCATTTAATCATTACAAGGAAAGTTTTGTGTAGACATTTGAATATCCATCTCTTTATTTATTTATCTTTATTGTGTATAGTTTAGACGCATCTTAGGATCTTGTGCTGCTGAGCAGCAACAATAAAAAAATTGGAGCTCTAAAAGGCAACAACACATTGTAAGCAAAACGCAATAGACAATAGTAAGTAAGTAAGTAAGTAGTTTTATTGAGGCATATATAACTCAGTACATGTTTTTACTTATAAACTAGATTTAATAAATTGGTCGACTTAATGATATGTCTGACTTCATCAAAGTTTAAGAAAATGCCATTTAAATTAATTTCATTAAATTGATTGCATTGTAAACTAAGCTTACATTATTATTAAAGTGTACACTTGCTCCCGGTGTACAATCTCAGCTTTGCCTTTTTGGCTTTTACTTATGACTATAACTTAAAACTAATTAAAACTAAATAAAACTAAAAGGTCAATCTTATCTTTTCTAGGATGTGAATAATTAATTATTCATACATACAGGAATACACAAGCTTTAGGTTCTCTTAAAGAAAATATAAATATTATATTATCTCAAGGAAACCCAAAACTTGTGTGTTGAAAACAAAGGTTAATGTGGGTGAACAGATACATTAATTAATTAATATTTTAATCGGTATCATCCCCTAAAATTAAGCGGGGATGCTTTTTCGTAAAACGGCACGGAGAGGATATTACTTGAACCAGGGCTCAAAAGAGGTGTAGATCGTTCATTCAGAACATTAAACGGGGATAAGTAGTAACAATCATTTATACTTAGCTCAGTGTGGAAATCAATCAAGGATCTTACAAGTGGATTCGGATGCGAACAGTTCAACAGCAGTTCAACTTGATAGGCCATCAGAGGTATAATTTTTGCTGTTTCATATATGTATTCATTAGAGTAGAATTTTTTGTTAGGCTTTCTAAATTTTCCACAACAGAATCTCAAAAATTTTCTTTCAAAAATTTCCATTTCCCTGGCTACAGATGGTGAGATCGTAAACCAAATAGGAAAACCATACAAAAGTATTGGTCTTATCAACGTTTTATACATAAGTGTCTTTGTTTTTGTGGACACTTGCTTTGAGATAATTAAAGGTTTAAGCATTGCAGAAACCATTTTGGCTCTATTAAGAACTAATCTTGCATGCTTGTTAAATAAAAATCTATTATGAAAATGTATACCTAAGTATTTTGTTTTATTTTTTAATGTTATTTGGGTTTCGTTTATTCTCAAAGAAAGTGTTTTACTTTCCTTTACAGCAAGATAATGACCTTTACCACTGGAGTTTCTAAAGCACGTTAAGCCATATTTATCGGTATTTATTTTGAGTCTCCATTTTTTAAAATAGTTTTCCACAAGTGGAAGGCTTTGTTTTATTTTGTCCAACGCAACACTTGGCCGGGGATCGCTTGCCAGAATAGTGGTATCATCAGCGTAATGAATTGATCCTGGTTCCTCAGTTATAGGATCAGAAAGAGGGAAATCATGAATGAATATATTGAACAGGGAAGGGCCAAGGATTGATCCTTGAGGCACACCCGAGAGTATACGAAAAGGTTCCGATTTGTCAGTTTTTATTGAAATTGCCGTAGTTCGACTTTCGAGAAAACTATATATCATTTTAACGAGCCAGTCAGGGCATCTTAGATTTAAAAGCTTAAATATGAGCCCGTCGTGCCATATCGAATCGAAAGCTTTTTCGAGATCAATATCTAAGCTAACTGTGCTTTTCTTGTTTCTTAAGTTTTCCACAACCTTATTTTGAATAACGAGTAACGCGTGTTCGGTTGAGCAACTTTTTTTGAAGCCAAATTGATTGTTTGGAATAATGTTTGCTTCTTCTAAGAACCTATTCAAATGATCTGTCAGAACTCTTTCGAAAAGTTTTCCAGTATTAGAGAGCAATGAGATTGGTCGAAAATTGGATATATCTTTCGCAGCTTTTGTTTTTGCTATCGGTATGATTATTGCTTGTTTCCAAGCCCTAGGAAAATAACCATTGTTTATACAATGGTTAAATATTAAGGACAAAACCGTATCTAGGGAAGATGGACATTTTCTCAAAATGAAATTAGAAATTTGATCGATTCCATCTGATTTTTTGTTGTTCAAAGCAACCCTAAATTCTCTGACTTTTTTGGACGTAGTAAAGTTGGGTCTGGGCCTTGTAACATTGTTTGAAAGTGAGAAATTTGTTAAGTTTTGACCAAAATTAATCGATTTGAATAAGTTTATTGCATCTGACACTTCAGTTTCAAAATTTTGATTTGGTAACGTCTCGGGACCAGAGTAAAGTAAAGAGTAAAAATCTTTAAACGCAATAGACAATAGATGACAAGTGAAAGAATGTGCATTCCGATTTTAGTAATATTTGAAAATCATGTATGTACCTTTACGTGTCATTGGCACGACAAAAATCGCTGAAAGGTTGCTATGATCTCCTTTTTAAGGACAAAATCATTAGCCTATTGAGTATTACTTTTGGCCTAACTCCTAAACCACTTCGCGGTCCATTATCAAGGCCTAGCAAGGATGAGCTATTTTCGGGAAAAAAAATTATTATCGGGTTCGTGTACGTGTTCGTGTTGGAATCCCAACAGAAACCAAAAAAGGAATGTTTTCCCACGGATATCACCTTTCGCGAGGAATAAGCAAGTTCTTCGATGGTGAATTGCCATGAAAAGCGCTTTCTTGAATAAGCTGTTATAGGAACCGACAGAAAATTGTGAGTCCTTTCCATTCCTTCACATAGCATGGATGAAGAAGTTAAAAGATCATGCCAGGGTGCCAAGCACCGGACGCAATCCTATAAAGATCAGCAGGGAAACATAGTGATATAATCGCAGTCGCTGTCGTTTTAGCTCACGAGCCTGACTATATCCCTCGGCTTATACGCGAAGCGATTGAAATCAAACGCCATCAAAATTTCAATCGCGATGACAGCATAAAATTGTCGCCTACATGGGACTCCGTCATCAACATCGCACGGCCTATCCGGATAGACATAAAAACATCCAGCGATATTGTGAGCACTGACTGTTTGCTCCCAATCTTCTACCCAGCAACAACAACAACTTCAAATACAACCGTCTTCGTACAGCTACAACTTGCATAGCCAAAGAAGAAAATAAAACTTCAAAAGTAGTTTCCCAGTGACCACGCACAATGCATCTTGTAGCGAAACGTTCGGGGTGAGTACAGCATTGCACTCATTTTATATTTTTAAAATTAACGCGGCTAATCCGAAATCATAACTTTCAATATGTCAATAAACAACCGCGAAAGCCTTAAAAGTTATATTGAAATGCACGATGAAATAAGCACGATGCCTGCAGTAGCCGAGCATAATTAAATCGATGCTTTGACCACAATTAACCAAAGCGGAAAAGCAGATAACCAAGCACTCAAAACTTTTCAAAATTTTTTGAGGAATTCATAAACATTCCAGAAAAATCTAGGCAACAGATTTCTACATGTTATTTTTCTCGAAAACTTTATATCACATCACATGTTTTGTCACATTGTCACTGATTTCCACAACCACATAACATGCTTAAGAGTTGTATCCTACCTTCGTGGTGAATATATTTTGAACAATTTCAACAGATGCACATTTTTATCTTATTTCGCAATGAACGCTTTATTATTCCTCCAAATAAACAGCAATGTTAATTTTTGCATACTCAGCAGTTAAAAAATGCTGTGCCAAACTTTTCAATCCTCAAAAAAACTCAATCATTTCAACATTTAGGAAAAAAAAAATTTTAATCCCTGCAACCAAATAGTAAACGAGTGGGCTGTAATGAAATTGTCAGTCCATTTACACTGAAGTATACAGAAAATGGTTTTATTGCTGTCGGCATTTCCCACCGGCCTATGTGTGTTCTCTCAACATAGCTTAATCCATTTTTTTTTCCAGACTCTCACTCAGACTCCCCATCCCCCAAACAACCGACACTGAGTTTATAATCAACTATGTATCTCCAATCAATGTTTTAGTCCTTGGAGAATTTCCAGCAATAGCCGAATTATAAGGCATATAGAAAACACACAGCATGGCGGATTTATCATAAATTTTTTTGTTTTCCTGTTTAATAAATTCCCAACGCAAAATTTGTATTTCAAAGTTCGTAAACTCTTTAATAGTTTTTCGCCAACAACGGCACAAAAAAAAAGTTCGTCAGTCGTGGGCCGAATAAAAATATGTGAGTGTGATCCGATGGTAATAAAATTAAATTGGACACGGCTAGTTTACTGGCTTCGCAACTTGCGACACAAGAGTTGATGTAAAAGTTTTTATATATTTTTGCAATTTTACGAGTATCGACGAAAAATGAATAGCAAAATCGTGACTAAAATTTATAAACACCAAATTGAAATAAAACACTAGGATGGTTGCGGAAGTGTGTGTGTGTGTATATGCCATTGCCCATTGCAAAGGTCAAAAACTTAAGATGAATGCCTGACCTATTCACAAAAATGTACTCCTGTTGTGATGGCCTTTGGTATTCTTGTTTTGGGATGGAGATTGGAAAATAAATTGACCGATTAGAAATTGGACAAGGAAACAATTTCTTCTTGATTGCTACGTCAAAAGTTTGATAAAACATTTACTGCTTGTTTTAAGTGGCTATAAGAAACGATACTCGGATTTATGTACGAACAAGAAGTTTTTAGTGCTTGAATTATTATGGCAGACTATATTTGCGTAGCTACTTACATCTACACTTGAGTTTTATTTATCTCAGAGTTTGACGGACAGCGGTACTTACTTTGAGAAACGATATCGCTAATAATTAGATTTTGTGCTGGATGTTGATAACTTACCTAAAAATAAAACAAAGAAATTATTAATAATGATAAATAAGAAGACAAAAGTTTTGATTACATATATTTTGAATGAACAATCCGGGAATAGAAACGACTATGATTCAGTTATGGACAGTTTATATTTTCTTATTTTTTTTATACTTAAATCAACAAATAAATGTAGCGTTCAGGTCAGCAAGGGGTTCAATGCATTTTTCATGATTTCCCGTGATTTTCCCGAATTTACGAATTGAAATAAAAACCAACTTTTTTACAACGAACCTGTACATCAAGCGATTGTAAACATCTTTACAATGTTATAGAAACAGTGCGAGCATAGGTATAGGAAAATAGGAGAGGATTCAATAAGAGACATCCATGCACGTTTTTTGAATCGTAATGCAGATGCAAAACAGAGTTTGGCAGTTCATTTCACATACGAGCTAAAATATGAAACTCTCATTAAACTCATTAATATTTTAATTTGTACCCTATCGAGTAGGCCCAAAGGTGTTTGTGGAGCATCGAACCAAATATGAGAATTAAACTGCAGTTTATAACTTTAAGATCTCAAGAAGTGAAGAACTACCTGCATCGCCTAAGCATTTTGTAACATTTATCGCAATTTCAAATTTGTGGTCTTTCCAACGATGTTCAGCTTTTCGGTTTTCAAGATGCAAGTACCGATCATGGATAATGGCATTCAGTTTTGATGACAAAAGACAGAATTAGATTTTCGACGCATTGAACTCTACTTGGTTTTTGATACCCTAAAACAATGCTCAAATCAATTATCTAATCATACGCAACCGTTACAGTTCTCCAAGGCCCTCTTTGAACAAATTTAAATTTTTTTCTGTAAAGTAATTAAAGATGATTAGAAACCTTACATTTGACATTTCAAATCGAACAATGACTTTTCTTATAGGATGATACTTTCTTTGCATTGGTCCCTTAGTTTTTTTGAACCGGGTGGCACTGGCGCGGCGTGTGTTCTTAGTACTTACGTACTTTGCAGATTTGATAAATTGATCTGAGACACATATCTTTGTATTGATTCCTTAAGCAGTAGTGCAATGGTGGAAGAGATGCTGCTTTTGTTAAGCATTTAATTGAAGTCCACGATGTCTCATAACTTAGTATCGAAAGACATAAGCATCAAGTTATTGATTAATAGTGAGTACCCGCTAAGATGCAGGCGCGGATCCAGGGGGGGCAATGGGGGCAATTGCCCCCCCTCTCTGTCAATAAAAATGTTAAGTCTGAAGCAAACTGTACGTATTCACTACAAAAAAGAAGTTTTTGATCAAATTTTGAGTAACGTTCGGGATTCACAACATTATTCAATACTTTTTGACGAAACAACTGATGCATCTCACCTCTCCCAACTGAGTATTATATTAAGCTACGTTCACAATGGTAGCATTCGTGAGGACTTTGTCTCTTTCGTGGATGCATTTGAGGAACTAGCTTATTCCAGAACTGATGAAGAATACGAATCTGATGAGGAAAGCTGGAAGGAAACTAGAAAAAACTAGCTGCCGAAGAGAAATTTGAGGGAAATTTTAAATCTAAGGCGTTATCTCTAACTGGCAAAGCCATCGGCCAAATTGTATTGCTGCAACTGAAGAAAAAGCTCAAACTTCCTCTTGAATGCTGTGTGGGAATAGGGACAGACGGATGTGCTGTTATGCTTTCAGAAGTTCGAGGTGCTTTCATGGAAATTCAGAGAGAAGCGAAAAATGCTGTTAGGACTCCATGCTACAGTCATAACCTAAATAACTCCATTTCTCAAAGTCCAAAAGTACCTGCCTCAATGAACACCTTGGGGTGTGCCCTCACATCACTTAGCGAAACAAGGTGGGTAGAACGACATGAAGGTGTACTTCAATTTTCTATGGACCTCATCAAAATTGTGGAAGCATTCGAATCGATATCGAAGTGGCGTGACCCAAGCACGGTTGGTAAGGCTTCCTTACTTATAACATCTTTATGCAATTCACAGTTTATTATATCAGTTTTGTGTTTGAGTGATGTGTTGTCTTTAACACAGTCCTTGAGCAAGTTACTACAATCTAAATCACTTGACCTGAATAGCAGCGCAATGCTGGTGAAGAACACGATTTCCGTACTTCAAGGTCGCCGGGAGAACATAGATACCAGTTTCCACAACATCTCGCAGCATGCAAAGAATTTATGTGATCAGTTGAATGTTGAGTTGAGAATTCCTCGTTTTCCACGTCATGGCCAAATTCACCGAGCTAATTTTGACACTAATTCAGCTGAGGTATACTACAGAATCTCGTTATATGCACCTCTGCTTGACTTTGTCCTGACCGATTTGCATGAAAAATTTCGACCGGAAACCTTAGATGTATATAAACTTACAATTTTCATTCCGGAAAATTCAATTCGATATAATACTGATGAGTTGGATACCACCGTTAAGTCGACTCTTAGAGTAAAATACAGACACAGCCTGTTTTTTGCTCAAAGATGAGCTAGTGTTGTGGCGGAAAAATGATTAACGCTAAAGGAACAGAACAACCATCTTCCCGTTACTGCTCTTGAGTTGATGGATAAATGCAATAAGGATGTGTTTGGCATTATACACAGTTTTCTTTTAATCCTTGCAACGCTTCCGGTTACGAATTCTTCGGCAGAGCGGTCTTTTTCTTCATTGCGGCGCCTTAAAACCTATTTAAGGTTCACAATGAGTGAAAATCGCCTTTGCGGTCTGGCACTTATGCACATCCACAGACAAATCCCGATCGGTGTTGAAAAGTAACAACAAGGTTTTCAAAAACCGGCTCCAACAAAAAGTAAGATTTTAGCATTTAATTAACTGTTTTAAACTAATTTAACTTATTTTTTTTAAATTTTTTAAACAATTTTTCTAATTCTTTTAAATAAAAAATGTATTCTTATATTTGATTGAGTTTATATTTAATAACTGCAAATCATTGAAAAGGAAGGAAAACTGCCTACCCTTATCAAAATTCTGGATCCGCGCCTGCTAAGATGGGTCAGTAAGTTAATTAAGTTATTATGCAAGCAGATTTAAAAAAATGGAATAAAAATTAATTCGAAAGTAAGAAGCTCACTTTTGGTTGAATGTTTAAGTTAATAAATATTACAGTAAATGGGGAACGCTATAGACCCATGGTCAATGATTTTTTGTGCCTGAATTGGAGGATGTTAATGTGGGCGACCATTAGTTGCAGCAAGACGGTGCTATTGAAGAAAACTTTTGGTGGGCTTCAAGACCGCGCTATTAAACACCGCTGGGCAATTTTTTGAGGGGTTATTTGAAATCGCTTGTCTGTGCAGATAAGTCCGAAACAATTGACGCCTTGAGAGAGAGTATTCGACTCGTTATTGCTAACATACGACCCCAAAAGCTGCAAAAAGTGGTTTTAAATTCTGGACTTTATTCGAAATCTTTTTTGAAGCATAATGGCAAAATGTTTGTCCTTATAATACTCTAAAGCTAGATTGTTGACCATTACATAAAATTATAAGCGTCCTATTTCTTCTTGAATGCCTCACGTTTCAAACAAAAAACTTTTTTTAACCTAAGGACTTTGATCTTGTGCTTAGTACACAATCTCAAGAAGTGGTACCCGTGGCGTGATGGTTAGCATATCTGCATGTTAACGCATAGGTTCGTCGTTCGAATCTCAACAGAAGCAAAAATGTTTTCCCACGGGTATCGCCTTTCGCGAGGAATTGGCAAGACCTCCGTTGGTAAATTCATTGCCA
This sequence comes from Melanostoma scalare, assembly GCA_949752695.1. NCBI lineage: Eukaryota > Metazoa > Arthropoda > Insecta > Diptera > Syrphidae > Melanostoma > Melanostoma scalare. Next base: position 168,563,435 of record OX456985.1, on the reverse strand, counting down.
TGACAAGCGCTTTCTTGATTAGCCATTCGAAACCGATAGAAAATTGTAGGTCCCCTCTATTCCTTCACAAGGCGCTAGGACCTGGGACTCCTCGGTCTGTTGCGCCACCCTATTTATTTATTTTTACTTGAAAACTTGTTTTGAAACTAGTCAATAATATGGCTGTTAGAGCTATAGTCCAAAGTGATCTAGTAGCGCTTTAACGGTGGTATCTGCAACTGCACCTGAAAGAACTAAAAGAATCGATACATTTTCTTCTTCGAAAACATCGTCTTAACGTTATTATTTTCATGCCAGCATCAAGTGTGAAAAGGACATGTTTACACTGATGCCAAGGAAATAACCAACTTAAGTTTTGAAATGCTTTAGCCAAAGGCTTAATTAACGAAAATATGGTCAGCAGATTGGTTCAGTTAAATTCAGATAAGATTTGACGAACTCAGATGCTCTTCTTAACTCCGAAATTTGTTTTCTTTTTTTAAATCTAAGACAGAATAACAGAACTTTAAGGTACGAAATAAGTTCGATAGGCTTTCAAAACGTAGTCCGACTAGTTCCTGATTAGGTTTTAAAAATGAGTCTGCGCTAGCTTTTGAAAACACACTGGCGATAGACACACACTTTTACGTTAAAGAAAGAGTGTGTTGAAAATGAGCTTCGATGAAAGAGTTAAATTTTGATATTAATTTTGATCAAGTACCTACATAATAAATTCTCGAACTTCTCTCCAATCTGAAGCAATGCAGAAACTTTGGTTCAAAAGGCCGTGTACACCCACACAGTAATGAAGCAGCAATTTTTTGAATTCACATCAAAACTTCCTTCATTTGTTGAAAACAACAATTTTCTCTGGCTTACTTATTCAATGAATTACAAGACAAATATATTGTAAAACATTTCATCAGAAAATGTCGTGATGCCCACCCCTACCATTGTGATTTTATTCAACAGAGAGTAGTCATGCCTCATGAATGTCCTTTCGTTTTGTAAAACACGATGAAAATAATTATTTTTATTCGTTTCATATGAATGAGATAAAACCACAGACAAAGAAAGAAAAAAGTAAAGGGAAACAAGCGAACAAGAGCAATAAAAGAAAACAGAGTCCATGATGGGAGTTGACAGAAGAGTTATGTGTTGAAAAAAAAAAAACTACCTCCCAGCTTTTTTAGCTGAACTTCAACGGTTTAACATTTTTCTCTGGTCTCCTGATTCCATTGTTATTCGTTTTTCGTTGTGAAATTGACAAATGATGTTTCATTATGAGTCTTGTGTTGTGTCTCCAAGAATCTCAACTGGCGCGCACCACATGTCAGGACAGTTGATTGAGGGTGGTTCCTACGTACATATATAAATATAGAAATAAAGCGATGGAAACATGGTTGGGTCTTAGATGTCCTTCGTCAGAGCAGAGTCAAAATGGGATCACAAATTGACATGTAATAAAAATGTGTCTATTTTGGTATGTTTTAGAATTTGTTTGGTACTGCGATATGAATCAGTTCGCAGCAAATTAATAAAAATGTTCTTATTAAGATAAATGGTTTTTGGTGCAGATGAATTATTCAGTTTATTGATGATGACATGTGAGATGTGAGGCACATAGAATCTGAATGAAGATAAACTTTTGCAGAGTCTCTTTCAAATCCGTTGCAATTGCATCGCAGTTTAATTCAGAGTGGCAATTTGGAGTTACTCATTTATGCACATAAATAATTCAGAGTCTATTAAAAGAAGAAAAAACTGTACGACTGAGTCTCACGCGCTTTTTTGTAAGGAAAAATTAATTCAGAAAGTAATTGTAGGACTTTTAAACAATTGACTCGCCACTGGTGACCAGCCTTGTTTGACACGTGCATTACAGCCAATTGTGTCGGATCATCAACGTAGGCAAGTTGAAGTTTCCTACCGCTCTTTGTGGTGTCCGTATCATGATAACATGTTCGTTTGACCCAGATGTGTTTTGGTCTGGTTTTCTTCTTTCTTGGGATTCAGGCAATCCAATATGATACCAAGGTCCGATCTCCTTCCCGACGATCAGTCACCTTGTCGCGGTGGGGGGTTCTCAAGTACATAGTTTATTTGAACCGAGCCGAAGATAAACTAAAGGATATCTTTTCTCCAGGTGGCATTCGTCAAAGCGATAATCCAACCGCAGTTTCTTCAACTGCGGTAGCGGCACGGATTCTGGAGGCCCCATTTGACATACAAACTTCCGCCTTTTCAGGTGGATATTATGGTATGGTTCAGCTGTTGGTCAGAGTGGTGCTACCGCAGAATCAAATGAGGCTGAAGATACCAGTGGTGGCATCCTCTGGTATGTATATGGCTTTCCAAGTCCCAACAGGGAAAGGAAAGAAGGTTAGCATAGTTAATCCTCAGTGCACTAGGGTGGTCACAAGCACGGAGTCTAACAACGACCCTTTGGCAGCGGAGGCGAAAGGGAACAGTTCTGAAGAGGTCTTATACCCTCCACTTCAGGACGTTCTCAAGTAACCGATGTTGCCCTTTTCCTGCGAGGCTCAATTTCTGCTGGTCCAACCGAAACACTGGTGAATGAAACCGAAACCGTAAGTCGCAAGGCTTGCAATTTCGGTGCACGGATACCGGCACCGGTAGGACGGGATAAAACCATTACAGTCAAAACGGACAGAGGTCCAACCGGAAAATCGGTGAATGAAACCGGATCTGCTAGTCAGTCTGGTCCACGGACACTGACCTGACACTGAATTGAAAAAACCTCCGAAAGTTGTTTAAAAATCAACCTAAAGCACTCTAACGCTGCTACTGCACTCTTATGCAGCAGACTTTCAGTGCAGAGTTCAAAATCACACATTGTAGCCATTCAGGAGCCATGGGCCTGGAAAGGTCGAGTTCTTGGTCTTGGATGTCTACGTGGTTATAACATACTCTATGACGAACGGTCTGACTTACCCCGGATTTGTGTCATCATATCGAGCTCCTTTGCAGCAACTAAACTTGATTTTACCCTCTCCCAATAGGCAGGTAGCGGAGTTGGTGGAGATCTGTGAAAGCCGGAAGGAGGCGTATGCTATATTCTAATGGCTTTAAGCCAAGTTACGAACAATGGCTGGACGCGGAGAAGTATATCTGTGTTTGCAACGACAGCCGAGCTGTGCTTAAGGCACTTCTCAACCCTCTAGCTACTTCGAAGGTGATCCAGGAATGCAAGAGCTCTCTGAATGCGGTCGGAAGATTGAATTCTTTGAGTCTCATTTGGGTTCCAGGCCATCACGGTTTGGATCTGTGAAGAGCACAACCGTAGATGGCATGCCTCCATTGGATGCAGACAGACCAATCGCATGCTCCCCAACGTTAATAAGAAGACTGCAACGGTTTTGCCAGCTCGTAGCAGAAAAGACTTATTGGCAGAAAGGTTAGTGGCGTTGCCAGCGGGCACTTCTCTTTTGCCAAGCATTTAAACGTGTGTTAAGTGATACCACACTCTGTGATTCTTGTAGAGAAGATGAGGACACCACAGAGCACTTTGTCTATGAATGTCCTGCTTTTTAGAGCTGTGTCAATCGCGATTGATTCGGTCTTTTTGACCCGTTCACTGGAAATGATTGATGATTGCAATCATACAAAACTAAAACAATCAATCACCATTTCAATCATTTCCATAGAACGCCACTGAAAGGAACTCAGTATTTTACTATTATATGCTGTATTTGTATGAGGTGGGTGAAGACGTCCGAAACCGAAACCAATGATTTGATAGAAACGAACGACCGAAACCGAAACCAATCATTTGTACGAGCCGAACATCTGAAAATGAAACCAATCATTTGAACGTTGAACCCAGAGATGAGTATTTACTTCATATGTAGCAGATCTACTTCATTAATTTATTTTTAAGTAACTGCTACGTAGCAACCTATTTCTACTTCGTTTCGTTATATTTTTTCTAACGCACAAAATTTCATTTATGATGTGCTGTATTGATTCATTTTTTGATCGAAAAAGTCATTTTCAAGGCCCTTCATATACCTACTTTATAATTATATTATAATTTTATGAATTTGTGTTATGTTTCCCTTAGCGGAGAATCTAATTTCATTTAAAACAGAATGTTCCTTTTTATTTCAATATAATAATGTACCTAAATATGTTCCTTTTTTATGAATTTGTGAGACTTTTTCTAGTCAGTGTATAATTTCGTTATATGAATATAAGATAAAACGAAAATAAATTTGTTTTGTTTGCATATTTTCTTTTTTTTTCATTATCTGCTACATATTTTACAAATCTACTTCGTTTTTTTGGGCAATATGTTTCACTTTTTGAGCTTAGCATTCTCATCCCTGGTTGAACCTTGAACGATAGGCGAACGAACGAAATTGAAACCAATCGTTTGAACGAAATGAACGACCGAGACTGAAACCAATCACCAATCACTTGAACCAAACGACCGACCGAGATTGAAACCAATCGTTTGAACGAAACGAACGAACGAGACTGAAACCAATCACCAATCACTTGAACCAAACGAACGACCGAAACTGAAACCAATCGTTTGAACGAGACCCGAAACGATTGACCGAAACTCAAACCAATCAAACAAGTACTACAGTACTCTGTCTACTTTGATGCTCATAGAATGGTGCTATTGCTGAGTAGGTGGGCGATGTTTTTCATTTCAGATGAAGCACATATGTATACATACTTAAGTTTGTTTTATATTTTCAGCTTTTAGAATTTCATAGATTTAGAACTTTTCTAGTCCTTGTTTTAAAGCGATATGGAAAGATTTCTACTTCAAATTTTTAAGGCGATTCTCACTGAAAATGTAAAATGAACAGGGGCGAACGTAGAAAAATTTTTCGGGGGGGGGGGGGGGGGTTTTGAAATATATTAAATATGAATGAACCATTTGTTTTTAATATTTTTATGCTTTTTTATACTCTGTATTGATTTGTAGTATACAATGTATTTATTGCTAGGAACAATCCTAACAAATATTATAAATGTGAAAGTAATTCTCTCTGTCCGGTTTTCTATGTAACCGTCTTCAGCCCAAACTACTGAACTGATTTGAATGAAATTTGGTACAGAGGTAGTCTAAGACCTGAGGAAAGATATAGTTTTTATGTTTTATCCCAAACCTGAGGAAGGACATAGGCTATGCATTTTATCCTTATATTCTAATGAGAACGGGAACGTATACAGGAACCTAGAAACTACAGTACCGATTTTAAAAATTTTTCGAACGTTAGAATGCCTCACTATCCTCAAGTAACATAAACTTTAACTCATCCCCAAATTCCTACAGGAATTGGAGTCCTTACTACTATAATAAGTACGAAAGAAACTCTGTCTGTCCGTCTTTCTATGTTACCATCTCCCACCCAAACCACTGAATCGATTTAAATAAAATTTTATACTGAGATTATCTAGAACCTGAAGAGGGACATAGGCTACATTTCATACGAATACTCTAACGGGAACCAGTCCTTACTAATATTATAAATGCAAAAGTAGCTCTGTCTGTTTGTCTTTCTATGTTACCGTCTCCCGCCCAAACAACTGAACCTATTCAAATGAAATTTGGTACAGAGGTAGTCTAAGACCTGAGGAAAGACATAGTTTTTATGTTTTATCCCAATCCTTATGGGAACGGGAACGTAAGCGAGAACTTAGAGACTACTGGACCGATTTCAAAAATTCTTCCACCGTTAGAATGCTTTACTATTTCCGAGCGAGTAACATAAACATTAACTCATTCCCATATTCCTATAAGAACGATTACCATATTCCCACAGGAACGGGAGTCGTTACTAATATTCCAAAAATTCCAAAATTAAATCTGTCTATTTATTTTTTTCTTTGTTCCATTATTCCCGTACTTACGGCAAAACATTTTTATTTGGCAACATATGAAAAAAGTAAGAACATCGTGTGCAAAAATGTACTTAGGTTACTGAAAAATTAAAAATACTGCCGAAAGTCACTATTCCACGCTAAAGAAGTCGCGAGCACAGCTAGTATTTTATAAAATAAAATTAATGAGCATTGGAACTTGTTGAATTATAAAATCAAATAATATACTTTGTATATAAACAAATTTGTGATTACAAAGTATATATTAGTAGGTTACGACATTTTGTTGTTTGTAAAATAATTTTTCTTTGAAATATAATTTAATCTATTGTGTTAATTGAATCAAGATAGTCGTTCGTATATTTTCTTCAATATAACGATCTACAAAACCCAATAGGTTATGGGCCCAGAACGTTCTGGTTGAAGAAAATTAAATAGAAGAAATTTAAAAAAATATATAAATCGATTAAAGATGACCACTGGAACTCCGTTGCATTTTATTGAAAGGCTCAAAGGACGTGAAAACTTTGATACGTGGCGTTTCGCCGTGCAGAATTATTTGCAACATGAAGATCTTTGGGAAAGTGTTCTTGGAACAGAAGAAGACACAACGAAGGTAACGAAGGCAAAAGCGAAATTAATTCTTTTGGTGGATCCTATAAACTATGTTCATGTTTCACAAGCGCAAACAGCAAAAGAAGTTTGGGATTCGTTGGAGAATTGTTTTATGGACAATGGATTGAGCAGGAAAGTCGGTTTATTAAGAAAACTGATTTCAACATCGTTGGATAAATGTGAATCTGTTGATGAGTACGTTAATACTATCATTTCAACTTCACATAAGCTGCGTGGGATCGGCATGCAGATTTCAGAAGAATGGATTGGAACTTTTCTCTTGGCTGGACTTCCCGAAAGATTTATGCCAATGATTATGGGAATAGAAAGTTCTGGTGCTGTCATAACTGGTGATTTTGTGAAAACAAAATTGTTACAAGATGTCCGTTACGAAAATAATTTTTCGAGAACTTCAAATGAACTAGTCTCATCAGCACTGTATGGCAATACGAAGAACAGTAATAAATTTCAAAAGAATGGCAAACCGAAGAAAAATATGAAATTCGTTCGATGTTTTTCATGTAATAAATTTGGCCATTATTCAAAAGACTGTACAACAAAGAATGGCAAAACCGGGGCTAATGCAGTTTTATGTACGACATTTTTGGCGAAAAATCTAAATAATAGTGAATGGTACATAGATTCTGGTGCTTCAACTCATATGACCTCGAATCGTGAGTGTTTGAAAAACATCAAACTTCCTCCAAGAAAAGAAATTGTTATAGCAGACAACTCGTGTCTTGAAGTAAAGGCTATGGGAGATGTTAATTTGACGGTTTCTCCAAGCGACGATATGATAAATGAAGTTATCATCAAAGATGTTTTGCTTGTACCGGGCTTGTGTACAAACTTGCTTTCTGTGAGCCAAATGATTTCTAATGGGAATGTTGTTAAGTTCAATTCGAATGGCTGCAGAGTGTATGACAAGATCGGCAAACTTATTGCAACCGCAACTTTATTTGGAAATATGTATCGGCTTGACACTAAGGAGCAAAGAGCTCATTTGAGTTCAACAGTTTGCAATAATTTTGATTTGTGGCACAGACGGTTAGGCCATATAAATTATGAAAACATGAAGAAGCTTAAAAATGAGATGGCAGAAGGTATTAAATTTTCCGAACAGTCTGAAGAAGCTTGTATAGTCTGCCTCAAAGGAAAGCAGACACGTTTGCCTTTCAAAAATTCAAAAACCCGAGCAACGACGATCTTAGAACTTGTACATTCCGACTTATGTGGACCTATTCAGGTTAAATCAATTGGGGGAGCAAGATATTTCTTAACTTTCGTCGATGATTTTTCAAGATTTACTTTCGTTTATGTACTGAAATCAAAATCTGAAGTTTTTCGGAAGTTTGAAACTTTTACAAATTTTGTTGAAAAGCAAACCGATCAACATATCAAGATATTGCGTACCGATAACGGAACAGAGTATTGCAACAAGGATTTAGTTGAATTCATAACGAAAAAAGGTATCAGACATCAAACAACAAATCCATATACTCCTGAACAAAACGGAGTTGCCGAGCGAATGAATCGAACTATAACTGAACGTGCAAGATGCTTATTATTCGATGCATCACTTTCGACAAATTTTTGGGCTGAGGCAGTGTCTACTGCAGTTTACCTCATAAATCGATCGCCAACTCGAAGTTTATCAAGTAAAACACCATTTGAGATTTGGACAGGAAAGAAACCGAACATTGCTCATTTGAAGGTTTTTGGTTCCAAAGCAATGACTCATATTCCGAAAGAAAAACGAAGGAAGTTCGACCCCAAAAGTGAAGAATTTATTATGGTTGGTTATTGTGAAGACACTAAGGGTTACAGACTTTATAGACCTAATACAAAAGCAATCGTCAAAAGCAGAGATGTGTCTTTTATAGAAAATCGACTACCTAGTGATGTATGTAAGTCTAAGCCAATAACTTATGATTTTATTTTCCCAATTTTTGGAAAAGGGTATGAAGTTTGCACAGAAAATAAAGTAATAATCGAAGAACCTGACCAGAACGAACTCGTTTGTTCAAACCTAGTTGATGACCGTAACGAGACTGCCTCTTCATCATCTGGGAGTGAATTTTTTGGATTTCCTGAAGAATCTATGCCTAAAGTTTCAAAAGGAACAGAATATACAAAATTTTCGAGCTCGTCAAAGAAGGTGGATGGTTCTCAAGAAGTTCTTAGACGATCTGAACGTTTGAAAATTAAGAAGATGCCAGATTATGCTGCTTATATCTCTACAGAACACCTAGAAGATCCAAGTTCTCTGCAAGAGGTTCTTCAGAGACCAGATGTAAGGGAGTGGAAAGAAGCTATGAAGAAAGAACTTGATTCACTTTACAAAAACAAAACTTGGAGCCTCTGTGATTTACCGAATGAAAAGAAAGCACTTAATTGCAAATGGGTATTCAAGACTAAAAGAAACTCAAACGGCACGATTGAACGTTATAAAGCGCGATTAGTTATCAAAGGTTGTGCTCAGAAGATGGGAATTGACTACGAGGAGACATTCTCTCCGGTTGTTCGATATAGTACTATTCGGTACCTCATATCTTTAGCAGTCAAGTATGATTTAGTTATCGATCAAATGGATGCAGTAACAGCATTCCTTCAAGGAGATTTAAATGAAGAGATTTATATGGTACAGCCTGAAGGTTTTGAAAAAGGTTCAAAGGTTTGTAGACTACAAAAATCAATTTACGGCCTTAAGCAGGCAAGTCGGATTTGGAATCAGAAATTGGATGCTGGTTTGCAAGAAATTGGTTTGACCAGATCAGAAGTTGATCACTGTCTCTATTACAAAATTGAAGGAAAGAAAAAGCTGTATGTGGTTGTTTACGTTGATGACCTATTGATATTTTGTAACGACATCAAAATGAAAACCCGTGTGAAGGAAAGTCTGATGCAACGCTTTGAAATGAAGGACATTGGAAAAGCAAAGTATTTTCTTGGTATACGACTTATTCGCGAAGAAGGAAAAATTTCAATCGATCAAGAGAAGCATATCCAAGAAATGTTGAAAAAGTTCCACATGGAAGATTGTAATCCAGTTAGTATTCCAATGGATCCAAATCAAAAATTCACAAAAGAAAAATTATACCAATCTGAAATGCAAAAAGAAAATATGACAAGTGTTCCTTATCGTGAAGCAATTGGAAGTCTTTTATTTGCTGCGCAAGTTTCTAGGCCAGACATTTCGTTTGCAGTTAATTGTCTTAGTCGATTCAGTAATAATCCTAGCAAGATGCATTGGGAAGCAGTGAAAAGAATTTTTCGTTATCTAAAAGGCACTTCGGATTATAAATTGACATATACCAAAGATATTAATTCTTCAGTTTACGGATTTTGTGATTCTGATTGGGCTTCGGACGCAGAAGAAAGACGTTCTGTGACTGGGTACGTTTTTATTGGCCAAGGAGCTTCAATAACCTGGAATACAAAGAAACAACCAACAATTGCTTTGTCAACAACTGAGGCAGAGTATATGTCTCTAAGCAATGCTGCTCAAGAAGCATGTTGGATAAAGCAACTTCAAAATGAACTTGATGTCACAGTTAAGCCTGTTGTCACAATTTATTGTGATAACAAGAGTGCTATATGCTTAGCATCGGCAAATATCTACCACGCAAGAACAAAACATATTGATGTTCGCCATCACTTTATCAGGAAACATATTAATGACGGCGATCTGAAAGTTGAATACATTTCTACGAAGGAGATGTTAGCAGATGCACTCACAAAACCTGTTGTCAAGGAAATACACAAAAGATGTTCAACAGTAATGGGTCTAAGATAAATAGTATTTGAATTTAGTGGGAGTGTTGAATTATAAAATCAAATAATATACTTTGTATATAAACAACTTTGTGATTACAAAGTATATATTAGTAGGTTACGACATTTTGTTGTTTGTAAAATAATTTTTCTTTGAAATATAATTTAATCTATTGTGTTAATTGAATCAAGATAGTCGCTCGTATATTTTCTTCAATATAACGATCTACAAAACCCAATAGGTTATGGGCCCAGAACGTTCTGGTTGAAGAAAATTAAATAGAAGAAATTTAAAAAAATATATAAATCGATTAAAGATGACCACTGGAACTCCGTTGCATTTTATTGAAAGGCTCAAAGGACGTGAAAACTTTGATACGTGGCGTTTCGCCGTGCAGAATTATTTGCAACATGAAGATCTTTGGGAAAGTGTTCTTGGAACAGAAGAAGACACAACGAAGGTAACGAAGGCAAAAGCGAAATTAATTCTTTTGGTGGATCCTATAAACTATGTTCATGTTTCACAAGCGCAAACAGCAAAAGAAGTTTGGGATTCGTTGGAGAATTGTTTTATGGACAATGGATTGAGCAGGAAAGTCGGTTTATTAAGAAAACTGATTTCAACATCGTTGGATAAATGTGAATCTGTTGATGAGTACGTTAATACTATCATTTCAACTTCACATAAGCTGCGTGGGATCGGCATGCAGATTTCAGAAGAATGGATTGGAACTTTTCTCTTGGCTGGACTTCCCGAAAGATTTATGCCAATGATTATGGGAATAGAAAGTTCTGGTGCTGTCATAACTGGTGATTTTGTGAAAACAAAATTGTTACAAGATGTCCGTTACGAAAATAATTTTTCGAGAACTTCAAATGAACTAGTCTCATCAGCACTGTATGGCAATACGAAGAACAGTAATAAATTTCAAAAGAATGGCAAACCGAAGAAAAATATGAAATTCGTTCGATGTTTTTCATGTAATAAATTTGGCCATTATTCAAAAGACTGTACAACAAAGAATGGCAAAACCGGGGCTAATGCAGTTTTATGTACGACATTTTTGGCGAAAAATCTAAATAATAGTGAATGGTACATAGATTCTGGTGCTTCAACTCATATGACCTCGAATCGTGAGTGTTTGAAAAACATCAAACTTCCTCCAAGAAAAGAAATTGTTATAGCAGACAACTCGTGTCTTGAAGTAAAGGCTATGGGAGATGTTAATTTGACGGTTTCTCCAAGCGACGATATGATAAATGAAGTTATCATCAAAGATGTTTTGCTTGTACCGGGCTTGTGTACAAACTTGCTTTCTGTGAGCCAAATGATTTCTAATGGGAATGTTGTTAAGTTCAATTCGAATGGCTGCAGAGTGTATGACAAGATCGGCAAACTTATTGCAACCGCAACTTTATTTGGAAATATGTATCGGCTTGACACTAAGGAGCAAAGAGCTCATTTGAGTTCAACAGTTTGCAATAATTTTGATTTGTGGCACAGACGGTTAGGCCATATAAATTATGAAAACATGAAGAAGCTTAAAAATGAGATGGCAGAAGGTATTAAATTTTCCGAACAGTCTGAAGAAGCTTGTATAGTCTGCCTCAAAGGAAAGCAGACACGTTTGCCTTTCAAAAATTCAAAAACCCGAGCAACGACGATCTTAGAACTTGTACATTCCGACTTATGTGGACCTATTCAGGTTAAATCAATTGGGGGAGCAAGATATTTCTTAACTTTCGTCGATGATTTTTCAAGATTTACTTTCGTTTATGTACTGAAATCAAAATCTGAAGTTTTTCGGAAGTTTGAAACTTTTACAAATTTTGTTGAAAAGCAAACCGATCAACATATCAAGATATTGCGTACCGATAACGGAACAGAGTATTGCAACAAGGATTTAGTTGAATTCATAACGAAAAAAGGTATCAGACATCAAACAACAAATCCTGAATACTCCTGAACAAAACGGAGTTGCCGAGCGAATGAATCGAACTATAACTGAACGTGCAAGATGCTTATTATTCGATGCATCACTTTCGACAAATTTTTGGGCTGAGGCAGTGTCTACTGCAGTTTACCTCATAAATCGATCGCCAACTCGAAGTTTATCAAGTAAAACACCATTTGAGATTTGGACAGGAAAGAAACCGAACATTGCTCATTTGAAGGTTTTTGGTTCCAAAGCAATGACTCATATTCCGAAAGAAAAACGAAGGAAGTTCGACCCCAAAAGTGAAGAATTTATTATGGTTGGTTATTGTGAAGACACTAAGGGTTACAGACTTTATAGACCTAATACAAAAGCAATCGTCAAAAGCAGAGATGTGTCTTTTATAGAAAATCGACTACCTAGTGATGTATGTAAGTCTAAGCCAATAACTTATGATTTTATTTTCCCAATTTTTGGAAAAGGGTATGAAGTTTGCACAGAAAATAAAGTAATAATCGAAGAACCTGACCAGAACGAACTCGTTTGTTCAAACCTAGTTGATGACCGTAACGAGACTGCCTCTTCATCATCTGGGAGTGAATTTTTTGGATTTCCTGAAGAATCTATGCCTAAAGTTTCAAAAGGAACAGAATATACAAAATTTTCGAGCTCGTCAAAGAAGGTGGATGGTTCTCAAGAAGTTCTTAGACGATCTGAACGTTTGAAAATTAAGAAGATGCCAGATTATGCTGCTTATATCTCTACAGAACACCTAGAAGATCCAAGTTCTCTGCAAGAGGTTCTTCAGAGACCAGATGTAAGGGAGTGGAAAGAAGCTATGAAGAAAGAACTTGATTCACTTTACAAAAACAAAACTTGGAGCCTCTGTGATTTACCGAATGAAAAGAAAGCACTTAATTGCAAATGGGTATTCAAGACTAAAAGAAACTCAAACGGCACGATTGAACGTTATAAAGCGCGATTAGTTATCAAAGGTTGTGCTCAGAAGATGGGAATTGACTACGAGGAGACATTCTCTCCGGTTGTTCGATATAGTACTATTCGGTACCTCATATCTTTAGCAGTCAAGTATGATTTAGTTATCGATCAAATGGATGCAGTAACAGCATTCCTTCAAGGAGATTTAAATGAAGAGATTTATATGGTACAGCCTGAAGGTTTTGAAAAAGGTTCAAAGGTTTGTAGACTACAAAAATCAATTTACGGCCTTAAGCAGGCAAGTCGGATTTGGAATCAGAAATTGGATGCTGGTTTGCAAGAAATTGGTTTGACCAGATCAGAAGTTGATCACTGTCTCTATTACAAAATTGAAGGAAAGAAAAAGCTGTATGTGGTTGTTTACGTTGATGACCTATTGATATTTTGTAACGACATCAAAATGAAAACCCGTGTGAAGGAAAGTCTGATGCAACGCTTTGAAATGAAGGACATTGGAAAAGCAAAGTATTTTCTTGGTATACGACTTATTCGCGAAGAAGGAAAAATTTCAATCGATCAAGAGAAGCATATCCAAGAAATGTTGAAAAAGTTCCACATGGAAGATTGTAATCCAGTTAGTATTCCAATGGATCCAAATCAAAAATTCACAAAAGAAAAATTATACCAATCTGAAATGCAAAAAGAAAATATGACAAGTGTTCCTTATCGTGAAGCAATTGGAAGTCTTTTATTTGCTGCGCAAGTTTCTAGGCCAGACATTTCGTTTGCAGTTAATTGTCTTAGTCGATTCAGTAATAATCCTAGCAAGATGCATTGGGAAGCAGTGAAAAGAATTTTTCGTTATCTAAAAGGCACTTCGGATTATAAATTGACATATACCAAAGATATTAATTCTTCAGTTTACGGATTTTGTGATTCTGATTGGGCTTCGGACGCAGAAGAAAGACGTTCTGTGACTGGGTACGTTTTTATTGGCCAAGGAGCTTCAATAACCTGGAATACAAAGAAACAACCAACAATTGCTTTGTCAACAACTGAGGCAGAGTATATGTCTCTAAGCAATGCTGCTCAAGAAGCATGTTGGATAAAGCAACTTCAAAATGAACTTGATGTCACAGTTAAGCCTGTTGTCACAATTTATTGTGATAACAAGAGTGCTATATGCTTAGCATCGGCAAATATCTACCACGCAAGAACAAAACATATTGATGTTCGCCATCACTTTATCAGGAAACATATTAATGACGGCGATCTGAAAGTTGAATACATTTCTACGAAGGAGATGTTAGCAGATGCACTCACAAAACCTGTTGTCAAGGAAATACACAAAAGATGTTCAACAGCAATGGGTCTAAGATAAATAGTATTTGAATTTAGTGGGAGTGTTGAATTATAAAATCAAATAATATACTTTGTATATAAACAACTTTGTGATTACAAAGTATATATTAGTAGGTTACGACATTTTGTTGTTTGTAAAATAGTTTTTCTTTGAAATATAATTTAATCTATTGTGTTAATTGAATCAAGATAGTCGTTCGTATATTTTCTTCAATATAACGATCTACAAAACCCAATAGAACTTTTGCCATTTTTATATTTATAACGTCGTCATAGTCAACCTCAATACTGCCATAGATGTTCAGCAACATCAAACCGTTCAGTCGCTGGTCGCTCTTCGGTGGTTCTTCCGCGTAGATAAGTTTTTAATCTGCGCAGACATGAAAAGGATCGCTCGCTTGAAGCCACGGATACCGGAAGTGTCGCACCGATCTGCATAAAACAATGAACTCTTATATAGGGACGAATCGCAAACATTTAAGGTGTCTATAAAGTTGTTGGGCAGTTTTTCGTTTGGCATACTCAAGCAATGTTCATGGGTATGCATATGCTACCCTTTCCTAGTTGCCGTTGTCGATCCCTTTCTTATACAGAGCCAGAGCGACTGGCTTTTAGTATGTGTGATGAAAATTTTAATTTTCGTAGATTTCCGTCGCGACTGCCGTTAGTTTTGAAGCGACCAATGCAATGTGTTTGCGCAAGTAAATAGGAAAGTGAATTCATATATTTCTATCGCAGGTCCCGTTGTATACGACCCAATACTACCTCCACATCAACATATCAAATTTACTTACACTAGAAAAGAGTGATCATGCGAAAAACATACCAAAACCAAAAAGTATTTCCAAAACATATGAAATACCTGCAAATTAACTTATCGATAGAAATGGCTTTCGCATTTGAAGGGATTTTTTCGTTGACAGAATGAAATTTTCAGATGAATTTTATGTTTCCATGTTTTATATTTTGGTTTTTGTTTTAAAAACTAGTGGTTATTTTCTATTTTACAAATTTCGGGGGGGGGGGGGTTTCAACCCCCAAAACCCCCCCCTGCGTTCGCCCCTGAAAATGAATGTAATGTCTGTATGTATATGCACATCTAAAAAAGAAAACCATCCCCCATCTACAACTCAGTACCATACTATTGGTTCTTGCCTACGTTTCTGTTTCGATGTTGACTCGACTGCACCTACATTGTAGATATGTATGTAGGTAGACAAGTGCTTTTTCTTTCTCAATCCCTTGCCACTCCGACTACACCATCCACCAATTGGTTTTTGATAATAAATTCCAAGTCTCAATCACCGAGAACGACCTGGGAAGACGATGAATTTTTGAGAGATGATTCAATTTATTTCTATACAGATGGTTCAAAAACCGAAGAAGGGGTAGGCTATGGGGTGTACTCAAACCGACTAAACGTAAGTCTCTCGTTCCGCCTTCCAAACCACTGTAGCGTGTTCCAAGCGGAAATTCTGGCAATCAAAGAGGTCCTATCATGGCTAAAAGAAAACGTGATATCCTCTACGAATATCCGGATTTTCTCAGATAGTCAAGCAGCCCTCAAATCACTCGGCGCTGTTTCTACGAACTCAGTAACCGCCCTTAATTGTCGCTTATCTCTTAAGGAGATGGCTGAACAGTTCAATATTCACCCTTTTTGGGTGCCGGGGCACAGAGATATCGTGGGTAACTGCAGGGCCGATGAACTCGCCAGAGAAGGAACCGTTCTACCGATCTCAACCAGCAGGTTGAATATTGGTATACCAATCGCAACATGTAAACTTATGCTAAAGCAAGAGACAATGGACAGAACAAATAACAGGTGGAACAACATTGTTACCACGTGCGTGGCAACAAAACGGATATGGCCAGGACTAGATCCAAAACGCACAAGACATTTGTTATCCATTGCCAGATTACAAGTTAGCTCCGTAATCAATGTCATTACCGGACATTGTCTAATAGGAAGACACGCCATAAGACTTGGCGTTCCCTCTAATGACTTCTGCAGAAGTTGCTTAGATGAGGAGGAGGAGGAGACAATCCCACACCTCCTCTGCTCATGTCCTGCACTCTCTTTTAAAAGAAAGCGTCATCTGGGGAAATATTTTCTCGATGATCCAAGCGATCTGGCGAACACAGATCCCCTGCATATCCTTCGCTTTATTTAAAGCTCCAAATGGTTTTGTTAAGTGATGTACTCCCTCGCATAATTTCTATGGTATCACAATGGACCTAGTATTGGTCTAAGTGTGTCAGGTGTATTCCTGACAGCCATTGTTACCTAACCTAACCTGCTTTTTCTCGGATGAGATTACAGATACTCGGCGCAGACATGGTGAGAGTTGGTAACTTAGACTACTTATCATGGCAGCATCTTTTGGCTTATCTCCAAAGACCTGGAAAGCTATAAAAAATAGAAGGTGGCTAACTGGTAGTACAATGGACCGGTATTTAGGTCGGAGTGCTCCAGCTGGTATTTTAAAAACCTCCAACAGAAAAAAAGGTTCGATCTCTTCCGAGAGCCACGTAAACCTTGAATTGCACCTTGATAATGTAAGGATACGAAAGAACACATAAAAGTTTCATATTACGAATTACGAAACGCGAGGAAAAACACGAAATTCAAAACAACGATAGCCACGACATAGACCGTTTACGATAATCGATCTATGGAAACGTCAGAACGATAGCAAAACGACCGCCAAAAGCAGTCGTATCGTAAACTACAGCGAGTCGGGTTGTGGAATCATTGTAAGTGTTTTTTTTTTTTACCATGGGTGATCATCACATTCCACTCAAATGGACTGTGACGATTACTTCTTAATCATAAATTACATTACGCTTTTTTACGCCACGTGATGTACTTAGTAAAACTGGTAACAATTTTAACCTAAGTCAAGGTTAAGTTGCAACTATTAACTTAATGCATTTTTTTATTCATCAAATGTTATACTCCCGATAAAGTACCGTTTCTTGCCATGCACTGGCATAACTTCTCCTAGTACTTTGAGTTCATTTCAAAATAATGCACTTGCTCTTGCACGCATTTAAAAATTTTACCACAGTGCTGCAGTAAGAACAAAATTGAAAAAAAAAGTAAAAAAGATAGAATAAAATAATTTATCTCAATAAAAAAGGGAATTACGCTATATATCTTAGTGAAGTGCTTTCCAAATCTCTGTTGCACGTAAAGCCAGAGCACTTACATCCTTAACATTCATTCATCCAGCTTCGTTGGAATGGTTGGTGAACAAAAAAATCCGAATTACTCTTATTCTCTGTGTCTTTGGGTATTATGAGGATATACATAGCTGTATAAAGAACGAAGGTAGAGATACATGAACAGACAGTGGAGAACATGTTACATGTAGTACCTTGCTCCAACATTGCAAGTGAAAAATGTTAAGAAATGTGTCCTTTGGAAAAAAGATTCCTTTTGTGTTATACATTTCAATGGAGTTGTGACGAATTGTTTTCATAATATTAATTTCATCCTTTTAAAGATCTCTTAGAAAATGAGATTATACTTATATGTCTCCTAATCAAAAGAATTCAAGGACTACTCATAGATTCACCAAAGAACGACAGTAATGTTTTCAAAGTCAACGTTGGCTGATTACGAAGAAGTCAATAGGCTATGGTTTTTATTTTCAGAACTGAATAAATTAAGAAAAATATCACAAAAAATACCTCTTACACTGACGTTAGCGCTAAGTCTCAAAATGTAGATAAAAAAAAAATTTAAGCAAATTTAAAAACAAATTTCTCATTGCTCTGGAAAGTCCTTTAAACTTACCTTCTCTCTGCTATATACAAGTCTAGAACATTGGCTTTGTTATTTTTTAATGACTATCTGTGACTGTGTTTTCTTGACCTCTTTCAGCAGGTCATGGTGACATTGTGATTTATTGGCAATATTGAATTTAAGGCCTGCACCAATGAATGATCAGGAAGATCATGGCAACTGGCAAGTCCTCACTTCGGCCGCTTTTTACCTAAGGCCGCATTTTGTACCAGAGAATATGACAAAGAAGAAGAATTTGCTCTTTTGTTTTTGGCTGTCAAACTAACGCACGCTTCTTGTTTTGTGTCACTGCCAAACATTATCAGTTTGAATGAATAGCGCTAGCAAATTAGAATTTTTATCAAAATGCGTGCTGCTAAGATAGTACATGGCACGCTTATTTCGAAGAATCATCGAAGCTGATTTCTGGTTGAATAATGATACGTGAACAAGCAAAACTGCCGTATTTGGAGTAAAGAGCAGCCAGAAGCATTGCAAGATCTACAAACGCAGAGTCACTGTTTGTCATGTCTGTAGCGGCAAGCGTACTTCGATTGACACACTGGAAGCCAACGCTGAAGTTTTTATTCGTGAGATAACAGTCGAACTGTATAAGAAAGAGTATGCCGAAATTGGACTTAGCGAATAGACCATTTTAGGCGCAGCTTTAGTCAACATTTGCTTGAAATAAATTTCAAACGATTAAGAAACCTGGCTTAAGATTTATCTGATGTGCTTATTAATAAACCAGGAAACAAAACTTTCCGTTATGATAGGTCTTCAAATATAAGAGATGGTGGTGCTGCAATTTATTGCAAAGAATCTCTTTCTTGTCGCACCGTCTATTTGTCGCAACCATCAGAAGTCGTTGAGTATATTTTTGTTGAAATATTTGATAAGGTAAACAAATGTCTTCGCATTATAAAAATTTAATTGCTGGTGTGCGTGTGCCCCATGGTTCCATTTTGGGTCCGTTATTATTTTGCGTTTTCATAAATGATCTGGTCAAAATTTGTAAGAATGTATCTATTCACCTGTATGCAGATGATGTTCAAACTTCGATCGGTCTGGTAGAGGACCTAGTATGCCGTATAAACGAAGACTTATGCGAAAATTGTAGGTCCCCTCCATTCCCTCACAAAGGATGGTTGTGAGAAATGTGCTATGCCCAGGGGCTTCTTGCTCTGTTGCGCCACCCTATTTATTTTTGATTTATTTATGCGCAATTTTAAAATGGTTTATTACAAATGGACACTCTTTAAATCCTAAAAAGTGCCAAGCAATGACTTTATCTAAGAAAAAGTACAATCCTGATAATATTCCGTCGGTTTACTTAGGAAGCTCTCGGATTCACTTTGTTGACAAACTTAGGCTTCAAAATAAATTGCACCTTATCGGCTAGTCACATTAAATGTGTTATTGGGCAAATTTATGGTGAACTACGAAAACTTTGGCTGTTTGCCAGCTTTACCCCCTAAAATACGAAGCTTAGGCTGATAAAAGTCCTCTTGTTGCCTCTTATTAGTTATGGAACAGTTGTATATTGTAAACCAGACTCCCAGTCGTATCATAAACTGTTAGTTAATGATATGTTGAGATATGTCTTTGGACTGCGACGTCATGACCATATATAGCACCTTCATTATAAAGTCCTTGCGTGCTCATTTCAACAATTTTCAAACATTAAGTGTAGGTACTTTCATGCACAAACAAAGAACCCAAACTCCATCCTACCTCTTTGAAAAAATACAACATTGTTACTCTCCTAGAACATTAAACCTCATCCCACCACTAACGAAATCCTTAAATACTTCGCGATTGTTCTTTGTTCATGCTACCAGACCTTGGAACAGTCTACCTTTTACAATTAAACAAATTATTTCTAGCCATAATTTGATTAATATAATTTGTTTGGAATTCATTCATACCACGATCTTATTTTCGTCAATTATGACATTCGTTTTAGTAACAATCCAAAGCCAGATCAATTCTCTTTCAGAGATTATAAAAATATAAACTTGAATGAATTAGCTCAAGAATGTATAACTGTTCCATGGAATGAATGTTGGAATTATTATTGACAAAAAAGCTGAGCTCTATTTGAGTCTATCGCTATAAACTTTAATACTCATGTACATTGTACACATCCTTGATTCGCGCATACTATGGTTCAATGTTAGAATTTTGAGAATTATTAAAAATAGAGACCGATCTTTTTCAATATTTTTTTTAAAACTATCCGAGATAGTGTTGTTCGCGAAATTAAAAAAAACCAAAGCACTGTACTTTTCAATAAAACTAAATGCAGATTTGCTAGCTAGTAACCCATAAATATGAATATTCTCTCTTAAACTGTATATGTAATGTACATAATATGTAATTATAAACTACTTTTTTCTGAAATTATAGAACTAATGTAAATATTGTTTTTTTTCTTTTTAAGCAAAAAGGTTATATAAAAATGAGCAACCCTCTTTGAAAAGTAAATTTAAATATTTATTATAAAAATTTATTTTCTTCTTGTACTAACACTTTCAATTGAAACAAATACAAAATACAAATACAAATAAATTATATCGACTGTACTATCGATTCAAATAAAAGCCACAGGGGCGAACGCAGGGGGGGGTTTTGGGGGTTGAAACCCCCCCCGAAATTTGTGAAATAAAAAAATAACCACTAGTTTTTTAAAACAAAAACCAAAATATAAAACATGGAAACATAAAATTCATCTGAAAATTTCATTCTGTCAACGAAAAAATCCCTCCAAATGCGGAAGCCATTTCTTTTCTATCGATAAGTAAATTTTCAAGTATTTCACACGTTTTGGAATGACTTTTTGGTTTTGGTATGTTTTTAGCATGATCACCCTTTTCAAGTGTAGTAAATTTGATATGTTGATGTGGAGGTAGTATTGGGTCGTATACAACGGGACCTGCGATAGAAATATATGAAAATTCACTTTCCTACTTACTTCCAAACACATCGCATTTGTCGCTTCAAAACTAACGGCAGTTGCGATCGAAACACATCGTATCGGTCACTCCAAAGCTTACGGCAGTCGCTACCGAAATCTACGAAAATTAAAATTTTCATTACACATACTAAAAGCCAGTCGCTCTGACTCTGTATAAGAATGCGATCGACAACGGCAACTAGGAAAGGGTATACTTATGTATGAATAAGCATATGCATACCCATGAACATTGCTTGAGTATGCCAAACGATAAACTGCCCAACAACTTTATAAACACCTTAAATGTTTGCGATTCGTCCCTATATAAAACAGTTCATTGTTTAATGCAGATCGGTGCACCACTTCCGGTATCCGTGGCTTCAAGCAAGCGATCTTTTTCATGTCTGCGCTGATTAAAAACCTATCTGCGAGGAAGAACCAGCGAGGAGCGACTGAACGGTTTGATGTTGCTGAACATCTATAGGAGTATTGAGGTTGATTATGAGGACGTTATAAATATAATGGCAAAAGTTCCAAGGCGCATTGATTTTATTTTATAAAATACTAGCTGTGCCCGCGACTTCCTCCGCGTGGAATAGTGGCTTGCGGCAGCATTTTTAATTTTTCAGTAACTTCTTCTTTTCATTTCGGGCGTTACGAGTAGTGATCTTGAAGCGATCACAACTCTCCCACTTTTCTGCTTCACACTAGTGATCCGCCTGTGGGGTACGCCGCGTTGACCTCACAAAGCGTCGGCAAGCCTCCCGGTTTTGGATTGTTCCATGTCTGAGGCCAACCAAATGCTGCTGTTTTTGCATTTGCTTGTACCAGGAGTGTTTTGGCCTGCCTTTTCTTTTTCGTCGCGAATTTGTTGAAACGTTGTACGATATTGCCTTTTGGACGGGGTTCTGCGGATCTCTCCTTTGAACATGACAATACCAACTGAGCCGGTCGTGCTGAATTTTGTCCAAGATGGTACTTTTGACATGAAAGCTTCCACGGATCTTAGTACTTCTAATCAAGCTTTGTTACTCCTGCTGTCATCCGAAGCATCTTCATTTCGGCTGCCGTCAATTTGCTCTCATACTTTTTGTACATTGTCCAACATTGTGAACCGTATGTCAGAGCTGGACGGACAACTGCTGTGTAGAGTCTTCCCTTCAGCTTAGGGGGCATTTTTCGATCACAGAAGATAGCGGAGTTTTCTCGCCACTTCATCCACCCTACGCTTACTCGATGATTGATGTCGTCATCACAAGTTGCTTCACTATTGATCATAGATCCCAGATATTTAAACTTTTCACACTTGGGAAGCACATTTCCATTCAAATAAATGCCTGGAATAGGCTTGTCTGGATCAGAAAAAGGGCAGCACAGGTATTCAGTCTTTTTAGCGTTAATACGGTACCCATTTCCTTCCAGAACATCAATCCAAACGTCAGTTGCAGGGATGTAGGATCCTCGTTTATGATGGCTCCATCGTCAGCAAAGAATAATTGTTTTACTTTATTGTCTGTTACTTTTCCTTCGAGCAAATAATCCAGAACAGCAATAAAGAGCAGTGGACTCAAGACACTTCCCTGATGTACACCTACTGTTATTTGGAATTCTTCGGTGACTCCAGCTGGGCATCTCACTTTTGTAACTGCTCCCTCGTACATGTCCATAATTATTCGCACATAGGCTTCAGGAACTCCTCGGTGTCTGAGGGCCACCCATATCAGATCTCGCGGTTGTCGATCGAATGCTTTTTCGAAGTCAACCAACACAGTATGCAAATCCTCTAAGACATCTCGGTGTTTTTCCATAATGATCCTTATACTTTGGATTGCGTCTGTAGTTGACTTACCCGCGACAAACCCGCATTGGTCATCAGACAGCCTTATTATTATCCGCAGTCGGCTATCCAAAACCCGCTCAACGATCTTCATAGTGTGGGACATCAACTTGATCGAACGATAGTTGTCACAGCTTCTGGTATCTCCCTTTCCCTTGTACATTGGAAGAAGAAAACTTTCCCTTCATTGATTAGGCAAACTGTCACCTCTTATAAGTTTGGAGATGAGAATCGTGAGCCATCTCAACCCGATGTCTCCCATATTTTTCCAAAACTCATATGGTACCTCGTCTGGCCCAATCGCTTTGCCTTTTTTGGAGTTCTTAACTGCCTTCCTAACTTCTTCGACTGTGACGTCGGATACTTCCGTAAAGTTAGGTGCAGCTGTTGGAAAGTGGCGCCGAGGAAAGTGTTCATTCAAAAGATCATCACAATACTGTCGCCACCTGTGAAGAATTTTGTCGTCATCCACAAGTAGCAGTCCTTGAGCATCATTTATGAACTTCGGCGAACGAATCTCCTGCGCATTTCTCCTTCTCTGAGCGGCTATTTTGAAAATGGTTGCTCCCTTTTTCAAGTTGCTTTGTCTTAGCTCTTGGATTTGCTTCAGCAGCTGGGGAAGAAATCTCTTCCAGCTCTCGATACAGGCCCTCCGTGCTTTTTGCTTGAAGTTGGGCGCACTTTTTCTTCGCTTCTTTTCTGCAGCTCTTGTATTCCATTTTGAGACGCGCTTTTTCATTTGTATTTCTTGAGGGGCACTTCGACCAAACTTGGAAAGCTGCTTTCTTCTTTCTAATCGCTGCTTTCTTCTTTCTAATTTTTCAGTAACTTATTGTTATATTATTTTACTTAAGTACATACACTTTTGCACACGATGTTCTTACTTTTTTCATCTTTTGCCAAATAAAATTGTTTTGCCGTAAGTACTTCCGTTCCCATGACAATAATGGAAAAAAGAAAGCAAAAACAGACAGATTTAATTTTGAAATATTAGGAACGACTCCCGTTCCCGTGGGAATATGGTGATCGTTCTCATAGGAATATGGGAATGAGTTAAAGTTTATGTTACTCGCTCGGGGATAGTGTAGCATTCTAACGGTGGAAAAATTTTTGAAATCGGTGCAGTAGTTTCTAAGTTCTCGATTACGTTCCCGTTCGTTTTAGGAATTGGGATAAAACATAAAGTCTATGTCTTTTCTCAAGTCTTAGACTACCTCTGTACAAAATTTCTTTTGAATTGGTTCAGTTGTTTGGGCGGGAGATGGTAACATAGAAAGACGAACAGACAGAGCTACTTTTGCATTTAAACCTAGTATAAGTTAGGATTGTTCCTAGCAAATCAATACAGAGTATAAAAAAAAGCATAAAAATATTAAGAACAAATTGTTCGTGAATATTTAATATATTTTTTCAAAACCCCCCCCGAAAAATTTTTCTGCGTTCGCCCCTGAAAAGCCACATGCATCTTTCTGTATATTTTTTTAATTTTCGATAAAACGTTTCTCTTATTGAAGAGTACTATCTTCTTACTTATCACTGCTATAGGTAAACTTAAACCAGCAGCAACAGCTTCATGAGCAATGGTGGCCATTATTTCTGAACCATATGAACAGCACCAACAACCTCTTTAGGCCGAAGTTTTAAATTTGCTTGTTGTTGCTGGTGAATTCTCATTCAAGTTGTTGCTGTAGAACTAAGATTTTTTTTATTGTTTGGGAGTCTCGATCAGATCACTTTGGCTGATAGCAATTGCAATGTGTTTGAAATATTTTTGCTTCGCTACCTAGTGCCCTCTCGAACTCCGAACTACGTAACGATAGACGTGCTAACCACTACGCCAAGGGCACTATTTCTAGACCAAACTCAATTTCGACAACAAAAAAGAAACAACTGACAGCTCAAGTGTTTCCCCCAAACTTAAGAAAAATAGTATCAACTTAAGCTAATGAGGAAAACAGGTTTTCACCATCTGAAGCAGGTGGATTACTTCTTGCAATTCTTTTCTATTTCAAGTTAATACAGCAGTTTCTCAAAAAGAAAAAAATCAAGTTGTTTAAACATTGCGTTCCCTCAGAGAACTGGAAGAAGGAAAGCAATTTTGTTTCTATCAAAAAAAGATATCACCATTAAGGAAATTCAGCAAATGCCGCAACCCATGTGCTCTACTGAACTGACAAATCAGAAACCATTGACTATTTCACAACCCAAACCGCACTCAACAGAAATGAGTACCTACCTCCTTAAGCTATGAAAAGGAAAAGTAATAAAATCTTCTACGTGTGGTTGCGAAGAGCTCCCGACTATCAACTGACAACCCAAACATTATTTGCTTATTGGTCTTAAAAGCAAGTTGTTAACTTGATTCCTTAATAAAGATAGGACCAGGACCACCCGTCCTCATTAATTAATAATGGTTAATTGTTGCGAATAATATCAGAGGATTTGACTTTTTTCACTCAAGTTCCCAATAAGCTTACGGCCGTTTGTGTTCATCTAAACTAATTTACATAAAATGATTCCGAGTGTCGGAAGAAATCAAAGGAAATCTCTTCGTTTCGCCCACATTATTATCATTCCTTTTTGTTTGTAATAACCACATGATTCACTTCCTGTCACATAGTCTGTGAATTTTCTCAATTATGGTTCGTGAATTGGTAATTAAGTTTAGCGCTCTGAGGGGAAGTCATAAGCATAATAAGAGCCGTACTAAATCATTCCATGAGCCGCAAATGAAGAACTTCTGGTTCCGCAATCACATTTATAAGAACTTTGAACATCCTTTTGTATGAGTATAATTGCAGCAATAAAATTGTCTCCGAATATAAATAAGTATACAATATATACGGAACTCGCATTCGCCCCTCAAAACAAATTCTTGGCATATTTAAGTCGACAAGGCCTGACATTAGCCGAGAAATAAATGCCACGACAATAGGTTGAGTGTTTAAGAAAAATTTTAATCAGATCACGTCCCGTTAACACTGCTACACGGGTTCTATTTACTTTAAAATCAACGCAAAAACATGGCGGAATGTATTCTCAAGCAGGTACCCATAATACTAGAAGAAAAAAAAAAACAATTTATTGCGTCAATTTGTTGGGAAAACCTTATTAAACGGATCATAAATTTTTACGGGGGTGTACAACAATGTACATGTTATAATTTAAAAGTGTACCTAACCAAATTTGCTATGCAACATTAGACCGAGCAACTGGCTAACAATGACACCATCACCATCACCACCACCACCACCGTCATCGCATGGTGTCTCGATGCCATAACAGTATCCATCAAGCTTGGTCAAATCGATTTCTGCTTCTTTGACGTTGTAAAACCTTAAATATAATATCTATTGTGGGTATCCGTTACAGAAGCATTTCATTCATCCAATGAAAGTTCGCCTGTCCCTTTAAAAGGGTGAATTTGTCCAGGGATTTTTCAAAAAAACATATCCGAAATCCTGATCGCTATGGAGATAAAGTGAATCACAAAAGTAAGCAAGCAGTCGTTGTTGTTCAATATAAATTCCAAAATGAAATACAATTCCGTTAAAAATATGAGGAAAAATGTTTTCCAAATAACGTTGTTATGTAACACATCACACGATAAGCTAAATCTACCGTTCATCATTTGGTTTATCTGCAGAATATCGCTTTCTGTTTTGCAATCGTGTTTTCTTTGTCACAAAAGTAAGTAAGGACCAGCCTATTATTGTTTGTTGGTGCAGTTAGCTTGTTTTTTTTTTTTTTCAGTAGCTTATTTCAATTTTTTAATTTTTTTTTTTTCAGCTTACGATAGTTGATTTATTAAATAAAAGAAATGGCACCAACAAGTAATGGATTTTGATTTGAAAAAAAAGTAATAATTAAACACTACATATTTGGAAAACAAATCGGAACGCGAGACTGGTAAAATTATGAACAAATGTTAATCTACCATACACAATATATTAATCAAACATAATACCACTGGAAGTTTGAAAAATACGCCTCGCTCTGGACGGCCCTGGAAATTTACTCAACAGTTATGACGTGAAAAGATTTGGAGACGAAAAAAAAAGACGTAGAGCTTGCTCCAATGAAAATGTCAGGAATAGGAATCGTAAAGCACGGAGGTGGCAACGTCATGGTGTGCGGTTGTATATATAATTTGATGAACAGGTTCGACTATTTAAATTTCTAAAAGAAGAACCTCCATAAAAGTGCCAGGAAATTGGATATGGGTAAGTCATTTTGTTCTCCCATCAAGACAATGATCCCAAACATACTGCAACTGTTGTCAAAGAGTGTTTGCTTTATAACGTTTAAACCCAAAGTCACTTACTTTTGTGATATGAATTTGTTATATTATTTTTAGTTTGAGTGGAATATTTCTTAGTCTAAGTAATTTTTTTATTTCTTTCTTTATAAATGAATTAAAAAAAAATATTTTCTCATTTTTTTCATTTTGAAATCGATTTTTTGAACGCAATAATCTTTAAATCTAAGGCTGCTTACATACTTTAGTGATTCACTGTATTTACTTTTTCAAATAACATAACAATAAGAAGCAATCATAATATATTAGATATACCTACTTACATTCCATTTGAAAAATATTAGAGTCGCACTCAATCAGTCGTGTTATGGTGCTGTCGATTGAACGCCTTAAAGCTGTGCATTGACCCCTTTAGACTTTTATGTGGAGAACTGCGAAGGACCGATGTTATATCAACAATCCGGAAACAATTCAAGCAAAGCTGATATGATTCAAGGAGTCCACGAGCTAAGGCCCAGGTTCATTTTATAGTATTTTTAAAAAGAAACTTGAGTTTGGCCACTGGTACACCGATCAGCAGTTAAAAAAAGAACCATTTAAGTAATTTGATTTAAGTAATTTGAGTACATTTGAATTGATTGGTATAATTTTGGTCGGTCATTTGGTCGTTCAAGTTTCAGTTTTCGATATAATGGGTCCTTGATTCCATGATGTTGGGCTGTCATTTCTAACCTAACCAACAAACTGCCGCACATGAAATAACAAATGTTTTCGATCAAAACCAAAGTTTATAACGTGTCCGCCATCTAACATTTTTTTTTTTTTCAACTAGTGCTTATTTCGTGAATCGTAACACTTAGCTCATGTCTGATTTGACAGATAATTAGTTTTATCCTTCCGCTGAACGAATACGGTTGTGTATACGCTTGAACAAAGCTGGTAAATATTGCGTTATTACTTTGAAAACCATGGTTATGTTGCAGAACGTATGCGAAAATTGCGTACGGAATTTGGAAGAAGAGAAGCACAGTCAGCTTCGTATGTTCGTTATCTTGTGAAAAAAGTGAAAGAAACTGGCATCCTCATCGATAAACCAAAGCGTGAAAAGCCAAAAACAGTGCGTACACCCGAGAATTTTGCTACTGTGGCAGAAAGTATGCATCAACATCAATTCACCGTCGTTCTCAACAATTGAACATTTCAGAAACACCATTGAGACGAATTTTGCATAAAGACCTTAGTATGACGCCATACAAATTCCAATTGGTTCAGGAGTTGAAGCCAACTGACCATCCAATGCGTTTTCGCTTCGCTAAGTGGGCATGCGATCGACTTAGAGAAGATGCTGATTTTGCCAAAAAATCATCTTTTCAGATGAAGCTCATTTTGATCTTGGCGGGTATGAAAACAAGCAAAATGTTCGCATTTGGGGCACAGAAAACCCGCATGCATACATTGAAAAGCCGATACCTACACCCAAAACGATTCACTGTTTGGTGCGGATTTTGGTTCAGAGGCATAATTGGTCCATTTTTCTTCGAAAATGAGCAAGGAGTGGCCGTTACAGTCAACGGCGATCGTTGTTCAAAAATTGAAGATTAGGATATTGGCAACATTTGGTTTCAACAGGACGGCGCCGGCGCGGCGCTACGTGCCACACAGCCGAAGCTACACTCGATGTTTTGCGCCCATTTAAAAAAAAGAAAGTTATTTGGCGGACCCTTTACTTTGAAGATGCTTGTCTTTTAGAGCTTCTTTGAAGCATCAACGAATTGCTTTGAAAAATTGCACGTTAAGCAAAACATACTCCTTGACATTTCTCTAAGTCTACATACACCACCTAATCACTACGTTTTAGGATGATATATTTTGTTGGGGGTTTAAATGCCAAAAACCGCCCGCCATAGCACTGCCTTTCGTGATACATTTGCAAATAAATTAAGTTGACTTATTTCCGCATTGCAATACTCAACGATACAATGGAGTGCTTTGGAGAAAAAACTCTCGAATACGAACTTGTAGACCACAAAAATCCATTTATAAAAAAACAATATTAATATCATCATGACAGTGTCAATTTGGCTTTGCCTAGTTCCGTGCTCTGTTCCACTTTCACTTTATTTAGAGTGTATACAGTAGAAAGTTGTAAAAAAAAGAGATAGGGGTTATTATTATATTTCGCTGAAATAAAATCACAGCAAAAACATTAATACGCTATTGATTATTATTACATATATATTTATATATATATATTGTATATTTATTGCAGCAAAATTATTCTTTTTTTTTTTTTTTTTTTTCTTAAAACAGATATTGCACAATTTACAGTAATTAGTATATAAGCAACCAACTGCCAAGATATAATGAGTCTTAAAATCTACAAAATTAATAAGGAAATATAAGTGAAGGAAAGCTACAATTTAAAACCTTCATTATGTAAAAAAAACAAAAAAATTTGCAGAAAATGTTCATATAGAACTAAACTTCATATGGAAAAGGTTGATTCGAATAATAATAAAAAAAAACGTTTAAATCTCTGATACGAAAACATTCAAAATTGTACAATTTCTGAGTTTTTTTACTTTTAAGCGAAGAGTATTTTTGGTCACAGAAAGGAAAGGAATTACACACTTTAAACAATTTAAGCAAATACAATTTTTCTTCAAACGCTGTATAAGACTGAAAATCGTTCACTAGAATTCTAAAAATTACTTTGTGGACTGCTGAGGAAAGATTACTAACTATTAGCGGAATTTTGGAGCTGAAAAAATTAAATAGAAACTGCGGTTATTTTGCGGTCTAGCTGTATGATAAAAGTTTGATATGTTGTGATGTATAGATGTTTATTCTATTGAAGTAATCATTCCCAAACTTCACTCTTATCGACTGTGAGAAATTAAATGTCAAACCAGTCACACCAAATTAGAGTTATTTATGAGTTACTGTTATTCTTAGCAGTTACTCAGAACCTAACAGTTATTAAAAAAAATTTTTGTTGCAGGATCAAATTTTCAACAGCAAAACTAACAAGTTGAAGTTAAATAACAATTTTCTAAAATGATAAATGAAAACAATGAACGAAACACTATTTGTCAACTTGTTGCCTCTGACGCTAGATTTTTTATTAAACACTGATTTGAATATTCCATAATGGAAATTCAATTAGATTCAAGCATCAAGAAATTAAACCTTTAGATATGAATTGGCATTTTCAAAACATAATAAGAACTTTAATTTCTTCTATTCAGTAACTGGTTCTTAAGGTTATTTTATGGTCTAGAAAATTGAAAAAATCATTTTTTTTGTTTGCATATGTTCAAAGCTTAGACTTACAAAAATATGCTCTAAAAGAGATTTTTCCAAATTCGAATTATTTTGGGAGATACAGCGGATTTTGTGACGCGGCACTTAAACCGACCGAGCTGAGTGATCACTCAATGGACGGCAGATGTTTTCCAGAAATTCTTTTTTATCCGACTTGAGCTCGTTATGTACCTTTTCAAATTTTTATATATACCTGAATAACAGTACGTACCCAATATACCTGGAATTGTCCACACAAAATATACTTGGAAGTGTGTATCTCTATAGTGTAATTTACAAATTTCAAACGCGTTTTTCTCAAAACTCCCTTTGTTTAGGTGGTTGACACGATATCTCAAGTTCTATCTGACCGATTCCTTTGAAATTTTGTGAGAATCTTCTTTATACATCTCTTTATGATTTGGACTTTGGGTTTTAGAAAATTTTAATTTGAAGTATTTTTAAAATATTTGTAAAGAAAAAAAAACAGGGGTAAAATTTTGTGAATTTTTTTTTCGGCCATGGTCTAAGTTATAGCGACATCTTTAAGAACTTTTTTTGTTTGTTCAGTTTAGATCAGTACAAGGGTTAAAATCATGTCAACCAGGGAGCACCGTTTGACTGGCAACCCTGACTTCACCGGCATGTCACTGGATGCGTTTTTGACTTTTTTTTTTATTTTTTTTTAATACTTTTAAAATCAATAAATAATATTGTATAAAAAAATGGATACTAAAATTTTTTTAGTTTTTTTTATCCAAGTTTGAAAAATACCCAAAAAGTATGGCTCTATCCCAGACTGCCCCCTTAATTTATTTATGAATAACCGGTTACTCGTAACGTTTACCGATATATCGCTCCATCTCTACTTCAGATTTTGGTTTTGGAAAACGACATTAATGTCGGTATTCATCTCTCTCATACTGATTTTGATTTTAAGTTTTTCGGAAAAATAATTTTTACTCAAGAAAAATAGATATTTAAGGTTAATTGGTTGCTATGCTAATTAACAACTCCAAAAAATTGGAAAATTTTGATTTTTCGACATCAGTCACTACGAGCACTTAATATTTATATGTAAATGTTACACTAAGGGGGAATCGTCAGATTAGTAAAAGAAAATTTGATCATCTGAAATACTCGAACACATCAAATTAATATTAGGAAGGTTGGTAATGTCTTGTCAGTCTCAGTTTCGCTAGTCTGACAGTTGTAAGCCAAGGGGGTGGGAGGGTAGCATACCTGCAAAAGCAAACGATGTCTGGAATTATTGGAGCGCTGTTCCTTATTTTTTTAATAAAAAGATATTATCGGATTTTGCAATAAGGACTTGAATACTTTTCTTTAAACCATTTGAGATATTTCAAAAACTTTATTATGGGCTTGAAGTAGGTACAATCAAAACATTTATGAATGGATCTATATTCGTTCATAATGGCCATTCGACAGGCACATTTGCAGCGGTCGATTCGTTGGCCCCAATTTAACGCCGCACGTGGAATTGACTAATTTGGTCGAAACTTCGACCAATCAGAGGTTTCACTGACACGGCAACATCACGCAACAGATATGTAGACTTTAACTTTGACTAAGAAATATTTAATCTGACGATTCGTATCCGTTATATCCGAATAACCGTTTTTGAAGATCATAGTGATTAGCGGCTAAAAATAATGTAAAGGGTTTTTCAAAAAAAGACGCTGAAAAAGTAGATCGTCAGGGACACCAAACGACGCCATATTTCTTACCGTTCTTTTGACGTTTCTCTTCAGTAAGGTTTGCCATTTTAAAGATATACGAGCCAACAATGAGTCGAAATTATTCAAATTTACTGCCGAAATTCGGAGTCAGTGGCCTCAACTTAAGAGCGCTACGTCCAATACGTCCTAGCAGATCAACAATTGAGCGTCTAGTAGAAAAATTTGAGTCCACAGGCGCAGTACAAAATGGTCCCGTGCCAGTCAGACAAAGAAGTGCTCGTAGTATCGAGAGTATTGCTGCCGCTGAGGCTACAGTTGCAGAAAGCCCAAATGTGTCTCTCACACGTCGTTCTCAAGCATTGGGCATTTCTGTGACGTCGTTGTGGCGAATTTTGCAAAAAGATCTTGGCCTACAAGATTAAATTGACGCAAGATCTGAAGCCGCTTGACAACTAGAAGCATCGTATGTTAGTGAATTGGGCTGAGCAATAACTTGAAAATGATTCCTATTTTCATCACACGCAGCAATCCACACGTACTCCATGAGTCATCATTGCATCCCAAAAAATTACGGTTTGGTGTGGTTTATGGGCCGACACGCGGTGTAATTGGGCCGTACTTCTTCCGTGATGATCAAGACTGCACGTTACTGTGAATGTGGATCGCTACCGTTCCAATATTTTTGGCCCCAATTGAATGATATGGACTTGGAGAACATGTGGTTCCAACAGGACGGCGCCACAAGCCACACAGCAAATGTCACAATCAATTTATTGGAAACCAAGTTTGGAGAACGTGTTATCTCATAAAATGGTCCAGTCGCTTGGCCGCCTCGGTCGGGCGATTTGAAGCCGTTAAACTATTTCCTGTCAAATCTATGGTCTATGCCAACAAGCCAGCGACGATTGATGAACTTCGTACGAATATCGAACTTGAAATTGTAGCAGTATCGACCGATTTATGCTTGAAAATTGGTTTCAGCGTCTGGACTTCTGCAAGCGTGCACGTTAATCAATCAGCATGAACGACTCTAGGCCAAGGAATTCTGTTAAGACGTGTGGTTTTCAAGAAGAAATAAAACGCATACAACTTAATGTAATGCCAAGAACTTAGATTTATTACAAAGATACGGCTTTGCCATTATGTTTTGAAAATGATTTCAATCGAGTAGTCCCGCAGCTAACTGGCTCGAATAAATTCCAGGCAAGAGGCTCAACTTTGGACCGCTTTTTACAGTCTTTAGAGCCGTGTGTCTATAAAATGTCAAACCAAACTAACTATAAATCAGCTTCGTTCGTTGAACTTTACCCAGGATTAACCCAGGTTTTCTTGACGACCCTATGAGTTATCAAAAAAAAAAAAATACATGCAATTTGACGGCTCTATGTCCATTACATAAACTCCCCCAGCAAAAACCTAAACCTAGGCGAGTAGAGCTCTTAAAACACTCAGTTAGATATTCAAGGCAAGTTAAGGTTTCCCACAGGGCGACAACAGGTCGTCAACGAACGAACCTTTTAAGTGATAGCTGTCACAAAGGCCAACTCCGAAGATAGTATTACCAGATTCAAAACCTCACGTTTGGAAAAACATCCATCGTAAAGAGTCAATTGGTCTGAAAACCAGCTCCACTGATATGGTGTTTTTTGTTTTTCTTTTTTTCAAGGATGAAAGAAATGGGTTGTTTGACAATTCAAGTTGAATTAAATAGCCGATTGGGTTTTCAAATTAAAAATACTTTCGACACCATCTTAGCATGATGCCGACTGCGACTGCTATGATTCAGATTGAACTTTTTGGAACTTTTTTACGGTACAAGTATGTACCTAATTTGGATCTTTGATTTTGAATATAAAAGCATCTGGTTTATGTTTTCCACTGCCCCTATTCTTTACGGTTCTTTTTTTCACTCAGATATCAGACTTAACATTCGGAAAACTTTCATCCCCAAAGAAATTCACCTTACAGCTTGCTTAGCAAAGACAAAATCTGGGCTAGCCCAGACATTGCTTGACAATATTTTTTCACATCCTAAATTTAAACTGACAGAAATGAGGCCGATGTCCTCTTTTTTATGGCCTATGCTATAGCACCCAGCAGAAAAAAGGGATAGCTCGGGTTGTTTATACACAATATATACAGTATAGGTATACCTACGCTATAACCGGTTGGCTTGTGTTTGCCTTATTCGACAACCACGAAGATACATTTTGCAGAATCAATCGGCGTGAAATAACCGATTTCATGTTGCGAATACAAATGTCGAATAGTGTTTTGTTCTGTTTCCGTTTTTGGAGAGAATGTGTTATCCTCTCGTATATTATACAACATCATGGGTCTGGAGTGCTTTGTACCAAAACTAAGCACCATGAAAAGCAGCACTGATATATGTGTGTGGAAAATTTATGTCGACAGTTCCGGCAAAAACACATCCTGTCGTTTAAGTAGGACGAAATGAGAATGAAATTATGAACTTTATGTTTGAATGAAGCAAAGAGCCAAAAGCAATGATTTAAAAATTTAAGCAATGAAACAACGTGATAGGTAAGAAATTGTCTTGTCCGCTTAAAAAAAGGTAACATACGAAAGGAGATGTTTTATTAACAATAAAATAAGGTTGGTATTTTCCGTACAAGTGTCTAGTTTGAATAGTCGTAAGCTAAACTATAGATAAAGTCGAAATAGGGAGGTATTTTTATATTTATATAATCAACGTACACATCATGGGGTTATGAATACCCTAGTAATGTTATGAGACACAGTGCGAACATTTAGGAAAAAGAAGAGGATTTAGTAGGAGACACCAATGGACGTTGCTTTTGAGTTCTTGTGAATCTTAAAGCAGGGGGAAATTAATCGGGTAATTCACATATATTTGTAAGTTTCAGTTTTTATAGCTTGAAACTTATATGGTTTTAATTAATCCAATAGGTCAATAACGACACAAGTTGATGTAGAACAGAACTATTATAATTTAATTATAGATTAATAAAATAATTTAACAATAATTTTTAATTACCTAAATCAACAATTATGTCGGCTTAGGGTTCTGTAACCCAACTTCTTGAACAATTGAAAACGAATGAAAAATTATATATCAAAACAAAATATTAATAATTGAAAAGAAAAATCATTTACACTAGTTATTAATAAAGCAAGTAGTTTTTATCAAAGTACGAGATGTGGCAAATGTAGTCATAATGGTGGCTTAGTTTGTATGTTAGATGGCAACAAACTTACATCCCCCCTCCCCGAGAGAATTCGTATGGATAAGAAGAATAAGGAATCATCTTGCTTTTATGAAAAATGTTCAAGTCTCTCTTTTTTCTGCCAAAGTCAATCTCGTAAATGGAGTTGGATATCTTTTTCTTAATCTTGAAAGGACCTATTCGAACAGGATCTAATTTATTTCTATTCAGTTTGCTACCAGGTTGAATATAAACTAAATCATTTTCTTTATATTCAATGTCTTTAGTGTGTTTGTCATAATACTTTTTGTTTATATTATGCGATCTGTTAGACTTTTGTATTGCTACAGATCTATTAAAATTTAAGTTTTCCAGCGTATTTTTATTTAATTCCGTTGGGATAATTGAGTCATCCTTACCTGATAACAAATAATTGGGAGAGAAACCCGTTGAAGTATGAATGGTATTGTTATAATCGGAAATACACTGTTCAGCAATCACTGACCAAGGCTTATTTTTATTTTCATATATCTTGCAACGAATTCTATTTACTAAAGTTTGGTTGGTTCGCTCATTCTGTCCATTAGAAAATGCACAGTCTATTGCTGTGAAAATCAAATTTATGTTTTTGTGCTTTAAATAATTTTTGAATTCCGAGGAATTAATAAAAGGATATTGATCAGTAAAAATCGTTTTAATGTCGCCATTTTTCTCAGTTGACTTGACAAGATTTATAAAATCTCTCGCTGACTGTGTTTTCGACGTAGAAATAAATGCGAAACGTGTTAATTGATCTACCATCAAATGCAAATACTTTTTTGGGGATCTATTTCCGGTGAAACCTCCTATTGTATCTAATGATACTATCTCTAATGGAACCGATGCTGGACCTAACTGCGATAATGGAGCTTTAAAATTACCAACTCTTGTTTTATTTTTTATACATGTTTCACAAGTCTTACAAATGATTTTAATGTGTTTGTGCATATTTTTGAAATAAAATGTTGGTGTAATTGTTAATATCATTTGCTTAAACTCATTTCTCAAGTGGGCTGGTTCTTGATGATTTAATATCAAACTATATTTGCTACCACGCTCCTCATCCAGCTGATAAGGCTAGAGGTGGATCGGCAATCCTCATAAAAAAGAGCTTAAAACACCATGAAGAAGTTATGTTTACAAACGAGAATATGCAAGTAACAATAATTAGTATTGGTATGAAAAAGAAAGACTTCAAGTTGGCATCAATATACTGCCCGCCGAGGCGTTCCCCGACTGAAGATGATTATACAGAACTGCTGAATGTACTAGGACATAACTTCCTTGTTGGTGGTGACTTTAATGCTAAGCACACCCATTGGGGATCCAGACTTATAACAACAAAAGGCAGAAGGCTTTACAAAGCATGCCTCAAATACAATTGTGAGTTTTATTCATCCAGATCACCAACATACTGGCCATCGGATTCAAGTAAAATACCAGACCTTGTTGACTTTTTCATAGTTAAAGGTATCAAACGAAACCATATAAGAGTCGAAGGTAATTATGACTTATCATCAGATCATACACCGGTGATTTTATCACTTAATGAATCGGAGATAATGAAAAAAAGTAATCCTAAGCTAGTAAACAATAAAACAAACTGGAGTAAATTCAGAGAAAAGCTTGAAAGCTATATAAATCTCAGATCCCCTATGGAAACAAAAGAGCAAATCGACCTTGAAGTAGAACAATTCATTGCCGATGTTCAACAAGCTGCAGAAGAAAGTACACCAACTTGCTCGAGTAGGAAGCAAACTGAAACAAAATACCCTGCCGAGATAAGAGAGTTGATATTGGAGAAGAGAAGAGCTCGAAGAAAATGGCAAAATACTAGATTTCCAGACGACAAAACAGCGTTTAACCGGCTAAGCAACGAACTGAAAAAACAAATCTACGAATTCAAAAATGATTCATTAAGTAGATTCCTGAAAAATTTAACGACTGATGCTTCAACTGATTATTCGCTCTGGAAAGCAGCTAAGCGCCTGAAAAGACCGCAGTTACAAAACCCGCCAATTAAATCTCTAAACGGGAATTGGATCGGAAATCCGAAAGAAAAAGCT
Source organism: Melanostoma scalare (assembly GCA_949752695.1). Taxonomy (NCBI): domain Eukaryota; kingdom Metazoa; phylum Arthropoda; class Insecta; order Diptera; family Syrphidae; genus Melanostoma; species Melanostoma scalare. Next base: position 168,525,830 of record OX456985.1, on the reverse strand, counting down.
AACCTGTTTGCAGAACATCTTGCGAATGTTTTTAAGCCATTCCCAGCAAATACATCTGAAATCAGCTTACAGTTTATTGATAAAGTCGATGAAGTTGACATACCAATTGTCACACTCAAAGAAATAAAAAGTGTGTGTCGAAATCAACTATCGAACAAAAAATCACCTGGGTACGATCTAATAACTGCTCAGGTTATGAAAGAAATGCCATCAAAAGCCTTCATAAAACTCCAATTCATAATAAATGCATGCCTAAAGACCCAATATGTCCCACATCATTGGAAAATTGCTGAAGTAATTGTTATACCAAAGCAAGGTAAGCCACCAACAGAAGTGACGTCTTACAGACCAATATCGCTTATACCAATAATGGCAAAAGTCTTTGAAAAATTGCTACTGAAAAGACTGAGCAAGGTCATAGAAGAAAGAAATCTAATCCCAAATCATCAGTTTGGATTTAGAAATAAACATTCCACGATAGACCAAGTTCATAGAATAACGGATACAGTTGAAAAAGCATTAGAAGAAAAACAAGTATGTTCGGCTATATTTTTAGATGTTGCTCAAGCATTCGACAAGGTATGGCATGAGGGGCTAGCGTACAAACTGCAAAGGGACCTACCCAGGCAGTACTACGAAATACTAAAATCTTATATCTCAAACCGGCTCTTCAGAGTACGGTATGATCAAGAATATTCAAAGCTATGTAATATACAAGCCGGTGTTCCACAAGGAAGCGTCCTAGGACCTACCCTGTATTTGCTATATACAAGGGATATTCCAGTGGATAACAACACCATTATGGCTACTTTTGCGGATGATACCGCAATTTTGGCATCCAGTAAGTGCGTCGCCAAGGCTGCTGAGAAATTGCAAAATGCCGTCGACACCGTTAGTGATTGGACCAAAAAATGGCGTATCAAGCTCAATGAAGCTAAATCTGCACATATAAACTTTACAAATAAAAAGTTAAGCTACGTTCAAATATTCATCAACAATCAAGCTGTACCCTACGCCAATACGGCCAAATACCTTGGGATGAATTTGGATGCAAAGCTAAAATGGAAAGAGCATATCAAAAAGAAAAGGGAAGAGCTCAACTTGAAATATAGAAAAATGTACTGGTTACTCGGTAGAAATTCGGACTTATCTGTTGAAAATAAAATAATGCTTTATAAACAAGTACTTAGACCTGTTTGGACCTATGGAATCCAATTATGGGGCTGTTCAAAGAAAACAAATACTGAAATCATCCAAAAGTTCCAAAACAAAGTCCTTCGTGGAATAGTAAATGCACCATGGTATATAAGAAATAGCGATTTACATCGTGACCTACAAATAGAAACGGTTACAGAAGTTGTAAGAAAACATGCTGTATCACACAATCAGCGACTGCATAGTCATATCAACTCTGAAATGGAGTCCGTATTAAATACGAGAGGCAATGTTCGGAGATTAAGAAGAACCAAGCCACACGAGCTAATGGCCTAAAAGTCATGGGAAGCATTAAAAGTTTAAGCTTCCCTTAAAGAGATAATATTATTGAGAAAGAAAAATCTGTTGTCGATCGTTATAGATTGGTTCTGATTATGAGGAGTTTTTAGTGGGTAAGAATCCCACACTACTTCGAATACTACTAAGTGTCTTTTGAAGATTTACTCCTGACAAAAAAAAAAAAAAAAAAAATTTGCTTAACACCAATATGACCATGCGAATCATGTATTTTCTTGAGTAATGTGATACCATAGTCCTCTGTTAACCATACTTTCTCTCTTTTATTTAAAGTTCTGTATATAATTTTATTTTTTATTTTACAGTATTTATCAAATTTTAACTGTTTTTGATTTTCTAGTATGTTTTGTACTGTTAAATAATTCACTATTTTTATTTGTGATTTATAATTATCATTTTCTTCGGAAAGGACTGGATTTCTCGAAAGACAATCAGCTTCTGTATTGTTTATACCCGGATTATATTGAATTTCGAATTCAAATTGTGAGATGAAATTTAAAATGTGTAGTAATTCTATGTCTTTGGAGTTCTTTATATTAAAATTTCGCAATGGTTCATGATCAGTGAATATTTTGAATCTTTGGCCTATTAAATAATATTGCCAGTACAATATTGCTTCTTTTATTGCTAAGCATTCAATATATATTGCTCTTTTTGCTTTCTGAGATTTATTAAGTTTTCGTGAGAAATAAAACACCGGCTTAACAGATTCATCTTCTTGAGGTTGTTTTAAAATTGCACCAACACCTTCTATGCTAGCATCCGTATAGATGTATATTGGTTTATTTGGGTCGAATATCGCTAAGACAGGCGTTGTGCATAAATATTCTTTAACTTCTTCAAAACTTTTTTTACATTCATCTGACCATACAAATTTTACATTTTTTCGTAAGAGGTTATGTAAAGGTTCTAAAGTCATTGCCGACCTGGGAATGTATTTTAAATAAAAATTCACTTTGCCCAGGAACTGTCTTATATTTTTCCTGGTTTTTGGTTCAGGGAAATCCTTTAAAGCTATTAAATTATCATTAATCGGCTTAATGCTATTATTTGATATTCGATGTCCTAAATAAGTAATTTCTCTTTGTGCAAAACAACATTTATTTGTATTTAACTTTAAACCTTGCTCTTGTAAAACCTGTAACGTTCTTTTAATGTGTTGCAAATGATCTGTTGCAAATGATCAGAATAGTTATTCGAAAAAATCAATATATCATCTATATAATTTATAGCAAAAGAATCCAGGTTGTTATTTCTTATTAAACTTGATAAAATTCTTTGAAATATAGCAGGAGCTGATTTTAGGCCGAAAGGTAAGCATGCCCATTGCCAATGTCCATGGTGTGTCACAAAAGCGGTTTTGTATTTATCTTTAGCCCGCAAAGGAATAGACCAGAAGGCTGAATTGATGTCTAGTTTGGAAAAGTAAACACACTTTCCTACACGAACAACAAGATCATCAATTCGAGGGAATGGTTGACCTTCGGGGACAACTATTTTATTTAACTCACGATAGTCAATACACAACCGTGATTTTTTTCCCTCTTCCTTCTTATAAACTAAAGTAACAGGGGAAGCATATGGGCTATATGACTCTTCAATAAGTCCTGCTTTCAATAATTTTTTTATTTGAGTTTCGATTTCTATTTTGTCTGGGATGGAACATTTGTATGTGAATTTTCGCAATCGTTTTTGCGAATTAACATTCAGAAATTGAAGTTTAAAATATCGAAACTAAGATATGCACCGGTTAAAAAATGTCGATCTCAAATAAAAGGCGTGTGTCGATCTTGATTCGTAACAAAGGAATGATAAATTCTATTTTATTTTTCTTTTCCTTCTTTCCACTTTTTACAATTTACAAAATAATATGGTCGAAAGGGCGGCAAATTCAAATTTTAGAACATTATTGGTTAATTCACAATAGTTTATTTTTAAGTTATTAAGTTATAAGTCGTTTGTCGAAACACCGGCCGCGTTGAAAGCCTGCACGGCTTCAAGATTCTTCTTCTGGAAGTAGAGCCAATTTAACAATCGGGCGTCTTAGTATTCCGTTGCGAGTTTTGACGTCTGCGACCCTGACCCTTCCGTCCTGCCCTTCGACGACCGCCACGACTCTGCCCATTTGCCACTGTTGTGGAGGGGTGTTGTCCTCGTGAATGAGGACGAGTTTTCCCACGATGAGATTGGGCTGCTCGCGTATCCATTTGGAGCGACCCTGAAGGCCAAGCAGATACTCCCTCGACCACTTCTGCCAGAACTGCTGCTTGAGCCAGCATAGAAGCTGCCATCTTCTCAAGCAGGACGTCTGCTGTTCCGGGCAATCTCTGGAGGTAGTGACCGCAAGGGGCTGCCTATTAGCAGGTGTGCTGGGGTAAGTGCTTCTCCGTCGTTGGGGTCTGCGCTTAGCGGGGAGATTGGCCTTGAATTCAGGATTGCCTCGACCTCGATTAGAATGGTGAGCAGCTCTTCTGCTGTTAGGAGTGCGTTCGCCACGGTACGTTGTAACAGTGTCTTTGCGGATTTCACTGCTGCCTCCCACAGACCTCCGGAATGGGGGGCTCTTGGAGGTATGAAGACGAAACTGAACCCTTCGTCTGCGGCGTATTGGTGAATGGCTTCTTTCCCTCTCTCGAACTCTTCTCCAACCTCCTTCAAGATCCTCTGTGCTCCCACGAAGTTCGTCCCGTTGTCGCAGTGAATCGTCTTCGGAATTCCTCGGCGACCAATAAACCTTTTGAGAGCAAGAATAAAACATTCGGAAGAAAGATTAGAAGCTAATTCGAAATGTACAGCCTTGGAAGTGAAACAGACAAAAACAACTATGTATGTTTTGTACGGTGGCCGACCACGAATTTTTAAAGAGGTATATACTGGGCCACAAAAATCTACACCACATATCAAAAATGGTCTTTGTGCCCGTAATCGGTCAGCTGGTAGATTTCCCATGATTTGTTGGAGTAACTTTGGTCTGTATCTAAAGCATTGCACACATTTTCGTACAACTTTCTGACATGCCTCTTTGGCATTTATTAACCAAACTTTTTGTCGAAGGAGTGCTACCATTGCTTGAGGTCCAGCATGACAATTTTTCTTATGCAAATTCGTTAAGTATACTTTTATGAACTGCGAGTTTTTTGTCAATAGCAATGGAAATTTGGCGTCGTATTCAATTGGAGCGTGCATAAGACGCCCCCCTACTCGAATGAGTGAAAATGACCAATTGTCACTGTTGAATTCGTGTATAAATGGATTAAGTTTTTGAATATGATTCGGCAATGTCACTTTTCTTTTTAGTTTTTGGATCTCGTCAGAAAATTCAGTGTTTTGGACAATTTGAACTATTTTAAGGAATGCTAAGTGTAACTCATTTGCCGTGGGTGATTCTTCAAATACTTTTGTCTTGTCTTTTAAAACGGCAAAGAAACGCATGACATGTACAAATGTAACTAATTCTATGTAAGAAGTTTCCTCTTCAATTAGTTGCATAAGTTTTGGTTGAGGATTTTCAACTGCTACAAGCGAGACATTAGTTTTTCGCTTTTCTAAGGTTTCGTCGTCTGAAGACAACTGAAAATGAACATTAACTGGCCATAAACCTGGGTCTTTCAGTAAGAATGGTGGACCATTAAACCATATTGAACTATTAAGCTCGTCTACGTTACATCCTCTAGACACAATATCTGCAGGATTTTCATTTGTTGGGACATGTTTCCATGAAACATTATTCGTCCACTCTTGGATTTCCGAAACTCTGTTCGCAACAAAAGTTGTAAGTGAATTTGGATGGGTTTTTATCCAATGCAAAGTTATTTCTGAGTCAGTCCAAAAAATAACTTGCTCAACGTCAAGATTCAACATTGCCGATACTCGTAACCATAATTTAGAAAGAATATGCGCTGCGCAAAGTTCTAATCGCGGTAGCGATTTTGTTTTCAAAGGGGCCACTTTAGACTTTGCAGTTAATAGCGTCGACTTGATACCTGCTTTGCTTTGACTTCGGATATAAATGCAACATCCGTAAGCTCTCATAGACGCATCAGCGAACCCATGAACTTGAATTTTTGCATTCGAATGGGTCTCAACAAATCTTGGTATTTTTATCTCGGAAAGCTGAGATAGATTTGATTTGAAAGTTTGCCAGCTAGTATCAAGGCGCAATGGAATCGACTCATCCCAATCTAGTTTTGCAATCCAAAGCTCTTGCAATAAGATTTTAGCTTTGGTAACAATGGGGCATAATAGACCAAGAGGGTCTATTACGAGCAGAAACTGAAAGAATATTCCGCTTGGTGGCTCGCAGATCATGGAAAGTATCTTCTAAATTGAAAGAAAATGCATCTTCTTTGGGATGCCAACAAATGCCCAAAGCTTTTGTAGACTCTGAGTCGTTTAATTTTATTGATTTTTCTTCACTTTCAGCATTGTACAATTCTGGATGATTAGAGTACCATTTTGCTAACTGGAATCCACCTTTTTTCAGTATTTCTTGTATCTCGTGTTTTATGGTTTCTAAAGTTTTGGCATCATCGGCACCGGTTAAAAGATCATCCACATAAAAATCTTTTTGAACAATTTCTGACCCTGTGGGGTACAAATCCTTGAAGTTATCGCCCAAACTCTTCAAACACCGTATCGCTAAAAATGGCGCTGGCGAAGTGCCATATGTTACAGTGTTAAGGCGAAAAAATTGTAATGGTTGAGAGGGGTTTTGCCTCCACACTATGAGCTGGTAAATCGAATGCTCTTCAGCAATGAGAACTTGCCGGTACATTTTCGCAATATCAGCCTTAATGGCATATTTATGAGTGCGAAAACGGAGCAATGTCGAAAACAGCTCCTCTTGAATAGTTGGCCCTACCATCAAGATGTCATTCAAAGAAACTTGAGTAGATGTTTTGCATGAAGCATCGAAAACTACTCGAAGTTTTGTGCTTGTACTTTGCGGTCGCAAAATGCACTGGTGCGGAATGAAATAGTGCGGGTTTTTGGGGATTTCGTTGTTCGTAGGCGACATATGTCCCAATAATAGATACTCATTCATGAAATCCATGTACATTGCTCTCAACTCATCATCTCTAGAAATTTTACGTTCAAGTGCAATGAATCTGCGTTTAGCAGCTTCGAACGATGATCCAAGTGAACTTGGAGAAGCTTTAAATGGCAATTTTACCTTGAAACGGTTTATTGGTAAAAGTTTTGTATTTTCTACAAAATGATCTTCGCACATTTTTTGTTCGGGAGTATAAAACTTGTTTGCCTCTCCCAGAATTTCTTCCATTAACCAAAATTTTTGTACGATTTTATCTAGGTTTGGCAGTTCGTCAGACTGGTGTACCAAATTACATTGTCTGGTATTTGAATTTGTACACGTAGGATATTTTCCAGATACTATCCAACCAAGCAGAGTTTTTTGAATGGTTGGGTATTCAGGGCCTTGTTTTATTTGACCGACAGATAGCAACTCGAAAAAGGTTTCTGCTCCTATTAACAGATCAATCTTTTGAGGCTTATTGAAGTGAGGATCAGCCAGTGAAATATTTGATGGGATATTCCAACTCGCTGTATTGATAGCCTGATCGGGTTGATATTTTGAAATCGAATTCATGACCCAATAGTCGGCAGGGAATGAATAGTCATTAAATCGAGAATGAACTTCTGCAGTTAACTTTTTGTTGACTGTGGTACTTGCTTTCCCAATGCCAAGTAGACTCAAAGAACTTTCCTCTTTACGAAGTTTCAATCTTTGTGCAAGCTCTTCAGTTATGAAGTTAACTTGCGACCCAGAATCTAATAACGCGCGAGCTGGCATATACTCGCCGGTGATACTCTTTATTTTTACAATGGCAGTAGCAAGAATGACCTGATCACATAAACCCGAAGCATGCATAGCTTGAAAACTGCTTGTGGAATGTTGAGTAGAAGTACCACTGAAAGTTGTTTCATACTGATGCAATAAAGTATGATGTGAGCGATTGCACACATTGCACCGACTCAATTTGCATTTCGAAACTGTATGTCCTTTTCGAAGGCAGTTAATACAAATCGGAACACTCTTAGCGTATTCGAACCTTTGCAACACAGGCAGCGTCGCGAAAGTTTGACATGTCGTTATAAAATGTTCATTTGATTTGCAATACAAACATTTCGGCTTAGTTTGTTGTGAGTTCACGCAAGCAAACGACGACTTTTGATTTCGATGGCGACTTGAGTCGTGTTTCGGTTTGGAGAACTTTTCAACAGTTTTGAATTTCGAACTTGAAGCTTCTTCAGCAGAAAGATGCTGGTATCTTTTATTAAGTGCTGAAATCTAATTGTTCTTCCCACTTAGACCTTGTGACTGCATCAACTTTCGACATTACAAAATGTATAAGGATTGCATTAGAAATATTCTTTTCGTCACCCAACGAAAGAAGCGAATCGTAAATTGCAGAAACTGTATCGATCATGCTTCGCAATGAGGACGCGGATGGTTTAGAAATCTCCTTCAACTCGAAGAGTGTCGCAATATTGTCAAAAAATATCAAGCAATTGTTATCATATACTTTCTTCAAACTTGCAAGTGCCTTGGGATAGTTCTGTTCCGTAATTTGGAATGCCTTTACTGTTCCCAAGGCTTCACCTGATAAACACGAAATAAGGTGATTGAATTTTTCAATGTCTGGCAACATAGGATCATTATCAACTAAGTTTTCAAACAAACTGATAAAATTTTTATACTCTGAATATTTGCCGCTGAATTTCGGAAGAGACATTTTAGGAAGCCGAGACCGATGAGGATTACTGAAGGAATAATCAACAGCATTAGAACACCTCCTTGTATTTATGTGTGACATGAGTAGAGACTTTGCACCTACACAAATGTCTTCTAATTCTCCACGAACTGTATCCCCATGATCTTCTGTTTCAATTTCAGATTGACACTGCATAATTTGGTCAATGTATGAATTGAGAATATCTAAACGACATTCTAATTCTAATGGATTAAGCGATATCGTCTTTTGTTCTAATCCCGTTTTAATACGTATTATGTTATTTTTAATAACAAGCCGCTGATGTTTTAAATGATCAAGGTTTCTTTCCTTGTTTGGAGAAGGTTGCCTTTTCTTACCAGTCATTTTAATTTTACGAATTAAATTTTCAAAACTGAAATTTGTGTTTGGAAATAGTTTGTCCAAATAATACGGTTGCACTAGTAACGATTTTTAAGCTTTCGGAATTATTTAAAAAATTAGTTTATTTCCATACAATAGTTCCGATGAAAAATATTTCAACTGCAAACTGTAGTGCACCAAAGAGTTACTTCAATTAAATAATTCTTGAAGTAAATCACTTCACAAATTTTAAAAAGAAAATACTGGTTAACTGAACACACTCTTTCGCTACTAAAAACCTTTGCTTCGCTGAATACAGCCCACAGCTGACATATGAAACTTGACGAAAGTGGAACTCAACGAAAGATGAGAGAGCGACGGACCTGTCACTTTAAATGTCAATTCACTTGCAATTTGCAATGTAAAATGTAAACAAATATTTATTTTCGTGAGTTCGGTCGGTTTTAATCAATTAAATCACTCACTTTAGTATTAATTAATTGAATCATTGAGTAAACGATTTAAATAAAGCGCTAGCAAGTTTCACTTGAATGCAATAAAGTGGTTTAACGAGAAAAAGTAACAACAGCGGCGGCGCGGCGGAATTAATTGTTAATTTTTTACTTTAAGTTCACTTTAATCATGTTTAGTTTATGATATGTATCTTTATTTAGTTCAATAAAACTACTAAATTTATTTTGTTGTTTTTGTCTTATTGTTTTTTCACCACCAATATAGTTTAAATGACAAAGTGACAAAATTGAAAGTGTGTAATGTGCAAATAGTTCTTGGTTCTTCTTTTTATATATAGGTATATATAGATATGTATATACGCTTAGTGAATACTATGCACTTTCAATTTTGTGAATACCTCTTTATTTGACGTATCTTCTTTGGAATGCACTTCCCTCTTACAGTCCTCACATATACAATTTTCGTGCATTAGGTTAGCGATAGAGTCCTAGCGCTTCGGGGGTGCTTCGGTGGTGCTTCGGTGGTGCTTTGGTGATGAACGATGGGGTTCCTTTTTTGGCGCAGAACTTATGACTTATTAGTTTTAAATCACTCGCGCACGATTGACTAATTTAACCGGCTTTAAATTTAATTAATTTGATTAATGTTTTTATATGTACATATATAATATATGTAGCGTAACGCGTGGATATGTTGCGTATACGTAATGCGTAATACGTTAGCCACGAAATTAACACAAATTTATAGTTTAATTTATTAAATCTGTCACTGCTCGGACGCCATGAATTTTCGCAATCGTTTTTGCGAATTAACTTTCAGAAATTGAAGTTTAAAATATCGAAACTAAGATATGCACCGGTTAAAAAATGTCGATCTCAAATAAAAGGCGTGTGTCGATCTTGATTCGTAACAAAGGAATGATAAATTCTATTTTATTTTTCTTTTCCTTCTTTCCACTTTTTACAATTTACAAAATAATATGGCCGAAAGGGCGGCAAATTCAAATTTTAGAACATTATTGGTTAATTCACAATAGTTTATTTTTAAGTTATTAAGTTATAAGTCGTTTGTCGAAACAGTATGGTTTTCTAGATACATATTTATTTTCTGTTAATCTTATCGTTGCTTCAAAATTTTTAACAGTACCGATATCAAATTTTTCTTTAGCAAAAACACTATCATATTTTTTTAAAAGATCATTCAAAACATTACTATTATTTTCAATAGGTAAAATCAAGCTCTGATTGCATTTAAAATTTTCATTTTCAAGCCTAGGACTGCAACTTTGAGTAATTTCTAAGTTTTCATTTTGACATAATCGAAAATCTTTAATGCAATTATCAAATCTTCTTCAAATAAATCACTTTTCATAATAAAAAATGAAAATTGTTTTTGTATATTAAGTATTTTCAAAGATACCGTTACTTCACCATGCGCATCTGTGAGACCACTCATTGTTTTTATCGTTTGAATCCCGCTTAAATTGTTAATCAATTGTAATTTCTTAAAAAACTTGTAATTTATCAATGACACATTGGCTCCGGAATCATAAAGCGCAATTGCAATTTCATTATTGATTATAACATTAAGTTTTATAAGCGGGATAAAATTCAGTTTTTTGATTCTGAGAATCATACATTAGCAGGTCTACCTTTGTTTCTGCATATAGTTTCTGAATGAAATCTATTCGCGTAACCAGCTTTCTCACAGATTTGACATGGTACGAAGTTTCGCTTTTGTTTATTTATTTCAAATTCATATTTGTTCGTATGCGTACTATTATTTGATATAGGATCGAGCTGTCGCAAGGTAGACATAAGATGTTCGATCGTTACTAATTCTTTCTTATTTAAACGCGATCTTACAAACCTCGGTAAAGCTAAAATAATAAAATTGATTTGAGAACTTATGCTCAGGTCTGGGTCGACATCAATAAGAAGATTTATCTTTTTTAAAGCAAAGTCCAGCAATGGACCACTTAACCAACGAAAAGAATAAGCGTACTCAATTTCACTTCATGATTTCTCTCCAAATGTATTTAGGAAAGATATCTTCCAATAATCCCAAGGTTTATCCATAGAACACGTTTTATATAAAGATGAGAACCAGTCTAAAGCAGGTCCTTCCAAGTTTATTTTTAAAGCTTCGGGGAATTGTTCCTCACTTATTTTTAATCTATCACATTCGAACATAAATAAATTTAACCATGACTTTGCATTTTGATTTTTACTTGAAAATTTTTCTAGCATCATATTATTTGAAATAGACCGGATGGGATTTTCGATATTTGGTAAAGGGGTATTGGAAGTGCGTTGGGGGGAAAAATCTATTGCCTCTAAATAATAACCACAAAAGACTACATTACCTTCTTCATCCAAGTATGAACTTTGCAACTCTTTCTTTAGTGTAATGGTAATATTTCTAAATTTTCCTCTTGTATTTAGGCTATTCACTGCTCCTTTGATAATAGACAGTTTCGCCAATTCAATATGCTTTTGGATTGGTTGATTCTCAATTGGAAAAGAAAAAATTTCCTCTTGGCCAAAAATTTGAATGGTTTTCACGTTAACCGTAGTTTTGTTTTCCCAAGCTTCGGAAGACAAACAGAATTTAACCTTGAGGTCTTCCATCTTAATTGTTGATTTGTAAGTTTCAGTTTTTATAGCTTGAAACTTATATGGTTTTAATTAATCCAATAGGTCAATAACGACACAAGTTGATGTAGAACAGAACTATTATAATTTAATTATAGATTAATAAAATAATTTAACAATAATTTTTAATTACCTAAATCAACAATTATGTCGGCTTAGGGTTCTGTAACCCAACTTCTTGAACAATTGAAAACGAATGAAAAATTATATATGTATCAAAACAAAATATTAATAATTGAAAAGTAAAATCATTTACACTAGTTATTAATAAAGCAAGTAGTTTTTATCAAAGTACGAGATGTGGCAAATGTAGTCATAATGGTGGCTTAGTTTGTATGTTAGATGGCAACAAACTTACATATGTATGTGTATATGACTTTGTATAGAAGATTTGAAAAAAGGGTTTATTGTTTAAAATTTAATTTAATGCTTTGTACGGTATTCATGCACAGTACATTTGAAGTAATTTCCCATTTGAAACGTTACGAAGAAATATACAATTACGATTTGCGACTAAAATCATAGCTCCGTCCCTTAGCCATTAGTAGACAAGCTTTTTTGTTGTTAACGTTTTAAACGTTTGGCAAAACGTCTAAAAAAATAGTGTTCTGCCGCCCTCGCAGAGCACTTCCTCTGTGAATGTCCTGCGTTTTTTCGCATGAGGTTACAGATACTCGGTGCTGACATGGTGAGAGCTGGAAACTTAAGCTCCTTATCATGGCAACGTCTTTTGAATATTCTCCGAACATCCGGAAAGCTATAACAAATAGAAGATTGCAAACTGGTAGTACAATGAACCGGTATTTTGGTCTGAGTGCTTCAGCTGGTATTTTAAAAACCTCCAACAGAAAAAAAAATTGACCTTATCGGATGAGGAAGCTCATGGTCGTTTTGAAAGGAAAATTCGCCGAATGATATTTGTTCCCGTATGCGAAGACAGTGTGTGGAGAAGAAGATACAAGAACGAGTTGTATGAGCTGTACTGCAACATGGGCATAGCCAGAAGAGTACGCATCGCGAGGCTACGATGGTTGGGCTATGTAGAGTGGATGGACCCAAACAATCCGGCTCGACCGGTTTTCGAAAGCACATTGCAGGGAAATTGCGGAAGGGGAAGACCTCTTCTTAGATGGCGCAATCAAGTGGAAGAAGAACTCAATCGACTTTGAGTGCAAAACTGGAGAGAGATCGCCCGAAATCGAAGTAGTTACAGAAGGATGTTGGTTGAGGGCCAGGTTCACCCCGAACTGTAATGCCTACCTAAGTAAGTAAGTTAGTATTTATTTCAGTAATGATAAGTAATTACTAATTAGTCATCGAATAAGTGTTGTATGACAAATTCGCCTGATACTCCACCATTTGTTGTGCCCCTATGCTTAACTTAACAATGTTGAACGACATTCGAAAGCATCAGAGTATATAAACGAGAGTTGAGATGAGGATACATCTTATAACAGCAGGAGTGACAAAGCATGACCGTATTAGAGAAAAAACGTAGAAAGCCTTCACACGAAAAACAACAGACCGGCTGAGTTGGTGTTTTTATGTTAAAAAATTTGATTCAAAGAACCCAGTCAAAAAAAAAGCATAATAGACCAAAACACTAATGTTAGACCGAATACAATGACATCTGTACTTGGTTGGTCCTAGACATGGAATAATCTAAAACGGTAGCGCACGGCACTACGGCAGGATGTTAAGTAGGTAGATAAGTGGGAAGTTTTGATCAGTTCGAGATCATGCTATTTGTAACGCGCAAAAGGAAGATCTTTCTGAATATACGAACTTCATGAACATATAATCAAAGAAAGCAGTGATTACTGCAGTACTTTGAAGTTTCAACGAAGATCTGTCCCAACCCGTTAATAAAGAGTGTGGAGGAATTGAAGCCGAAACAAAATCGCTATTGACGCCGAGTCAGCCGCATGGACACTTGCCTGAAATCGTTTTTAAAACATTAGACAAGCCCATTAACGGCCAAAACAGTAAATTATTTGCGTTTTATTCCTCTGGTTCATGGGCGTAGCCAGGTAGGGGCAGGTAGGGGCAAATGCCCCAACCTAAGCCAAATATCCTCGAAAGATTCTGCGTTCTTAAGAAAAAGTTAATCTTTGTTCTCGAGGACATTTGGAGAAAATGCTGAAACAACGAGGACTTTTCAAAGAGTATTCTCGTAAAAAACGATCGTAAAAAACGAGGACAATTTGGGGAAAAAATGGAAAAAAGGAGTATCAATGAAAATTTTTATAAAAAATGAGGACAATTCGCAAAATTGCCGAAAAACGAGGATTTTTCAATGAGATTTCTCTAACATCTAGAAATATTACACGAGCATATTTGGGCATTCAATTTATAATTCTTCGAATCCAAAAATTCTCCAGAAATTCTGAATCATCTGCTGATTGCGGCATTTTGAATTGCGGCAACAGAAATTAGTTGCGATTGATCGTTCTAACGGTTCGGCCAAAAGCCAAGCAATAATACGAGAAGAATTCATGGGAACTAAATGCGATGGACGCTCCAACAATTGCAGATGAAATTGATCGCGCAGTCGTGAGCAGTGAACATGAACCGAATAAATACGTTGGGCAAGGGTACGACATGGCTGCAGTGCTATGGCCGGAAAAGAAGGAGGCGTTCAAGCACAAATCCGAAAAAATACAAAAAAACATTTTTTTCCACTGCGCAAGCCACAGATTGAACCTTGTTGTTAATGATTTGAACACGGTCCCGTAAGTACGAAACACTATTGGCACCATCAAAGACATAATATAAGATTTTTCCGAGAATCTGTTCTACGGCGAAAGTGTGCTCCGATCATACCCGCGCTTTGTGAAACTCGTTGGTCTCAAAAACACAAGAGCATTGCTGTTTTTAAAGCCAATTTCGTTGAGATCGTGAACGCATTACTCACTTTATCCACCGAAGGCGATGAAAATCAGCTGCATTTCCGCTACAATCTGCAGCAACGAAACCTGTATTTATCATATGCACTTTAATATTGCCAAATATTCAGATGTTCTTGAGCCTATCGTGAATGGTCTTCAATCTAAAAGTCTTGACATGCTCAAATGCAAAGACCATCTTGATAGAATATCAACTGTTATCTCTAGCCATCGAACCGCTGTAGATACCGTGATTGATGAAATTCTAGACGAGGCAAAAGAAATAGCGAACTCGATTGATATTGAATTGGATATACCCAGACTAACCCAACGACAGCAGCATCGTTCAAATCAACCTGCATCGAATCCAAATGATTATTGGAAAATATCGTTGCCAATTCTCCGTATTTGGATTCATTGATATCATCGCTTGCAAATCGATTCGTGAAATGGGTGAAAATCGACTAAATAGGAAGTAAGGAAATAAGGAAAGAAAATCCGAAATAGAAGATGAAGTCCTCAGGAAATTTGCTGAAAATCCCAGAAAATTGGTTTTATAAAACGCGAAATCAATGGTCAAAATATATGAAATCAATTTGATAAATTTCTTATACTAACGATGCTTCTCTATTTTGAGAAACCAAAAAATGATACTTTTAAGGTATCTCTCACTATTCTTGTCAATAAATATGTCCTACTTTAAAAAAAAAAAAAAAACGTCCTCGTTTTTTCACTGATTTTTGAGAAATTTTCCTCGAAAAAAGACCTAAAAAAATTCCTGACTACGCCCATGCTCTGGTTGCAGCTTTCCGACAGAAAACATAGCTTTTGTTTTCATATTTACTAATTTTCACATTTCAATGAAAGTCAGGGAACAGTAACCCGCCGAACGAATTTTTTTTTAAAGCTTTCTGTACAAAAGTTGAAATGGCCTCAGAGCTCAAGATGATTGAAAATAGAACTTTTTACAGCCATTTGGCGCTTCAAATTGAATTAAGAAAAAAAAAAACAATCTACCCTGTTGGAATAACCCGAACGGAAATCTAAGCTTTTGGGTCACAGACAAAGCCGTTAATTAAATGAGCCTCAAGTCAAAATTAAAACCCTCTTGACGGATTAATGAAAAACTTTCCCACATCTTGTCTTGACACTATTTCCTGGATATCAACTTGAGCAAGAAAAACAACAGCCCACAAAAACTCTAACCCTTTTCTTAAAATTGAAAATGAAAAATCTTGAGATCTCGTCATACTTATATATGTTTTCATAATTAAGTCGCTCGCTCCCGCTCCCATATGCACACCCTGTGCATGTGTGCTCTATTCAAACCCACCTTATTTCGTACCCTCTCTCTATCTTATTATTAACGAAAAACTCATTATCCCTTATCACCTCCCGGCAGTTTTGTAACGCC
This sequence comes from Melanostoma scalare, assembly GCA_949752695.1. Lineage (NCBI taxonomy): Eukaryota > Metazoa > Arthropoda > Insecta > Diptera > Syrphidae > Melanostoma > Melanostoma scalare. The sequence continues at coordinate 168,509,797 of OX456985.1, read as the reverse complement.
TCTGGCTAACACTTTGTCACCGTCACTAAGAGAAATTATCCTTATCCCAAATGCTCGTAACACTAGGCAGCTGCAGGGAAACATGTAGGGTGTAGGCATAGGCAGTAGGCACAGGCAGACAGGGATGAAGTAGGTATAGAAAAGCAGCACAAAAAATCTCTATCCCATTATACTTATCTCTCGCACAAAAAGGACGTTGAAACTTTCTCTCTAAAGTTAGATTTAATCACTGCCAATGCCAACTACTATAGGCTCACTACATGTTTGAATGCCAAATCCCGAACGCCAAACGGGAAACGGGATGCGACTGGAATTAGGTATGATAAATTGGCAGAGTGTTCTCACATTTATTATGAAGACGTTTTGCAAATTACAAATTAGTAGCTTCCATACGCAATCATGGAAAATTGCTCCAAATAGCTATTCGCATTCCCACATGTAGGCGACAGCACAAGCACAAGCACAAGCACAGTTCCTAAGTAGTAATTATCGTTGCTTTTCTGAAGACCATGCTCTCCATGAGGAGATGCGTCAATATTCTCAACGCCCAACTTAGGTATATAGTATGTAGTTGCTTATGACTGAATGAGAAAAGCAATGCTAGCGATGATAATAGTACATGGTACATATTCCAAATTGGCAAATTCAAGCGAATGCCGACGACGAAATTCACACGGAGCTTGTATTGCAAGAAATTCAATCTTCGGCATCCAGGCGTGTGTGTTAAATGTTGATGATGGTGACGTTAAGAGGGGGCAACCCTTAGGGTAAACTTACATCAATTCACCTTTGCACGGAAGGATGGCGAAGGTGATAACCGATGACGAAATAAACATAGGTACAAGCTTTTGCATAAACAGGTGTGTAAGGCATCTATTAGCCTGTATTATCCTATCTGCAAATGATTTTCGGAAATTAGTTGTGTAGTCTGATTTGCAGCAATTTCAAGCCTTCAAGTTGAACATGAACATGCCTCCCCACAAACTACTAACTCATCGTGTTGTTGCCGGAAGCTGTTGATCTGACAGTGTGTCATGATGGTTTGCTTTTACTTGGCAAGTCAACCAACTGGGTCTATAGCCTTTCGAGAATAGTTCCTTCCTTCCTAACCTATAGTCGTGTTTGAGAGGGGTAGGATAAGGATACTGCCATGGTTTAATCCTGACAATTAATTCTGTCAGCAAATTTTCCCTTGAAGGTATTTAGTTCTGATTCAGGTATTTACATACTTAACTACACAAACTCACAAGGCTGTAATCTGAAGAACACTTGCTTTATTGGTTGGCTTTTGAATACTTAATGTTTGGGATAAGAAGGAATTTCACAGCACATGAGTGCTTGCGTTAATAGCAGAGAATTTGTGAGATGAAGAGGGTTCATTTTCCATCAGACTTCTTCGAATGCTTTAATAATACTGGAGAGTCTTTAATAGAAAAAGCAGGCATTTAGTTCGAATGACTTTGAAACAAAGTTCTGACATTTAATTTTACTGTTTTTTCAATTTTTGTTTTGATTTCATCACTTTGAAATGATTCGATAACTAAGCTTCTCATGTTCAATGTAGGACATGTCTATAAGAAGTCAAAGCAAAGTCTTGAGGACTTAGGTCTTTCGGAAAATGCAGTCGATAACTGAAAACTCAAAATTGGTAAACTTTTAAAATCTGTTAAAATAGGTAAATCTTCGATTTAATGAAAACGTGCAGTTCGTGATCTTATACACTCCTTTACAGCAAAGAGCCCAGCAAATTAGAAAATCAAATCATGATATTGTAATCAACACCCGAAATCTTTCTAGAGCGGGATCAAAAAATTAGCTCGTCCTGCGCTTGCGCAATTGTTTGGAACAGCAAGGGGATGACGTTAACATTTTTGTTTTTGAAGCAGAAGTGGAGGAAGAGGATATACATATGTAATTGAAAGTGTAGATTTTTCTTGTATGATGAAGCTTTTATTAGAACAAAGAAACGAACAAAAGAAGGAACAGCAGAATGTTCTTTAAAGACTCGAAGTACAACAAAAGAAGCTGATTGAAGAGCAACAGCAGAATATTCACGAACGTCTGGAAGAGCATCGAAACGATCAAAAGAAGTAACAGCAGAATGTTCTCGAACAACTTGCAGCACAACGAAACGAACAAAAGAAGCTAGTTGAAGAGCAACGAAACGAACAAAAGAAGCTGATTGAAGAACAGCGAAACGAACAAAAGAAGGAACAACAGAATATTCTCGAAAGACTTGAGGTACAACAGAATGTTTTGGAAGAGCAGAAAGAAAGCAAATTGGCAATATTGAGAAACATGTATGTGGCCTAGAAAAACGCATTGAATGTGTTGAGAAACGATTTTCCATGTTTGAGAGTCAATGCGATAGTCAGTTTGCCATTCTAGAGCAACGAGTCGAAAACATATGTAGCTAAGGAACTAGACCAGATGCGGAAAATAGAGGTACGAAATACTGGTGGAGATCATTTAAAGAGAAAAGAAGTACAGCAACCAACATTCGACGGACAGTCTTCTCGGTCAGTTTACAAGAGAAAATTCGAGGCAGCTGCGACAGCAAATGGCTGGGATGACGAAGACAAGTGCATAGCACTGACTGTTCATAACACAAACTGTTCTCGTGGCAGCTATAGACAAACGCTTTGGCGATAGCCACTTGAAAGAAGTCTTCCGAGTGCAACTCAATAACAGAGTCCAGAAAAGGGATGAAACTCTACAGCAGCTCCAGGCAGACATCGATAGACTGGTTTACCTGGGATATTTAGATGTTGGAGAAGAGATCATCAACCATTTTGCAGTTGAGTTATTCGTTCGTGCTATTTCTGACATATTATGTACATTGTACATCTTCAGAGGCCTTTATGAACTGCTAGAATACGAACTCTTTCTGAAACTCTAGCATTTGCATTGATGATGGAAGCATCTGAGCAAGCTTCTCAAATGGTATATGGTCAAAGAGAAACCATAGTCGAGGCTGGATCATGCCTAGGAGCTAAACTACAAAGGAACCAGCGGAACGGACTCGCAAGATGTTGGAATTGCAATAAGACAGGGTACTTTCAGCGACAATGCCAGCTACCACCAAATAGAGCTGCTTGTCAACGTTGTGAAGACCAAGAAAGTCAAGCTACAAACTGTAGAGTAAGAGCGCAGACCCCAAATGGAATTGCTGGCGGAAGGAAGTGACCAAGACTCGACTCAGCGGATGACAATGGAACCCATATTCGGCTGGAGCAAATAAGAATTGAGGTAGGTATGCTCAAAAGAGGGATCCAGGCATTGAACCGATTCTCATATGGAAAGAGAACAACACGAAACCTCACTGGAACGAAATTTCTGGCAAAAGCCCTGTTGTCAGAGCTTATTGAGCACAGTCGCTTCGCCTCCAAGAAGGCGTACTCCAGCGCAAATGGTAATCTCCTGACGGTAAATCTTTTTTAATGCAGTTTATCTATTGTTCCTCAATCGAAAATCAAGGAGGTTCTACAAAAGATGCATATGAGCCCTACAGGAAGCCTGGGAGTCAACAAGACGCTGGAGAACGTGCGACAGCACTTCTACTGGCTGCATACTAGAGGTGACCTGGATTCAAACAAAGGGCTGGGTAGACTTATCAATATACCTAAAAGAACATGGACATGGACCACATCGTATAGCGACCGAATGAAGACACGGTACGACACGAAAGCAATAGATTTCCCTGTAACAAATTATATGCAGGAGTTACCATGAAAAAAGCAAAAAGTAAATTAGAAATAGTGAATCCTATCTAACGGCAGGATTCCAAGCAGGAGATCGTATGTGGCTTTATAATCCTCATCGTCAAAAGGGATTGTCGCCGAAACTTCAACAAAACTGGGAAGGTCCTTATACTGTTGTCACGAGGATTAGCGACGTGGTTTACCGCATCCAAAGAGGACTAAGAGGCAAGTTAAAAGTAGTTCATTGTGACCGGTTGCATCGACATAGTGGCGAAGCTGCATTATGGAATTATTAGGGACGAACAATCTTAAGGAGGGGGCAGTGTAATGAACACCCAACATTTGATACTATATTCCTAAATGAAAACGTTCAACCGAAAACACAAGGTGGCAACACTATAATATACATCTAATAGAAGGCGTTGCTTGGGAGTCAATGTGTGTGTGTGTGTGTGTGTGTAGAAATATACCAGGAGGGGCAATGCTTTACAGCAAAGTACTGAAAGGCGAAGAAAAAAAAAAAAAAAACTAGTATAATCAAGTGAAAGGAAAAGTTTTATTATTTCGAACAAACCGCACGTTACAATATGTGAACTTGCGTGCTTCAAGTATCTACATTATGTATATTTGCGCAATTTTTGAATCCTAAAAACGGAATAAATTCTCTTTTGTTTGTACATACATACATACATACATATGTATGTATAAAAAGCTTTTACAAAACGAGGAACAACCAGAGCTGATAACGAGATCAGCAATAAGAACAGAAGGAGGAGCATTGGCTTTTCAGACAGGAAGGAGCTTGAGAAGCACACGGTTGAAAAAACAAAAAGGCCTAACCTGCAACTAAATTTGAAGGTTTGCTCATATCCAACAATCATGAAGTACCACCAATATCTAGAAGCTCTCAACCCCGCATGGACAATATAACGTCATAAGAACAAATTGATTCTAAGAAAACTATTTGTTCAATCTTTGCAACAACCGGTGATCAAAAATTAGTTAAAAAGATGCAGACAGCAGACTAGCAATCTCGTCACACTGAATGGGCGAAAGTAAAGATTGATGTTGACAAGTGGAAGTCATTTTAAACGAGCTGAAGCAAAATAAGGAAGAACATAACATACTCATCGCAAGCATTGTTAGCCAGATTGCTCTGAATGAACACCACTCACCACCCCTTGACCTACACCGACAGAAAATGTCTGGATTTTCTCAGTTTAAGAAAATATGAAAATCGTAAGTTAATAAACTTTTTTATTCACATAACTACTACCAACAGCTTCCTAAAAATAAAGGTTTTTTTTTGACGTGTGTGGGTACTCAAGAAGTAATAAAACGCCTGCTATTGAATATTATGGCCAAGAATTTGGCTTAATTATAATGATAAGGATTTGTCACTTCATTTTAAAAATGATATCGGGCTAAATAATCTAAAATCTAAAATAATCGAATAAATTCCAGCCGAGGGGCCCAATTTTCGACCACTTTTTGCAGCATTTGGGGTCGTATGTCGGCAATAACGAGGCGTCAATCTTCTCAGGTTTATTTGCGTAGACAACCGAGTTCAAATAACCCCACAAAAAATAGTCCAGCGATGTCAAATCACCCGATTTTCAAGGTAACTCACAGTTTTAAGACTTTCGACAGAATTTAGGTACCGATCATAACAAACTGAGCATCAAGTGACAATTGTTAAAAATACCAACTCCGAAAATAAATTTTACAGATTGAAGACCACACGCCTAAAAAAAGCACCCTTTACACATCATCGATCATACCCACATAGGTCTCTAGATCTCCTCTATGTCTTAAGGCCACCCATATTAGATCTCGTGGTTGTCTATAGAATGTCCTGTCGAAGTCAACAAACACAACAAATTCAAAGAAATCCCGATGTTTTGCCATTATTTTACTGCTGCAGGTTTACCAGATAGCTTTAAAACTTATTATGTTTCGTTGCGTGGATGGGCTTAGACCACGCTTTGAAGGCTGTATTTTTCGCACTTGTCATTGGTTTAGCTTCATAAATCCACCATCACGTTTCTTTTGTTCATTTTTAATGTCCTTTACCAATGATTTGGTTAAGCGAAACAATATTCATGCAACCAAACATGCTTTGTCCTGTGCCCCCCGTACTCCATGCATTTTGGACTGTGTTGGTTATTTTACACAAATATCTCTGAACATTCAAATTGAGTTGGTGGATTATTCTTATATCCGAATACACAAATAGATTTTCTTCGTAGCCCTTATTTGTTTGATTTCCTTCAACGTTTCCTTCTGGCAGTAGAAGGTGGTATAGCTGAATCGAAGCTTTATCCAGTACCACTTTGCAGTCCTTTACAAGAGACATCATTAAATTAGCTCCCAAATGGTAAACAATTTGGGTTTTATTTCCATCCCAGGAAGTGTATCGCCCTTGTTGGATGAACATGGTATTTAATTGATAAGACTGTGCAACTTGCACAGAGAATATTTTCATCAGGACACAAGGAGTGTTCCTGGTACCGTATCCTATACTTTCACGGCAGTCCTCACAATCCTAGTTTGTTTTCTTCACATGTCTGTTCACGTCTACGCCCACGATTAAAAATTCGTGTTTTGAGATATTTTTAAGTAGGTTGTGGAGGTTTTTAAGTAGGTTGTGAAGGTCTAGCCAAATTGCAACTTTTTCCGCCTGCTCACATTCAATTTGGAGAGCATATGCACTGACAACAATCCATACCTTTTCTTACATCGCCACTTTAAGAGACATCAACCATTCACTAGACTTTGAAACACGATGCAAAGTAGCTCTTTCGCAATACCAATAAAGTTTTTACCCTGATTCATTCCATAGTGGAACACCTTGTAGGCTATTGACTTACTATCCAAAAAATGGACACTGTTTCCTGTATAAATACACTTTTTATTGGAAGCCCAATCTGTGTAAGAATTGAGACTAAGACATCAGGATTGTATTTCATGTTATGTTGTAATGAAGAAAGGAAACGAGACAACCAAAAACAACGATTTTAACTTCAAAGTAGGTACATAATGAGGTATTTTGTCCACTTCCACTCAACCTATGCACCCAGACCACAATTTGCTGTTTCTTTATCTTCTAAATGTTGAATTGCAAAGTCCTCGCTTAAAAAAACCTATGTGTTATTATCCCATTTCTGTTACAGACATAGACATATATGTAGATAATTATGAAAAGAAAACTCTTAGAAACACGGTGAGTTATTAGGAACATCCTTGTGTACGGGCTGAAATGTCTGGGTCATGTAGACCAGGTGAAAACTAATACACCAACCGAAAAGATCTTCGACTCCAGTCCCCAGCTATGGACGCCAGCGGCGGCGGCGCCGGCATCCAAGAGGAATCGCATATCTGCCGAGTTAATATGCCAAACAGTAAATAATTGGCTAAAAGACATCCTAACTCAGGGAGATTCTCACACTATCCGTCTGTAGAAAATCACCAAAAGACTCGTTACTCTACCTTTAAATACTTGCGCATAACTCGGCTTAGTGCAACATTTCATTCGCATTTAAATTTGCATACCAAAGCTGTAATCAACACTTAAGCAGAACAACAAACATCATTGGCATTTTCCTCCGTAGCCACAAGGTTCAAGGTTCACTTCCTCAGATAAAAAAATTATAACGTTTATCTTGATTCAACACCTATCCCCAGAATGCACACTTTAACATTGAGACCAAATGCAAACCAAAAAAAATCTCCAACAAGTGCATTCAGTGTGGGTGGGAACAACGAACAACGGGGTAAACAGAAATTCTGCCAAACTCAAGAGGTAGTCTTTTAGACGATTTACAATTTTACGACTTTCGACCTATAGCCCGAGTCCAGGGTGCCAGTTATATCCTTTGAAACTAAAAAACCATGAGCACTTAACCTTAAATTTGCTATTTCAATGGGTACTGTGTGTATATGTGGTGAGGTTTTTGAGAAGTGGCGATGTAGTAAGAGAAGAGGGCGAATGTTACCATCCAAAAACTTTTAAAGAAGTACTTCTCCTATGCAGGAAAAGAAAAAATTGTGTACGAACTACCAAAAATGCTACCCGTTTACCGAGAAAAGGACAACAAACAAAGAAACCTTATCATCGCCCCATTTTCGCTGTTGCAAAAACCTTTTATCCATTTAGACAAGAAAAGGCCAGCAGTCCAAAAAAGAGAACTTCCAACAGAATACAGGGTGTATGTGATAGAAATTTTTGCTGGTTCTCGGCTTTCTCAGAGGAGTTGTGGAGTAGTTAAATCAATTGCTGCGTTTTTTGTTTCAAGCATTGGCCAGCAACAAAAAAGTTTTTGTGTACTGTCAAAAAATATCAAAATGAAAAAGAAAGATAGTTTTTTCAGCTCAAATACTGTACCAGCTACTTGTTTTAGAAAAAAACGCGGCAACTGTTTTTTTTTTTTGCCGAGCAGAAGATAAAAAGTGTAGACTTTACAGAGGCATGTTTAGTTGTTAGATATCGTGGTGAGTATGTAGGTTCACTGAGGATGAAAATCTGAAAATCTTTGTAATAATATGTCAGTGCTTGGTTTGTGTGTAAGCTTTGATCATTGTTGGAATGACGACATATTTGATTTCGCAAAAAAGTCTGATAAATACTTAGGATTCTTAAGACGATGCAGGAAATTTATCACCCCTTCTCATATGGCTACATTTTATAAAGCCTATATGCACTCAAAATTGGAGTGTTTGTCCTGTGGTGTTGGTCAATTTTTGACGGAGTCAACTTTTTCAGGACCAGTCTTCGCTCCTTGGGAAGAGATGATGTGTCCCAAATACTTAACTTCGGTTTTGAAAAGTGCACATTTTCCGGATTCAGTTTAAGGTTAGCTTCTCTAAGTCTCTGAAACACGGCTTTTATGTTCTTGCAATGTTGGTCAAATGTTTTCCCGTAAACAATGACATCGTCCAAGTAGACTATAGGCAAGCTATTCTGAAGGGACACTCGATTGGAAAAGGCATTGGCAATCTCTTGAGATTGTAGCCTTCCGACGTCATATCTCTTCACAGCGTTAGTTCGTGTAGGTCGTGAACAAGATATCCTCATTCGTTCCTTGGCTACAACAAGGTAGTTGTCCGAGTCAAAGTTGGCCCCTCGGAAAGTTCGGACATCTAACACACTGGAAGAGTGAATGAATAATTGCTTGTAGTATTTCGTTTAAATGCAATTTTTAGTTTTCATGCAATTTGATAAATATGCTTAAGCTAAAATGCGTCTGGCAAGCAGAAGGCTGAAACCAAATCGTCTTGGATCAACTTTTTTGCAATCAGCGAAACTTTTCTGATGTTTTGGCATACCACTTTCTTGATTATATGTGATAGGAAAAAAGTTATCAGTACTTTAAGTATAAAAATGCATTTTACTAAAATGTTAAAGAGCGTCTGGCAAGCAGTAGACTGAGACCAAATCGTCTAAAACACACTTTTTTGAAATCAGGGTAACTTTTCTTATTTTTTGGCTTACCACTTTCTTGGTTATATATAATAGGAAAAAAGTTATTAGTGCTTTCATCTGAAAATGCACTTGAAAATGTTAAAATGCGTCTAGCACGCAGAAGGCTGAAACCAAATCGTCTTGGACCAACTTTTTTGTAATTAGGGGGATTTTTCTGATGTTTTGGCGTACCATTTTCTTGGTTAAATGTGATAAGAAAAAAGTTACCAACTAAATTGAAAAATGTTAAAATGCGTCTGTCAAGCAGAAGGCTGAAACCAAATCGTCTTGGACCAACTTTTTTGTAGTCGGGGGAACTTTTGTGATTTTTTGGCGTACCATTTTCTTGGTTACATGTGATAAGAAAAAAGTTATCAGTACTTTAAGTTGAAAAATGCGTTTAAAAAATGTTAAAATGCGTCTGGCAAGCAGTAGGCTGAAACCAAATCGTCTGAGACCGAGTTTTTTGTAATCAGATGAGTTTTTCTGATTTTTTGATGTATCATTTATGTATTTATGATGTATCATTATCACTTCGACCTCAAAATCTGAAAAATTACCATTTTCGAACGCCCACCTCCGCCCCCGGCTGAAAAAGAAACCTGCCAGACGGTTGAATCTGATATAATGGTGCGTGTATCTACACATACATGTGCATTATTTTTGGTTATCACTCCACTCCAAAAATTTGCTTCCAGCTCTTAGACCATTATAGTTATCCGAGGCTGTTAGTTGTTTCGGAACAAAAATTTTTTTTACGTGGTTGGGTAGTTAACCCTACGCGCAACCCCCAACTTGGAGGGCCAGGTCCTTTTAGATCCCTTCGAAAATAAAGGGCGAGAATATCCAGTGTCAGTACTCTGCTGCAGGGGTGTGAGTGCTGACGTTGGCTCACCAGGAGCTCATCCGCCACCATCTCTACTTCAATACCCTGTCCTAGTATAGAAAGACCCTGAAACACCTTTAAACCAAATATGTTGGAGTAGCTCCTTCAGGGGTTTCTGCTTTTTTGACTGCTGAAGTCCACCGTTGATTCTGTCATTCGAATTCATCCGCTGGGACATTACGCGAAAGCTCTCGTAGACCACTGAGATTCGTGCAGTCAGTCACTGTTTGCAGAGCAATTATAGTGTTGATCACAATTCTTTTATCCGTATTCCTTTGTCAACACTCGCACTTACTAAATTAGCAGGTCAGCTCTGGACGGAGCATCCCAGGGCCCAATGGATACCGTGAGGAGGTATAGCACAATTGACGTGTACTATAAGTTGCAACATCTGGGCGCCGCCGCCGCCACGCCGCCGCGCCGCCAAGTTGGCACCAGTCAGAGTCTACCCGAATAGTACAACGCCCATTCAAAATTAATAAACTAAATGATATTTCCAATTTATAATGCAAAACATATTTTTTAAATAAATGTATTTAAATATAGTTTAAGGAATAAAATAAAAATGAATAATATATATTTTAGAAAAAGTCCATAATGTATTTCTGTATGTATATTTGTTAACAGGACTACCAACTCAACTAATTTGACATGAGCGTCATTTTTCATTTTTCCAGGAAAATTCAAATTGTTTTATTACGACAAGGAATTGTTTTGAAAGGAACTATCATGTTATTTTGACATGATTTGATTCTTAGTTTGTTTTAAGGTGAGTATCATTTTGGTTTAACAGGGATCATCGTGTTATTTCAATTTTAAAATCTATTTGATTCAAGAGGATATGTGTATTGTTTTTAAAGGGTACCTAGTAGTTTTGATTCAACAGGGTAGTGATTTCGATTCAACAGGAATCAACGAGTTATATCAATAAGATAATCTTTCCAAATTAAGCTAATATCACTTTATTTCTAAACGAAAAGAATTTACGTTTGTTTTACAAGAAAATCATTTTAAATCAACACGAAAATCCATTAGAACAAAATCATACCCAAAAAATGTTGAATCAATCCTTTTTTTTTTTTTTGGTTTTACACGATTTTTTGTTCGGTGTATTGAAATAATTGTAAACTGCTTCAACTGTGGTTAGGCAATCTCGGAGAAAATTTTTGGCGAATAATTGCCTGAACGCCATTGTATTGACCAGACATATGGTTTGCTCCGTCGTACCCTTGGCGGATCAAAAAAGAAATGTCCAGACAAACCTGTCGTTGAAAATCGATACAAAAAAGAAATTCAAAAGATTAGGTGATTTGCCGAAATAATAATTTGTTTCAGACGAAGTGGACTTTGTATGTGAGTCATCTTAATCATATGAAAAAATCGGCAAGAAGGGGCTCACGAGCCTGTGTGCTAAGTATACAATATCAGAATCCACAGAGTCTTAGTATTCGATTTTCATAGTAAATTTGGTGGTATAGTGTTGATAAATAAAATGGAATCACATAAAATGCCGGAAAAAAAGTTAATAAAATATATCAATAACCTTAAGCGAAAGTATAGAAACGGAATTTTTAAATCGTTAGACCAGACTGTTTAAAAACTGGTTTTCTATTTTAAATTTTTTTTTCAACAAATTTTTTAAAACCAATATTTTCAAATCTTAAGATCTTACTAGAAGATGCTTAGACAAAAAATTTGAAGAAAAACAAATGCATTATATTATTATTATTATTATTATTACATACATATTAAAAAAATCAAAATATTTTTCAAAATTTAATACCCATTCTGATACTTACCTAATCTTTTTTCTTAAGCATTCAAAGACTTCCAAAATACAAATAAAAGTTTCGTCAATATCGTGTTAGCGATAAACAAGAACGTCGGTTTTGAAAAACCGCACTATGGGAGCTACCGCTTTTAGACTATTTGAATAATTTTTTTTACATCATAAGAAAGACAACTAAAAACTAATAGATCACACAAAATTTGATCAAATTTGTTAGTGCAGTTTCCGATAAAAATAAGTTTCATCATATAGGTTGCATGGCAGGTAACCTTAATTCAATACCTAGAGACCCAATTCCAAAAACCACTCTGTAAGCTCCCCACAGTGCTCTGACACTAACTGCAAATTTCAATGAAAATCAGTCAATGGGTTCAGATTGTAGATACATATACGGACAGACATACAGAATTGCAGGACCTGCTTTATTCATATTGCCTATCATCGTTAAGTGATGTTTTATTGCTATCTCAATTTTTTTATCTGCACGATTGCAAAAATTGCCTTAAAGTACCTATAAACCGTAATTAAAAATCGACGCGCTTCCCTTTGAAGAAGCTCAATATAAAATTACCAAAATTTTTGTTCCCCCAAAACTCGAATAATAGACAACTATCGATTAATATACGCTACGCATATGTGCTCCTTTGGGTGTTTATACTTTTTTGTACTTTTATCAGAATTACGGCTTCGGAGGAAAAGAAAAACAACCGAAAGGAAAGAAGAAACTGGGAAGATGTGCCAAGCAATTTCATGGAACATTTATCCGAGATTACCGCATATCCGCATTTCCATTGTCGTTAATGGATAATTAGCATAATATCGTCCCAAATGATTAATAGATAAATTTTGCTTAGAAGAGGGTAGAATAGAATTTTTGAATCATTTCCACGATCTTAAGGTTTCTTTTTTCTTTTTTTTTTTCTTTGGGTTTAGTGTTCAAAAAGATATAAAAAGGTAATGCCGAAGTCATGCTTTTGCATGAAGGGATATGTTGTGTACATTGGGTTTTGATATGTTGGGGCTCTGCTTTTATTTAACGCAATCACTTCAAAATCTTCAAGGAAACCTTAGATATGCGATGTTCACTGACCCGTTTATCATTTTACGACACAAAGCAAGCAAACCCACGTTGGTTCTTTATTAGAAACTCTTTTGTGACGAATACAATATGAAGCATTTTAAGCCAAATCAAATAAAATTTTGCTTTTAGTTGCTTCATTTTTTCTTTTAATTTTTTTTCTATATAAATTATTATGAAAAGTCGAAAAAGGGTCATTAAAACATTTAACTATGTTTTTTGAAAAACTCTTTGCTTTTTCTTCAAAGCCTTTAAATTACCAACAAATGAGCATGAGACTAATCAAAATCTTCGTTCTCAAATGTGTTTTTTATAATTGTTTTAAGTGCAACTTCTGACTCAAATCTTAATCTTTAGAAATTACTATTACTAAATCGTTGTTTTAAGACAAGGAAAAGAAATACAAGAGCGAAATGCTGTCTGAATTGGCCTGGAATACCCGACTAATTGGTTCAGTTGAAAGTAAACACATTCCTTGACAGTGCTTGTGCTTGAGTCAAATCAAGCACAAGCAGTCTGCATTTGAATTTTATAAATCTTTTGCTGACATTACATTTTTGCTATGTCATAAACTAATCAATCGATTGAACTCTGATCAAACATGGGTGTTTGGGATAGGATACATATGAAGTGAGTAAAGGTAGACTACAAACCATTTTAGTCGAACGGAACTTATTGGTATTCATTATCTTTAGGTATAGTAATGTTCTCCACATATGTCTCAAAAATATGCTTAAATCAAAACACGTTAGAGCAAAATAGTAAAAATACTTTTCCAATCCGTTTTGCTGCCTGTTTTCATTTATACAAGTTTTCGTGAGTGTGACGTTCTTATCACTCTCACATGCATATGTGTTAAGTGCCATAAGTGCCATCAGAAAAAGAAATTAAACCATTGCAAGCACGTCCTTTCAGATGATGGTCGCTGAAGAGCACTTTTCTTCACCACTGGTTGTATACCTAAGCGAAACCATACCCAAATGCTCTTGCAACACTCTCGGTTGGCGTTAACTTTCTTCCTGTTTTTGTTAAGTTTCCTAGACCAGATGATGATGTTGGTGGTGCGAGAAAGAACCCTACATGTCTGGAAGGTATTTGCACTTATTTTTGCTAGCCACAGAAGCGTATAAGTGCTCTAACCCAAGCCTTATGCATGCTCAAATGTAAATTTGAAACAAAAAAAAAAAGGATTGGATGCACAAAATATATACACTCGGTTTCAAGTAAAAGGGAAGAGAATATAAGAAGATTACCATTCCAAATCCCTTTTGCTTGTCATGTTTTTGATGTTTCTTAAATCGTTGTTCCTGTTTTTTGTTTTTTGGCTCATATGCATGAATGTTCTTCTCTTGAATTAAAATTATTGTGATTATAGCGGTTCACACTGTGCAATTAGTTTAATATAAACTTGATCTGATGAATGCTAGATGAACGGATGCAGTTTGTGTTCAGACATATCATTCTTGTCGTAAGACTTAATTCTAAAACAAAAATAGCAAAAATATTTGATTACCATCTAAAAAGCGGTTCTTTGGGGGTTCACATTATCCAACATAGGTAATTCAGACCAAAACCTTTCAGCTAACTTTACCATGTGAACTGTCCTGTTTATATTTCCAATAACACTTCAAAATAAAACCTTACAAACGCTTTAGCAGATAAATAAATAAAAATAAAAGATATTTAGTGCTCCTTCTTTTTTATCATTAACTAGCTGAGCTGCCCGGCTTTGCTCGGGTCTGTAGTTTTAAGGTTCCCGTTCTCGTTTTTCCTCTTCCGTGGGAATTTGGGGATGAAATAAAATCTTTTTTACTGTGGGACTATGTGGCATCTTAATGCTGAAAGAATTTTTTAAATCTGTCCAGTAGTTCCTTAGTTTCCGTTCCCATTCCATTCCTGTTGGAATCTTCCGTTCCCGTGGAAATATGTGAATAAAATATTATTCTATATCACTGAGGGATAATTTTACATCCTAGAGTAGAAAGAATTTTTGAGATCGGTCAAGTAACTTTAATGTTCCCATTCTCGTTCCTGTTTCTGATCCTGTCGGATTATAGGGATGAAAAATAAAGCCTAAGTTACTGACCAAAAAAGCCGACGGAAAAACAGATTTCCACTTCACTTATATATCCAAAAATTGGTCAATAAATCAACTCTACTAAGTTACTGACAAAGGGTAAAGGGGGATAATGTAGCACCCCTAATGTTGAAAGAATTTTTGAAATCTATCCAGTAGTTTCTGAGTTTCCGTTCCCAACCCCGTTCCGGTGGGAATCTTCTGTTCCCATGGCAATACGTGAATGAAATATAAGTCTTTGTCACTGAAAGATGATGTAACATCCCAGAGTGGAAAGACTTTTTGAAATCGGTCCAGTACCTTCTAAGTTTCCGTTCCCAACCCCGTTCCTGTGGGACCTTCCGTTCCCATGGAAATATATGAATGAAATGTAAGTCTATGTCACAGAGGGATAATGTAACTTCCTGCAGTTGAAAGAATTTTTGAACTCGGTCAAGTAACTTTATGGTTCCCGTTTCTGTTCCTGTGGGATTATAGGGATGGAATACAGTTACACTTACTGATGAAAGGAGATAATATAGCACCCCTAGTGCTGAAAGAATTTTTGAAATTTGTATAGAAATTTCTAGTTTTATGTTCCCAACCCCGTTCCTGTGGGAATATTGGGATCAAACCTTGACAGGAACCATCTCTGGACTAAACTATGTCTACGCTGAAAATTTCATAAAAATCCGTTGGGTGGTTTAGGAGCTTACCCCGGACATACATACATACATACATACATACATCCTATTTTATATATATAGATTAGTCTTATTGATTATTATTTTTTTTTTTTTTTTATTTCTTGATTCCATACCTAATGAATGAAGTTTATGATTTGATGATTGAAGATTTTACAGTATTCGATTCCAATAGCCAAAATGAATGTGATAATATCTTTATGCATAGTAATTATTGTGATGATAAACTTTTTTTTGTTCATCAGAATATCAGAAGTCGAAGAGAAAACTTTTCTTCACTTGTCACGCACCTTGATTCATTATTGTTTTAGTGTCTGAAGTGTGGATTCATAATTTTGATGTTGATGATTATGCTATACCTGGCTACATATTTTATTTCAATACGAATGAAAATTACGCTGCTGGTGGAGTTTGTTGCGTTGTGAAAGAATGTTACGAAGTTGAAGATGTTGTGTGTGTAAAATTTGTTAGTGCGGATGTTTTAATGGTTTCTGTTTTATTCAATAACAAATTCTATATCTTTTTATGTTTTTATAGATTGCATACGTTCAGTATCTCAATTTTTTTGCAAGAGTTCTCGTCTCCAGTAGTGAAGTGGTCTCGAACTATCTTGCTCTTTTAGCTTCACATGAGCTGGAATCTGTAATCAATATAAATAATTTTCAAGAAACCGTTCAGCTTCAAATAGTCTATCAATTTATTATCAGAATGTTGGAGGCATTATCTAAATTGCATATTTTATATGTTACTTTATCGTCTTGTGTATATGACATTATCCTTTTAACAGGAACATGGTTAACAGAGAATCAATTAAGCTCAGAGTTATTCAATATGACAAATTATACAGTTTTTAGAAAGAACAGAAATAACTTATTAACTGGTATGGGAATGGGTGGAGGTGCTTTAATTGCCATTCGTTCGTCATTATCATGTACGCAAATTAAATTGAACTCAGAGTCTAGTAATTCTTATCTTAATTTCGATATAGATCAGCTAATTGTATCAATTTCATTAAAAAATAATACAG
The DNA here is from genome assembly GCA_949752695.1 of Melanostoma scalare. Taxonomy (NCBI): domain Eukaryota; kingdom Metazoa; phylum Arthropoda; class Insecta; order Diptera; family Syrphidae; genus Melanostoma; species Melanostoma scalare. Next base: position 168,493,095 of record OX456985.1, on the reverse strand, counting down.
ACATATTTATTATGCTAAGTTATATTCCTCCCAGGAGTTCTCTAGATTATTATTGTGTTCACTTACAGAATTGTAAATCTATTCTAGAAGATTTAAATGGCTCACAACATGTTATTTGCATTGGTGATTTTAACTTAGGTGACATTAAATGGAGTTTAGACTTGGAAGATAAATATCTTATTCCTTATAATGTTGTATCGGAAACTGAAGTTAAAGTTGTCGATTTCTTTAGTCAATTTGATTTAACTCAAATAAATGATAATGAAAATGAATTGTCAAGAATACTTGATCTTATGTTTGTTGACAAGGATTTTGAAATTTATATTGAAAAGTCTGAATTCCCTATTGTGAGAAATGTAATGCACCATGTCGCACTAGAAGGAAATTTACATTTTTATGACTATATTAAGAATGATTTTGAAGATAGCATTTCTGTTGCAAATTACAGTAAAGGAAACTTTGATGCAATGAATACCTACCTCTCGTCTATTCCGTGGGTATCTTTATTGAACCATACATCACTGGAGAACGCTAATCAAACATTTTTTTCAGTCATTGGAGAAGCGGTGAATCGATTTGTTCCCAAGAAAATATCAAAACTAAATTCAAACCCGGCTTGGTTCAATAGAAGACTAAGTAATCTTAAAAATAAGATTTTAGATTAGATTAAGTGATTTTTATTCAATATTTTATAAAAACAATTAATAATATACAATATCAGATATAGCATGGCATTGCCGTCTGCCCGATTGACAAATAATTATATAAGTTTGGTTACATTTAACCGATTCAAAATTGCAGCAAATATAAATTTAAATTGATCACATAATAGTAATACAACAACAAAAAACAAAAGGATGATAACACCTGAGTGTCCTAAAACATTTCATTAATTAGCCCTTCACGGTAAGCCAGTGCCACCTTGCAGTAATTGAAGAGCTTTGGGACTTCCATTTCATTTAAGAATGATAACATCTCATCTTCGTTTAAAACATTACAGCCATAGTAAAATCTTCTTGTTTCTTTCAACACTGGACATCTTCCAAGAAAGTGGAACACGTATTCTCTTTCTCTCTGATTACACAAATTACATAATACCGGAAGGTCATCTCTATGAGGAACAAAGTTGAGACTTAGAAGTTCTCCACGTAGTCTTACCATCATTGATATTTGATCCACACTGTACTCATCTCGAAAATAGTTTTTAGGGCCCAGGTTGTGACATAATCTATTGTATATCGATCTATGCACTGAACTAGTAGCTTCTTCTATATATCTTTCGCGATATTTTAAGTCCACGGTCTCAATTAAATTGTAGAGAGAGCTTTTCCATTCACTGATGTTTTCTCAGTTCAGATTTAGTTGAATACCACACCATTGCGCCAGATCCAACCACTCCGCATACCAGCTAGTTCTTCGATCAATGACTTGTAGCGCCGCCTTTCTTGGTAATCATTCGTTAGACATGTTCATAACCTTGATTATATAGTCTATGTGCAGCTTAAGTGTGCGAATGAAGAGCGGGGAGAGTCCTGTTTCCAACATCACAATGTAGTTGGGGGTATTCGAAGGAAGACGAAATATCCTTTTCACATAAAACCTCAAAAGTGCTTCAACCGTTTCATATTTTTTGTATCCCCATACTTGAGCTCCGTAAAGCATGATCGACTCCGACACTGCTTCAAAAACACGATACTTACTACTATATGGGCAATGTATTTGTTAGCGAAACATTTCTTCCATGTAGCACCAATGGCATTCTTGGCCTTGACAAGTTTTTCTTTGAAATGCTTTTCCAAACTAAGTTATATGCACATCCAGCAATTGATTATCCGTGTTCGGTGCAGCATAGGCAATAGCGATATTGTTAGAAGGCGGATTCAATAGCTCCTTAAAATACAGAAACAGGATATCCGGGGTTAAATCTTGATTTATTTTAAATTTAATTCCATTAAAAGTTCTAACTTTATTCCAAAACTTGGTTGGATTACTAGCAAGTGCTAGTTGTCTAGCCTCCGATTCGAAGTATTTTTCTTTTTTGTTCTTACATAGTAGTTTAAACTCTTTATTTGCATCCAGATACTGGTTATTGCTGGATTGATCATTACCAATGCGGAATGCTCTCAGCCATCCAAATGATTTATTTCGGGCATTTTTGCAATCCTCATCAAACCAGGGGGCAGTTTGTCTCAGGTTATTTCGATTGTGACTGCTGCCGACAGGGTAGGACGATCTAATGCAGGTTGTGACATCTGCAAAATTAGAGGCGCTCTGACTTCTGAGCGAAATGTCAAGACTCCAGCGATAACTAATTGCTTTGTTTTCCACCCACTTCAATTTAGGCAGCATTGTCATAATCCTATTTCCGGTCGATTCCGTGCCTTCTATTTGGAGGGTCGTTATGATGGGGAGATGGTCCGAGTACGGTACCGAGTCGACTTTGAAATCCCTAGCCATATCATTCCAGGCACCCCCAGCAAGACTGTAGTCAATGACTGAGTTTCCTTGTTTTCCCACAAAGGTGAAGTCTCCATGCTCATCAGAAATACTCGTACCATTTAGGATTCGTAGACCAAAAGTGTTACATAGCTCAAGTAGTTTTTCCCCTCTAGCATTGATAGTCATATCCTTTGATCGTCGTATACATCCCGCTGTTTCGTTTTCCAATCCCGCTTCCAATCCTAATCTCGCATTAAAATCGCCGACCAAGAGCACGTTTAAATTATCATTGTGAAGCATAAACTCGTATAAATCACCGAAATCATTTTCCCACTTGTTGCAATTTAAGTATATTGGTAGAATTATGTATTTTTCGTTGGCCAAATTAACTTCCACATAAGTAATATTATCTTTGTTTTGAAATGTACAAACTAAATTTTTAATGTCTTTTTTTAGACCCAGGTACAAACCACCGCTTGCTCTCCCTCTTACATGTGACCTTATTGCAGGTATCCATTTAAAATCGAAATTCTTAAAATTACTGGTATACTTCTCAAAATTATTCTCGGTAACAAAAGTTTCAAACAAAAAAACAATATCAAAACGATTAACATAACTATAAAAATCCATAAATAAGTTCTTATTAACAAGGCCTGATACATTGTATGCTAAAATTATTAATTTAAAATTTTGAATTTTTGCAGTATTTACATCTTTAACGTTTTTACTAGGACAGACGGCATTTTTATTAAAAGTTTGGTTTATGAACGCGCCCCTTCGTTTGAGGGCCACTGGACCCAGCTGTCGTTCCATTTCCACCAGAATCAGCTGTCACCTTCACCTCTGACTTAAAAATAAGAAAAACAAGGCTTTTAAGCGTTATAAAATGAACCGTAATTGCAGTGTTCTACGTTCTGCTTACAACTCTATCCAACATGAGTTTGATGTTTTAAATAAATTTTTATATCGTTCCTATATGTTTTCTATTGAATCAAATGTAAAAAATAATAGTAAATGTTTCTGGAACTTCATCAATTCAAAACGAAAGTCAAGTGGGTATCCAAACTCTATGAAGTACTTAGATACAACGACTAGTGATATTCATGCGATATGTAATCTTTTTGCTAAATATTTTCAATCGGTATATTCTTTAGATTCTCTTTCTGATATCAGTATTCCAGTTATTACACAAGCTGTCAATGTGGGTTCTATGGTACTCAATATCGATGAGGTCAAGGAAGCTTTATTGAATCTTGATCCAATGAAAAAAGAAGGACCGGATGGTATTCCGCCAGTTCTTCTTCTGAAATGTGCATCTTCCTTAGCTGAACCGCTAACTTTAATTTTTAATATATAACTTTCTGAAGGAAAATTTCTAGAAAGCTGGAAAGTCTCCTTCGTAACTCCAGTTCATAAATCAGGGTCTAAACAGGATGTAACAAATTATAGACCCATAAGTAAAATTTCAGCCTTGCCGAAACTATTTGAAAAAATTATATGTAATAGACTTTCCTTTGAAGTTAAAGAACATATATCGGAGTTACAGCACGGGTTTATATCCGGTAGATCTACAGCAACTAACTTATCTCTTTTTACCAACTTCATAATAAACAAATTCGATAATTTTTCGCAGACAGATATAATCTTCACAGACTTTGCGAAAGCATTTGACAGGGTAAACCATAGAGTATTAATACATAAATTGTCAGCCTTTGGATTCCACTCTAAAGTTTTGCGTTGGTTAATCTCTTACCTTACAGAAAGAATCCAAATTGTTAAGATTGGTAACAGTTTTTCAACTAATATTAATGTTTCATCATTATTCGCAGATGATCTCAAATTATACCGAGAAATAAAAACTCCATCCGATTGCTATCTGCTTCAGCAAGATTTGGAAAATTTGACAAGATGGTGTTCTGTGAATTATCTTCATTTAAATGTATCTAAATGCCAAATTATGTCCTGCTACAGAAATACTTCTCCTATCATTTTCAATTATGGAATAAATTCTACCAACCTTCAACGCGTTGAAAGAAAAAAAGATCTTGGAGTTGTTCTTGACACTAAACTGTCATTCGTGCCCCACTTAGACTATATAGTGAATAAGGCTAACCAAATGCTTGGATTTATTCGTAGGAATACAAGGGAATTTACAGACCCATATACTGTCAAGATACTATATAACTCATTAGTACGGTCAGTTCTCGAGTATATGGAACCCCTATTATAATAACATTTATGCCTGCTTATAAATCAAGATGCTTGCTTTTTGATATTAAAACTCTTGAAAATCAAGATGCTTGCTTTTTGATATTAAAACTATTGAAAATCGACGAACATGCTTCTCTATTATGTTCATTAGAGATATTATAACATTTCATATAAAATGTCCACCTTTACTCGCTTTGATAAGCTTTAACGTTTCTCAAAGAAATTTTCGAAATAATAAGTTATTTAAAGAATACTTTCATCGTACTAATTATGGCCTTAACGAGCCAATAACACGTTGCATCAGAGAAACTAACTTTGTTTATAGCAGAATAGATATTTTTGATAATTGCTCTAGAGATACCTTTAAAATATATGTGTCTAATATTGTAAATGTTAATCTACATTAGATAAATTTGTATTTTTCTTATTATTATATTCATTTTACTTTAAATTCTAGAAATATAAGAAATCCTGTAGTCTGTAAGAGAATATTTCTCTGTTTGATGAAACGAAAATAAACTAAACTAAACTAAACTAAATAAGCCAACTAGGATTATGTCGGCCAGTTGTTTGGACCACATTTTAGTCAGAGTTGAGTGTGATTCTGTGTTTAGTTTTGAAAAATGTGTGTTTGATCTAAATATCACTGACCCCTGCATGACTGGTATCTTAATAAAAACTTCATGCAAAAGGAGTAGTAATAACATAGCAAAACAGGTAGAGTTAACATCAGCAAACTCAAATTTGAGTGGCTTCATGGATTTTGGGAAGATGTATATTTGTGTAGAAATGTTGAAGTTGCATTTACAACATTTTTTGAGTGTCTCAAAATGCATGCTAATAATTGTTCTTCGGTTATAGTAAAAAAAAAAATTAATAAAAGGCTCAAGCCTTGGATAACTTCTGAGTTGTTGAATAAGATTAATCTTAAGAATAAGCCCATTCTCCAGCTTAGGTATGGAAGATGGAGCCAGTGGTGAGGCTATCATTGTTGATGACATCAGCGATGCCAGCTCCATAGCGGACTCCGATACGTCAAACCTATCGTGCGTGTCCAGGCGGAGTAAAATCTCCAACTGCAAGCGCACGGTCAAAAGGCTGGGGAAGGTTGACTGGAACGATATGACTGACACTGACCGGAAAAAACTCCACAACGCACGAGCCTTTTTAGACAGGGAGAACTTGGGAAAAGACGGGCCTACTGCTAGTCTAGCACCAAGCCCCCTGCAAGGTAAGACCGACAAAACTGACAAGACCGACCAAAACGAACCGCACAACACACGAGCCTTTTTGGATAGGGAGGGCTTGGGAAAGGATGGGCCTACTGCTAATCCAGCACCGAACCCTCTCTCCCTTCTAGGTGAGAGTGCTAAGACTTTGATGGGTCCGCCTGCTCCATACGCTGATAAAATTCAGCCGAAGAAAAGGCCAACCCCATCGACGGCTGGTGCAAAGACTATAACGAATACAGGACATAACACGAAGGACAGACAGACAGACCCTAGAGTACGGAAACACAGCGGAACTCCTAACCCAGAAATGGGAAACGAAGTCCTTGCTGAGGGGAAGGAAGAACGGTTGCGTGAAGGTAGTGTAGAAGGCCTCAGCCCTCCGCAAGACCTGAACGTGACTGAGGAATCCAACCCCGAAAATCCGGCACTAGACAAAACAACGGACAGTCTGGCAACTGTCATCGACAGAAATGCCGGACGACGACGACAAGCTGGGGTCCTCAGTAATAACGAACTACTACTGAGACAAAGACGCAACGCGGAAAGGATCGTCAGACGCCTGTCGAAAAAGGACCCCGAATCCTTAACGGTAAAGGCCAAAAGGGCGCTGGTCAGGTCCGAACAAAGACTACGGACAGTGACACCAACAGACATAACAAAACGAACTGGACAAGACCCAACAAACAAAAAACAAGCTGGCTGCGGAGCAAGTACCGGAACTGGCGAGGTGGCCTCCCTGCCCTTTGTCGACACCGGTATGCCGAGCTGCTCAAAAAGAGCAAGAAATGCCAGCTCCTCCCCAAATAACTCCTCACCCAACAGGATACCTAAGAGGATGAAGACCTCCTCAGTCCCTGCTGTAAAGGGCCACCCAGTCGCTATCGCCGACTTTGGGAAACCCGACCGCAAACTGAGTGAAGACGAATGGCAGTTACTTGAACTAAGAATCCTGGAAGAGGTAAACGAGGCGATCGTCAAGAGTAGGCCACCGCCACTCTTCGGGGACCTCACTACCGTCCATGGTTTCAAGATGATGAACTGCGAAAATGAATGGACCCTTCAATGGCTCCAGGAGTTTGTGAAGAAGACGGCAGCTCCCTGGCAGAATGCCGATTTACGGCTTGTGACTGCCAGTGAGATTAAAGATCTTAACCGACCAATAGGAAAACTATTGGTCAGAGGCCCCGCTATTCCCCGCGATCGGCTGGAAAGGTATATCCTTTCTCTAAATGCCGAACTTCTGAGTGATCAATGGAAGATCATGAAGGTGGAGAAAACGGAGACAGGAACTGAAGTGATTGTGAGATTGAACCACAACTCCATACCACTTTTAAGACGAGTCAGCTTTAAAGTTCGCGTTGGCATAACCCGATGCAAGCTCAGGCTGATAGCCAGAATCAAAAAACAGGTTAGTAAGGCGTTGTATATAAAACAAATTATGTCATGGAATTGAAGTTAATACAAATAAATCTCCAACATAGTAAAGCCGCCTCCGCCAACCTGGTCTACCTCATGGAGAGTAGACAAATTGATGTAGCCCTTATACAAGAACCTTGGGTCGCAAGATGAAAAATTAAGGGCCTACACTCCAAAGAACTTACGCTGTACAAATCTAATTTTGTCAGCCCAGACAGTAACCTCAGAACATGCATAGTAGCTAGAAAACAGTTAAATCTTTTTCTTCTAACTACTTATAGCACAATAGACCAGACCGCAGTAAAGATGGAACGTGAGGGACTCCCACCTCTAATTTTAGCTTCCATCTACATGCCACATGATGGAATTGAAGGACCACCAGCGAATATTACTTACCAACTGGTAGAATACACAAGTAAGAGTAGACTAGATATTATTATGAGCTGTGACGCCAACGCACACCATGTGCAATGGGGAAGCACCGACACGAATTCTAGGGGGGAACTCTTATTTGAATTTATTTTAAGAAACAATCTTTTGGTTATCAATAGAGGTAACACACCTACCTTTGTTACAAAAAACCGTAAAGAAGTACTTGACATTACCCTCACTAATAACTCGGACACTTGTCCAGTAGAGCAGTGGAAAGTACTAGAAGAACTCTCTTTCTCAGACCATCGTCTGATAAATTTTATCATTCCCACTACAGATCGCCCAATCAAACCATTTCGTAATAATAGACGAACAGATTGGGCAACCTTTAGTAGGGAGGTAGACGATAACATAGATTCCCTAAATACAAATAGGTACCTTGAACCGCAAAGCCTTGATAAGTTGACTGCAGAACTCACAGGGATTCTGAGAAATGCCCTGGATAAAAGCTGTCCTCTGATCACAACGGTAAAAAAGAACAAAAAACCAATTTGGTGGACCAACGAGCTGGGCAGCATTAGGAAAGAAACTAGAAGACTTTTCAATGCTGCCAAACGAACCAGCTCCGAAAATGACTGGGAACATTACAAATCCAGCCAAAGGAAATTCAAAAATGAAACTCAACGAGCAAAACGCTGCTCATGGAGAAATTTTTGCAGCGAAATTGAGTGTACGAACAAATCGGCCAGACTACGGAAAATCCTCTCTAAGGAGACCATACCTCTTGGTTCTCTGAAGAGACCGGATAACCACTGGACTGAATCCCCGGTAGAGAGTCTGGAACATCTGTTCGATTCGCACTTCCCTGGATGCAGCCCTATAGAGAACAGTGAAGTAGATACCACTAATTACTCTAGACATGAAATCCCGACAGATATCGTAACAGAAGAGAAGTTGGAATGGGCTATCAACTCCTTCTCCCCTTTTAAATCTCCGGGTCACGATGGCATTTTTCCTATGATGCTTCAAAAAAGCAGAGAAAAAGTCATCCCACATCTCAAGAACATTTTTGAAAGTAGCCTCATATGGGGTTACATTCCCAAAATATGGCGGGAAGTTAAAGTCGTTTTCATACCGAAAGCCGGCAAACCCAGCCATACAGAAGCAAAAGACTTCAGACCTATAAGTCTGACCTCCTTTATACTGAAAACTTTTGAAAGGTTGCTTGATTTACATATCCGTAGTTTTATGAAACCGGAAGTAATATCCACCTTTCAACATGCTTACACAAAAGGAAGAAGTGTGGAAACAGCACTTCACTGTGTAGTAAGAACCATAGAAAAAACGCTGCAAGATAAGGAATACACTCTGGCAGCTTTCCTGGACATTGAAGGAGCTTTCAACAATGTACAGAACAGTGCAATTAAGAAGGCCCTAAATGATCTAGAAGTTGAAGAAACAATAACAAATTGGATCATGAATATGCTAACAAAACGTCAGATCCACAGTGAACTGGGAGGTGCAAACTTGAAAAAGTGTGTATCAAGGGGAACCCCACAAGGAGGTATCCTCTCACCCCTGCTCTGGATCCTGGTCATGAATGAGATCCTCGTAGCTCTCAAACATGATGGCGTAAAAGTGGTCGCCTATGCCGATGATCTAGCTCTTCTGGCAACGGGGAAATTCCCTTCCACTATTAGCGCACAATTGAACTACACACTAACCAAGGTAAGCGCTTGGACAAAAAGGTGCGGCCTTGCAGTGAACCCCCTCAAAACAGAGCTGGTACTCTTTACAAATAGAAGAAAAATACCTACTTTCGAGTTACCAAGACTAAATGGGACCCCTCTTAAAATCTCTGATCAAGCCAGATACCTGGGTGTGATCTTAGACAAAAAACTAAATTGGAGTCCCAATATACAAGAAAGATATAAGAAATCTATGATAGCACTATATTCGTGCAACAGGATTTTTGGCAAAAACTGGGGACCAAATCCCAAGATCATCCTGTGGATGTATACTGCCATTGTTAGACCTATCCTATCTTATGGCAACTTGGTCTGGTGGAAGGCGTTGGAAAAATCCACGCATTTAAAAACCCTAACCAAAGTTCAAAGATCTGCCTGTATTTGCGTAACTGGTGCAATGAGAACTACACCGACCGCGAGTTTGGAAGTAATCCTCAATCTCACACCTCTTGATCTCTACGTTCAAGAAGCGGCAGCAAATAGTGCACTTAGACTAAACCAATGTAATGTCTGGAAAACCAGCCAAATAGGACACGCACAGATTTTATCAAGATACGCAGATAACAATATCTGCACGGATTACATAACTCCATACTTGGACTTTAAAAAATCCTTCACAACTAGCTTCCCCAATAGACAAGATTGGGAGAATGAAACACCTTACGAAACGTCTATAGCAATCTATACCGACGGTTCAAAAATGGAAGTTGGAACAGGGGCAGGTTTCTTTTCAGAAAGCCTAAAACTTGCCAGTTCATTCAGACTTCCTAATCACAGCAGCGTCTTCCAAGCCGAGATCTTGGCAGTTACAAACGCTGCAAAACAGGTGTCCATGATGGCGCTATCACATGCTGATATCACTTTTTTCATTGATAGTCAAGCAGCAATAAAAGCGATTTCTGCCACTCTTGTCAAATCAAGGCTTGTTTCTTGCTGTCGCGAAGAGCTAAGGGTTCTTGGCACGCAGCATAACGTTAGACTCTGCTGGGTCCCCGGTCATAGTGGTATACCGGGAAACGAAAAAGCGGACGAACTAGCGAGGAAAGGATCAGCACTTGACCCTTCTCTCATTGATAAATCAATCAGGATCCCACCCTGTGAAATGAAACAGATCATTGGTAACAAAATAATGCGAAAATCCAATGAAAGATGGGAATGCCTAGATTCCTGTGTTACTTCCAGGAAACTATGGCCGAAATATGATAAGAAAGAGTCTGAAAAGCTGCTATCATTGAATAGAATTTCATTGCGAACGCTTATCAGTATCATAACTGGACATAACCTACTTGGTTATCACAAAAAGAAAATGGGTCTTTGCACCGATGACCTATGCAGAGGATGCAATGACGAAGATGAACATGAGGACACTAGTCACTTCCTTTGTCAATGCCCAGCACTCTGTCATACTAGGAAAAAATTTCTAGGAAATTACTTCTTTAATGAACTAGAAGAACTATCAGACGCTCCAAAGAGCAGCCTGTTAAACTTCACTAAGAACACAAAATGGTTAAATACTGAACAGACATAAAATCATAGGTTTCTGGGACGTTACAATACGTCAGGGTATCACAACGGATCTACATTGATCTAAGTGTGATGGTAATAAGATCAACCGTCAGCCCATTTTACCTAACCTAACCTAAGAATAAGCTGAGAATAAAATTTTATAAAAATCCTAACAATCTAAGTCTAAAACTGAAATACAAACAATTGTGTGAAGAACTGAAACGTGAAATTCCACTCTGCAAAGACAGCTTTTACCGCAATCGTTTTAATTCGACGAGAATTGATTAAATCAATAGTTTGTCAAACAAGTCCTCCACATCTAAAACACCTGTTTCTCTTAATGTTGGTAATTGTTTAATTTCCGAACCTTTTGATGTTGCCAACACTTTTAATGATTTTTATGAAAACATATAACTATTAGCTTACAACCTTTTATTATGAACTCAGTTTGTTCTTCCTGTCCGTCCAATGCATTGTCCTTTGAGCCTTCGCAGAGAAGCAGTTTCTGGTTGACTCGCATTACTCCTGTTGACATGCTACCAGTTATTCGTGGTTTGAAAAATTCGAACACCAGTGGAGTTGATGGCTTATCTAGCGTTCTTATAAAGCAAATTTCGTATCTTATAGTAGACGTCTTAACTATTATCTTAAATAATTTTGTTTCTTCAGGAGTATTTCCGGCAGAGCTCTAAACTGCTGATGTAATGCCGCTACTTTAAAAAGGCTCTGCTTTGAATGTTTGTAATTTTAGGCCTATCTCTCTTCTTCCAGTGCTGAGCAAGGTTTTCGCGAAGCTTATGAAAGATAAAGTTGTAAGTTTTTTTTTAAATAAAACAAGTTTTTTTAGTTGCAAGCTATTTGGATTTCGTAAGGATAGATGTACTGAAGATGCGCTCTTACAGTTTTGCTCCCAAATAATGTCTAATCTTGATGGTAAAAAGTGTACAGCGGGGTTGTTCATTGATATTACCAAGGCCTTTGAGCTTTGACATGGTGAACCATAAAATTTTATTGAAAAGGTTAAAAAAAACCAAGTTTTCGTGGATTTGTTCTGAATTAGTTCGAGGCTCACCATAAAGATAGGTCACAAAGAGTAAAAATTGGTGAGGTAGGGAGTGACTTGAAATTTTTCAACTTGGGAGTACCTCAAGGATCTGGATCCTTGGTCCAATCCTATTTCTTGTCTACATAAACTTTCTCTTGGAGCTCTACTTCAAGGTTTGCCAACTCTTGATCTGGTTGCTGATATAAATTGGTATCTGAGTTTATTGAGGGTTTGGTTTGCTGAACTCAAAATTGGTAATCAGCTTAACTTCGTCAATAAACTTGATATCTGGAATCGACTTTCATGCACCAGAATGCCCTTAAAAACTAATAACTGTTTGTGCAATATGCAGGGCGGCCGTGGTGCAGTGGTAGAGTGTTTAGTAGATAGGCCGGACGCGTGGGTTCGAATCCCGCTCTGGGCATCTACTTTTCTTTCAGCCTTCCAGTTTCATATGGACGCCGCCCTTGAGGTTATATATTTGAAATTACTAACAACTTATTTCCAACTACTGCAACACAAAAAAAAGGGCAGGCTGCTACTCTGGTAGTACAATGGACCGGATATTAGGTCTGAGTTCTCCAGATTACAAGCCATATAAGCTTCCTTTTTTAATAAAAAAAAAAAAATGCAGTCTATTTCTTCCACCTTTTATAGGCATCATAAATTAATGTAGTGATAACTGTTTTGAAATTGAGAAAGTTAATGAGTTTAAATATCTAGGGCTTTTCATTGACTCCAACATGAGTTTTTCAAAACATATTGGTTCCTTATATGTACATGTATTTTCGTTCAACTCTTCAGCTGTTTTATTACCTGAGAAATGTGTGTTCTGATTTTGTCATGAAACATATCTACTATGGAATTTTTCATTGCAAATTACAATACGGAAGTGTTTGTTGGGAGGTTCAAATTCAACCTCTTTTAGTGCTGCAGAAGCATATTTTAAGGAAAATGTGTCGTAAGACTGTATGACATTCTAGTTTCCCTTTGTTCTGCTACCTTAACATCCTTCCAGTTCGTCGCCTATATTGTTTTAAAGTGTTGAAGTCGTTCTATAAGAAGTCCGGTAATCGTAATTTTCGGCTTATTTCTACTTATAAATTACATGTTAATCTGTCTAATGTGGTAACTGTTCTTTTGTTCCGCACAACTGTGTTTCGTAATTTTTATTCTATTACTTCTGTTAGATTTTTTAATAAACTTCCACCTTCAATGAGAGCAGTATCGTCTTCTGGACTGTTTCAAAGATGCGCAAAAGTCTGGCTTTTAAAATTTGACCATTCAAGTCTAGCTTCAAACTTTTCTGATGTTCCGATTTAACCTTCCTTTACGACCCGGCAAAAGTCGTGTCCACCCGACCTGGGGTCCAAATGGACCCCACGATTTTTTTTCGAAATTTTTTTGATTTCTGATTTATATTGTTCAGTTATAGTTCTTCTGGCTATTGTATGAATTCTTCCTAAGTATTTTACATAGCAGTGATAAAGAAATTTAGGCAGAGATGTCATTATGCAGGTATGTAGGAGGAGGTCATCAATAAAATTTTTCAATTTCAAAATCGATGGAAATTGCCTAATTTCGCAAATCTGGGATTCCCGCTTATCCCTTTCGACATGTCTGTTTTACGTAATTACTGATTGTAAAATTCATCCATATCAATTGTTCTTGTCAGGTATGCCTATCAACAGAAAAAATAGTCATTATTTCAGTTTGTTCAGGTCATCAAACAATTTTATGACCTAAAATGGATTGAATTTCCCCAATACATGCCAAGCAAGCCTGCCAAATATGGCTTGAAGTTTAGGTGGCTGAATGAAAGCTCAACGGGCTATCCACTTTCTAGTTTTCTATCTGCACTGGTAGCTCTAACCAAAGTACAGAACTTGGTCGTGGATATGATGTGCTGATGTCGTTGATGCCATCATATTTCAATTCTGGGCGCAACCTCACTATTGATAATTTCTTTACGTCGGTGGATTTGGCATTGAAGTTGCTGGATAAGAAGCTATTCTTGGCACGATTCGGAAAAACAAAAGAGATTTGCGTCAACCTTTTGTAGCGAAAGCTTGATGACCAGAATGAGCCTTACAGGCTCAATACAGGTCAATAACAAAAAGCAGTATCGTCCAGTCCACTCATCCATCTTTGGATTTTCTGGAAAAATGGCGTTGGTGAGTTATGTACGGAAGCCAAACAAACAAGTGGTATTGCTATCAAAACAACATAACTGCGAGAAAGCCACTTCCGGTAGTAAATTCGCAATGATACTTGATTATAACCGCACCAAAGGTGGAGTCGATGTATTCGACCAAATGGTCTCAATATATTCATGTACACGTCAAACAAATCGCTGGCCGATGCGATGGTTGTTTTCTACAACTTGCTGGACGTAGCAGCCCTAGTAACTGTACTCATTTTCCGACACTTCCATCTGCCTAGAAGAAACAAAAATTTGTTCAGAAGTGATAAACTCATCGAACTAGCAGAGGAACTGGTTGAGTCAGAACTGAATAACCGTTCACAACCTGCAACACAATCTGGCATTGGATGCTCTCTGAATTTTGGGGAGAGCTCAGAAAGTATTACCAACAGTCCCCGAAAGGCTCTCTTGTAAAAGGGGCAGATGTCACCTTTGCCGAAAAGCAGACGACAAGAAAAGCAGAACCAACTGCGATGGATGTGGCAGATGTTGTTGCAATGCCACACTAGAAAATTATGTGTAAAATGTCTCCCGGAACTGCCAACAACTTCAAGTTGAATCCTTCTTAACATCAACTATGCTGCTTTTTAAATAAAATAATTAATTATTAGAAAAAATATGATTTTTCATAAAACTTCAGTAGTGGGGTCCAAATGGACCCTAGGTCGGGTGAACGTGCTCTTTTCACAAAAAAATCGCAGAATAATCTGTAAACATCTGATAATCGTTTCAACTTAAGAAATTAATATAAAATTGAATTTGGTTCACTGAGTAAAAATCCCATTTAAAAAAAAATTTAAACAAAAAAGTTATGAGTGTTCAAACATGCTCTGGGGTCCAAATGGACCCCAGGTTGTAAAGGAGGGTTAACTTATTATCATTATCGCTGTTATTGCCTGTATCATTCTTGCTTTTTTAATTAACATAAATCAATTGTTCTTTTTTGCTTCTAAAATGACTTTTTTTTATTTATTGCCACCCCACATCAAGCACTTAATTTGTAAAGCCTGAATATATTTTGAAGTGACATCATCACTATTTACTTCTAGTAAGAAAATAACGATTGTCTCTAAATCCTTTTCCTTTATGTAATGTTTACTTAGCTTAAGATTAATTACTGTGATGTAATAATGTATGGAATAAACTTAAACTTAAACTTAACCTTAAACTTAAACTTAAACTTAAAAACTTAAACTTTCATGACAAAAAAAATCCTAAAAGTCAATGAAAGCATTTTTAATTCGACAACCATCTTTCTCTGTCTTCATATTTGATATAATTTTCATTCTCTTTTATTGTGGCAATCGTTGATTCGAAATACTAACATGTATTGCCTAAAGTTCTTCCCAGACCTTTACATTCTATTCAATAAAACACTTACCACCATATTATTGATTGTGAATTTCAATTCAGCTTTCGGCCTAGATGGGGGTGTGCTGCAGTTTGCCCGTAAGACATCCCCCGGTTCATATCGATTGTGTTCGGTGAAGAGCATGGGGCGTTTTTCTGGATATTCTAAAAGAGGAAATTAGAAAAATTAAAATAGATTAAAAATATAAACATAACATTTCTCAACGTTACAACCGATAGACACAACAAATAAATTTGAATTGCATACATGTATACAATATTATCAAACAGAAACTGGATCAATATGTCGGGAGCGTTTTTAAAGTAATTTTGCTAATGTATCTGCTTGTGCATTGCAAAAGTTTTTGCTCAACATAGCATAATTTTGCATAAAGTTTTTTGATTACAATTTTTCATATCGATATTCGTCACAAGAAACAGCACCGGAAAGGAAATATTATATAACAGACACACAAGAAATGATTTAAGGAGAAAAAATGTAGCTAGGTAGAGGGTGAAACTTTCGAAATGTTGGTATACTTTCACATGGAAAGAAGGTAGGTAGGTATATCGTTAGTCTTTGAACGGTACTTTCTTTTAGAATTGAAGGAAAGATAAAATTTGTACTCGATTATTTTGAGTGCATTTCGCAAAAAAAAAAACTCGACATGAGGAAATATGTTTCCACGAATTCAAAGTCCTAGATCGTTTGGTATAGCAGTGTAGTCAACCGAGTAAATGGAAGATGTTAGCTTTATTGGAACAGTTTTTTATTTTATTTTTTTATTCAAATAATTTAATATGAAAAGTTACACAATTATGGAAATGGAAATTTCTTCAGGTATGAGAAAACAAGAAAGCAAAAGACTGATGATCTTAGTTGCCTTGACTACTCAAAAAAATGTTTGTGTTATTGATCAAAACGAAGGTCATAGTCAAATGTCAAAGCACAAAGAATTTGCACTTCGAAGAACGAAAAACTATCCTGAAAGCAATCAGCACATATCTTTCATTTAATCAAAAGTCAAAGTTTTGTTGCTGTATGTCGGGCAAGACGAGAAGGTTTAGAAAAAAGGGGAATTTCATCAAACTACCTATCGCTTCGTTTGTATTCGAAAGATATGATTCATATAGGTATAAATGTAAGTCTTTATTCTCACCTTTACACTGTTCAGTTACTGTCAGTGTGTACCAGGTTCATCCACGTTTTGTTTTATGTGAAGTGTGGATCTAATTTCTCCATTGGTAAGTTCGTAAGCGATAACTTTTTTGTTTTAACTTAAAAAATGATTGGAAGACAATCAATGAAACTGAACAATAGGTAGTGTTTTAATGATCGTAGTCTCTTAACACAAATAAATAAATAAATAAGGTGGGGCAACAGAGCGAGGTGCCGCTGGGCCTAGCGCATTTCTCACAACCATGCCTTGTGAGGGAATAGAGGGGACCTACAATTTTCGGTTCCGAGCGGCTAATTGAGAAAGCGCTTTTCATGGCAATGAATTTACTAACGGAAGACTTGCCAGTTCCCCTTGAAAAACATTTTTGCCTCTGCTGGGATTCGAACCTCGAACCTCTGGGCTAGCAGGTGGACATGCTAACCATCACGCCACTGGTACCACAGTCTCTTAACATAAATATTAAAATAAAAACCTTTTTAAGAGCGCACGTATAATGTCATGCATCGACCGAGGTTCCGAAAGGTTTTGGAAACGCATACCCACTCATTTCGCATAAATTCCTGCCCTACTTGTACACCAAACTTCACTTTGCTACGATGACGGCAACCCGACTTCACACCGAAAAATATTTTTGTACATTTGTCGGTAGATGGTAGCTTACCACATTTCGACAGTTTAAGGTTTTCTTTAAATAATCTCAGACTTAGTTTTTTAGTAATAACTACTTTTTTCAAATGAAAAAAAATCAAAGCATCTAGTCAGAAAAACCTCTAAAATAAGGGACACCCTAATAATCATATCCACAGCATTTATAGCAAGGACAAATGAAAGTAGTCCATGATGACCGCCTTGAGGAACACCAGATTCAGCAGAAATGCGGATTGATGCAGAGGAATGGAATGCTAACCTATAGAACCGTTGCTCTAAGTATGATCTCACTCAAAGAATAAATAGCGGAGGAAAACCTTAGCCTCCTAACTTGAAATAAATGATATGGTGAGAATTCTTATCAAAAGTCTTAGAGAAATCCGTGGTATCTACGTCTCCTTCATAGCCTTGATCTAGCGAACGGAGCGCCATAGACACAAATTGAGTTATGATCGTCGTGCTTGAGTGCTGTAGTGGACAGGTGCAGGGAATTAACTTCACGGGCACTACCTTCACATGGGAAATAACTTCACCTCATGTGGGAAATAATTTCACTTTTTTGTGGTGAAGATATTTCCTATTGAAGGTGGGAAATAACCTCACTTTTTCGTGGGAACGAATTCCACTTTTATGTGAAGCTATGTTTTGGAAAAAACTTATACATTTCGTTGCAGTGCAGATTGTTTTTGAAAATATGTATACAGGGTGTCCCGTAATTCGTGTTACATATTTCGGGATATTATTCTTGGTCGTATTCCAAGAAAAAAATTGTTATACAGTAAAGTCC
The DNA here is from genome assembly GCA_949752695.1 of Melanostoma scalare. Lineage (NCBI taxonomy): Eukaryota > Metazoa > Arthropoda > Insecta > Diptera > Syrphidae > Melanostoma > Melanostoma scalare. Next base: position 168,474,957 of record OX456985.1, on the reverse strand, counting down.
GTTTCTTAACTTTGACATCACTTTTTGACATTTCAAAAAAAGGCTATCTTTGGTGTACCTTGACCTGTGTTAAATTCGATTTCTCTGTCAATACTGATGGTAGAGACCTAATTTTAGACTTAATTTTTTGGAGAAATGATTATCTTTAGAACTGTATTTAAATTGGACTTCTATAGGCTTAGGGTTGCAAGATCTGTTTTTGAAATATGTTAAATAAATTTATATGTATTTCAAAAGCAAATTTTTCGTTTTTGTGTATCTTGTCGTTTTAGTGCTTTATTCAAGGAAATAATGAAAAATTCGCGCGAAAACAAAAAAAAAAACAGATATTTCATTTAATATATAAAATGAGTGCCATCCAATAATATACAGTGAAAGATCTGTTTTTGAAAATATGTTCATTATTTTAATTGACGTTCTTAGCTACTCATATTCGCAGCTAAGTAGCCTTATGTTGGACTTACATGCATCTGCTAGTGCAGATGAAAAAAGGAATTAGACACAAGATGTAAAACTCAATCGCTCGAATTTTTCACTATTTCCTCGTATATAGCACTAAAGCGACAAAATGCATAGAAACGAGAAATTTGTTTTTGAAAATGTGTTACATAAAAATTTATTTAGCATATTTTCAACTTTCCAAGTCTTCGTTTCAAAGCGCTTTTGTTTTGAAAATATAGTTTGACAATGTTATGTTTTTTCAGAATTGAGTTCTTTTATATTTTTTTTTAATATACAAATGCGAACTTTTTACATTTTTGTACCTTTGTTTATTTTGTAAAACTTTTTTTGTTTGAAATAAACCGCCCAAAAGCTATAATTTCTCTTTTGTTGAATGTCTACAATCTTCAAACTGCAGGTGGGAAATAACTTCACACAAATTTCAGGTGAAGTTATTTCCCACCTACAGTGGGAAATATCTTCACCACAAAAAAGTGAAATTATTTCCCACTTGATTTGAAGTTATTTCCCATGTGAAGGTAGTACCCGTGAAGTTAGTTCCCTGCACCTAAAAAATAAAATAAATAAATAGGGTGGCGCTACTGAGCGAGGAGCCCCTGGGCCTAGCGCATTTCTCACAACCATGCCTTGTGAGGAAATGGAGGGGACCTACAATTTTATGCCGGATCCGAACGGCTAATTGAGAAAGCGCTTTTCATGGCATGAATTTACTAACGGAGGACTTGCCAATTCCTCGCGAAAGGCGATACCCGGGAAAAAACATTTTTGCGCCTCTGCTGGGATTCGAACCTCGAACCTCTGGGTTAGCAGGTGGACATGCTAACCATGGCACCACGGGTTCCCTGCACCTAGTGGACATAAAATTAAGACTTACAGTGGAAGTAAAGGGAGTCATAGGCAATGCTTTCAAATTGTTTGGGAATTGAGGAGAGTTATGCTATGGGACGGTAATAGTAGTTTTTCTTTCCTTTTTGTGAATTGAAAAAATAATTTAATCTTTTAATAAAGCTGGAAAAACTGCTAGAGAGAGAGTTGAAATAAATTTGTGAGAACTTTACAGAGTACCTATGTTAATACATTTTTTAAGTAAAATGCAGGATTTCGGTCAGGAACAGTAGAAAAGTCATCTTTAAGTGATTTAATTTGTTTGCAGATTGTATCTAGGGCTACACCAAGCGAAACAACAACCCGAACAATTGGTTCGATAATATCGGCGATGTAAGATTGACTAAAAACTTTGCAGAAATAGATGCGGAAAAAAAGGATTTAATGGTGCAATAGTGCAAAATTAAGTATAGGTTGTGACGTGCTTTGCTTCTCCAGCCAGGGTAAAAGCTCACTGGCACGCCAGGGGCCAGGGTTCTTTCTGAAGAAAGACACGTTAAACTTCAGTTTCTTTTAACAACTCTTTATTTCTTCCACAATTCTTTGAAGATAAATAAAGAACACGTTCGGCAGGTCCAGTATAGATAAGGTCGTGACGCTCTATAAGCGTCGACGGCATAGGCGTATCGGCTGCTTCCGATGTAGTTTCGGCGGCATTAGCAACAGGCCTACCAGTTAGAATGTTTCTCGGAATTACAAGAGGCGGCGACGGTCGAGAATATCGGCGGTCGGTCGTCCACAGGCTATGACAAAAGGAAGGTCCGTGTCGTCCTCCTGTGGAAAGAAACAGAAAGATATATCCCCGAAGGGTTCTGATTAGGAGGCTCACAGGTATAAGGCCCACTGGCGGCAATTCAAAATGTTGACAGGTTTCTCTGAGGCCCTCTGTCAGGCGCTGGTTAGGCTCACGAGTACTAATCGATGCCCTCGGCGGCAATCGGCTCACAGGTATAAAAATACCAGGCGGTAATTCAAAAGGTTGACAGGTTTCTCTGAGGCCCTCTGTCAGGCGCTGGTTAGGCTCACGAGTACTAATCGATGCCCTCGGCGGCAATCGGCTCACAGGTATAAAAAAACACCTGGCAGTAATTCAAAGGGTTGACAGGTTTCTCTAATGCCATCAGTTAGGCGCTGGTTAATAGAAAGTATGTCCTATGGATCCCAGGTATTAGTCGTTGCCCCTGGTGGCACAATACTTAAGACTATATATATTTATAATATTATTCCAGGTGAATAATATCATTTTTTTCTTACCCTTACTGCTGCTTGCTGGAGAGATGTGCACGCTTTGACTCGTGCCGGCGGACTGTGGGTTTCTAACTAACTTTTTAACTGTTTAACTATTTTTATTGAACAGGTATATATACAATTGGTTCTTAATTCTAAGATTACACTACATTTAGATATATTTTTGTTTTGTTGGCACAGAAGGGGCCTAACTTTAAATAATGAGTTGTTTGCTAAAATAATGATAATTATTGCCTTTGATAAGAAAAAAAATAAATATTTATAATGTTATTAAAAAAATCTCGGGTTTTTTTTTTTTTTTTTTTTTTTTTTTTTTTTTATAATTAACGCGCACATCAAGGGGTTATGACTACCCTTATAATGTTATAGAACACAGTGCGAGCATTTAGGAAAATAGGAGAGGATTTGAAAGGAGACACCGATTCACGTTGCTTTTGAACCTTTGTGAATCGTAATGAAGGGGAAATACAGAGCCAGGTAAAGCATTCCACATTCGGGTGGTGCGACTGAAATACGAATCTCTATACTTGACTGTACGTCCGAAGTTGGGCTCAAGGTAAAACTGATGAGCATTCCTAGCGAGGCGGGTGTTGCGGCTAAATTGTTTCAGGGGAGGAATGCAACTGGCTATTTCACTAGAGCACTGTTTGTAAAAAAAGCGATAAAAGAGAGTGAGACAGGTAACGTTTCGTCGATGTTCAAGAGAATCAATCGATTCTACGATTGAACTATCACCTATCAATCTTAACGCTCTTTTTTGTACCCTATCAAGCAGATGCAAAGATGTTTGAGCGGCACCTGACCAGATATGGGAGTTATACTCCAGTTTTGGGCGGATGAAGGCCTTATAAATTGTAGCCAGATCAGAAGGGGTGAAGAACTTCCTGCATCGTCTCAAGAAACCTAAGCATTTAGCAGCGTTTTTGGCGACTTCAAATATGTGGTCGTTCCAACGAAGATCATCGTTTACACACATACCAAGTACTGACAGCTTTTCGGTTTTTCGATGCAGGTACCATTCATGGATAATGGCAATGGGGGAATGTTAAGCTTCAACGACAAGAGACAGCATTGAGTTTTCGAAGCATTGAATTCTACTCGGTTCATAAGACCCCATGCAACAATGCTGTCAAGGTCAGAATTCAATGAGCTTATCATACGCAACCGTTCCAGTTCCACATCCGAAGAGCAGGGACGTGAATTTGGAAACGAATATGAAAAGCTGAGGGTCGAGTCGTCAGCAAAACTGTTAAGCGGATTAGAAGTTTCAGACAAGAGATCATTGATGAAAATGAGGAAGAGAGTCGGAGACAAAACGGAGCCCTGGGGCACACCAGCATTTATGATGTGGGTATCAGACTTGAAGCCATCCAACACAACTTGTATTGAACGGTCGGAAAGGTAGTTTCTAATCCAACGAAGAAGAGACTCATCGATACCAAAAGCATGCATTTTCGATAAAAGAGCCTGATGCCAAACTCTATCAAATGCTTTAGAAATATCAAGCGCAATAATCTTACTTTCTCCAAAACAATGTAAAGATTGGTTCCACTTTTCGGTGAGATAAGCCATCAAATCACCAGTGGACCGTTTGCTACGAAAGCCGTACTGACGGTCATTAAGAAGCTTTCGTTCTTCAAGATATTTCATAAGTTGACGGTTTATCAACGTTCCCATGACCTTGGAAAGAAGGGACGTTAGTGCAATTGGACGGTAATTGGAAGGGGAGGAAGATTCGCCTTTTTTAGGGACCGGCTGGACAAATGCAGTTTTCCATCTGCTCGGAAAAATCCCAGCAGAATAGGAAAGATGGAAAAGTTTACGCAGTGGTTTTGCCAGCGTAGAAGAACACCTCTTCAGAATAACGGCGGGGATACCATCTGGACCAGCGGATTTATGTATGTTGAGATCTTTAAGGACTCTCGCAACCGAGCGAGTTCGAAAAAATATCTGCTTCATCAAAGAATTTGCAGACTCGAGCTCAGGTGGAGCCAATATGCTATGAGGAAGTGTCGAGTTGGCAGCAAATTGAGCTGCCAGCAAATTGGCTTTGTCGATGGAGCTGACATACGGAGAGTCATTGAAGACGAGCGTTGGGACCGATGACGTGGTCGAGTTCTTAATGTTCTTCACAAAAGACCAAAAGTTTTTACTTCCTTTTGGACACAATAGTATTTTTTGCCTTACTTTTTGGTCATGTAAAAACTTAGCCCTTTGTATCTGAGCATTACAGCTATTTCTGGCCCGTTTGAACAAATTTCGGTTTTCTACAGTGGGGTTATCTTTAAATTTGCGAAAACTACTTTCTCGATCCCTAATCGCCACTTTACAGCTTGAATCAAACCACGAATTTTCTTTGGGGATGATACTTTTTGTTCTGTGAGGAACAAAATTTCTCATGCCGTTGAGAATTACGTTAGATATCATATCAGCTGATGCATCAACGTTTCCGTCGAGAAAACACAATGACCAATTAAAATTTCGAAAGAAATTATTCAGTCCGTCCCAATTGGCTTTCTCGTATTGCCACACAGTTCTTTTGGGGACTTTATCTTTTTTTACCGTGACGGAAGACGAAAAATCTACCGATATGACACAATGGTCCGATTTGCCTAAAGGAGATGATACTATAACCCTATATTTTTCGGGATGAGAAGTGAGAAATAAGTCTAGAGTGTTGGCCGCATGGCCTTCAATATCTGGAACCCGAGTGGGCTCATCAACAAGTTGAGTTAATTCGTTAAACTCAGCGAAGATCTCAACATATTTTCCTTCGGGTGTTGTCTGGCCAGAATGTCGAAGCCAACCTGAATTGTGTACATTGAAATCGCCCGCAATTGCGATTTCAGTGTGAGGATAAAGGGAAACAATTCTTATTATGGATTCAGATAGCGCATCAAACTCGTTAGAGGTTGAATTACTATCCAAATTGGGGCTTCTGTACATAAAACAATAGTGAATGATATGCTTACGGACAGTGAATTTTAACCACATGAAATTAAAGTTCGTATTGGAACAGAGGCCGTATTGTGGTAGAAGTTGGTAAGCAATATCATTCCGAACATATACGGCGAGGCCATGGGAAGAAAAGAATAATGGCACTAAGCTATATCCAGGCAGGTTGAACTCTGAGGGATCAGAATCAACACCCACCTGTGTTTCACTCAGTGCCAAAACAGCTGGCCTGCATTTTGCAGTGTGGGCGTACACAGCAAAGAAATGGTTGTTCAGATCCGGTTGTTGGTGGGTTTCTATGACGGCACTCGCCTTTTTATACATCTCCGTTTGTGCAGAAATGGTGTAGGACTCACCTCATTGCAATAATTGGTGTCGACTCACCTCACGGCTGTTTTCCCCACGATTATTTGAAGACGAAACAGCTGTTCGCCTGGTTGGTGTTCTGGCTTAAAGGTTATGGCTCATACTAATGGATGGTATTATGGTGGACGGTGGACGGTGGATGATATATTGTGGGCCGTGGATGTTGGAGGTTGTGTATTGGGTAATTAGCGTGTGTCGAAGCTAAACGCTTCGTTACAAGGTATGCGAAGAAAGTAAGTGAAGAAGAAGATTCACCAATGAACTTCGCGCGATCAACACCAACTCTTCGGACACACGGGTTTTCGCAACCAAACTGCAAGGAAGTAACGGAAGGGGAAGACCTCGTCTTGTGGCACGATCAAGTAGAAGAGAACCTCCACTGACTTGGAGTGCGAAATTGGAGAAAAGTTGCACTAAGTCGAAATTGTGTGCGAAAGTTGAGGATTGAACTGTAATGCACAACTAAGTAAGCATGTGACTAAAACAAGTAAGTTCGATGTTAATTGAATCTTTGGAACTATTGGGAGTAATCCAACCAACTCGCTGAGGTGATGACTTTGTTTGCCATCCGAAAATCAGGTCATATTTCGCAATTAAATGACGTCGAAGACGATGATTATCTTTTACAATCCCAGACAGACTAAACTTTGGATCAAAAATCATCCTTTTCTTATTTCTCCTTTACATTCTTCTCACTATTTTTAAATTTTGTCCTCAAGCTGATCTAACTTCAACATAATTCTTTGTGTAAGTAATTTAAGTTCGAAGGTGTAAGGTTGCTTTTCCTAAGCTTTCTTTGATAAAACAAAAAATGATTAATATTTTGCAGTCTTACATGAGATAGGAGATCGAATTACCCTAAAGCGAAGCACAAAATTATCATTTTTATACTAAAATTTCCTTAAGTCTGGTCTCTGATTTCACCCTTGAAGAAATTCTGATAATTAGCTCCATTATTAATGCAAATGTTTGTCGATATTTGAATTCCGTGGAATGAATAATTAAGCACCTCCTCATCTGTCTTTCAACATTTCTCGCACTTCACTCTTATTGAATTCTTGAAAACTTTATCCTTTTGTCCAAGGAGAAAATAGAACGTCCCTTTTGGAACTTCCCTTTACCATCTACCGAGTACCGACAGAGAGGGGTTAAGCAAACAAACAATCTACCGGAAAGAATACACAAAAACACTCACCACAATAGTCGAGTGCGAAATTCAATAACCTCCCCTCACATCATCATCCCCAGTGTAAATAAATCCATCTCCGTTCTTCAAAGTAGTCACATTTGAAGTTCGACCACGTTTATACTAACTGGGGCGGTGGCAACTGATGGCAATAGCGAATTATAACAACAATATCAAACTAATTTATTTGCCAAGGGACTATCGTTGTTGGTCCTTGCGGATGCGGATTGTGGTGTCGCCGCGCCAGGCGAATTGAAGAAGAGAAAATCACCTGTTATAACTCAATAAAAAGTGAATTTCAAATATTCTTCAATGGCTTCATTTCCATTTTGTTTCCGCTTCTCAGGAGGAACTTTTATTCCTGTTTTTTTTATTTTTTTTTTTTTTCATTTTTATTTGCTCATCTCCTGTTGGAGAGACGCCTGTAGTGAGACGTCGCGGTCGGTGTCGCGTAGTTGACTATGCGGTGGTGGCGGAGACGATTCTGTTTTGGTGGAAGGTGGAAACTGTTTCAGTGAGAATTCCCCAAAGTTGGAATTATACCTTTTCTGTTTCTTTTGTTTTTTTTTTAATTTTTTGCTTTGGTGAAGTTACTCTTTTTTAATTACAACGAAAGTTGACTGGTAAAAAGGAAATTTCATTTTGAAATTTTGCTCTTCCGAAAGGGATGCGACAGCCGATGAGTGGTTGTGGTGGCTGGTGTTGGGTTTCTTGCAAAATCTTACGTCTTCAAAGTAATTAAATGTAAATCAGAACCTGAAATTTGTTTGTGTATATACTCGCAGCTACTCCCGTTGAAGAATGGATTAAAAATGTCTGATACTTTTAAGGTAGGTTTTTCTTAAAATCATCCTTTGATGGAGGGCTGACATTTGATGGATAGAAAAGGTAGAACCATGGTTGAGATGAAAGATTACTGAAAGAGATGTGAAAAATCTGTGGAAACTTTTGTTGGGGGAGGCTGTACTTTCGTGGAGCTTTATTTCTTGTGACAGTAACTTCTTTCTTCCGAATATGCTTCTGGTATTCGTGGTTTCAAATTTCTTGAAAACCATGATAAATGACAAGAGCTCTTCACAAATATGTGCTGAAATGGATTTCTTTGGAATTTTATGTTTTTGTAAAACTCCTCACTCTTTTTTTAAGAGGCTTTATTATTTATGAGGATGTGAAGCAAGATTACCGAAAATAATGGAACATTAAGAAGAAGGAGTAGTGGTATGGTGGACCGCTCTTGAAAAAAGGTCCTACTGCGATAATCTAAGCAAGGTCCAACGAACAGCCTGTTTGTGTATAAGCGGAGCACTGAGATCAACACCCTCAGCTGCCCTAAACATACTACTTAACCTCACACCACTAGATATCTTCAGCAAACAAATGGCCGCCAGTACAGCCATTCGAATTAGAGATATCTCCCAATGGACCGTTAACAATATCGGTCACGCTACAATCCTGAATTTATTTAGATCAATCCCTTGCCACTCCGACTACACCATCCCCCAAATGGTTTTTGATAATAAGCTCCAAGTCTCGATCCCACCGAGAACGACCTGGGAAGACGAAGAATTCTTGAGAGATGATTCAATTCATTTCTATACAGATGGTTAAAAAACCGAAGACGGGGTCGGCTGCGGGGTGTACTCAAAAGGCCCTCCAAACCATTGTAGCGTGTTCCAAGCGGAAATTCTGGCGATCAAAGAGGTCCTATCATGGCTAAAAGAAAACGTGATATCATCAGCGAATATCCGACATTTTTCAGACAGTCAAGCAGCCCCCAAATCACTCGGCGCAGTTTCTACGAACTCAGTTACCGCCCTTAATTGTCAGCTGAACTGTTCAATATTCACCTTATTTGGGTGCGGGGGCACAGAGATATCGTGGGTAACTACAAAGCCGATGAACTCGCCAGAAAAGGAACCGTTCTACCGATCTCAACCATTAGGTTGAATATTTGTATACTAATCGCTACATGTAAACTTATGCTAAGCAAGAGGCCATGGATAGAACAAATAATGGGTGGAACAATATCACCACGTGTATGGCAACAAAACAGATATGGCCAGGACTAGATCCAAAACGCACAAGACATTTGTTATCCATAACAAGATTGCACGTTAGCTCCGTAATATCAATGTCATAACCAGACATTGTCTGATAGGAAGACACGACATAAGACTTGGCGTTTCTTCTATTGACTTCTGCAGAAGTTGCTTAGATGAGGAGGAGGAGGAGACAATCCCACACCTCCTCGGCTCATATCCTGCACTCTCCTTTAAAAGAAAACGGCATTTAGGAAAATATTTCCTTGATGATCTAAGCGATCTGGCGAACACAGATACCCTGCATCTCTTTCGTTTTATCAAAAGCTCCAAATGGTTTTGTAAAGTGAGGTACTCCCTCGCATAATTCTTATGGTACCACAATGGACCTAACAATGGACCTAATATTGGTCTAAGTGTGTCAGTTGTAGTCCTGACAGCCATTTTAGCCTAACCTACCTATATTGTACTGCACTCAGATAAGCAACCCAAAATTATTTAACAATAATGTGCTTTCGAATAAAAGTGCCGTATTTTCATCTTTTTGAGTTACAGAAGGTTCTAATCCTTCACGTTCCAAAAGAATGCTTGATACTAAGTACAGCCGCTCCTAGTTGGAAAATGTGAGTCATTGAATCCTTGTTTACAAAATGGTAGAACAGCAAGTGATAGAAATCCTGAACTAACTTTTATCAAAGGAAAAAAAAATAAAAATTAAAGACATAGCCAAAATTAATGGATATACTGAAGAATTGATTGAAGATTTAACAATTGCACATAGAAGAAAACAAGAATTGAGAAACTATACAACTTTAGATCTAATAAGGAATGAAGGAAATGACGAAAAGAAATATTCAAAATTGTATTTCTATCCAGAAATAACATCTAAGATAAAACCAATATTTAATAAATATAATATCCGTATGAGTGAGTGCAGCGAAATAAAAATAAAAAATCTGATTGGAGGATCTAAGGATAAAATTGACCAACTTCAAAAGTCAGAAATTTATTCTATCAGATGTAATGATTGTGCAAAAGAATATATAGGACAGACAAGAACACCTATTCTAAAAAGATTTAAAGAACATTTTGCACATCTTAAATATAATGAAAAAGAAAAGTCAAGTGTTGCAGAACATATGCTAGAAAATAGTCATAGCTTTAGTTTGCAAAATTTAAAACTAATAAGAAATGTAAATAGCAATTATGAATTAGATGCTTTTGAATCATTTTACATATTTAAAAACAAAAATAATCTAATGAATAGTGATGATGGACCAATCAAAGATTCAATATTCAAAAAAATTTTTAATAGATTCAACTCAACTCAATTGTAATTTTGTTTAGAAACATTTTTGTTTATTAATAGTTTTTTGACAAATAATTTAATTTAATTTGATTTTATAAATCTCACTGACGATGGAAGCATTGCTTCTGAAATGTACATCTGAGGAAATAAAATAAGTGTTTTAACTGTTAAAAACTTTACTAACCTTTTCATTTATCAAAGGAAATAGTTGATAAGTTGTCGATAATTTGATATCCTTTCAATCCACCATCCTCCCTATAAACACTTATATAGAAAGTAAGTGTAGATATTTGTTTTAACATGACTGGTTTTTGATGATTTTGTCAATACTAACCATGAAAGTATCCAGCCAAACCTTGTGCCATAGGAGTAAGGAGTGTTATTTGGTCCTTTTATTAATCCATCGGTTAACAACTATATGTTAATAAATCCGATCCAATCAGCATATCAATATCCTTTGGTTTGTCCTATAATGGATCTGCTAGCATCAATCCTTGTACACGAGAGCTTAAACTTCAAGACAAATGTTTTCATTGTGAATAGATTTTATCTTGAAGTTAGATTAGATTAGATTTAGGGGACGGGTAGAGCTTGCTCAGCTCTGGGCACTGCGGTGTCTGAATGAAACCTATTGTGCCAGCCCATGTGAGGTTTCAGGGCAGTTCTCCTGCTCCTGAATTGAACCAGAAGTTAGCAATCTTCTGTGGATGAATGAGTTTGAGTTTATCTAGGGGGATAATCTCATAGTCAAGTATTTGCTTTCTAAAGCGGAGAAGTGCTGGACATTCTGTAATAATGTGCAGAAACGTTTCTTCATTTTCGAGGCATAGTCTACAGATAGGGTTCGCTACGAGCCTCATTTGGTGAAGATGTTTCTTTAAAGAACAGTGACCGGTTAGTAGTCCTGTGCAAATTTTTAGGGTTTTCCTATTGAGGTTCAGTAGGAATTTTGATGTTTTTTCAGTATATTCTGGCAAAAAGAGTTTTGAACAGATTTGACCAGATGAGTTACTCCAAGCTTTATTTGATTCCTCCAGTAGGATGTTCTTGGTAGTATGTTTGAAGGTGCTTTTATTTACACCGCAGAAGGGTTCAGGACCGACGAATGGTTTAGATGCGACGTCTTTAGCTAAGATGTCTGCCTTTTCGTTACTATCATAGCCTTTGTGTGCTGGGGTATTAGAAGATTTAGTTTTCTTCTTTTTGTAAATGGGACAGTAACTGTCTTACGTGGATTGACAGAGAGGCCTTCATCTGAGCACCAGCTTTGTACTGTGTTCAGAGCTGTCTGATGTCTTCTTGATATTAGTGTTTCTGATGAACCGTATATGACAATTGCTATATTATCTGCAAAGCCCACTGCATAGATGCCTTGGGTTGCAAGTAATCTTAGTAGGCTGTCTACAACTATTGACCAGATGAGTGGTGAGAGGACTCCACCTTGTAGGCAGCCGCTTGTTGTTAGTGCTGAAATTTCCACTTCTTCGATATTGCTGTGGATTATTCTGCTGTTAATGGACATTATCCAGTTGCGAATCACTTGTGTTCTGATGAACCAAACGTTCAGACAATTCCCAAAACGAAGTTCACTCTTCACACCTTCCACTGAAGGATGGTATACAGATGGCTATTCGTGTTCTGGATAAAATTTCCGCATCAACTCCAAATATTCATGGTTGTCACAAAATTCCATACAAAGTTTCTCCAAGATTTCAAGCCTTTTTTTGATGAGTATAGTAACTTTCCATCTTCCTTGAAGTTCACCCAAAGTTTTTGAACTTCTTCGACGATTTTGGTATGCTTCACTGCAATTTCGTTCAAGTTCGACATGTTGACTTATTCTTTATTTTGTTGTAAAGTGGACTGCATGTTAACAAATTTGCCTTTTGTCCTTAAAAGACTCGGAGGACCAATGCAAAATCTCTTAACTTTTTGGGATAGATGATTACCGCTTTGTTCTCAACCGCTTGATGTAGCCTCCTCACATCAAAAATACAAAACAAAAGGCTTGGTTCGATTGAAAACTGGTGGCAGTTTTTATCGTTTTTTCTTCTTACATCACATGCCTTTGACCAAACAATGTACAGTACAAACAATTCCTTCAAGAAACAAAACACTAGTATTTGGAAAGAATATTGCTCCAACGAATAACATAGACAACTAGATGAGTGTATTGCAATGTTGGAATTTGACGGCAATAATTCTTTCTTGGTTTGATGAAAGATTGCTCGAAAGTGAGAAAAAGATCTCTTGCAACACTTAATTTATTAAGTTATTTATTAAGAAAGAAAGATGATGATACACAGACTTACTAACTTACTTAGGTGGGCATTACAGTTCGGGGTGAACCTGGGCCTCAACCAACATCCTTCTATAACGACTTCGATTTCGGTCGAGCTCTCTCCAGTTTCGCACTCTAAGTCGGTTGAGGTTTTCATCCACTTGATTGCGCCACCTAAGACGAGGTCTTCCCCTTCCGCGATTTCCCTGCAATGTGCTTTCGAACACCCGACGAGCCGGAGCGTTTGGGTCCATCCGCTCTACATGGCCCAACCATCGTAGCCTCGCAATGCGTACTCTTCTGGCTATGCCCATGTCACGGTACAGCTCATACAGCTCGTTGTTGTATCTTCTTCTACACACATTGTTTTCGCATACGGGACCAAAGATCATTCGGAGAATTTTTCTTTCGAAACGACCAAGGGTTTCCTCATCCGCTTTCGATAAGGTCCATGCTTCCGCGCCGTAAAGCAGGACTGGGATGATCAAGGTCTTATACAAGGTCACCTTGGTTTTTCTAGAGAGGGTTTTGTTTCTCAATTGCCTTCTTAACCCAAAGAAGCAACGGTTGGCAAGAGTTATTCTCCGTTTGATCTCCGCACTGATGTTGTTGTCCGTGTCTACAGCGGATCCTAGGTAGACGAAGTCCTGTACTACCTCGAAGTTATGTCTGTCTATTGTGACGTTTTGTCCAATTCATCGATGTTCTGTGTCCTTGTTTGATGACAGCATATACTTCGTTTTGCCCTCATTAACCATCAAACCCATTTTTGCCGCTTCTGTTTCAATACTCGCGAAAGCACCTATGACATCACGCTTTTTTCTTCCCATTACGTCAATATCGTCTGCGTAGGCGAGTAATTGTACAGACTTTTGAAAGATTGTTCCTCTGATGTTGACGTTTGAGTTTCTTACAATCTGTTCAAGTATGATGTTGAAGAAATCGCATGACAGTTTGTCGACTTGCCTAAAACCTTTTTCGACATCAAAGGTCTCGGTGAGTTCTTTACCGACCTTGACGGAGCAGCGTGAATTCTCCAAAGTCATCCTGCATAGTCGTACGAGTTTTGCAGGGATGCCGAAACTAGACATGGCTATGTACAGCTCGTCTCTGTAAGTACTGTCATACGCGGCCTTGAAATCGATAAAGAGATGGTGAATATCGATATTATGTTCTCGGGTTTTTTCCAAGGTCTGCCGTAATGTGAAAATTTGGTCTATTGTAGACTTCTATTTTCTAAAACCACATTTATAAGGACCTATCAAGTTGTTGACGTGGGGTTTCAGACGTTCACATATTACAGCAGACAAGATCTTATAAGCGACGTTAAGGAGGCTTATCCCTCTATAATTGGCGCAATTGTGAGGGTCTTACTTCTATAGGATCGGGCATACGATACTGAGGTTCCATTAATCGGGCATGCTTTCTTCCGACCATATCATGCAAATCAGCTGGTGCATGCTCCTTTCCAACTAGACTCCAGCTGCCTTGAAAAGTTCGGCATCAAGGCCATCTGCACCTGCAGTCTTATTTGATTTAAGTTTGCATATGGCAAGCTTAACTTCCTCTAGGTCGGGAGGACGGCATTCTTGATCATCGTCCAAGCTGAATGGGGCAATCTGCCTGACAGCGGAATTGGTGTCCTCATCGCCGTTAAGCAGTCTACAGAAATGGTCTTTCCAGATCCTCAGTAGCGACTGTGACTCTATAACTATGTTTCCCTGCTGGTCTTTACAGGCTTGAGTTCGGGGTTTGCCACCCTGGCAGGATCTTTTTACCTTTTCGTAAAACTTCCGAATCTCGTTCCTGTCATGGCACCTCTCTATTTCCTCAAACGAGCGCTTCTCATGCTGCTTCTTTTTCTTTTTGAGAATTCGGTGTTCTTCCCTTCTTTTCTCCTTGTAGATCTCGTTATACTGATCGTAAGCAGCCCTTGTTCGTTGTTGCATCAGCATTTGTCGTGCTTTTTGTTTGGCTGCATTTGCCTGCCTGCACTCTTCATCGAACCATGGTTTTCGTTTTGGTGGCCGAGTGAAACCCAGAACCTCAGAGGCAGCGGCTCTGATGGTTTCTTGGTCTTCAATGTTTAATGCTGGCGGTATGGGATTCAAGGATAATAATTGAAGGGACACTCGATTGGAAAAGGCATTGGCAATCTCTTGCGATTGTAGCTTTCCATAGATACACAGATACTGCGATAAAAATTGCCATTGAAGTAGATCTTCCAAACGGATGTGACAGTATAAAAACCGTTTATTTTGATAAAATGGCGAATCAAATAGCGATAGCCAAAACCAGCAAATACGTTCGTTAGGTCTTTTGCTAGAAGACTCAATTGCTCAACTAGCAGAAGTCAATACTCTTAAAAATTACTTCAAGGCTAAGTTGAATCCAGGACAACAGCGAGCCTTAAACCACTTCGAAAAAGAAATGTTTGCCTCTGTTTTGATTTCGACAAAAAAAAAAAAAAAAGCTACCAAACAATCAAACCTCCAGAGCCGTTCAAATTCTGCCTCAAATCTGGATCTGCACCAAATTGCCAACATTAGTAAGCAGAACATTAATACCTAGAAAAGTTTATTCAAGAACTTCGTTTTTGATAGTACGTGTCTCCAAAGTAATTACTACATCAAAATATTTGAAACTCTATTTGACACAATTATTCCAATTATTCCTTTGCAAATGAAGACGAATGGCATTGCCTAAGCATTTTTGTATACGAAGAGGAAAAGATCCTTTAAACCAATAGAATTTCCCTTTGAAGTACCTCACCCAATGAAGGAACACGAACTATAAACAGAGAACAAAATTTCACTCAAACACAAATGACACACAATTTTGTTTATTCAAATATTTCAATTGGAATTATAGTAATAAATTCATCTTAGTTCCTCGGCAGTTTGTTTTTGTTGACCTGAATTCATTTCGATAAACAGAACCGGAATCTTATTCTTGACTTTGCTCAAAGTATGTAGTATGTATACCTATTATTGGTTTCCCGTACAACCCTCTTGTTCTTTGTGTAATTCCCAAAGTGTACTTCCGCTTCTATTGAACTGAATAAAATTTCGTGTTTGTTTGCTCTTCCGGTGTAACGGTTTTTCTCTTTAATTTAAAGCTTATTTTGCGAAGCCAAGTCAAATAAATTGTTAATGTGTGTAAAAAAAAACTCTTCCAATGTGTTTTGTTGGGATATGTCATTAAAGTTGATATCAAAGACAAATAAATAAATCGCTTTGCTTGTCTTTTACCAAAGCAAACATATGGTGTTATTAATTTAAGTATAATGGTATTTGTGGAGGAGCTTATGGGAAATAAATCGTTTACATCCCAAAGAACAATCATATTGCAATTTGAGAAAATCTGCCATGTCCAAAGATCAACGAGCTTCTGATTTTGGAGCCAAGGAAACCTCACAAAGTGACTCTCATTGTCATTACTTTAGAAAATGGGAGATAAAAGCAGAAAAAAAAACTTAATGGGAAGAGAATATGGTTTGCAGGAATGTAAATGGCTATCATTGGAAGGAAATCACAAGCGGAAACTTTGCGTAACAGTAATGAGTTTGATATACCCCATTCATTAATATAATTTATTTCAAACGCAGGGAGTAAGTAACGGTTAAACTTTAGCATTAATTTCTTCTGACTGATTGGCAGATTCGTTTGATTATGTAGAAAGGAGCAAATAGAATTGTTCACCTTAAAATATAGTTTCCTAACATCCATCCGTAGTTTAAGATAATGTCTGTTAAAAAAAAAAAATGCTGCAACGATATTCTGTCAAAGCATGCACCACAAGAAAGATAGAGATGATTACCACTATCGGCACCCCTATATTTTCCATATTCAAAATTCTATTTTTACAAAAAATTTAAAAGAGACTCTTTTGACATTCCTCTTCAGTAAGGTTTGTCATTTTATGATACCTATATACGAGCCAACAACAACTCGAAATTATAAAAAATTACTACCGAAATTCGGAGTCAGTGGCATCAACGTAAAGAGCGCTACATTCAATTTATGTTCGTCGTAATTACAAGTTACAAGTTAACTTTATTGAGGCACTTTATAAATTCATTACATTGTTAATTATCACGCTTAATTTAACATTTGGTTGACTTAATGATATATCTAACTTTATCGAAATTCTTTAAATATTGAAGTAAATATTGATCGAAACTAAATTTTATAATATGATAATAGTTAAAGTATATATGTGTACACTTGCTCCCGGTTCGTCATAATCGTCCTAGCAGATCAAAAATTGAGCGTCAAGACAGCGCCACAAGCCACACAGCGAATGTCACATTCAATTTATTGGAAACCAAGTTTGGAGAACGTGTTATCTCATAAAATGGTCCAGTCGCTTGGTTGCCTCGACCGTGCGATTTGACGAAGGTTAAACTATTTCCTTTCAAATCTATGGTCTATGCCAACAAGCTAACGACGATTGATGAACTTTGTACGAATATCGAACGTGAAATTGCAGCACTATCGGCCGATTTATGCTTGAAAACCGTCGAAATTTGGGTACAGCGTCTGAATCGTTTTCAAAAGAATAATTCTCCGAATGATCTTTGGTCCCGTATGCGAAGACAATGTGTGGAGAAGAAGATACAACAACGAGCTGTATGAGCTGTGCCGCGACATGGGCATAGCCAGAAGAGTACGCATCGCGAGGCTACGATGGTTGGGTCATGTAGAGCGGATGGACCCAAACGCTCCGGCTCGACGGGTTTTCGAAAGCACATTGCAAGGAAATTGTGGAAGGGGAAGACCTCGTCTTAGGTGGCGCAATCAAGTGGATGAAGACCTCAATCGACTTGGAGTGCGAAACTGGGCTCTCTCCAACCCGAAGTCGAAGTCGTTATAGAAGGATGTTGGTTGAGGCCCAGGTTCACCCCGAACTGTAATGCCCACCTAAGTAAGTAAGTAAGTCTGAACTTCTGCAAGCGTGCTCGTGGTGGCCATGCAAAAGAAATCGAAATCGCCCCGGGTGTCACCCATTTGGGGGTGACACCCAAAAGCTACTAGGAGTATACATACTATGACGTTATAGATCGGAGAAATACGACATTCCAACAGAAAGAAGAATTCGTCGTAGAAAGCGAATGGGTGGTGAGTTGGCAACTGATGCAGGACTTTAGATTTTATGAAATTTATCCTTGAATGGGACTTTGCAGAGTCTTTTCCGAATCTCATTATCATATGTGTGTCAGTTGCGTCATGTGAAAGGAGTTTTAGTAAGCTTAAATTAATTAAAAACTACTTGTGAGCAACAATGACGGAAATGCTCAACAATCTGGGAATTTTAACAATTGAACATGAGGCGACCCAGCAAATAAATTTTGATGACGCTATCAGCGAATTTTCTGCTTTAAAAGCTAGGAAGAGAACGTTTTATTAATGTTTTCTGTTTTTTTTTAAAACAATGTGAATATGTAATTAATTTTTGTTCTCCTTTTTTTAAAGTTTTTATTTGACTTTAAATAAAGAAATCGCAATATATGGATTAGTGGAATTTCATTTATTTTACTGTTTTACATTCTGGGGGTGACACCATAATTGCCGCCCCAGGTGCCACCCATGCTAGCTACGCTACTGCATCGAACGAACTTTCACACGAATAAAGGATTTCATTGATATCCAAAACCGTTTTGGTTCGGCAGAAAATTGTAGGTCCCCTTCATTCCCTCAAAAGGCATGGTTGTGAGAAATGCGCTGGGCCATTGGGCTTTCCGCTCTGCTGCATGTTGCATCACCCTATTTTTTTATTCAATGCTTCAATGATCCAACTGACCAAAACTTGTCGAAAAACAGCACTTCTATATGAGCTGAGTTTGAACAGGGACCCAAGCTTCTTGCTTCAGTGCAAACGTAATAACGAAACATTAAGGCTCGTTACAATATATTTTCACAGGAGCCTCCATTCTCCTTTTGTAACCTTTTACTCTAAGGCTCGGCATTCTTATGAATTATCATATTTTTTTCCTCCTAAACGATTAGACCTGAAAGTGTAATCCTTTTTGGGTAGAATAAAAAGGACAAACGTGTACGCTGTGCGCACCTCTCCTGATCCCCATTTTGCTTAAACCTAGGTGCCAAAGTTTATACACCCTAGACAAAACACGATTCAAGGAATTCCAGGCAAATGGATAAACTAAACATAAATGACAAACACTAACATAAGAATAAGGATATATTTTTATTAGTTGAGGGATTTCCTAGCAGCAGGGATTGTATCCTTATGTATTTGTATTATCCCAAAAGATTGGAGACTAAAATAACGGCAACGAAACGATATACTCGTCAACTGCCTGTGTCTGCCTCTTGCCCCCCTCCATTTCAAAGTGCTTTTCAAATCGAAAGAAAAAGTGTTTCAAACTATATGCGATGAACTGTTGGACACGTGCGGCAAGGAATCCGGAAAAACTGTGAAAATATCACCCCAGGAAGGATAAAAAAAAACACAAACAAATCCAAAAACAAAGAGACTTAAAGTGAACTGGGGAAATTTGTTTTTGTCAGATTTATTGCCACAATCTTTCTCGGTTTTTTATTCTCTTGTTCCTTTCCTTTTTCTCGTGCTTGCTTCTTACTCGGTTTTTCTCCAACGTTCTCTTTTTTCAAATTAGATTGAATTAGCATAATGCTCAGGAGATAGCCCCAGCTCCAGCTTCAGCCCCACAGAGCTGTATAAGATCAAAAACAAGGAGGAATATTTTGTTTTGCATGGAAATGAGGTGGCAAGTGTTGTGTGCTTAAGAGTATGCTTTTCTTTTTGGTGTGCTTTTTGTGTTTAAGATGTATATATATATATATTTTTTTTATGTATATATAAATATATATAAATAAAAAGGTAGGCACTCTTGGGTGTAAATTGAAAACAATAGCTTGTATGAGGGGGTGAAAAATTGGACTTTCACTGCTTTTAAGTGTGACTAACATTCTAGGGTTGTTAGGCACTGGTTAATTTAAATTTATTCGTAATAGAGCCGTAATTGAAGCATTAACATTACTTTGAGCTTTTTAAAATGAAACGAAGTGTTTCCTGAAATCTGCTTTTATTTTGTATACTTAATGGGATTAGTTTTATAGGCTGGCCTATTGGGCAGCTGTTTCCTTTGACCGATGTTAGCAGGATTAGACAAATTATGCGACGACGACGTCGTCGTCGAAATAGAATTTGGGGTGGTTACGGTTCGAACTTGTTGGCGCTTGGAATTGAATAAATGAATGCTTGGGCAGTTTAAACTTAAGAAATTTTTATTTTAAATTTGAAAATGAAAACGAAAATTGGCAGACTTAAACCAAGAGAATGATGACTTATTTACATTCTTTGCATCAGCCAGAAAAAAACAGCATTTCAAAGAAAGCGATGGACAGTTGCCCTATGAAGTCTTCTCTTCGACCTTTTGAAATATTTCTGCTGCGCTCTAAGTTCGAATAATGACCAGGTGAATGTTACCAGTTAAAAACTGTCTGCTGAGTTATTAAGAAGATAATTAATTATAGGCATACGTCCATGTTTAAACATTACGGGGCTTCATTCGAAATAAAAAAAATTCTCACCAAATGTGAACCATGTAGTTCAACTCTAAGGGGTAGCTATTTTTGTTTTACTTTCCATTTAATGAATATGGGAATTTTTTTTTATATTTAAAAAAAGCTTTTTTATCTTCCTTAATCGAGATTTTTTTAAAATCAAATATGTAGAAAAATTTTAGTGGTTGTGTGTGTATTATTCGCGATGGCTGTGATTGGTATATGGTATATAATGTCCAATTGGATCCCAAGAGGATCTGCCACACAGCAGATTATAATCTTTATTGGGCATGGGAATATAAAAGACGAAAAACTGTGACATCTAATATACTGCAACTGCTACAGACACGAAAACCACAAACTATAGAACAGAAGAGTAAGACGATTATTTCAAAAACTTTTTCTACGAGCTCCTTGAAGAATCATATGAGCAATGCCATAGGCGTGAAAATTGTCCTTTACGATCTCAACGCAAAATTATGGAATTAGGACCTATTTGAAAGTACAATCGGTAAGCATAGCCTGGTTGGCGGCAGTAGACCGTTGCCCTATAACTGCGTAATGGCTAACTTGTATGCAATAATGAAAGACTTTTTAGCCCCTGCGTGTCTTACAAAGCTCTTACAGGATGGCCGCGGATCTACAAAAAAACGTGGATCCAAACTACTGTTGGCTCGGGTTCTGGCTAGTTTGCTTATTCGTTGATCTCCTTGCAGACTCTTACCTCTACAAGTGGAATTTCAAATTACATGGGTAGGCAACTTGACCTTGTATTAACAACAGATCCCATTAATTCTTCAATCCCACTTTCACCCCTGCTTCTATCAACCATAGATAACCTCCACCCTCCTCACCTTCTCTCATTTTTTCTCTAGTCTTCAAAATCATCTAACCCGCCCGTATCTCCAGCTTCATACGATTTCCACAAAGCAAACTTCCGCAAAATCAATGAATGTCTCAATAGAACTCACTTTAATTTTGATAATCTAACAGTAGAAGATGCCACATCCGCGTTCTACAGAGAAATACATAATGCTATATCCCTCTTCGTTTCCCTTACATTTCATTTGTTCGTCCGCTTCTTGAATACGCTTGTCAAGTTTGGTCGCCTTTCCAACAAGTGCACATTGCCAGAATTGAGAGCATACAACGCCGTTTCCTCCGATTTGCTCTTCGAGGTCTTAATTGGTCTTAATTGGAATAAACCTTTGACATTACCTCCTTATCAAGACCGAATCCAACTCCTCAACCTCAATACGCTGAAAGATCGAAGAGAAATATTTGACATTCTCTTCATTCACCGAATCTTTACAGGTACCATTGACTGTCCAGCCCTTAACGAATCCATTTCTCTAAGTACTAACCCTCTTAACATTAGGAGTAGGATCGAACCTCTTACGGCTCCAATGAACCCATCTCCCGAATGCTGAGGAATGTCAATTCTCACTCTTCTTGTTTTGACTTCAATATGAGTACACCCTGCCTAAAACTTCGTCTCCTAAGCCCTCCAACTAGTTAACTTAAGGCTTAGGTATTAAGCTTAGTTTGTAAGATTAACTAATAGCTTGTATTAAGCCTAATAAATGGGGGTTTTGACTCTACCAAAATTAACACAATAAACTCAACGTGACGACCGACGGTCAAAAATTCGGTCCTTCCGAATCGGTGGATGCCGAGATTTTCAAAGCAAAGAAAAGAGCATCTAACAGCTGATGGGAAGAAAGCATTCCTGATGAATGGAACCTCAGCATCGTTTGTCCGATCCTAAAAAAAAGTGAGTCACCCACGATTGCGCCAATTTGAAACGAAAGCCTCCTTACCTTCGCATATGAGAACTTGTCTGCTGTAATATGCGAACGCCTAAGACCCCACCTCAATTATTTGATAGATCCTTACCAATGTGGTCTTAGACCAGAAAAGTTACAATCCACCAAATTTTCGAATTTTACGGCAGATCTTGGAAAAAATCCTGCAATATTATATCGGCCTTGAAATAGATAAAAAGATGGTGTATATCTTTTTATCTATTTCAAGGCAGTGTTTGACAACATTTACAGAGACGAGCCATGTCCAGTTTTGGAATAACTGTCACAACTCGTAAAACTATGCAGATGCAGAATGACTTTGGAGATTCAGAATGCTACGTCAAGTTTTGGTAAAAAAAACTCACCAAGACCTTATTGATGTCGAAAAAGGCTTTCAAAAGGCAACACACTGTCACTCAATTTCTTAACATCATACTTACAAAAACTGTATAGAAACTCAAACGTCAACACCAGATGTACAATCTTTTAAAAGTCTGCACTAATTCGCTCACGCAGACGATATTGAGGTAACGGGAAAATGGATGTGTGGTATGGGCAAGAATGGGTTTGATGGTTAAAGAGGGAAAAAACAGAGTATATGCTGACATATACAAAACAAAGAACAGAGAATAACTAGCTGTTACAACGTTCTGGCTTGAAGGTTTTTCGAAAGCACATTGCTGGGAAGTCGCGGAAGAGAAAGACCTCGTCTCAGGTGTTACAATCAAAAAGTCTCTGTTACTAAAACAAAAACATCCAATGCGTATTATGTGTAGATCGAGATCAATCCGAGTTTGGTCTGTTTAAAACCCTGGAAATTTTGTCGTTAAGGCACCATGACTGAAACAAGGTTTTAAGAATATGCAGTTAGGATTTTTTTTTATAATTTGCGTGAACTCAAGGGGTTGTGACTACCCCTAACATGTTAAGTAACACAGTACGAGTGTTAGGAAAAAGGGAGAGAGTTTGAAAGGAGATACCGATGCACATTAGTTTTAAATTTCTGAAGATTGTAATGAGAGGGAAAAATAGAGCTGGGCAATACATTCCACATTCGCGTAGTACGGCTGAAGAAGGAATCTCTGTATTTAACAGTACGTCCGAAATTGGGCTCAAAGGGTAAACTGATGGGCATTTCTAGAAGCGCGAGTATTACGGTTGAATTGTTTAAGGGGAGGAATGCAACTGGCAATCTCATAAGAGCCTTGTTTGTAAAAAAAAAATAAGGAGAGACAAGAAACATTACGACGATGTTCGAGTGTCGTAAAAGTTTCAATTGTGTTCGTATCTCCAATCATTTTAAAGGCTCTTCTCTGAACGCTGTCCAAAAGATTAAGATGAATTGAAGGAGCACCTGCCCAAATACAAGAGTTATACTCCATCTTAGGACGAATGTACGTTTTGTAGATGACTGCCAGGTCGTTGGGTGAAAAAAATTACTTGCATCGCCGAAGAAAGCCTAAGCACTTTGCAGCGTTTTTGGCGATGTCAAGTATATGGTTATTCCACAAGAGGTGGTTGGTAATGCATATACCGAGAATTGAAAGCTGTTCTGTTTCAACGATGCAAGAGCCACTCATGGATAGTGGCAAGGGAGGTATGTTTTGCTTCAACGACAAATTAAAGACAGCATTGATTTTTTGAAGCATTAAATTCTGTGCGGTATTTTATTCCCCACTGGTCAATGCTGTCTAGATCAGAATTTAATGAACTTAACATACGTTGCCGCCCTAGTTCCACGACGCGACGGAGGGATGTGAACTTAAGAACGAATATGAAAAGCTGAGGGTACTGTCGTCGGCAAAACATTTTAATGGATTAGTAGTTTCAAACAGAAGATCGTTAATGAAAATGAGAAAAATTGTCGGAGACAAAACGGAGCCCTGGGGCACGCCAGCATTTATTTTGTAGATTTCAGACTTTGTGTGGAGAAGAAGATACAAAAACGAGCTGTATAAGCTGTACCGCGACATGGGCATAGCCAGAAGAGTACGCATCGCGAGGCTACGATGGAGCGGATGGACCCAAACGCTCCGGCTCATCGGGTTTTCGAAAGCATATTGCAGGGAAATCGCAGAAGGGGAAGACCTCGTCTTAGGTGGCGCAATCAAGTGGATGAAGACCTCAACCGACTTGGAGTGCGAAACTGGAGAGAGTTCGCCCGAAATCGAAGTCATTATAGAAGGATGTTGGTTGAGGCCCAGGTTCACCCCCAACTGTAATGCCCACCTAAGTAAGTAGGTAAGGTTGGAACTGGTATGCAACATCATTTCTTATGTAGACGGCGAGTTCGTGGTGGGAGAAAAATGAAGGCACTACGTTATATCAATGTAGGTTGAACTCCGAAGGATCAGAATTTTGTCCAACTTGGGTTTCGCTTAGTGCCAAAATAGCTGGCCTGTACAAAACAGTGTGTGTACGCAGACAAGAGATCCGGATTGATGACAAAATACCTTAACCGACTTAGAGCGTAAATCGCCTGAAATCGAAATTATCTGCGAAAGAAGTTGGTAAGGCCCAGGTTTGCATTTATAAATCCTGCTTAAGAATAAGTTAAGTGCTTGGAAAGGAAGTACTTATATACAGTATCAACTTTCTGCAGAAGTATTACCTACACACCAGAAAAAAACGAAAAGTAGAAATATATACACTTTATTGTGATGTGATTCAAAATTCTCTCTCTTGTGTAAAAGAGCCAAACACTGCCCGACAATTGGTTTGAATTTGACCACAGGCACAGGTGGCAATGTTGCTTTCAACAATTTTTTGTTTTCCCTTATAATTGCTCTCCAGGGCTGTGTCTTTACAAACTGGTCTCCAATCCGACTACAATTGCTTGCAAGTTATTTAAGTATTCTAACCCCTATTTAGTAACGTCAAGTCAAGCCACACAATTTCTCACGTAGGTTCATATATATGTAACGTCCTCTGTGAGTGAACGTGCGTGAACATGTGCGATGACACTAGGCAATAAAGGCATCATATGTCACAGTCTGAGTGAGCCGAATACGAAAACGAAAAGCAAAGCACCCCACAGCCCACACCACACCACAGCCCACAATGAAAAGAACCAGCTATAGGATGTGTGGCATAATGTTAAGGTACAGCTTTATGAGTAATTTGACGCTCTTTATAACATCAACTATCACCATTCACCAAAGTTAGATTTCATGAAACAAAAAAGGGTTAGGGGAGGGTGTGGGTATTATTGGCTGGCTGAAAAGTTATATAAATCATTTTCAGAAATACATGTCGTGAAATGCTTTCACAGTATTTTATTGTCATGAAGACAATAAATTTAGCTCCAAATATTCTACCAAGATTTTGAAATCATATGAACTCTTAAGTCAATTCAAGGGAAGCTATTTCTATAGCTGTTTTACTTCTGTTGTTTTTACTGAAAGGTATCAGACAAGTTAAATGGTCATAAAAATGAAATAAAATGTCTCGTCATCTTTGGATTCAGTGGTTTCTTAACTTTATAACATCTGCCATTTGGAAGAAACCTGCTGTTGCTTGCTGGAGATACCTACTTCTAGTTTAGTTAACTTTTCGTTTAAATTTATACCATACTTGCCTTCTGTTTCAGGATAAATATCAATACGTAGCACTCACTATTCAATAAATTGAAAGATGTGATATAATGTTTAATATCGAAACTGACTTGCAAAAAATTGAGTCTCCTTATTCGTTGTGATGTTCCAGTGTCAACAGTGTCAACAGCAGACAGTGGCGTACCTAGAAAATTTAGCGCCCGAGGCAAAAATTGATTTGCCGCCCCCCCCCTTTTGTTTTATATGATCCTCATACATACAAACGTCACGTCCTCTCATAATTTTCCAGATATTTTTTTTACAATTTTGATGATCTATTCATTATTCACGCAAATTTGCGTACATATTCTTAGGTTACTGACCAATTGAGGAACAGATGTCTCAAATTATCAGATTCGTCGAAGTTAAACCAAATTCAGTAAAAATCAGAGAAGTCTTCATTGATTTCATACCTCTGAAAGTCAAAATAGCAAAAGGAGTTACTGAAGCTATTACGAACAAACTGGACGAAGAAGAATTAATCCTGAAAGATTGTAGAGGTCAATCGTACGACAATGCACCAACAATGGCCGGTATCCATACAGTAGTCCAGCAGAGAATCATCGACCTGAATGAACAAGCTGTTTTCGTTCCTTGTGATAATCATTTTCTCAATTTGGCAGGAGTACACGCAGCCCACGTCAATGTCCGAGCGGTAACATTTTTTGGAACAATACAGCGTCTCTTCACTTATTTCTCCTCCTCTACCCACAGATGGGACGTTTTCAAAAAATGCTTCAGTATAACGGTCAAAAGGCATTGTGGAACTAGGTGGAGCTCAGAAGCTGAAGCTGTTAGACCAGTATCAACACAATTGGACGAAGTCATTTCAGCGCTGGAACACTTGAGAGATACGGTCACAGAAAATATTGATACCAGACAAGAGGCAGCGTTGGTTATCAATGCTATAGAAACATTTGATTTCTTCGCTCTTTTGTTTTTTTGGGGCAGAAACTCTCGTATCATTTGATAGAGTTCAGAAACGGTAACAAGAAAAAGGAATCAGTTTCACTTATGTACTTAGACAATTGCAAATGTTGACAGACAAACTGAATGATTGGAGAATCGACTTGTGCGACCGTGCCATTTGTAAAGCTACAGAAAAATGTAACGAGTTGGGTGTGAGCACCGTCAAAAGAATTCGAAAAAAGCGAAATATGCTAGGAGAAACATCTGAAGATTCTGAATTGAATTCGGAAGAAGAAATGCAACGATCTCTGATTGAAATTTTGGATAAACTTTCAATGGAAATATCTACACGTTTCACAAATTTGAAGAAGCTCGATGAACGTTTTGGTTTCCTTTGTAACTTTGAAAAAATAATACAACTTCCCAGAGATTCTTACAAAGATGAGCTTCTCAAATTAGAAGGCAAATGCAAGAAACTTGCCGAGTTTTATCCAGATGACTTGGACAACGAAGACTTGTTCAATGATATTCAAGACGTCCTACTTTTATTAAAAAGAGCTAAGAAAAACGAAGAGGAAATTGGATTTTCGCCTGAACAACTTCTGTTATACACAGGGGCGAACGCAGGGGGGGGTTTTTTTTTTCCTATTTACTTGCGCAAACACATTGCATTGGTCGCTTCAAAACTAACGGCAGTCGCGACCGAAATCTACGAAAATTAAAATTTTCATCGCACATACTAAAAGCCAGTCGCTCTGGTTCTGTATAAGAAAGGGATCGACAACGGTAACTAGGAAAGGGTATACTTATGTATGAATAAGCATATGCATACCCATGAACATTGCTTGAGTATGCCAAACGAAAAACTGCCCAACAACTTTATAGACACCTTAAGTGTTTGCGATTCGTCCCTATATAAAAGAGTTCATTGCTTTATGCAGATCGGTGCGACACTTCCGGTATCCGTGGCTTCAAGCGAGCGATCCTTTTCATGTCTGCGCAGATTAAAAACTTATCTACGCGGAAGAACCACCGAAGAGCGACCAGCGACTGAACGGTTTGATGTTGCTGAACATCTATGGCAGTATTGAGGTTGACTATGACGACGTTATAAATATAAAAATGGCAAAAGTTCCAATGCTCATTAATTTTATTTTATAAAATACTAGCTGTGCTCGCGACTTCGTCAGCGTGGAATAGTGACTTTCGGCAGTATTTTTAATTTTTCAGTAACCTAAGTACATTTTTGCACACGATGTTCTTACTTTTATCATCTTTTGCCAAATAAAAATGTTTTGCCGTAAGTACGGGAATAATGGAACAAAGAAAAAAATAAATAGACAGATTTAATTTTGGAATTCTTGGAATATTAGTAACAACTCCCGTTCCTGTGGGAATATGGTGATCGTTCTTATAGGAATATGGGAATGAGTTAAAGTTTATGTTACTCGCTCGGAAATAGTAAAGCATTAGAAGAATTTTTGAAATCGGTCCAGTAGTCTCTAAGTTCTCGCTTACGTTCCCGTTCCCATAAGAATTGGGATAAAACATAAAAACTATGTCTTTCCTCAGGTCTTAGACTACCTCTGTACCAAATTTCATTTGAATAGGTTCAGTTGTTTGGGCGGGAGACGGTAACATAGAAAGACAAACAGACAGAGCTACTTTTGCATTTATAATATTAGTAAGGACTGGTTCCCGTTAGAGTATTCGTATGAAATGTAGCCTATGTCCTTCTTCAGGTTCTAGATAATCTCAGTATAAAATTTTATTTAAATCGATTCAGTGGTTTGGGTGGGAGATGGTAACATAGAAAGACGGACAGACAGAGTTTCTTTCGTACTTATTATAGTAGTAAGGACTCCAATTCCTGTAGGAATTTGGGGATGAGTTAAAGTTTATGTTACTTGAGGATAGTGAGGCATTCTAACGTTCGAAACATTTTTAAAATCGGTACTGTAGTTTCTGGGTTCCTGTATACGTTCCCGTTCTCATTAGAATATAGGGATAAAATGCATAGCCTATGTCCTTCCTCAGGTTTGAGATAAAACATAAAAACTATATCTTTCCTCAGGTCTTAGACTACCTCTGTACCAAATTTCATTCAAATCAGTTCAGTAGTTTGGGCTGAAGACGGCTACATAGAAAACCGGACAGAGAGAATTACTTTCACATTTATAATATTTGTTAGGATTGTTCCTAGCAATAAATACATTGCAAACTACAAATCAATACAGAGTATAAAAAAGCATAAAAATATTAAAAACAAATGGTTCATTCATATTTAATATATTTCAAAACCCCTCCCGAAAAATTTTTCTGCGTTCGCCCCTGGTATACATTTCATCAATGGGACGAGAAGCTTACAAGACATTAGCGACAGCCTTGCAAATTTTACTAACAATACCTGTTTCAGTTGCTTCTTGTGAAAGATCATTCAGCAAACTTAAATTGATCAAATCTTACTTGAGATCAACCATGAGTCAAAGTAGATTATCAAACCTTGCAATTCTTTCAATCGAAAGTGAAACAGCTGCAATGTTAGATTACGAGGATATAATACGTGAATTTGCAGCAATGAAATCGAGAAAAGTTAACTTTTGAGTTTTTTCATTGTTATGAAGAAAAAGTTTGAGGTTTCAATGTTTTGAGAGTATGAAAATAAGATCGAAGTTTAATTTTTCATCAAAAATAGCAAGTCTTTTGAGAATATTCCAGCTTAGCGTACGATTAAATGTAAGTCTCATTGCATATTCAACAAACTCAATCGGGATGTCATTCATATGAACCGCATGTGAAATAAGATTGAAAAAATATAGCACTACTGGCTCAATTGATATCATTCAAAAGGAGATATTGAGAGAACCCCGTCAAAGCAATATCATGCAATGTTCACACATGATTTTGAAGGAAAAAAAAAAGAAGGCATAACAAAACTCTCCTGGTACAAACAAATGCACCGAAATCTGCATTTGGTTGGACTCAGACATGCGGAACAATCTAAGACCTGGAGGTTTGCAAATGCATTCTGAAGCCAACTGAGTGCACCCTACTAGCATATTACTATACCTAGTGTGAAGTTTAGTAAGAGAGCTGTGATCTCTTCAAGATAGCGATTTTCTGTTGGAGGTTTTTTGAAATACCGGCTCTAGCACTTAGACCTAAATACCGGTCCATTGTACTACCAGTTAGCAACCTTCTATTTGTTATAGCTTTCCAGATGTTCGGAGAAAAGCTAAAAGATGCTGCCATGATAAGGACCCTAAGTCATCAGCTCTCACCATGTCTGTGCCGAGTATCTGTAACCTCATGCGAGAAAAAGCAGGACATTCACAGAGGAAGTGTTATGCGGTGTCCTCATCCTCTCCACAAGATTCACAGAGTGTGGTATCACTTAAGCCTAACACGTTTAAATGCTTGGCAAAAGAGAAGTTCCCGCTGGCAACGCCAATAAGCTTTCTACAGTCTTTTCTGCTACGGGATCGGAAAAATGTTGCAGTCTTCTTATTAACGATGGGGAGCATACGTTTAGTCTGTCTGCATCCAATGAAGGCATGCCATCTACGGTTGTGCTCTTCACAGATGCAATCGTTGATTGAAGCCCTCACTGAGGACGCACGCAGACCTAGTGACGGTTCAGGTCCTGAGAAAGCAGTCTGAAATCCCTGCCTAGCAAGTTCATCGGCGATCTCATTTCCAATTATGCCTTGATGGCCCGGAACCCAAATGAGACTCAAGGAATTTAATCTTCCGATCGCATTCAGAGAGCTCTTGCAATCCTGGATCACTTTCGAAGTGGTTAGAGGGTTGAGAAGGGCCTTAAGCACAGCTTGGCTGTCGCTGCAAACAAAGATACTTCTTTGTTTCCTTCCATTGTTCGTTACGTGGCTCAAGGCCATTAGGATAGCATATGCCTCCGCTTGGAAAACGGATGCGTATGATCCCAAAGATGTGTGCAGTCGTATGTCGTCGTTCTCCACAAAGACACCAGCACCAGAACCCTCGTCGGTTTTGGAGCCATCTGTGAATATACGATAACAGTTCTTTCCAGGCTCAGATTCTGGAGCGGTGAAAGACTCCATGTCTTGCCAAAGGCTCCTTTACATTGCCAGAAGACTGACAGTGCTTTAGTACTTTAGACTCCACATGTTTAGGCCAAAGAAGTTTGTAATCCAGGATCACTCCAAGATGTTTGACTTCGTTTGAAAAGGGGATGTTGACGCCTTTAAGCGTAAGTTGGGTAAGACCAGTCAATTTTCTACGTCTCGTGAGTCGTGAAGAGGACAACCTCGGTTTTAAGAGGATTGACGGAGAGACTGTTTCTGACACACCAGGTGTCAATCATATAAAGCGCAGCCTGTGCTCGGGAACAGACAGCTTGGAGGCTAGAACCAACCGAGAGCACTGCGACGTTGCTTGCATATGCTTGGGGGTGAACGATAGAACCATTGAGCATTACAAGTAGAAACATGCACCACAGAAGAGGAGATAAAACGCCACCTTGTGGTCAGCCCTTATTCACTCCTGTTGCAACATATTGTCCACACTCCACCTCAGCGATTACGATTCTATTCACTAGCATTGCTTTAATCCACAACACTATTGACTCGTCCACATCATGTTCTCTGGCAGCTTTGCACATACCGTCGAAGCTAGCATTGTCAAAAGCACCTTGAATGTCGATGAAAATGGCCATCGCAAATTCTTTCCTGTCAAACGCACATTCAATCCTGCTAAAGAGATTTTGAAGTGCGGTCTCGCAAAATTTTCCTCTTTGGTAAGCATGTTGCATCTGAGACATAGGATGTGTTTGGAGTGAGGTTTTACGAATGTAAATCTCAACCATTCTTTCCAGCGTTTTAAGCAGGAGGGAGGTGAGTAATCCTGCTTAACAATTTTTGGTATGAAAGCGACACTTTGCCATGGAGTTTGTATATACGTTAGAGCCAAACTACCAGTGAAAATATTTTTCAAAGTAGGTAGCAAAAGGTTTATACTTTCCTGCAACATGGCTGGATAAACACCGTCAGTGCCAGGTGACTTGAAGCTGTCAAAAGATGCCACGGCATATTTGATAGCCTCGTCAGTAATAACTAACGATGACGTGTACCAGCTACGTCGAGTGGACTTATCGGATTCACCTGATCTAAGGGAAAAAGGCTGTTGAGGTCCGATTGATACCTGGTTTCCTGGAAAATGAGTTTCCAGCATAAGACTGCGTTTCTCTGCTTTAGACTCGGTATAGAAACCGTCTGATTTCTTGAGTGCTTCTAGTTTGTTAACCTTGTCCCTTTTAAGAGCTTTGGCAAGTCGGCTAGTCTCACTAAGTGCTTCTATATACTTTCACAGAATTCCTTGTAACAGGCATTCTTTGATCTTCGAATTAACCTTTTAAAGTCCGATCTTTTACAGTCGATCTCTGATTTGATCTTGAGGGGCCTATTCAGAATACTCCTGGTTTCCCTGCGAAGTTTCTGTAGTTCATTGTTCCACCACGGAACCATATATCTACTAGGCAATTGTCTAGCTGAACATGCCAACTCGAAGCTACTTGATGTAAGGGCACAATTCACTTCAAGAACTGCATTTTCCACTTTTGATGTTGAGAGCTTAGGTAGAGTTTTGACGAAATTACCAAGCTCATCGTTGAAAAGTGTCCAGCTAGTTTTTTTGGGATTTCTTGTAACTAAGGGGGTAGAGACCACATTTGCTACATGGAATTGAATATATCTGTGGTCTGAGAGTGACACGTCCGGCAAAACTTTCCAGTTGGTAATCTCCTTGGCATACCAGTTAGATAGTGTCAAGTCAATAATTACGTCCTGTCTTATAGCCGTAACAAAAGTTGGCCTTTGCCAACATTGTTAATGTCTAAGTCAGAAGACAGATTGTAACTAAGAAGATGGTTGCATCTCATGTTGCATTTGGTGCTGCCCCAGACCATGTATTCAGCGTTAGCATCACAGCACATGATTAGCCCCAATTTCCGGCTTTCACAGAACTCCATCAACTCCGCTACCTGTCTATTGGGAGGGAGTAAAATGGAGTTCCAGGGAAAGTAGACTGACGCAACGACGAAAGTTTACTACCCACCGCTCGTTTCGTAGTTCACCGTCGCCGCAACCAAGTCCTGAGACCACAAAATTTATCAAGTTTAGTAGCAGCAAAAATCTCGATATGATGAGACAAGTCCGGGGTAAGTCAGACCGTTCGTCATAGACTATGTTGTAACCACGTAGACATCCAAGACCAAGAACTAAACCTTTCCAGGCCCATGGCTCCTGAATGGCTACGATGTGCGATTTTGTACTCTGCACTGAAAGTCTGCTGCAAGCTGGAGGTTGATTTGTAAGATAACGATGCTCATAGCGTCGAAAAGGAAGAAGAAGAAGGCAGGGTCAGGGAACGAGAATAATTAATATACATTGCGAAGATCAAAGGCTTACTTTATCAATGTCAACAGCACTTCTCATTACACCAGTAACATCGATTAGCCAGAATGATGAGAGCAAATCAGTTTTTACTGTAGAGCGTAAAGCACCTGTTGCTAGTTGGTCACATCCTGTTGATAATTTTTTGTTTCCTAAAAAACTATTTTTTTATCAGTCAAAATGTCTTTTGTGGGTACGTCCCTGCATACTGATATTGGTGCAAGAATAAGTCATGACATCTTAAAACTTTTATAGCAACAAAACTCAACAATTCAAACTCAACAAACGCATTGCTCGTAAGTTTAAATCCGTTTTTACCTCGCATTACGACAATGTGATGTGCAAACCAATATACAATTCGCCTTTATTTCACTTTCCATGACATGTGCTAAGCAAACCTTTTGTTGATTTCCAAGTCAGGTATTATGTCAAAAACAACTAAACTTACCAACTACTTGAAGCTTGGCAAACGCTGTTGCTGTAGAAAAAAGTGGTGCATCCGCTGTTACTTCACACGAAAAGTTTCCGGATAAACCAAAACCAACCTTTCGTATAATAACTTGACTGGCATTTGACATGGGAATCTGAAATAAAAACAAAATCAAAACTCATTTTCATGTTTATACCCAGCGTCCCTGATGGTTTCACAACTTTTACAAAACAAAAAGAAAACAAAAACATACAAATTAATTTGAAAGTGTACCACAGTGGCTTTTGTAAATAGGTATCCAAAAGTAGAGTACCAAAACAGAATTGAAGCACAAACATAAAATACCGAAAAGGACACTGAGGAAATGTTTTTTTTTTCTTTGTTTGTTTTGTTTTTGCTCTACCATCGCATACTCACAATAACTGAAAGTCCGGGAAATGGAAAAACTTTGGTGTTTGGAATTTCACCAGGTGTGTACCGGTAAAACTCTAATTGTCCACGGTAAAACTTTACCGAGTAAAGGGGGGCTCCACTCAGGTCGTATAAGCATCGTAATGTGGCATGCTGACCCTTTCGCACTGCAGGTGGTTCTACTATAAGACTGACGTTTCGTAAGGCTCCATCTATGAAATCTGAAAAAAGAGATTTTTTAATTATTAAATAGATACTTGTAATTGTACATTAAAATGATAATGAATTTTCAATGTGTTCTATTAGTATAGGCAAAAGTTGGTTTAATATTTATGCTACTTAAAGAAAGAACATCCAAGCTCATAGTCTTCAAATTGTGATACGATTATTTTTTTAATGAACTTTCTAGGTACAACACAAAAGCCCGAGCTACAACATTTTACATTAGCGTGTTTTTTCACAAGACTGTCACATATAACATGATATCCAAAAAAAAGCTTCCCGGACAGCGCGTCTTTTTTTATTTGAGGGTTGGTGTTCTTGATCAGTTGTCAAACTAATAAAAAGTTAACAAATGAATTTTTTTTACTAAATTCTCACGAAAACGCAAAAAAGTTTTTTAAAAACATAAAGTAATTGTATAGAGTGGAACATGAAAATGTTCCATACTAAAATCAATGCAGTTAAACAATTTTTTTGTCTGTTTTTTATTAGGGGTCTAACAAAGGGGGTCGTTCACAAAGGTATGCAAGTAGTTTCTCTTGTATTTCTTTATCTCTGTTTACATGCTTGGTTTCAGTTTACATGAGAGCTGAAATTTCTGTGCGAGATGAAAAAATATACCGTGACTTGTTTTAGATAGCGTAAATTTATTTTAAAATAAAAGAAAACGCTCAACTTTCCTTTTAGGTAAGCAGGAATGCATCAAATGGCATTCCTCTATGCTTTTGTTTTTAAGGAATCCCTTCTAAATGAAATAATGCCGAAATATATAAAGCATTTTAACAACTACATACAAGGATTTAAGGCTTTAAATGACGTGAACTTGGCCAAAATACGTCACGTGAAAGTTTAAAATCTTAATATATTTTAAAAGTAGTCTTGGAAACTGGACATAAGTGCATTGCTCTCTTTTTAAAATTAAATTACGCTGCAATGATCATAGATATACTTGGAATTAAATTGGGACAAATAAATTATTCTTAAATTAGTCTATTTTAAAGGAAGACACAAGAAATACCTTTGGAAAAAATGTCACACAAAAAAGTCAAAAAAAATATGCAAAAATTGCTTTCAACCGCTTATCAGATTTTTTTATTGCTATTTAGTTATTTAAAATATCTTTATATAAATCTACAAATCTAACCCTTCAAATCAATGAACTTTCTAAAGTCACAAATTTTAAGCAACGAAATCTCTGCCTCCTGCGTGTAAAAATGGGCATACGATTTTGTTTAGTTCAACACATGTGAACGGACCCTCCGACATCCATTTTGCTTTGTTCGAGATACATGAAAGTCTCTAGCCGCACCAACATTTAAAAATGAAATATCGAAAAACTCAGTCGATACTCGAATAAACGTCAAAAATCTATCCCCGACAGGATTCTAACCAGGTTAGTTTATTAAAATACTGTATCTCAAAATACTGTATTTCAAAATACTGTATGTACAAAATACTGTATGGTCAAAGTACTGTAAGACAAAATACTGTATCTCAAAATTCTGTATCTCAAAATACTGTAAGTCAAAATACTGTATCTTAAAATACTGTATTTGAAATTGCTGTAATTAGGCTGAAAAATAAAAATTGTTTTGAGAATGTAAAAAAGTGCCGGCACTTGAGGGTTGGTGTTTTTTTATTATTGTTTTGTTCGTGTGTGAAAAATAAAGAAACTATGTTTTTATCAAGCATTTTCTGAAAAAAAAAATTATGTAAAAGTCAAAACTTTGCTTGGGGAAGAAAACTTGCACACCATTTAAAATGAAAATCTGGCAACATTGAGCCTATGAGAGTCCAATTTAAATACAGTCTTAAAGAAAATTATTTCTCCAAAAAATTAAGTCTAAAATTTGGTCTCTACCATCAGTATTGACAGAGAAATCGAATTTAACACAAGTCAAGGTACACCAAAGTTAGCCTTTATTAAAAATGTCAAAAAATGATGTCAAAGTTGAGAAACGGACTATACTGTAAAACAATTTTTTTCTTAGAATATGACCAAGAATCACATCCCAAAGCATGTAACACGAATTACGAGACACCCTGTATATAACATGATTTTACAATTTACATGCAAAGCAAAAACAACATCTCCGACAAGTGATGTTGGCTATAAAAGAGTGGTTAGAAGGGAGCGGGTCGAAATGCTGTATTTTAAAATACTGTATGGTCAAAATACTGTATTATACTGTATGATACTGTATGGTTAATATACTGTATTTCAAAAAAAATGTATTTCAAAATACTGTATGATCAAAATATTGTAGTTCAAAATTCTGTATGCCGAATTGCTGTATGAGCAAAACACTGTATCTCAAAAATCTGTCTGTAAAAATACTGTATTTTTGCATAATTCCGTTCTTAAACTTCCATTCCTTTATTTGTTTTCACTATCGATTTATTCATTTTGAAGTAAAATAACATTTAACACATAAATTTGCACAAACCTTTAAACATCTACTGAATGCATGAACGCGTGCTAGTTTTGACAGATTAATATTTCTGTTGCAATTGCTCATGCAGTTGTTGATTATGATCAAAACAATTCATTTTAACATGTGAGAGAGATACATACATACAATTAAGAAAGAGAAAATGAAATAGAGAAAAAAGACGAAGATACCATTTGTTTTGTTCTTGTTTTAATTAATTCAAAAACAAATTAATTATCATACATACATGTAATTGTTCTAGGAAGTATATTAGATTATTATTAGAGACCAAATTTTAGACTTAATTTTTTGGAGAAATAATTTTCTTTAAGACTGTATTTAAATTGGACTCTCATAGGCTCAATGTTGCCAGATTTTCATTTTAAATGGTGTGCAAGTTTTCTTCCCCAAGCAAAGTTTTGACTTTTACATAATTTTTTTTTCAGAAAATGCTTGATAAAAACATAGTTTCTTTATTTTTCACACACGAACAAAACAATAATAAAAAAAACTCATTGATTAGTACACTCTAAAACCAATACAATTTATGATACTTGGAAAAATCTAAAAACGGGAAAAAATCTAATTTTCGGTTTTTTTACGGACTTTTATTGCAATAGCTTGCAATGGAAGTAGTTTTCCAAGAATTGATTGCTTTAAGGTAGTTTTTATGACTGAGCGCTGATGAAAAGGGGTAAAAAGTTTATTTGACCTGCTATACCCAAATCCTAATTGATTTATCTCTTCTCAGGGAGATTTAAGTTTGGGGTATGAATGTTCAATGCGTTATGTCTTGCAGTTAATACTGATCCAGTTTCTCGAAGCTTTCGAAAGGTATTTCCAAAAACATATTGAGAAGAAAGTCGTCTGTTAAGATAAAGTTTCTGGTATCTTCGTTGTGCGATTCTCGAATTTTCATTGCAAGACCCATATACGAATAAAATGTCTGCGTATTCTTCTTTCGTAAATGAAGGCATCTCAAAAAGCTCAACAAAAATTAAGTTTAAAATTGGGGTTCTACCTTCAGTATTGACAGAGAAATCGAATTTAACACAGGTCAGGGTACACCAAAGTTAGCCTTTTTTTAAATTGTCAAAAAGTGATGTCAAAGTTGAGAAACGGACTATACTGTAAAACAATTTTTTTCTTAGAATACGACCAAGAATCACATCCCAAAGCATGTAACACGAATTACGGGACAACCTGTTTATGACAGCCTTGTGAAAAAACACGCTTACTAACTTATTTATACTATATGCAGAAGCTGCATGGACGAGGAGGAAGCGGAGACAATCCAACATCTTCTTTGCTCATGCCCTGCGCTTGCTAATAGGCGGAAAACTCACCTAGGTGATTAATTTTCGACGACACCAGCGATCTAGCCAATAACGACCCTACAAATATCTTGTTTTCGTACTGGTTTGAATAACAGGTGATCAACTCGTTAGTCCAGGTTCGATTAGAGCGTGATTCAACTCTCTTCTCCCCTAGATAGGGACCAGAGGTTTATAAACCTGAATGATGAGTAGTATAAACGTAGAATTCTTGTAGGAGCATAAAAAGGAATTAAGGGTTTCACATCCACCACTGCTGTAAGTGACAATGTGTCAGTTGAGTTTGATGCCTTCCATATGAATGTGATGTCTTCACAAAGGGGTTCCTGGAACCGTATTTCTCACCCGGTTGGAAGTGTTCATATTCCTCATTTGACCTCAAAACATATCCGTTAAAATCTCCGCCCACAAACAAGAACTTCTCTTTAGCAAGAACTTCTCCTCCAAAAATCAAATTTCCCTACCTGCTCACATCAGATTTGGAAAACATAATATGTACAGACATATCGTCAAAAGCTGAGTTATGTGGATATCATTTTCTTCTAGGTTTTCTTTTTCTCAAAATCAGCTTCTTTACATCCACATGATATTTTATTTTTCTTTGCATTGTATTGCGTCGGGAAAGTTGCGTTGGATAAAGCATTCCACATCCGGATTGACCATTTAAAACACCATGAATCTCTGTACTTGAGTGTACGACAAAGGTAAAACCGATAAGCATTCCTTGGGAGGCGGGCTTGCGGCTAAATTGTTTTAGGGGAGGAATTCAACTTTCTAATTCACTAGACCACTTTTTGCAAAAATAATGACAAAAAAGAGACCGACACGAAATTTTACGATGATGTTCAAGAGATTCAATTGAAACTACATTTGAATTGTCTCCTATCAATTTCAATGCTCTATGTTGAACTTAGTCAAGCAAGCCCAATAATGTTTGCGGAGCACCTGCGCTAACATGGGAATTATACTCCAATTTGGGACTTATGTAGACTTTATAACTTGTTATCAGATCAGAAGGGGTGAAAAATTGTCTGCATCGTTTTAAGGAACCTAAGCATTTTGCAGCATTTTTGGCGACTTCAATTATATGGCCAATCCAACGAAGATCGTTGTTTACACACATCCATCGACAGTTTTGGGTTTTCGAAGCATTGAATTAATTGTACTCGGATTTTACTACCCCATGTTACAATACTAACAGGGTCCGAATTAAATGTTATTCATACGCAACCGTTCCAGATCCACATCTGAAGAGCAGGGATGAAACTGAGAATAGAGTCGTCAGCAAAACAATTAAGTGGATTAGAGGTTTCAGAAGAAGTCATTTATGAAGATAAGGAAGAGTGTCGGTGACAAAACGCAGCCCTGGGTTACGCCAGCATTTATACAGGGTGATTTGCATAAGATGCGACAAAAAGATAGGGTATGTAAGCTGGACTTAGACAAGCAAAAAATCGTATGGGAGGGGGGGTCCATTTTCCCCCGTTTAGGCGAGAGGGGCAATTTAAGAAAAAAATCACTTAAAATGGAGAAGTTATTCTGACATCCGGTTTTTTGTGTTCGATCAAAAATAAATAAGAGCCTTGAAAATAAGCCAGAAAAATACTACTTGATTACGTAAAATTTTGAAAAAAATGGTTTGAAAAAAAAAATTTGTTTTTTTTTCAACCTACACACCCTATCTTTTTGTCACACCTTATGCAAATCACCCTGTATAGTAGGTATCATTCAATACAACTTGCATTGAAAGCTAATTTCTAATCCAACGAAGAAGAGACTCGTCGATACCAAATGCACGCATTTTCGAAAAGAGATCCTGATGCCAAACGCTATCAAATGCTAGTAAAGGGTTTTTCAACAGGGACGCTACAAAAGATCGACAGGGACAACAAACAACGCCAAATTTCTTGCGGATCTTTTGACATTTCTCTTCAGTAAGGTTTGCCATTTCATGATGGAAAGATATACGAACCAACAACGAGTCTAAATTATTAAAATTAACTACCGAAATTCGGAGTCAGTGGCCTCTACATTAAGAGCACTACGACGTCATAAATCATAATCGTCCTAGCAGATCAACAATTGAGCGTCTAGTGGAAAAATTTGAATCCACAGGCGCAGTACAAAATGTTCCCGTGCCAGTGAGACAAAGAAGTGCCCGTGGTGTCGAGAATAATGCTGCCGCTGAGGCTTCAGTTGCAGAAAGCCCAAATGTGTCCCTCACACGTGTCGTTCTCAAGCGTTGGGCATCTTTGTGACGTCGTTGTGAATTGCGAATTTTGCGAAAAGATCTTGGCCTACATCCTTACAAAATTAAATTGACGCAAGAACTAAAGCCGCTTGACAAACAGAAGCGTCGTTTGTTCGTGAATTGGGCTGAGCAACAACTTGAAAATGATTCGGATTTTCTTGGAAAAATCATCTTCAGCGAAGAGGCTCATTTCTGGCTGAATGGCTTCGACAATAAACAAAATATGCGGTATTGGTCAGGCAGCAATCCAGATGTACTCCATGAGTCATTATTGCATCCCGAAAAAATTACGGTTTGGTATAGTTCAAGGGCGGCGTGATTGGGCTCTACTTCTTCCGTGATGATCAAGGCCGGCACGTTACTGTGAATGGGGATCGCTACCGTTCAATGATAACCGAATATTTTTGGCCCCAATTGGGAGATTTGACGCCGTTAGACTATTTCCTGTGGGGCTACGTCAAGTCTATGGTCTATGCCAACAAGCCAGTAACAATTGATGAACTTCTATTCGTTCGAATATCGAACTTGAAATTGCAGCAGTATCGGCCGATTTATGCTTGAAAACCGTCGAAAACTGGGTTCAGCGTCTGGGCTTCCTGCAAGCGTGCCCGTTGTAGCCATGCAAAAGAAATCGAAATCCATACATAATGGCATTAAACGTAATTTTACAGGAATAAGCAATTTCATTGATATCCAAAACCGTTTTTGTTTTATTAGAAAAAACTTTTGTAACGCTTTTAATGAAAAACCCGATATTTGAAAAAAGGGCATTATGTTTGCGAAACACAAGAGTAAAATTGGCAGTTGTAATTGAGTTCTGCTTGTTAGATGCCTTAACCCTCTGTTTTCATGAGTCTATGTCCGTACTGGTCCGTACTTTGTCCGTACTAGCCACCAACAAAAAAGTCTTCTTGAGTTGGAGAGCAGAGAGCACCTAATTGCAGTTTATAGTTCTAGTTGCTATTTTCAACTCTTTTATTTTGATACCAATAGGGGTTTTTCTTTTTTAGTTCCGAACAGTGAACTGAACTGAGAACGAACAGCGTGAACGTGTTCTGATTTCTGAACTGAGCGTGTTCAGTGAGCTGCGCTCAGGCTCTTGCTCTAGATGCCCCGTCATTTTATTTCGAGCACGTAGAGTGCGCTCACGTAGTGTTCTGAATAAAAAAGAAAAGCATTTTGAGCGTTCAGGTGTTGCTGAATTGAAAAAGAAATACTTTTACGTTTTTGACGTTTCACTTTTCTGTTCGGAACTAAAAAAGAAAAACCCCTAATACTAATTATTGTTGTTCTTGCATGTTTTTCTTGGTAAACGTACAATGAAGATGCTTTAAATACTTTTTTATTAGTATCGCTGATTCTACCCCAACATTTTTATATTTATTTTGAAACGTGAATATAAGAAACAGTAAAGTAAATAATTTCTTCCAGAGGAAGTGCATATGTATCTGAGCCTGACCTGTAAATGGATTTATAATTTTATGAAAAAACCCTGTTCGTAAAGAAATTGTAATTGCTGCAATTATCACTTATTAAATCATCTCATTCAAACTCGGACAAAATTTATTACCGCTGTTGAAAACAGCTCAAATTGTTGAAACTTTTTATCTTATACCATTCAATAAATCGTTCAAAACTATATCAATAGGTGGTTGAATTGTTTTTCCATATTAAAAAGTAAACGCTGCATTGAAAAACAGAGTATTTGCAGTGTTCTGTTAAATAAATTACTTGTACTATTTATTAAATAAAAACAAAAAGTGCCCTGTGGCACCGAGGAGGTTGTAGTGCTTCAATTTGCTTTTATTGCAAATTGTATCCCCAAGGGTTGTGTTATTTACAGTGATTCACCTGGCATGACGGGGCCTATGCAATGGGAAGCAATCGTCAATCCCCACGAAAGTAATAAACATTTTTTCTGTCGGAATTGACGACTCTTGATTTATTTTTATGGGAGCCAATGGGCTTTGGACTTAATTTTTTATTACAAAAATCCTAAGGGTGTGATGAACTCTCTTTTCGAACTTGAAAACAATTTGTACAGTGCGGTTTAAGTTGAAGGGTAAACAAATTTGTTTAGTTTGTAAATGGTGGTTGTTATGGGGTGTGGAATCAAGAGTATATATTTTGATTACTTAGTCTTGTTGTGTGCTAATTATAGCATTGATGCAATGAATCAAGTTTACTCTCGTGTTTAGGGAATCTAAGCAAACGTGGATCTAAATCATAGACTTCGTATTCGACATGTGACGTAATTTTTTTAAGAGGAATGTATTTGAGCACAAAAACTGTTGAGATCAACATACGTACAGTCGATTCTCTTTAGGTCGGATTTTCACGGGATGTCAGAAATTAGTTCGAATTGGAGGGAGTTTTTGAAAAATTCGAGTTAAGGGGATTAATATTTTGTATTTTGGCACACTCTTGTAGAAGAAAAACGCAATGTTAATGTTTCAATAGAATTAATAAACTATGTAGTTTTCGATTGATATGTGTTGGTGGCTGGTGGGTGGAGTACTAATTCGTTTCTATTTCACGAATATCAGTGTTGAATAGCATCAGTTACGTCTGTCATTATTATTATTATTATTTATTATTATTTATTTCATTTATCTACAAGCAGTTTTACAGCTAACAGATACCTAAAGTGCTCCAAGTATAAATTATTAAAATATAAATAAGTACAATAAATCAGTCTTAAATTTACTTCTACTAAGGATTGAAAAATCAATGTCTGAAGGCACTTCATTGAAATCAGCTATACATCTTGATAACGTTTCATTACATCCACGAACTGTTCTATGTATTTTTTGAAACAAGAAAATTCTTGTTCTCGTGGACCTGGCAGGTACATGTATAGGTAATAGAGCAAGGAGTGTTGGACACTTTATGTGGTAGCATAGTAAGTCTCTTATGAGCATTACACCATGAATTTTTCTTCTTGATTCTAAGGATTTTATTACAAGCAATAGGCACCTAGCTTTGTAATCAGGACAGAAACCCCAGTTCATTTTGTTGAATATGTATTTTGTAAATCTTCTTTGAACCGATTCTACCCTGTCAGAATTAATTTTAAACGCGGGACTCCAGATTGCATCAGCGTATTCCAAGAGCGATATAACAAGAGATGTATACAAAGATAATAAAACATAAGAATCTCGAAAGTCTTTGCCATTTCGTTTTATGAATCCAACCAACGAGTTAGCTTTTGGTACCAAAAAATTAATGTGGTTTTTTAAATTTAATGAGGAATAAAGAATAACACCTAAGTCCTTAATGTTTGAGACATGTTCTAAGACATCAGATTCAATTGTGTAATTAAACCGAATACTGGTACATTTTCGAGTAAATGAAATACGAGTAATGTTACACTTTTTTATTTTAAGTTTCAAGCAATTTACGTGATACCAGTATGAGAGAGAATCAAGGTCAGTTTGAATCAATTGACAATCACCTAAGCTTTTAATTGTTGAGAATAGCTTGAGATCGCCTGTATATAACAAACACCTACAATATTTGAATACAAAAAATTATGAAGAACAATGGACCGAGGTGGTTACCTTGGGGTATACCCGATGTACACTGAATTTCTCTTGAAAAAGAATTTTCAATTTTAACCTGTTGTTTTCTACAAGAAAGATACGAGGATATCCAACGAAGGATTTGGGAATGAAATCCAAACATCTCAAGTTTAGCAGGGAGTATTTGGTGGTTTACAGAATCG
Source organism: Melanostoma scalare (assembly GCA_949752695.1). Classification (NCBI taxonomy): domain Eukaryota; kingdom Metazoa; phylum Arthropoda; class Insecta; order Diptera; family Syrphidae; genus Melanostoma; species Melanostoma scalare. Next base: position 168,431,137 of record OX456985.1, on the reverse strand, counting down.
AACGCCTTACTAAAGTCCGTGTATACCGCATCGACTTGAAAACCACTTTCCATAGCATTAGTTACAAAAGAAGTAAAATATGCCAGGTTTGTTATAGTGGATCTACAAGATACAAAACCATGCTGTACTTCCGATAAATATTCGCCTGTGAGGAAATCAAGTTTATTTTTCAGGATACTCTCAAACGTTTGGGAATTGCAGAGAGTTTGCAAATACCTCTATAATTTTGGATATTATTTTTTGAGCCTGATTTATGAATAGGAACTAAATAAGAAAGTTTCCATTCATCGATGAAGACTCCATCTTGCAGGAGTGCAAATAGAGTTACAACACTCCTTAAGCACTGTGGCAGGAATGCCGTCGGGGCTAGAGCTAGAATTAGATTTAAGAGATATTAGTGCTGTATTAACTTCTTCGAAACTGAACTGAATGGATCCATTAATACTATTGTTAAATTGTGTGAATGAACTTTTGTTAAGTCTAGATACGGAATAAACCGATTCAAAGAAGTTAGCAAATAATTCGACTGTGGAATCTAAGTCCGATGATTCGACGCCACTGCATAGTACTTGGAAACCATACTGATTTTCTTTTGGATTTTATATAAGACCAGAATGATTTCGAATTGTTTTCGATAATGTAATTCGTGTTACATACTTTGGGATGTGCTTCTTGGTTCATATTCTAAGAAAAAAATTGTCATACAGTAAAGTCTGTTTCTCAATTTTGACATCCCTTTTTGACAATTAAAAAAAAAAGGCAAACTTTGGTGTACCCTAACCTGTGTTAAATTCGATATCTCTGTCAATACTGATGATAGAGACCTAATCTTAGACTTAAAATAAAGAAACTCTAAGTTTATCAGGCATTTTCTGTAAAAAAAAAAGACTTCAAAGTCAAAACTCTGTTTCGGGAAGAAATTGAACACCACTTAAAATTAAAAATCTGGCAACCCTAAGCCTATGGAAGCTCAACTGAAATACAGTCTTAAAGGTTGTTTTTTTTCCAAAAATTAAGTCTAAAATTATAGGTCTCTATCATCAGTATTGACAGAGATATCGAATTTAACACAAGTCAGGGTACACCAAAGACTGCCCTTTTTTAAATTGTCAAAAAGTGATGTCAAAGTTGAGAAACGGACTGTATAACAATTTTTTTTTCTAAGAATATGACCAAGAATCACATCCCAAAGTATGTAACACGAATTACCGGACACCCAGTATATCAACTCTAGCAAATCTTGACGAAGCAGTCACTTGTTTCTATTTCTAATATAAATAAAATACACACATAAATATAAATATGTAAAACAATTCCGCAAAAATTGATTAAAAATGAAAATTATTGCCAGCCGTAGTTTACCAATAAATAAAAATAAAAGAAACAAGTCCAGGAAAACTTATTTGACCACTCTTTCTCTAACTGACCACCAAGTATTCATAAGTCTTTTTGAAGACTTCAGAACGCTTTCTTAATATCATTACTCCAACTACATATGTAACTCAAGAGTTGCTCTCTTAAAAATTACCCAAAAAGCTTTTGGTAATTTTGTTAACTCCGAAAAGAAATCAGACGGCTATCCAGCAAATTTTATTTATAATAACAATCTTTTGAAGGATACTCCTGACATATGCAATGCCTCTGCAAATCATTTTAGTGGCATTTTTTTTAGTACATTTCTCAAAGTTGATGAAAGCTATTTTGAGTATTTAACTCACTATTCGCAAGTAAGTTTTAATAGTTTACCCATTGCATTTACAGAGACAAAACTATTCATTACCTTTCTTCTCTAAATGATGACGTTTCATCTGGTCCGGATATGATACCACCTATCGTCTTAAAAAAGTGTTCTTCACGCTTAGCCTTTCCTCTCGAATACCTTTTTGAGCTTTCTTTAAAGTCCGGAAAATTTCCTAGTTTGTGGAAGAAGTCTTTTATTACCCCTGTTTTCAAGAAGGGTGAAAAAATAGATATAAAAAACTACAGGCCAATTGCAAAGCTTTCATGCATTCCTAAGCTGTTTCAACAAGTAGTCTGCGAAAGTTTATCATTCTTTGCAAGGAATATCTATAATCTGTAATCAGCAACATGGATTTATGCAAAGAAGATCGACGGCTACAAATCTTCTCTCATTTTACCATAAATACTCTAATGCACTCAAAAAGGGCTATGAATTAGACTGCATTTACACTGACTTCTCTAAGGCCTTCGACCAACTTTCTCATAATATTATATTATATAAGCTAAAAGCATTTGAATTTCCACCAGTATTTATTGTTTGGATAAGTTCATAGTTAAAAAATAGGTCTTATCAAGTCAAATTTCGTAACGTCTTGTCAAATTCTTTCAGTGGTCTTTCTGGTGTGCCACAAGGGAGTCACTTTGGTTCTTTGCTTTTCATTATTGCAATAAATGATGTGATTTCTACAGCGACATTCTAATTTCTGCTGACGATATGAAGATTTTGAAATCTGTTGAAAATTCGTCAGATCGCAATTTATTACAAAAAGATATCGACAGTTTTGTTACGTGGTGTTCTAAAAACGGGCTTATTTAGAACCCTTCCAAGTGTCAAAGTATGACGTTCTCACGCAAAAGGTTTCCTTGCATTGCAAATTATTCTATATATCAGCAATCATTATCTCAAGTTTCGAATTTGGATTAAACTAACGCGGAGGATCTCACCAACTACGTAATCTAGAATTTTTGCATTGCTACCACCACAGAACTAATTTTGGCATGCATGAGCCGATAGCTCGCATGAGTAGGTTATAAAACTCTAACCCTTTTACTTCAGATTTCAATCTTAGTATAGTAAAGTAGTTTAAAATTAAAATTCAAAACCAGTGCTCCACAAGCATGATTTTTATTTTGTATTGAATTTGCATTTTATTAGTTAATTGTAGCTTATTTTACTCTTTTTCACTTTTAATAATGTTTTATAGTTTGATTTTGTTTTATCGATGTAGTATAAGTTAATTATGTTAAATGTTATGTCATTGTTCGAATACGTTATTTTGTGCTTGTGTGGGCGTTTTTTACTAACCTTTAACACTTGCATTAATGATGAAGAGCGTAGATAAGAGCGTACATATGAGTAACATGTATGAACTGCCAAAGATACACAAGGAGGGAATTCCTATGCGTCCAATTGTCAGCCAAATTAATGCGCCATGCTATCTGTTATCAAGGCATTTGGTGGAAGTTTATAAACCATTGATTAGTTCGACATACAGCGTTAAAGATTCCGCACATTTTGTGTCTATTTTAGGTGGCTTAAAACTCGAAGTATATGAAGTCATGGTGAGCTTTGATGTTGAGTCATTTTTTTAACAATGTGCCAGTACAGGAGGTTATTATTGTCATTCGTAAACATATGTCAACTGCCGGTATCAATGCAAACTATATGCCTTTTTTGGAGTTTTGTCTGTCATCAGGTTATTTTTTGTTTCAATAAACAATTTTATCTATACAAATAGATGAAGTGGCTTACTTTTAGCTCCTTCGGTTGCAGATTTGTGGATGGAGGATTTTGAAACAAAGGCCTTGAGTAGTGCTGCCGAAAAACCCAAAGTCTGGTTGAGATGTGTGGATGATACATTTTGCATCCTTAAAAGTTCCACCGTAGTGAGTTTCCTAGAACATATTAACTCGCAACATCCAAAAATGAAGTTTACGATGGAAAAAGAAAACAATAATTCCATTGCATTTCTGAATGTGAAAGTAACAAGGAACATGAACGACACATTAGGACACACAGTCTATAGAAAGAGCACCCATACAAATAGATACCTGCATGCTACTTCCTATCACCATCCGGCAAACTTGAGGTCTGTTGTGTCTACGTTAGTTCAGCGAGCACATAGAATGTGTGATAATCACCACCTCGCCGCTGAACTTACTTTCGTGGACAACGTCCTTAAAACGAATAGGTATTCCAATTCCAAAAGACAAAGAACATGGAAGCCAAGTTTGCCACGGGAAAGGGATGAAGAAGAGCGTAAGCTTTTCTTCCTTACGTAAAAGGCGTAACGGATAAAGTTTGGAAAGTGTTGAAGAGGTACGGTGTAAAGTCCATCTTTTTACCACCAAAAAAGGTGAAAGACTAGCTCCAATCACCAAAGGACCACTCTGTGTAGTCCCTTGCAGCTGCGGGTCTTCTTATGTGGGACAAACCCAACGAAGTGTTGCCTCCCACTTAAAAGAACCTTTAAGTGCTGTCAGCAAAAAACAGCGGGAAAAGTCGGCAATAGTCGAGCACATCCTAGACAATCCAGGCGAACATCACTGGGTTCACTTCGATCAAGCTAAAGTTTAAGCTCACGAGCCTCATTATATCCCTCGGCTTATACGCTTAGCGATTGAAATAAAACGCCATCAAAATTTCAATCGCGATGACAGCATAAAATCGTCGCGTACATGGGACCCCGTCATCATCATCGCACGGCCTTTTATCCATATAGCCATTAAAACATCCAGCGATATAGTGAGCACTGTTTGCTCCCAATCTTTTTCTCAGTAACAACAACAGCTTCAAATAGAACCGTCTACGCACCGCTACCACGGTTGCCAGTTTGATCATTTATGTCCAAATCTGGTCATTATTTTTTCACTTGGTCACACGGTCACTTTTTATTCCATTTGGTCATTTTGTCAACAAAATGAAATAAGAGAAACGCTTCAGTTAGGTCCTTAAAAATTAAATGTATACGTAATCTTATCAAATTATGTAAAAAGTGCATCAATAAGTTCGTTCGTTCAAGCCCAACGATTGCTCTGGGGTAGCCGCAATGAGTTCTCTTGAAAAACCTCAGTTTATCCTTAGCTAAGTGTTTTTTGAGTTCTGGGCTCGCCCTGAAGTAGAACTAGGATTTTGGTGGGGAGAATTCAGGTAGCATGATATCAATTGTCACGTGCTTATCTTCAAATCTGTTGTGATTAAATCTGAACGGAAAACAAAGGTTTCTTTGGAAACTAGACATGACGCTGCACAGCTTGTTTCTGTCTATACTGTCATATGCAGTTTTTTTCCAAGACATTTCGTGTGCTGTAGGAATTTGTTAACGTGGGAGTTTCCAGATTTTATTAGGGCAATTGATAGATTTTCTATTCATTGAATATGCTTTCTCCCGACTAAATCATGCAGTTGGTGCACTCTCCTTTCAAGCTAATCTCTAGCTTCCAAAAAAATGTTGGGGTCGAGACCGTCTGCAAATTCAGTTTTTTTTTGTTTGAGCTAACATACGAGTTTGCGACCCTAATTTCTTCTGATCAAAATTATGATATTATTGATAATCGTCTAAGTTGAGTAAGTAACTTTTCTAGATCCTCAGAAATGAGTGCGGTTCTATTGCTAAGTTTTGCATGGTGGTATTTACTTGGTTTTCCACCCGTACATGACTTTTTTTTAACTTTTGGTGCAAACTCTGAAGCTCATACTGTCATGAAATTTATATTTTTCCTCAAACAAGCGCTTCCCTATTTCTTCATCGGAGTCAAACATAGTTTTGGTCATTTCAAGCTACGTTTGTTCATTTTTATTTTCATTTTTGGACACATTTTTTTTTTTTTGGTAAGTGGCAACCGTGACCGCTACAACTTGCGTAGTCAAAGAAGAGAATAACACTTCAAAAGCAGTTTCCCGGTGACCACGCTCAATGTAACTTGAAGAGAAACGTTCGGGGTGAGTACAGTAGTGCACTCATTTTATATTTTTAATATTAACGCGGCTAATCCGAAATCATAAAAATTTTAATATGTCAATAAACAACCGCGAAAGCCTTAAAAGTTATATAACATGAAACAAACTTAATTATAATCATGAACTCGCTGCCAACATTTTTTTAAAACAACTACCACTTTGCTTTCAGTTTTATTCTACACACATGGCTCTTCAACTCACTTCATAAACAAACACAAAACTTAAGCAACAACAAGGTGACCCCAAATATTACGTCTCATAAAATTTGTCGCTGGATAGAACAAATTTGTGTTCTTTCCTCTTTTCTCTTGTACTATTCACTGCCGTTTATTCCGCTTACACGGCACGCTCTGAAAGGCGCTGATGTACCATTCAAACCCATGTAAAAAATCGTTTCTCTGAATTAATATTTTGTGAAATTATAGCGATGTTACAATTTCTGATTGCGCTTCATGAATATTCAGAAAAAGAATCAATCATGACCCAACAACCGATTTTTTGTCTAGTAAGTCCCTTTTATCGGATCGAGCCACACATGCAAGCATCAATCTGACGATATTTCTCAGGTTATCAATAGCAAGTCGTTCAAGAATGTAGATTATATTTTGCGAGTCTTGGCAGTACTACCTGTAACTACAGCAACTCCAGAACGATCGTTTTCGAAAGGAAGGATCAAAACTTACCTGAGAAATACGATGGGACAGGAACGACTAAATGGTCTTGCTTTTTTAAATATCCATATTCATATTGAACTTACCGAGGACGAAATTCTAGTTATATTTTTTAAAAAGCTCGAAAGTTTACTAGTGTTTGAGGTAGCCTGCTCTTCAGTTTCTTATGAAATGTAATAATAATCAATAAAGTTCTTGATCTTTCAAAATAATAATATTATTTCACCTTTACTTTTTTGTCTAGCTCATGCTATATTTTTAATTAGGAGGTATTATTCCTTCGGATCAAATATCTCTTCCGTCTTCCAAGTTTTTAATTCTTCAAGAACAGAAGATGGACTCAACATTTTCATTAGATTGTTCAGCTGCTTTGTATATTTCAGACGAAGAATCCTTGAAAAGAACCAAAAACCCTTCTAGTATGTTTTCATGGTTTCTAAATTTTTCTCCAAGGTTCATTACATAGAAATCGAGAAAAGGATTGAAAACAATAACACAAAAATATTCTTCTGTACTTGGAACCGAAGGGTTCGACATATTCTTTTGTCGGTTCACTATTCTCTTATGTTTAACGTCAATATCAAGGACTTCAGCTATTTATTTTTTTTGCATCTTCAAACACTTTCGAAAATAAGTCATATTCTGCCCGTTTAATTTTTAGTTGATCCCTTAAATCTTCGGCAAGATTCGTAGCTTGGACCAAGTCTAAATTCACTCTACGAATCTCACGACTTATTGACAACGAGAGTTGGTAAGGCATACTTTTAACCTTTAAGCTAATCAAAAACTCGAAATCTATAGCGTTTTTTAAGTTCCTTGCGTCAATTTCCAATGTTCTTATTTGGTCAAGAGTCTCGAACACAAACGGAAATTGCTTTTTAAAATCTTCAACTGCTTTATATTTTGAGATCCATCGCGTCAGAATGATGGAATGATGAATTTTAATGTCTTTTTTTTGTGGAGATTGAAATAATTGTCAACTGCTTCAATTGTGGTTAGGCAGTATTTTGCTGGAAACAGATACAGCAAGGATTCAAAGAATGTGCTGAAGATGAAGCAAATTGTTAGCGAATAATTGCCTGAACACCATTGTATCGATTAGACATATTGCTTGCTCCGTCGTACCCTTGGCCGATCAAAAGAGAAATGGCCAGATCACAATTTTGAAGATTTTCCACTGTAAGCCTTGTAAGAACATCACCTGGATTGTTAATACAGTAATGTTTGGTAAACTGCTGTCTCAGAGATTTTAAGAGAAGAGATTTTATTCATACCAGTCGTGGAAAATCGATATAAAAAATTAAATTCAAAAGATTAGGTGATTTGCTGAAATAATAATTTCTTCAGATGAAATTGACTTTTATTTTCCCTGTAGAATGAAAGTATCGGATGTACAATCCTGTGAGCACTAATAAGACTTAATTCATGTTGGAAGTAGCTACTAAATTTCACATTGTGTTTCTTTAACTTTTTTGGTTCATGGCTGGCTATGTTGAACAATTATCGATCCCAATGGGATCTATCTACGCCACTGGGTTACGCGAATCTATTTTGCGACATCCAATGCCAGGGACGGCAGAAGGTATGGGGTGGGTGGGGTATAGACCCCACCTAACTTTTCTGAGCATGGGGTGCACCCACCTTCTGGCCTTGGAAATATACTAATTTTTTTTTAGTTAAATGAGGCAAATGTTATGAAAATTGTTATACTAATTTTTGCTCGATTGACTGAGACTGACTTTAATAAAACTAAAATAAAACTACCATGGGCGTAACCAGAGGGGGGGGGGGGATTTTCATGGGATCAGGTGTTATTTTTAAGTACCTTTTAAGACAAAAAAAATTGTCGGTTTATTCAAAATTCAAGACCAGCTTCCCCCCTTAAGCGAATTTTTTGCATTGTGGGTCACATAAGACTATTTCTGAGATTCGCTTTGTTTTAAGAAGATTAAAACCAGAGTATATCTAATAATGAATGGGTATTTGTACGGTGCCCAAGCGTTTATTCGTCAAGAATGTGCTTTATTTCTGTATGTACTTGTACATTGTAGTGCACACTCTCTGAACCTTGCTGACTCGTGTTCATAAGCAGATGTGCGAAACTGCGTTGGGATCGTGCAGTCTGTTGGTACCTACTTAAGACATTCTGCTCAACGCACTGCTGTTTTGAATGGTAAAATTCGGGACCTATTACCGGCTGGAAATCAAAAAACCCTGCTGGCAATGTGTGAAACACGGTGGGTTCACAAGCATGAAGCCGGTATGTGATTTAAGGAAATTTATCCAGTTATTGTTAATGCACTCGAAGAACTCCAAATTAACCACAATAAAGAAACATAGCAGCATGCTGTTCAAATGCTTACAACAATTCGATCTTCGAATTATGTTATGTGCCTAGTGATTCTTCAAAAAGTCATTAGCTTTATATTTTCGCTATCAAAACATCTGCAAACAGTTAACACCGATAACATCATTCAGTCACACGAATAAAGTTATTAATACTTTGCAACTTTTGAGAAAATAAAGTTGATAAAGAGTGCGGTCATCTATAAATGAAGAAGCAAAGGTGATGCTCGATGCAAATTGTGACATACTGCGAATGCCACCTATCGTTGTAAGGCAAAGTAATCGCTCTAGCACTCCTGCGTCGGATGTATACACGTATGGCAAAATAAATTTATTCGTCCCATTTCAAGAGCACACAATTCACCAATTAACCGAGAGGTTTGCGAAACACCGTAAAGTAGTATTGCCATCATCTGGTGTGCTGACTTCAAATTTTGCAGTCAGTTCTGAAATTGAAGACGCAATTTTTCTGTAATCGGCAGTGCCACCCGAAAGAAGTATATCCTTCGTCAAAGCAGAACTTGAAGTGTGGAAAGCAGCTATGACTATCTCCTCCCCTCATCCAAAATCTGCTTTGGAATGCTTGGATAAGTGCGATAAAACATTATGTCCAATTATTTGTATTTTGATTTAATAATTTATATCCATTAAAACTCGTTGTGGCGACCACTGGGCGACCTCAGGGCTTCAACGAACGAACCTGTTATAGAAAAAATTCCAATAAATCTTTATTTTTTTTATTTGTAGTCAATCTGAAACGAAAGTTCTTTAAGTTATTGAAGCTTCGGCTAGAAATCAACCTTCGGTCGGACACTACTATAACGGCAATAGTCTAATAGTCTGTATAGTCTTTATACTCACATGTGTCAAAAAAAAACTCTCCGATCAACACTTTCAGCCATCCTCCCTGATCTTACATCCCTCTACATTTCCAGTATGGCAATGAAAAAAAATTGCTGCAACCTCGGCCATTTGTCTCTAAACGTCTAAACCATCTCTCAATAAACTCATAAAACAGTTGGTCACTCAATCATCCTGTACTTGTTCGGAAAAAATTTTAAGTCAGTCTGATTACACCATCCACCAACTGGTTTTTGAAAATAGTTTGCCAAGTAACCATTCCCTCAATATCCATTTATGACGAACAATTTCGAGGTGATGATTTAATTTATTTCTGTACGGGTGGTTCGATAAAGAAGTGGGTGGCGGAGTATTGTAGCATTCTTCAAGCTTAAATTCTGCCGATTAATTAGGTCACATCGCGGCTAAAAGGAAACTTGCTGTCCTCAGTCAAGATCCGTATATTCTCAGACAGCTAAGCAGCCCTTAAATCACTAAGGGCTCTGACACCGAATAAATTGTCGACTAGCTCTTATGCCAATGGCAAAACATTTTAACATTCACCTTTCTTCGCTGAATGTGCACATAGATATATGTGGGACAAATCTGCATGAAAATGAATCTAAACGGCAGTAGACATTTGTTATCCCTAAACAGATTGCACATAAGCTCGGTAATCGGCGTCATAACCGGACACTACTCGTATCTTGAAAGTGAACACGCAACAAGACTTGGCGTTCTATCAAACGACTTTTTCAGAAGGTGCATGGACGAAGAGCGAGAAGAGACAATCTCACACCTCTTCTGTTCATGTCCTGTTCTTTCACTCAAACGTAAACTACACCTGGAAGATTTCTTGTTCGTCAATTCGAGCGATCTGATGAACAAATACATTCAATGTTTACCATTGGTTAAGTTAATCAGGGCACTGTTTAGCATCTTTGATTGGAGTAACACATCGAAGCTAATATTGATCTAAGTTTGTCAGTTGATTTCTTGGCAGCCACTTCAACGCAATCTTACTCATCCTTGTTTAAATTTTCTTGAAGATTCGTCAATAAGTCGGACGTTGCGCGCTTATTCCCATAATGGAACATTTTCCTTGTCGCGGTTGTCCGTCCAGGCCAGCGATGACAATTCAACATCAACATGCATTCTTCTCCTATATACACTCCTAAGTGCGATAAATGTGATATATACCCGTGTTCTTATGCAATGTAATCATATATATAAAATTCTCGTGTCACGGTGTTCGAACTTGAACTCCTCCGAAACGGCTCGACCGATTTTTGTGATCCTTAGCATGATTGTCGACCAGGGTGGAGAATCGGCCAACATCTATTTTTCATCCCCCTAAATGTTAAGGGTAGTTCACCCCTAAATTTTTTTTTCCCCGCACGCTTATAGTAGATAATTATTTTTATTTACATGGCAAAACAACGTTTGCCGGGTCAGCTAGTTAATATATAAAATATACTTAATCCCAGCTGTGTAGCTCCTCCTTGCATGAAGCAAGCCGATGTGAAATAAAATTAAATTAAAATCACCTCAATTCCTCTCTGCACTTACCACAGCATGTTAATTAAACAGGATCTGCAAATTGTGAGAGCACAATAAAACTCATTCAGAATGTTTAATTATTTATCTTCAAATATAAGTGGATCATGCCTTACGGTACCTACGAGTAGAAAGAGTGCGTCCGAATTCAGTGATTCAGTGGGCCCTTCTTAATCGTTGGTCAAATGTTTTTGTTTAACTTTTCATGTACAGGATTTACAGTGGAATAAATGCTCACGGATCCGTGGGTCAAAACGCAATTAAATTGTGGAGAGTTCTTTGGATTAATTAGTTTATTTTTTTTTTTCAACCACTAATAAAAATTATATTATTTACTCAAATTGTAAAACTGTGACTATAAGCGCGTGAGTCTGCAACGATTAAATAATAATAAAAATAAAATAAATTATTTAAATATCAAATTAAGTAAGCCAACTGCGTTTGACAATAGTTCTTAAGCTACGTGTACACGATTATTGTTCTGCGGATTGCATCCTCCATACTTTGCAGGTATCCATCGATCTCAACGTTCGCCAGATTCCTGTTGCATGGCGGCGCAATACCGTTCGAACCGTTCGCAATACCGTTCTACTGAACACTCTGCCACTGCACCGCGGCTGCCCTTGAAGGAGAAGTTAGTCATTACTTTAAGGTAAGAATTTTTATACACATACTTCTTTGCTTTTTAGTAAACTGCTTTCATTTTTCTATTGATTCCTAGCTACTGGTGCAAGTTTAGTTGACTTATCCTACAGATTCTTCGTTTCTTCCTTTTTGTTTCTATCAGAATAGAAACCGTTCTGCTTTATCTTAAAGCAATGGATTTGCCTTTCCCTAAAAAATGAGATTTTCATCAAATTCCTGAAAATATTTCATTATTTTATAATTATGGCACAGAATTTGAATCTATCAATGTTTGTTTACCTGTTTTTCCATATTTTTTTTTTAATTGCAGTCACAGCTTTACACAATTTGCATCGAAAACAAAAACAAGAATGATTTTGAGGTTAAACACGCGCGAAAAAATTATTCGTAGGAGTGTGGATTGTATGTGAAACGAGAATAAAATCTAACAGTTCGGACCTAATACGAAATTATTCAAAACGATTAAATTTATTTTCACTATTTTTTTTAACATTAGACACAAAAATAAAAGATTATTTGCCCCAAAGTAAGTATAAACTTTATTTCCATCGTAAAAAATTACCCATGATATGGAACGTTGTTTTTTTCAAGTTTTGGTATTTAGGGTGAAAAAAGCTCAAAATGGCCTACTGTTCAAAACTTTCATCAAAAAGTTGGCAATTAAATGGGCATTTATTGAACGATTATAATAAAACGTGTCACTGTGAAGTATCCTCTCCATCAAAAAGCAAAATGAAACCGTGAATTATGGCAGATAAAGGTTAACAAAAGTATTTATTTAAATGGGTGCGTTATTGTAGATACACGCAATGTACTATATACGTAAACGCCATGCCACCTTCCGTGGCGTTGCTGTCGTAGTTGGTCGCCAGTTCCCAGTTGTAAGTGATATCATTGAACAGAAATATTATTTTGAATGCAAACTTTTGCGCATAAAGCCGTCCGATTCATTGGCTTTATATTCTGTAATTGAACGTTGTATTGTATTTGTATTCGATCCATTTAATTTGGATCATTTGCAACGTCAATTTAAATTAATAAAAATGTTCTGGTTCACGAATAATAAGTAAATATTCACGTATATTTCCTGAAATTATGTATGAATTTATTTTGAGGAAAAGAGATTGCTCATGTTGGCTTACAATTTCTTTTTGCTTTACGAAAAAAGCTTTAAAAATGTTTATTACTTAAACATACATATCCATACATACTCAAAAGTCTCGTGATATCGTTTCGTATTCCTCAGGTCCCTAAGAACGGGTACTGTTACCATTTGTTGTGAACTCATTTTCTAATTTTATACGCATTTGCTCTAGAAATCGATTAGTCGTTCGGAACCGGCAGAACCGGCGCGGCGACCCTGTGAATGTTTTTGCTGTGAAAAACTTCTCAGATATCTAGAAACATATATTCGAGACCTTCCTACCTTCCCTTTTTTCATAGCATAAAGCGGCCATTTTGGTGGTTGAGTGGATCACTAACTAAGCTAACGTGCTACTGGAGGTAAACATGGTATGCCCTGCCCTGGAAAAATAAACAACAAAGGATCAACATGATACTAGACTTCATATAGATACATCGGGTGTTTTTTTAAGAGGTAGGGTTTTCAAATAGGGATAAAACTGATATCTTGTGGTCAAATTGGCCAACTCTAATGTCATTTATGTTCAGTTTGGTTTGCATTTCATCATAAACACAAAAGAAAGAAGAACGCTTGCAAATCGTGCAAATTTATTTCGAAAATAATGGCTTAGTTCTCGAAGCTTACCGCAAGCTCCGTCCATTTTAATGTCGACATAATCGTCCAGCAGAGGACTTAATTCGGTTAACCATGGATCGTTTTCGCACTACATGTACTGAATGCGATAATACGCATCCGCAGAGACGTCGAACAGTGTGGATCCCGAAGAAACAATTGCCACTGTTGAGCAAAGTGTTGAAGAGGTCCCGATTGAATCGATTCACCACCGTGCACAGTAAATGGAGCTTTGTCCATCAACTTTATGGAAGATTTTGCGCAAAGATTTTAGCTTATGATTACGACCTTACAAGTTCCAGCTTTTGAAAGAATTAAAACCGCGAGACCATGCAATGCGTCGTGATTTTGGTGTATGGGCCGAAAATGAGATTGATTTGTTTAGTGGTGAGACTCATTTTTGGTTGAAAGGTTACGTCAACAAGCAAAATTGCCGCATTTCGAGAAGAGAATCCACATGAGTACCTTGAGACGACAATACATCCACAAAAACTGACTGTTTTATGTGCTCTATGGGCAAATGGAATCATTGGGCCATATTTCTTCCGAAATGATGCTGGCGAGCCGGTTACCGTCAGTGAAGACCGGTATAGAGCCATTATAACCGACTATTTAGTTCCCGAATTGGAAGGCATGAATGTGGATGAGATGTGGTTCCAACAAGACGGCGCGGTGCGGCGCTACATGCCACACAGGCCACGTCACAATCTATTTAATGGAGTAAACATTTGATGAGCGCATAATTTCGCGTAGTGTCAATTGGCCACCAAGATCGTGTGATTTGACACCATTGGATTATTTTCTTTGGGGATGTGTGAAGTCACTAGTCTACGTCAACAAACCAGAAACGTTAGGGGGAAGCCAACATTCGTGGTGTTATCGCCGACATACGGCCTCAAATGCTCGAAAAAGTGGTTGGAAATTGGACCTCTAGACTTGGCTTTATTTGAGCCAGCCGCGGCAGCCACATGCTCGAAATCATATTTAAACATTAATGGCATAAAAAAATCCTTCCAATAAAGCCAAACCAATGAACATTAAAACGATTTTCTTGTGTTTGGTTTCAAACTTCGAAGTTCTATACCTCTAAAAAAAAAACATCCTTTACAAGTACGTACTACAGTGACTTGAAGCGAAACCCAAATCGAAATAAACCCAGTCTAAAGTGCGGTTGTATGTCTTATATGCAAACCAAATCCAACAGCAGAGAAATACTAGAAACAGGTCCTGTTTTTTCGATCTTAAAACAGAAGCCAATACGGTTTGTTCTACTATGGAACGAATCAGGATAAACACGGTATAGGAATCATTCTGTTGACCATTTCTAATGACGCAAGGAAGGGTTTCGAATGCTGTCAGTGCATGAAATTTTCGTTTAACTAGGTTCAAGATATAAAAACCTCTGGGCAAAAACGTATTTTAAGACATTCCCAGTAAATAGAGTCAAAAGTCCCCCCTTACAATTGATTGATAGAAACGACGAGTGTGAAATTCTTTCTGTCACGCTCAAGGAAGTATAAGAAGCATGTGTCAACAAAAGCTATTAAAAAAACCGCAGTGTACGGCTTCAAGTGTTCAAAAAACTTCAATTTAAAATAATCCCTAATTGCCAAAATACCGGAATACCACATAACAGGTCTCAAAAAATTTGTTAAATTCGGGATCTTAGAGATTGGGACCTTAAAACAAACTGAATGGGAACCTTCCTAAGAAGTACTGTTCGAAATACTGAAATCCTACAAAACGAATCGGCTCTTTATTCGAATCTTAATGAATCTTTTATAATCATTAATTTTTAAGACTTTGAATTGCAACAAAGTACACTTGACTTGACGTATTGTTTGTTAATGAAAAGCTTATGCTTGACGCTTTTGGAATTTAAAGCATATACATTCTAACCCCTTGGCAGCGTATTAGAGTCACCTTCATACCGAAAACTGGTAAGCATGACTATTCACTCGCCAAAAGCTTTAAGCCCATCAGTCTTACCTACTGCCTAGAACGCTGAAAATAATGGTTAAGATTCTCATTCCCAGAACCTCAATCAAAAAACAACTTCTGTCTCAGATGAAACATGCTTACCAACGAGGAAAATCTTGTGAGACCGCACATAATGCGAAACTATGATCCCAAGTTTCAAACTACGTCGAAAAAAAAACAATTTCAACTTTCTTTCTGTCCAGGACTGGTCCACTTTAAAACTTAAGCCAGGAAAGGATTGTTATTGAATCTTCAAAGATGGTTCCAAAACCTATGATTTATCTGGCGCTGGAGCCTTTGTGGAGAGCGATCATATACGACTGCACGCTTCATTAGGCACGCATCCGTCTTCCGAGCGCAGACATTCGCAACCCTAATGGCTATAAACTACGTAACGAACAATGGCTGGTTGTCAGAAGTACTTGCGTCTGCAGCGACAGCCAAGCTGTGCTTGAGGTTCTACTCAACCTTCTTACTACTTCGAAAGTGTTCCGGGAATGCAAATGCTGTCGGAAGACTAAATTCTTTGAGTCTGTTTTGGGTTCCAGGCCATCACGGCATAACGAAACGAGATCTTCGATGAAATTTAAAAGCAAAGATCTCACACAGCTTTCTGAGGACCCGAACCGGCGCTTGGTCTGCCAGGGTCTTCAGTTAGGACCACAATCAACGATTGGGTATGTCAAGAGCATAACCATAGACGGCATGCCTATATTGGATGAAGACAGACAAAACGTATGCACCCCAACGTTAATAAAAATCTGCAACAGTTTTGCAATCCTGTGGCAGAAAAGATTATGCAAAGAAGCTTTTTGGCGTTGCCGCGGTGCACTTCTCTTTTGCAAGCATTTAACCGTGTCAGGTTTTAGCGATACCACACTATGTGAATCCTCGGGATAGAATGACGACACCGCGGAGCACATGCTCTATGAATGTATTGCATTTTCTCGTATCAGCAGGTTACGGATTCTCGGCGCTGATAACCTACGATCTTTATCATTACAGCATCTTTTGGTTTTTCTTCGAAAATCTGGAAAGCTTTATCAAAAAAAGTTGCTCATTGGTAATACAGGGTGCGCCATTTAGACCTTCAATATTTCAACATTGAATAACTATGACATTTTTCAGCCGATTTTGACAAATGAGCGACATTGGCCAGCGTTTTGGACGTTATAGCAGCTATTTCAACTCGTATGTTATCTCTAAGTTCGTCAATTGTCGTTGGCTTGCAAGCATAAACTTTGCGTATTACATACCCCCAAAGAAAAAAGCCAGGTGCAATTGAATGTGGAGAACGAGGAGGCCACTCCAAATCACCATTTTTCGACACAACGTGTCCCGGGAACTTGCGCTGCAAGAACTGCATCGTAGCGGCTGCGGTGTGATAAGGTGCACCATCTTGCTGGAAATAGAAGTTCGTCAGACCTTTTTCACGCATTTGCGGACACACAAAATGTGCCAACATCCAACGATAGCGTGCACCGTTGATGGTTTATCCAACTCAATTAAACTCCAGGAAATTTCTCTGCAAAGAGATCTGTCAGTAGAGGAACACCTCAAGGCGGAGTCATATCCCCTCTTCTATAGAATCTAGTCGTCAATGAACTTCTAGTTGACCTAGAAGCTGAGGGATTCAAAGTGATTGCATATGCAGATGACGTCTCCATTGCGGTATCCGGTAAACATGCTCACGTCCCTACAGTTCTGATGCAAACCGCTCTAAATAAACAAGTAAAATGGGCGAGAAAATGTGATCTAGGGGTCAACCCTCAGAAAATTGAACTCGTTCTATTCACCAGGAAATACAAAATTCCTCAACTAACAACTCCATCAATAAATGGAATCCCACTTCAACTTTCCAACGAACCAAAATATCTAGGTATAATCCTAGACAAAAAGCTAAACTGGAAAGCCAATACCTATATAGGAAAGAATCAGGAAACCCACCGTATCATTATTTTCCTGTAAAAACGCCATTGGTAATAAGTGGGGTTTCTTCCCCCAAATCACCCACTAGCTCTACACCGCGGTCATCAGAACAATACTCACATACGGAGTAGTGGTATGGTTGACTGCTCTTGATAAAAGGACCTGCTGCGATAATTTAAGCAAGGTCCAACGAACAGCATGTTTGTGTATAAGTGGAGCACTGAGATCAACACTCTCAGCTGCCCTAAACATACTCCTTAACCTCACACCACTAGATATATTCAGCAAACATATAGCCGCCAGTACAGCCAATCGTATGAGAGCTATCTCCTAATGGACCGGAAATAACATCGGTCACGCTACTTTCCTGTGTTTATTTAGATCAATTCCTTGCCACTCCGACTACACCATACCCCAATTGGTTTTTGATAATGAGTTCCAAGTCTCAATCCCACCGAGAACTACCTGGGAAGACGATGAATTTTTGAGAGATGATTCAATTCTTTTGTATACAGATGGGTCAAAAACCGAAGAAGGGGTAGGCTGCGGGGTGTACTCAAACAGACATAACGTAAGTCATTCCGCCCTCCAAACCATTGTAGCGTGTTCCAAGCGGAAATTCTGGTGATCAAAGAGGTCCTATCATGGCTAAGAGAAAACACGATATCCTCAACGAATATCCGGATAGTCAAGCAGCCCTCAAATCACTCGGCGCTGTTTCTACGAACTCAGTAACCGCCCTTAACTGTCGCCTATCTCTTAGGGAGATGGCTGAACAGTTCAATATTCACCTTATTTGGGTGCCGGGGCACAGAGATATCGTGGGTAACTGCAAAGCCGATGAACTCGCTAGAGAAGGAACCGTTTTACCGATCTCAATCAGCAGGTTGAATATTGGTATACCAATCGCTACATGTAAACTTATGCTAAAGCAAGAGGCAATGGATAGAACAAATTATAGGTGGAACAATATCACTACGTGTGTGGCAACAAAACAGATATGGCCAGGACTAGATCCAAAATGCACAAGACATTTGCTATCCATAACCAGATTGCACTTTAGCTCCGTAATCAATGTCATCAGCGGACATTGTCTGATAGGAAGACACGCCATAAGACTCGGTGTTTCCTCTAATGACTTCTGCAGAAGTTGCTTAGATGAGGAGGAGGAAGAGACTATTCCATACCTCCTCTTCTCATGTCCTGCACTCTCTTTTAAAAGAAAGGGGCATCTGGGGAAATATTTTCTCGATGATCCAAGCGATCTGGCGAACACAGATCCCCTGCATCTCTTTCGCTTTATCAAAAGCTCCAAATGGTTTTGTTAAGTGAGGCACTCCCTCGCTTCATTTTTATGGTATCACAATGGACCTAATACTGGTCTAAGTGTGTCAGTTGTTTTCCAGACAGCCATTTTAACCTAATCTAACCTAACCTGTACAAGACCCTGATCATACCAGTCCTGCTTTACGGCGCAGAAGCATGGACCTTATCGAAAGCGGATGAGGAAAGTCTTGGTTGTTTCGAAAGAAAAATATTCTCCGAGTGATCTTTGGTCCCGTATGCGAAGACAGTGTGTGGAGAAGAAGACATAACAACGAGCTGTATGAGCTGTACCGCGACATGGGCATGGCCAGAAGAGTACGTATCGCGAGACTACGATGGCTGGGACATGTCGAGCGGATCATCAACACTCCGGCTCGACGGGTTTTCGAAAGCACGTTGCAGGGAAATTGCGGAAGGGGACGACCTCGTCTTAGGTGGCACAATCAAGTGGGAGAAAACCTCAACCGACTCGCCCGAAATCGAAGTTGTTATAGAAGGATGTTGGTTGAAGCCCAGGTTCACCCTGAACTGTAATGCCCACCTAAGTAAGTAAATAAAAGCCTGAATTGCATTCAAATTTCAATGCGTTGTCTCATATTTTTCACTCGTTTTGAATTTCAAGGCAAAAAAAACATTTTTTAAATTAAAAAACCAAAATATCACAAAAGAAATATTATGCAAAGCCTATGAATTATATCGGTGGTTCACCTAGGTACAGACTTTACAGTCAGTTATGTTTTTTATGCAAAGTTTAAATAAATATCTCACTCATTATACGTGTATATTCAGTGAGAATAAATTCAAAAGCATGCCTACCACTCTTGCACAAAAAGAATAGAAATTACATTTCAGCCCTCCCAAAAAGGGCATTACACACTTTACAAACACCATCTGCAAATGTATGGGATCTCATAAAAATAAACCCCAGTGAAAATTGTCTGTACTTACTTACCTTACCTTACGTAGCTTCCTTCACACGGCGATGAATTTAATAAGAATTCTTTTTTTTTATTTGGGTGGAGAGTGTAATAAATTCCGTCTGTTCTCGACTCGCCCTACAGGCGAAGCATTTTGACCCACGTTACTCGAATGTTAACAAAAAAAAATATATATGTATATATGTACGAGACAGGTGATGCCCAGATATTATCTCCCAAAGGACTTCTCTACATCGCTAGTGAAAAAAAAAGTAAAAACAAAAATAACGAAAACAATATACAGGACTTAGAGGAAGGAGCCATCATCCCTTCAGAATTTCAAATTGTTGTTTGTTATGCTTGAAGTGCATCGCATTTTCTTTCGCACTAAATTGAATGAACGCGGAAATCAGGTGCGAATCGGGAATGATTAATTCGCGCGCACTGAAGAAAATGAGAATTTCCGCAATCACGGTACTTTCTTTTTATATACAACCATCACCATCGTGGGAGCATTGAATTACTCAAAAGATGTTAGCGAGCAGAGGGAGCATTGAAAACCTTTGTGCGGATCCCTGAATGGATGGTAATATATCACCTGAAGAGCTGTTTTTTGTACCAAATTACTTCATTCACTGGCTGTTTTGGAAATTAATTTCCGAAAATTAACCTAAATGAGGGCAAGGCATAAGCCATTAATTTGGACAATTCTCACAAATTAACGGTGTTCACCTAGGTAGGGTAGGTAGGTAGCTGTTCAGTTTCTTTTTTATTTTTTATTGTTATTTGTTTAAAAAAGCTGCCACCTTAAAACCGAAAGGCCGTCTAAAAGCTTTAAGAGAAGGGTCACAAAAAAGGATGGTGGCAATGGCAACTTATGTATTACACTTTAGGGAGCATCGAACACAATTTTTACTAACACCGACTTATCCTGTAGCTTTTTAACAGCTATGAGGGTTTTTTTTCCTTCGCTGACAAAAAGAAAAGTTATATAAGGTGTTGATTTTGCATTAAATTCTTTTGAAACTTCATTCATAAATAATAGATTTTAAAGGTGAAACAGCTTGATACAGGTAGGATATTTAGAAACCCCGAGTACCGTTGTAAGTTTAGTAATTCCTGTTGAAATAACGTTTGTGAAATATTTTCAGGTTTTTATTTACGCCTAGTCTATTCGACTCTTTTCAATGGAATGAGAGCATGAAGACAGGCAACAAGAATTACATTCTGCTCAATTAAATCTTCAGACTAGTGAATAAAAAAAAGCAAAGATTGACGAAAACTACTTTTAAAGGAAAGTGAAATAGGGTAAACGCACTAGTAGCCGGACAGTGTTAGTAGCCGGACACATTGACCTTTTTTTGCGATTAATAGATACATCACTCAAAAAAATCCACAAACAACAACATACATGGGTCCTTCAATGTGTCTTATACATGCATGCAAAGTTTCAGGTACTCGAAATGCGTACTTTAGGAACTACGCATCATTTTATTGTTTAAGGTTTGAAGGTGCGGTCTCGTTGTCGATTTGTTTAAGAAAAAAATAGTGCGAACACTTTTTAGTAGAAAGCAATTGAACAAGTAATAATTAATTTATTGTCATGGAAAGACATTGGTTTCGTTGGAAATATGATTAACTAAAACAATTTGCAAAAAAAAACATAATTTAATTAAATCTTTGCCATTATTTGTGGTGTCCGGGAACTAACACCAAAATTGAATATGTTTTTCAGTACCCAGACATGCTGTCCGGGTACTAACACAGTGCGATTATCATGCATATTCAGTACCCGGACAGGGGTTGTTTCTTGAAATAATTGTGTATGGATACTGAAACAAAAGCGTTCGGATACTAGATCAGTCATTTTAAGAGACTTAATCATTGAGAGATTTGATCATTTTAAGAGACAAGCCCTGTATGGATACAAAAAATGTGCGCTCGTCTTATATTTTCAGTACGCAGACATGGCTTGTCTCTTAAAATGATTGTGTACGGGTACTGAAACAAAGGCATCCGGGTACTAGATTTTGCTGTACGGGTACTAACGCAAATGGAACTTTTCTGAATTGTTATTTTATTAATTTTAACAATGATCTCTTTGCAATTTACTTGAACGCCATATTATTGAGAAATGTCTATATTCTTACAATCAATAAAAGTTTCCGTGGTAGCATTTATGGTTACAAAATGGTTTGAAGTCAAAGTTGAGAAAAAAGTTAAGTGTCCGGGTACTAGTGCGTTTACCCTATACGAAGTTGTGATATCTACCGTTCGATGAAGTTGATGTTATACACTTAGAATATCATTGAGCGGGTATGCGGAAAAGAGAGCAAAACTAGAAGATAACTAATGGGGTTTGCGTGGTCAGGTCAACAACAGATGAAATCTAAACTATAACGACTCGCGTACACTGAATCCGTATTATCGGCCGATGTCAGATCGGAACTGATTGGATGACAATCTCGGACGCTCGTCTGCATACACTGCTGCCGTTCTCTGACGATAACTGACAGACATCCTGTTATTGAATTTATTTATTTCATTTCAGTTGAAACTTCTTCCCATAGATTTTTAGTGACATCTCTATTATTATACGCTTTAGAAAACTTATCCCACAGTGGTGTCCTACTAAAAACGAAATTTAGTAACTTTTCACTATCCATTGCCTGTATTTTTGTGGACTTCTACTGGCAAACTGACGTACGACGTACGATAAATCCAAACAAGTTCGGATTTGTCGGTTGATCGGTTGTAGTCAGACCACATCGGACGACATCTGACGTTGTCGGTTGGAGTGGTGTACGTACTCCCTTTGCTTAACACATGTTTGGTTCGAGCGTCAGAGCCGACAACGGCCGATTATAATTCGGACTGATTTAGTGTAAGCGAGCCGTAAGGGTCCCAATGGAAAAATATTGTGTTTCCGTAGAGGAATTGCATAGTTGTCTCAAGGATAAAGGATATACCCATGAAGGAGGAGTTACGAAGATAAAATGTCCAGTTGAAGTCACCGAAGCACTACAAGTCACAGTTGATGTTCACCAAGGAAGCGCCTAGAAAACTTCAGGTCGCTCACATATATGTACACTGCCAGCCACCCTTGATGAGGCCACAAATTTCGCGATCGATTTTCGATCTTTTATACCTGGTGGAAGTTTTGTATCCGGAAAAGTTTATTACCAGTTAGTGGATACGTACTTTCCCAAAACAAATTCATAAAATTAAAGGGTTAATTTGAAACGACCGCGACGGTTGGAATTTCCCAAGATCAATTAATGAACTACTGAAAATAGGTATAAAAAGGTGCTCCTTTTCCGGGTACAAAAATTCCACCAGTTATAAAAAGCGAAAATCGATTGCAAAATTTGTGGCCTCATCCTAGTGGTTCGCAGTGTATATCAAAAATAGAAAACGACCGAGAATAGACCATTGTGGAATACCGGAGTGGCTATACAAACATTGGTCACGACAGGGTCACACGAACTTGCGATTGTATGCAAAATACGATATCAAAATCTTAAGGTTGGAAGCATGGTTCTATTATTCGCTCTTCATAACATATTCAGTGATACGGGGTTGCTAACTATTCATTAATTATAAAAATTTAATAAATCACATAAAATATTGAAAAAATTTAATTAAATATCCCAAAGGCTTTAAGCTAGAATCCAATAACGCCATTTGTTTGCATTTGCTATTACGCTGAAAATTTAATCTTAACTGTTAGACCAGTTTTTAATTTTCACTTTTTTTAAAAACCATTTAAAAGTCAAGTATGCGAAGTTTAAGATCTTACCTGAAGTTATTTTGACAAAAAAATAAAAAATAAAGTTTTGAAGTTATTTCAAAAAATCAATTTTTTTTTTAATCTATAATAAATTTTCAAATGTTGATGTTAAAATCATGTCAGCAATTAACAAGAAAGTCTGTTTTAAAAAAACCGTACATACTATAAGAGGTATCGTTTTGAACATTTTCCGAAAAGGTTTTTTAACATCATAAGCAAGAAAACTAGAAACTAATCCTACACACAAAATTTAATCGAAATCTTTAGAGCCGTTTTCGAGAAAATGAAGTATTATCATAAAGTTTGTATGACAGGTACCGTCATTTCAGGACTTTGAGTCTCTCAATTCCTAAAACCTCTCTGTAGGCTGCCCCATAGACCCAAACTACAAAATTTTAAGAAAACCGGTCAAGCGGTTCAGACTGTGGATTCATATACGGACTGATAGACATATAGATACACAGTCACGAAGGCATACAGACATACAGACAGAAAAACAGACAGAATTTCAGGACCCACTTTTTCGTATTCTCTTTCATCGTAATGTCATATTTAATTTTTATCTCGAATTTTTTTTTCAACTCGATTGCAAAACTTGGCTTATAGTGCCTGTAACCACAAGGACCGACTTCCATGCAAATATTTTCGAGTTAAAGTAATCGCAGTTCTTTCAATACTAAAATTTAAGTTCATGACACAGTATCGAATGCTTTTGAGAAGTCAAGCGTCACCAAAATTGTCAAATTTTTACTTTCAATTTCCTACGAATATCATCCACTCATTTCATAAGTGCGGGCAAACAACTACTCTTTGGTCTGAAACCAGCTTGAATTGGAGATAAAAGGTTTTATTCCGACAAAAGCTAGGAAATTTGTTCGAAAATGATTTTTTTTAAACGCCTTTGAAATAAATGATAAAATTGGAACAGGCCGATATTCCACTGCAACTGCATTTGAAGTGGGTCTTTCAAGGTATAGGTATGATTTCGGAAACTTTAAAGATACAGAGTTAAGAAGGAGTGTTAAAATAAAACTATACATATGCGTAAGGAAGACAGGCGCGGATCCAGGATTTTGATAAGGGGGGGGGGGGGGTCAGTTTTCCTTCCTTTTCATTGATTTGCAGTTATTGAATATATAAACTCAATCAAACAATCAAATATAGAACACATTGTTTAAAAAATTTAAAAAAAAATGAGTTAAATTAGTTTAAAACAATTAATTAAATGCTAAAATCTAACTTTTTGTTGGAGCAGATTTTTGAAAACCTAATTATTACTTTTCACATCGATCGAGAATTGTCTGTGGATGTGCATAAGTGCCAGACCGCAAAAGCGATTTTCACTCATTGTGGACCATAAATAGGTTTTAAGGCGCGCGCCGTTATGAAGAAAAAGATCGCTCTGCCGAAGAATTCGTAACCGGAAGCGTTGCAAAGATAAAAAGATAACTGTGTATAATGCCAAACACAGTCTTATTGCATTTATCCATCAACTTAAGAGCAGTAACGGGAAGATGGTTGTTCTGCTCCTTTACCGTTAACCATTTTTCCCGCCACAACACCAGCTCATCTTTGAGCAAAAAACAGGCTGTGTCTGTATTTTACTCTAAGAGTTGACCAAAGCGATTTATAAGCGACTTAACGGTGGTATCCAACTGATCATTATTATATCGAACTGCATTTCCGGAATGAAAATTGTAGGTTTAAATACATCTAAGGTTTCCGGTCGAAATATTTCATGCAAATCGGTCAGGACAAAGTCAAGCAGAGGTGCATATAACGAGATTCTGTAGTATACCTCAGCTGAATTAGTGTCAAAATTAGCTCGGTGAATTTGGCGTCCACCATGATGCGGAATAAGAGGAATTCTCAACATTCAACTGATCGCATAAATTCTTTGCATGCTGCCAGATGTTGTGGAAACTGGTATCTATGTTCTCCCGGCGACCTTGAAGAACGGAAATCGTGTTCTTCACCAGCATTGCGCTGCTATTCAGGTAAAGAGCTTTAGATTGTAGTAACTTGCTCAAGGACTGTGTCAAAGACAACACATCACTCAAACACAAAACTGATATAATAAACTGTGAATTGCATAAAGTTATGAGTAAGGAAGCCTTGCCAGCCGTGCTTGGGTCACGCCACTGCGATATCGTTTCGAATGCTTCCACAATTTTGATGAGGTCCATAGAAAATTGAAGTACACCTTCATGTCGTTCTATCCACCTTGAAGTGGGTGAAGGTGTTCATGAGGATAGTTTTTCGTTTCGGATGCGATTTGAAGAAGAAGATAACCTCTTTCATTATTGCAACAGCGAGCGTCTCGAATGGCAGGTACTTTTGAACTTTGTGAAATGGAGTTATTTAGCTTATGACTGTAGAATGGAGTCCTAACAGCATTTTTCGCTTCTCTCTGAATTTCCATGACAGCACCTCGAACTTCTGAAAGCATAACAGCACATACGTCTGTCCCTATTCCCACACAGCATTCAAGAGGAAGTTTGAGCTTTTTCTTCAGTTGCAACAATACAATTTGGCCGATGGCTTTGCCAGTTAGAGATAACTCCTTCGATTTAAAATTTCCATCCAATTTCTCTTCGGCAGCTAGTTTTTTTCTAGTTTTCCTCCAGCTTTCCTCATCAGATTCGTATTCTTCATCAGTTCTGGAATAAGCTAGTTCCTCAAATGCATCCACGAAAGAGACAAAATCCTCACAAACGCTACCATTGTGAACGTATAGCGTAATATAATACTCAGTTGGGAGAGGTGAGATGTATCAGTTGTTTCATCAAAAAGTATTGAATAAGTAAGTAAGTAAGTAAGTAAGTAAAGTATTCATTTTATTGGTATATTAATACATTATTTACAAATATTTATAATGAATTTAAAGCCTTGGCTTTGCCGTCAGCTCGGTTGGCAGATTAATAAAAAAGGATTTAATATTTGTAATAGAAAAAAAAATAATAAAAGGAGAGTTATATTCAAATTCTGTTATAAGTAGCTTTCTATACTTTAATATGTCTTTCAAAAAGAGGTAGAGTTTTTTCCAAGCACTATTGTTTAACAATGTTATTGTTTCTCTTGTAATGTAAGTGATTTTTTTCCGAAGTATGAAATTCGATGTTGTGCAAATATGGGACATACACTAATGAGATGGAAGCAGTCTTCTTTAG
The DNA here is from genome assembly GCA_949752695.1 of Melanostoma scalare. NCBI lineage: Eukaryota > Metazoa > Arthropoda > Insecta > Diptera > Syrphidae > Melanostoma > Melanostoma scalare. The sequence continues at coordinate 168,404,509 of OX456985.1, read as the reverse complement.
CTTTCAGATTATACAATGAACAAAATTGATGGAAGCTGTTGTTAAATGGTGTTCCATTAAGTCCAAGGACTTCACATCTTGTCTTGAAAATCAGAGATATTTCCTTATAAGTGTACGCATCGTTAAGGGGTTGGCAACTCTGTCGTTAAACTAGTTGGTTCAATTTTATATCGCTCCTGAGTTTTTCATATTATAAATAGTTTAATTTACTAAAATTAATAGTTAATACGAAAAATAACAAGTATTTTGATTAATGTTACGATAAAGTGCAAATATAACAGGTAAACTAAGTAAAAAAACAAAAAAGTTTGCAAGCAACTGCTTTTGTCATATATGAGTGAGCGAAAAAGAAAAATATACCTAACCTCACCAGAAGAAAACCCTTATCCGAAAACACCAAATCTGAAAGAAGTATTGAATAATATTGTGAGTCCCGAACGTTACTCAAAATTTGATCAAAAACTTCTTTTTTGTAGCGAATACATACAGCTTGCTTCAGACTTAACAATTTTATTGACAGAGAGAGGGGGGGGCAATTGCCCCCATTGCCCCCATTGCCCCCCCCCCCTCCTGGATCCACGCCTGAAGGAAGAGTAGAATTTGGGGTAAAGTAAGCTTTAAGAATCTGGGGTGAATTTCGTATAATCTCGAGAGAGATTTGATCTCAAGGACATCAAAGTCGTAGACGCATAGAAAATTAAGTACGTTTGGATATTCATTCACAAAATTTTAGTTTGAAGAACTACTGTTATGATCAGTTGAATTTTGAGACGAAGAACTAGCAAACAGTTTATTAAGTTCATTGGAGTCACATTCAATGCCATTATTGCTGGGGCTTTTTACTTATACCAACTACACATTTTGACTTTGCACCATATTTGTTTTGAACTCAAAGTCTCAAACCATTAAAACGGAGAAACACAATCCTGCTTCAGCGGCCGGTGGGTGGCTCGACATTGGTTTTGACAGACACCAAAAATTGAAATATACGAAATTGGTATAGTTTCACACAATCATGATTTCTCCTTCAACGCGTTGATTGACAAACGTAGGGAAACATAAGGAAGCGACCATCCATCAAAACCAAGTTTAACTATAGGCTGAACTTTTCTCGCTTTGTCGCGACATCTCTAAATTCCCATTAAACAGCCTCCAAAAATTTACTCAGGGCTCCAAACGGTTCAGTGGGGGCTCCATAACCCAATAACCCAGCCACTAGCCCAACCCCTATCTCTCCAATCCTCCCACTCCTTCATCCTCTGTTACCCGGGGAGCACAATGGATCTTTGAGATCCGAGTGGCAGAACCCCCCATTGATCCTAACGGACCTACAAATATTTAAATGTAAATATGGCTATCACACTTATATGACAATGTTGTGTAATATCTATTTAGCAAACTTGTAGTATTTACATATTTAATAGTGTAATACTGCCTTAACAAATCATTCAAATGTTACTTCATATTAGTGTAAAGAAAAAAAAAAGGGAAGTAGTTGTAATAAGATATCCAATAAAACTAAATATGACGTTAGCATGAAGAAAACTGATAGCAAATTAACAAATCGATAAAAAAAAAAAAAAAAAATAGGGTGGCGCAACAGAGCGAGGAGCCCCTGGGCCTAGTGCATTTCTCACAACCATGCCTTGGGAGGGAATGGAGGGGACCTACAATTTTCCGCCGGTTCCGAACGGCTAATTGAGAAAGCGCTTTTCATGGCAATGAATTTACTAACGGAGGACTTGCCAATTCCTCGCGGAAGGCGATACCCGTGAAAAAACATTTTTGCCTCGAACCTCTGGGTTCGCAGGTGGACATGCTAAACATCACGCCATGGGTACCACAAATCGATAATGGTTAACAAATTATCCATCTTTTTCGGTTTAATATTTTTTTAAAACAAAAAAACTAAAACACAACCGATTGCCAATCGATAGTACTGGTGCTACTGCTACAGAGATGAAATAAGAATTTTTTAAATCAGTATAATATATACAAGAACCTTGCATTGTAAAATTAAGTCTAAAATAAGTACATCCGAAAATTTAATGTACCATTTATTTTTAACTTCTTTTTATCAAAAAATGTGAAAAAGGCAGTTTATTGGCACTTTGTTAATATTTGTAGTAAAGACATTTTTACGTCAAAAATGGCTTGTCATTGGGTTTGTTAAGAACTACCAGAAAGCGAAAAAAAACTTTTAAAAACCGTTTTTAGGTATCTATAATTGTTTTTTATAATGGCGATGTTCGTTCCAATTTTAAATCGATATATTTTTGTAAAATCGCAAAACTTTCGATATAATTAAAGTCAGTTGTATTGCCAGAATGACAAAAGGGCACTTTAAGGATTTCTCATGTAACGTCTGGTCCATGAGAGGTCGAAGCGACGCCACGGCGATGAACGATGAACGACGAACCATCCACTTCGAAGACTACGAACAGAGATAGTTTGAACACAACTTTTAGATAGACAGTTGACATTGTCTTCCTTCAAAGAATCAAATGGTCCGAATCGAAGTCGAAGTGGCCATTCGAATGATACTGCTTTCCGTACTTAATGGAAAAGTCTAAACTTTAAAATGAAATAAAATGTTCAGCAAAATTGTGTCGCTGTGTGTTTTATTTAAGTTACTTTCGCAAACGAACGACCCTTTTAAACTGGGGATAAAATAATTTAAAATGGCTAACCAACTTCCTTTTCTTATTCCAATAACGAAGTCGACACCAGAATACGAAAACAGGCGGAAGCGGAGACCTACGAATTCATTCAGAAATCCTAGGTACCTACCTGATTTGAAGATGAGGAAGCTTTTTCGTTGGAATGACGTGCGTCGTCAGCGTTTATATTCAAAAGATGAGAACTCATTCCGGTGATAAGTTATTTACTTTATCTAGGTTACGACAGTCACAGTCACTGATTGACATACCTATCGGTAGCAGAATGATACTAATTTGCTTAAATCATTAAATCAACTGCTTAATATGTACGTAATTAGTATAAAAACCGATTAGACTTTGTGACACCCTTCTTACCCACCACACACTGCCACCCCTCGACTTGAGACCTAATGCCACCCCTTTGCATACAGACCTAATTTAAAATGATAATCGTTCTATGATTTAAGTTGAATGTATTCAACACACCAAAACCAACATAACACAACACAAGAGTATGGGGAAACATAAAATAATAATTTGTAGCATACTCAAATAATTTTTTTATGTAAATATTTATCGCAGCTGTATTTTTTTTTGCACGAAAGAAAAACACAAGCCCATCCTCCTTATAATTTGTCGAATGTTAAACAACTCACAGAGAGGACTTTTCCTTGAATACCGTTCTGAAATTTGCATAATTTGCTCTTCTGTTCTCTGGAAATATTCACTTCACACCCCTTAGCGCAGACTTTTTCTCATCCCCAGCAAAAGGGATAAAGAATATGTAGGTACCCATTAGGTACATATTTTTTGTTTTTTTTTTCTTTTTTTTTAAGAAATAAAAAATTAAATTTATAAGCATCAGAAGCATGAAACAAGAAAGAGTTCATCACAGCGGTAACACACCCGCAATTACACTATTGCTTCATGGCTTATGGCGGCAAGCACTAGGTCGGTAATAGGCAGCACATACTTACCCCCACCCAGCCATCATAGAAGTATAAATGAAAACTAGACTTTCGCCTTCTTCTCTTCCTTTGGTGTAGGGTAGGGCTGGGGCAGTCTTGTTGGGTCAACTTTGTGTGCAAAAAAAGCCAGAATGCGGAGAGGGAGAGAGATCTTCATTTCGTTGGAGTGTTTCAAATGCAAGTAGCCACTGCTATTATCGTACATAACCGCCAAACGATTGTGGAAATGGAACAGCACACACAAGTTCGGTCGGTAAGCTACAAGGACTTCACCAGGATTTGCATTCAATGTACTCAAGGGGCATGGGCGGTGCTTGAAGGCCAAGTGGTTATATGAGGTGATGGGCAATCAGGGTTACGTTTGGAATTGTTTTGCGCCCTTTTTTTGTTTTCGTATTTTATTTGTTCCACTTATGTTTTATTTTCGCTATCGCCTCTTAACTCATGGTCGGGCTACAAGTAGGCTTGCGGAAGGCTAAAGGTTTCAATGGTCCTCAAAGTGAGGTAGGTACAACAACCACAATTTGTTCCTAATTGTGTTGTTATGTATAACCTGCAGCCATAAAATTGTGGGGTAGACATTGAATTGCTTAATGTGTTTGCCTTGGTGAAGACCCATACCAAACAGCAGCAACGAGTAACTGTAATGTAGTTGTTTGTGAAGAACGTGTAATAGAGAACATATAGAGAAAGTGGTTTTATGTGTCCCATTTGTGAGTTCCTGTATTACAGAATGTGTGTCAATTACAAACTCATGGACTTTTTTGTATTGCAATTGCTTGAGTCTGAAAGATTGAAACTTATACCTATACATGATTTTTACACAGAAAAGGTAAAGTAAACATAACGATAACCACACTTATAGGTATACGGTATACCTACCGTGCATCACGCATCACAATGAAACTGTGTTGTGTATAGGTAGGTATACGGATTTCGAAAGCAAAACGTTTTCAAAGCACTGTAGTTAGGTAAAACCCAAGTGTAGTGACTACATAGGTACCTATACAACTTTCTGGAGTTTAGTTTTGTTTTCCTTTCAACTTCGAGGGTTTTGTATGATGAACGCGAACTTTTTTTTTCTACACCAACGCACGTCCAAGTGATGCTTTTCCATTGCATCAAAAACATTTTTGAGGGTTAGTTTGGGTTATCATGCGCTGACATACGTATACTTCGCTTATACCTACATAGAAGCATTAAGGGGCTCGAAACATGGATCGGATATGGCGCCATATGCTCATCGAATAATGTTATTTTTGAAGGAGCTCAAATCATGTAGGCCATTGTCCTTGAGCATAAATATTTCGATCAATCTCATACGGCTCAGACCTTAGACGTTTGTGGGACTATAAGACTTAAATGCTGTTTTGTAATTATTATTGGAACAACTATAGGCATATCAGGTTTGAGTACCTACCTACTATAGGTACTTGGATTATGATATTGACACGATACGACTAAAATCAACGATGTTGAGGGTTTGATTTGAAACCATTGAAAGTTACTTGTCTACGACGAGTGGAGATAAAACATTGTGACTTATTGATAAATAGATATTTTTGTTGAACTAAGTAACGTATCTCACGTTTTTATCAATTCAAATGACTGTTTATATACTTTTGACTTTCGAAAGGCAAATTTCGTTTTGCTCTCGAATGAATTAAGCAGGGCTGGTATTGATCAATATATCAACCCTTGCAAATATTGACGAAGCAGTCGCTTGCTTTTGCTCCGTTTTAGAAAATTGCATGAAAAAAACCATTCCCCAAAAGACGCTCAGAAATGCTAGTTGGAACGAAGTTCCTTATCGCGCGTTGTGAAAGGTTAGACGGAAAAAATTCTCACGAAAAGTTGTCACGACACTTTTTGCTATGGTAAGCTATTGTAACAGCTGTGCGGCGTCGCATGTTTCTCTGTCTGTCTGTCTGTCTCTCTCTCTCTCTCTCTCTCTCTCTCTCTCTCTCTCTCTCTCTCTCTCTCTCTCTCTCTCTCTCTCTCTCTCTCTCTCTCTCTCTCTCTCTCTCTCTCTCTCTCTCTCTCTCTCTCTCTCTCTCTCTCTCTCTCTAGAAAGCAAGCCAGATATTTTCATTTCTATTTCGCATTGAACAGTGTGGTGTCGCGACGATTATTATTTTATTATTATTTTTGTTAAGTCTATACAGGTTATTTGTAAATAATAAATAATAAAAAATAATCGAAAGGAACTTCGTTCCATCCGGGTCAGTGCTGCCATCCGTATGATAACTATGCTACATGTATGATAATTTTATGTCTTGTATGATGTATGATAGCCAACCATTATCATACGCCATATGTATGATAATTTCGAGTTTTCGAAAAAATATTTTTTAGAAAATAAAATTTTTTTATTGGCATATAAAAAATATTTTCCGAAGCATAAGTAATTGGAAAAGGGTGACTTGTCATCACTGATCGATTACGCGCGTTGAGCTTTTGGTTATTCAACATGAAGTGACAACGGAATGTTTCCTTAGTAGTGTTCAATGAGCTGTTCTAGAACATCGTTTTCTGCAATTCCTTTGAGCAAGGTCAAGAATGGTGAAAACTGTCGAAAACAGATGTTAACTTGTTTTAGCTCAATTTCATTTTAATAAATAATACATAACCTTTTGCTGAAAATAACAAGTTAGTTGCCAAATTTTTCTGACAAACTTACATTAAGTTACAATAGCCGTGCTTCTTTTTTTCTTTCAAGGTAGTAGAGAGTAGACATTGCTATAGTTTATTGAAAGTGCAGTGTTCAAGTAAAAAAAACTGCTTTGAAACAGTGTTCATTCATTTTTTTACAACAAACCTTTTATCCATGGTGGAAGTATCCTAGTTTTAACTATATACTTTTCGACAGGAAAAAGACTTGTTGTTGCTCACCAACTCTTACTGTACTTCCTATATACTTGTTTAAAAAAATTCTAATATCAAACAAAAGAATTAAAAAAGGAATTAAAAATTGTTTTAGCATACGTATGTAAACCGTGTCAACACTTAATTTTAAGTAATGAGTTACGTTGAGCTTTTATTCACTCAACATGTTTTCAATATTTCAACTTCTGAAACAATACCAAAATCAAATATAAAGGGTTTTTCAACAAGGACGCTACAAAATAGAGCGACAGGGACAGCAAACGACACCATATTTCTTGCCGCTCTTTTAACATTTCTCTTCAGTAAGATTTGCCATTTCATGATGGAAAAATATACGAGGCCACGAGTCGGAACTATTGAAACTTACTACTGAAATTCGGAGTCAGTGCCTTAACGTTAAGAGCGCTACGTCCAATTTATGGTCGTCATAATCGTCCTAGCAGATCAACAATTGAGCGTCTAGTAGAAAAATTTGAATCCACAGGCACAGTACAAAATGTTCCCGTGCCAGTGAGACAAAAAAGTGCCCGTAGTGTCGAGAATATTGCTGCCACTGAGGCTTCAGTTGCAGAAAGCCCAAGTGTGTCTTTCACATATCGTTCTCAAGTGTTGGGCATCTCTGTGACGTCGTAATGGCGAGTTTTGCGAAAAGATCTTGGCCTACATCCTTACAAGATTGAATTGACGCAAGAACTGAAGCCGTTTTGCCACCAGAAGCGTCGCGATCGTATGTTCGTGAATTGAGCTGAGCAACAACTTGAAAATGATTCGGATTTTCATCGAAAAATCATCTTCAGCGATGAGGCTCATTTCTGGCTGAATGGCTTCGTCAATAAACAAAATAAAATATGCGGTATTGGTCAGGTCACTCATTACTCCATGAGTCATCATTGCATCCCGAAAAAAATAACGGATTACGGTGGTTTATGAGACGGCGCGGTGCGTCATTGGGCCGTACTTCTTCCGTGATGATCAAGACCGGCACGTTACTGTTCAAGGTAACCGTTCAATGATAACCAAATATTTTTGGCCCCAATTGGATGATATGGACTTGGAGGACAAGTGGTTCCAACAGGAAGGCGCGGCGCTACAAGCCATCACACAGCGAATGTCACAATCAAATTTATTGGAAACCAAGTTTGGAGAACGTGTTATCTCAAGAAATGGTCCAGTCGCTTGGCCGCCTCGGTCATGCGATTTGACGCCGTTAGACTATTTCCTGTGGGGCTACGTCAAGTCTTTGGTCTATGCCAACAAGCAAGCGACGATTGATGGACTTCTTACGAATATCGAACGTGAAATTGCAGCAGTATAGGCCGATTTATGCTTGAAAACCGTCGAAAATTGGGTTTAGTGTCTGGACTTCTGCAAGCACGCCCGTGGTGGTCATGCAAAAGAAATCGAGCTTCATACATAATGGCATCGAACGTACTTTCATAGAAATAAAGAATTTCATTGATATACAAAACCGTTTTTGTTTTATTTAAAAAAACTTTTGTAGTGCTCTTATTAAAAAACCCGGTATATACGTATAATACGTATAAATACCTTCTTCCTATCTTCCTACCAATGAAAATGAGGGTGTTCATAAAAAATTAGATTTTCAGATAAACTAGCTTTACATGTCTAAACACAAATATTGAAAAAAGAAGTGTTCGACTATTTTACTACTATTTTGACCCAACTACAAGAAACTATTAATTTCTTATCAGATCTCTCCGCAGAATTGAAAAGTGAATTACAATACCATTTTAATCTGACTTAAAATTAAGATGACCATCCAATGCAAAACTGTCTACAACACGTATGTCTACATAATTTCAAGGATAGTGTTGCTGCTAGAATCGTATCTCGTACGGCTATTGTATCACTTGGACGATTTAGATTTTGCTGTCAACGACTACGAAAGTTATCGTTTAAATAAATAAAACTACATATCTTCGGTAATTTGAAAAATATTGTGGTATTTAAATTTCTGAAGGTCTTCATCTTAAGGTTTAATCAAATCCGGGTTTTTTGAAGATCAAATAACACGTTCTCTAGAAACCATTTTAATGCTTTTCAATAATCTCTTTCCATCTTTACGGTACCAATAAAAAGCAAAAAAATCATTGAGATCATTTTTTTTTATATTTTTTTTCTACTTCTGCAAAACGAGTACGACGTTGAACGCGTATGATAATTCGCCCTCTGGCATGATAATTTCAAACCAATTGTATGATAAATCATTCGCTCAAATCTGGCAGCACTGATCCGGGTGTCCCTTGACACCTCTCAAGTTTTTTTGTCAACCGTGGTCTACCAAGGAACTAAAGACTCTGAGGAATTAAAGAAACAGGGCTTGGAAAACCTATTTAATAACTCTTTCTCCAACTGACCACCAAACATTTAAAAGTTTTTTTGAAGACTTCAAAACGCTTTCTCAGAATCTGTACTCTAGCTACGTCACCCAAAAAATTCTAAAAATAAAATCAAACAGCTATCCAGTCAAATTTATTTATAATCCCATTTCTTTAAAAATACTCCCGACATTTGCAATGCCGTTGCAGACCATTTTAATGGCTCATTTTATAATACAAATCTAGAAATTGATGAAAAATACTTTGAATATTTAGTATCCCTATTCACAGAGACAGAATTACTTACTACCTCTCTTCTCTCAAAGATGACGTCTGGTCCGGACTCCACCAATTGTTTGAAAGAAGTGATCCTCACATTTATTCTCTCCACTTGAACATTCAAGCTTTCTTTAAAATCTGAAATATTCCCCACGCTTTGGGGTGAAAAAACCGATAATAAAAACTACAGACCTATTTCAAAGCTCTCATGTATACCTAAGGTGTTTGAACAAGCAGTCTGCGAAAGCGTATTCTTTTTTCAAGGAATGTTATCTGTCACCAGCAGCACGGATTTATGCAAAGAAGATCGACGGCTACATTCTATCCTTTCATCATAAGTTTTCCAATGGCCTTGGATGTGGGAACGAGCTTGATTGCATTTACACTGACTTCTTCAAGGCGTTTGACCAACTGTCTCATAACATCATACTTTATAAACTAAATACTTTTGGATTTCCCACAGTATTTATTACTTGGATAAGTTCCTACTAAAAAAATAGGTCTTATGAAGTCAAATTTCTTAAATTTTTATCAAAACCTTTCAATGCTTTGTCTGGTGTGCCACAAGGAAGTCATCTTGGTCCCTTACTTTTCATTGTTGCAATTAATGATGTAATTTCTTGCATCTCCTATAGCGACATTTTAATCTTTGCTGATGAAATGAAGATTTTTAAGATCATCAAAATTGCTTCAGACCGCGACTTCTTACGAAAAGATATTGATAGTTTTGTTGTATGGTGTCCAATGAACTGACTAATTTTAAACACTTCCAAGTGCCAAAGTATGACCTTTTTCCGAAAAAGATCTCTTAGCATTGGAGAATATTCAATATCGCAACAATCCCTATCTCAAGTTTCTAGATTCCGTGACCTCGGTGTTCTTTTTAGTACCAACCTCAAGTTTAATGAACACATCGACCTCATTATTAACAAAGCAAATTCAATGCTTGGCTTTATTAAGCGATGGGCAAAGGAATTTAATGACCCTTATGTTACTCTCTTTTTATACAACTGTTATGTTCGTCCCCATCTAGAGTATGCTTCTCAGGTGTGGTCACCATTTTATGATATTCTTAAATCTCGAATAGAAGCAAAAAGCAATACAGCACAGATACGAGGGTGGATTGATAAGTTTCCGGCCTGACCAAGAAAACCAACGTTTTTAAGAATTTTTTTTTTTATTTCTCAACATAATCTCCTCCAAGGCTGATACATTTTTCATAGCGGTGTTCTAGTCCTATAATGCCATCTCTATAGACTGATTCGTGAAGCTCCTCAAAATACCCATTTACAGCTTCGATTACTTCTTTATTGTCCGCAAATCTCTTACCGCCAAGCATTTTTTGAGATTAGGAAACAGATAATAGTCACTCGGGGCTAGATCTGGAGAGTAGGGAAAGTAGAAAGCAGCTGAAACTATAGCTACAAGCTATCTAAGGATGGTACTATAGAACGCCACCTCAAGGTAGGCCTAGTGGTGCCATCTCTTGGTCAGGCCGGAAACTTATCAATCCACCCTCGTACATAAGCTCCGCTCTCAAAGGTTTTCCTTGGGAAGATATTTTCAATCTCCCTCCTTATGAAAATAGTATTGGCTTATTAAATCTTCAAACCCCCTCACAGAGAAGAATCAACAATGATTTAGTATTTTTTCATCAATTAATAACCGGTATAATTGATGCTCCCGACTTGCTCTCCCACATAGGATTCAACTATCGCGGAGGAACTCACCAACTACGTAATTTAGAGTTTATACATCGCTCCCACTACAGAACTAATTACGGCTTGCATGAGCCACTAGCTTGCATGAGCAGGTTATTCAACTCTAACCCTTTTTTTGCCGATTTCAACATCAGTAAAAATAGTTTAAAATTAATACTAAGAACCAGTATACCATCAGCATGATTCATGTTTAGTAGATTTTTTATTACTGTAAGTTAGTTACATTTTTATTTATAGATTTTGTTTAGTAATAGTTTAACTAGTTCAGTTTGTTCTATTAATGAATTTAATTAAAGTTTTACTTTGCTATATTTTGTAATTTTTTTTTTTTCCCCTCATATACGTTCTTTCCTCATAATCGCTTGTATTGGCAGTAGATGCCAAAACCTATAACAAACTAGAGGCAGTCATCAGAAGCAACGCTCGAGGGGAAAGGTTAGCACCCAAAATCCAGTAAATGAGTGTATAGTGACCATCAGGACTGAATTCGCCAACATTTGCCTAATATAAGCCCTCGGACCGAAGAGAAGAATGAGAAGTCCGATGAATGTTTCTATATTTTTCCGAACAACATATAAGCAATGCCGTACATATTACGTGAAAATCGTCCTTGGCGATTTCAATTCAAAATTAGAAAAGAAGACATCTTAAGAAAAATCAATCGATTGAGCTGCGGAGATCAATTTTGTTATTAGTATTATACGTTTCCTGCATTTCAAAACTCATAAAAATATATGGCGATCCCAAAAAAAGTCAATCGTCAATCAGACTGATCAGAATTATGGAAATCTGTTCAGCAATTTTTAAGTTCAACTTTAAGTTCCCGTTCCCGTGAGATCATATGGGGATGAAATCTACCTAGTCTTTTTTACTCGGGGATAATGAAGCACTCTTATGGTGAAAGAATAAATATATCGACTGCAGGAAAAAAAAAACAGAATCTATAACGAAACTTTCTAAAAACCGACAATGACGAATGGTCATCTTTAGAAACATGTCGGGTTTCAAGAAATCTATGGCCATATATGTACTTCCAAAAAAAAAAAATTATTTCAGCTTCAGCCTAGCAGGCCTGGCCTTTATCTGTCTATTGGTATTACCATGTGTCACAACTCATTGGGTACCCACATGATGTGAATGGGCATCAGCACATCCAACTTATGAAGAGGATGCTAAGACGAAGATGAAGAGGAAGGATCATTCCACTTCCTCTGTGAGTGCCCTAGCTTGACTCATTCTGGGAAAAAGCTCTCGGAGAATACTTCTTTGACGAACAGGGTGACATCTCAAACATCTCACTGAACAATATACATAAATTCATTCAGGGCTCCAAATGGTTCAGTAGGGGTTCCCAACTCCAATAACCCAGTCCAATCCTCTGCTACCTCCCCACCCACCTGCTTATCATCTGTTATCCAGTGATATCTACGAATGAGCTTTTGCCTTGCGGCTGTTCCCGTTCCCGGTTTTGTTCCCGTTCTCGTCCCTTTCCCGTAAATATTCCGAAATATTTGGATGAAACATAGCCTACGTCGTTTCTTAGACTCTAGAGTCTCTTTAGACCATCTATGTTCCAAATAATGTTCAATTTATTCTTATTTATTTATGCCTATTCAATACAAACTTTAAGTTCTTGTCAACTTTCCTGTTTCCGTTTTCGAAGTATGTGGGGATAAGATATGGTCTATGTTACTTTCTAGGCTCGAGATCACCCGTGTTCCAAATTTCATTCAAATCGGCTCAGTACTTCTGGAGCATATTCAATACAAACAAACAAAAAAAAAATTTCCTCTTTACAATATAATGTTTTGCCGCTATGGAGAACCATTAAAACTAAGTTCGAACCAAGGCCAAGGGCGTGATTTAGAGTCTGCGAGGGTTTTCCTAATGTTATGAAGATAAATAGAATTGGCAAGACTCATACCAAAACGTTTCATCCCCAATCAGATGGACTTGTGGAGCCCATGAATCGAACTATTCTGCATAGTCCGGTCAATGCAAAATCGTCGTAATAGGAACCAGAGATTAAAATGAACTAAGTCTGCTTGTGAACTATGAGTATTTACTTGAAAAAAACGAGTTTGAACAAACTGAGTAAACCCACAAGCAAGTAAATTTGAACAATCTTATTTGTGAACCAAGCAACTCTGAACAACCCCTATTTTCAAACGAACCAAACAAGTAGGCTTGCTTGCAAGTCAAAATGAGTTTGAATAACATTGAGTTAAACTGCGTGTGAGCAAAGTGCTTGTGAATAAAAGTGATCACAAGCAATTTGATCGTAAGCAAGCAATAAGTTCATGAGCAAGCAGTGTGCTTGTGAATAAGCAGTGTGTTCATAAAGCAAGCAATGTGATCATACCAAAAAGGGTAGTTTGATGGCGTGATCGTTTTAAGTAAAATAAAAATCTAGGTATAGGTGAGAATTACGTTTATTTAATAGCTTGGTTTTTTCTTCTTTTCTTTTATATGAAGAAAATGGTTATTATACAGTAGATATGGAAACAATTTATTGTATTCATTGAAGTAGATAGTATAGGTTTGTAAGTATATAGAAACAAAAAATTTCAAATAAACAGAAAACTCAACTAGAAGTTAAAAAAAGCAAAACATAAAAAAAAATATGCAACTATAAAAATAGGTATTTATACCTACATGTTTTAGACTGTTTCAAATTTTTTTTTTTTTTTTTAATTTTCTCCCAAACAGGTTTAAAAGTTTCGTTTAGGTATATAAAGACTCCAGTTAAAATTTAAGATTTTAATAAAAATATTTAGGGGTGGCGCATCGCACATTTCGTTTTCCCATAAGATTAACATAGGAAACATTGTTTTTTCTGCTTCTGATTTTTATAACTAGCGAACGAAGCATCGTAACGAAAATGTAAATACAAATTCTTGTAGGAAATTGAAAGCTCTACAAAAAAAAAAAAAAAAATTACAGTGGTGAAAAAAAAATTTTACCATTAAAAATAAATAAATAAAACGATAAAATAAATTTCCCACCAAATTTCTATAGGAAAATTATTTTATTGTTGCTGTAATTATTAGTTATCATCTAGTTATAGTAAAATGCATTCTTTACAACGAAACTCATGTCCACTTTATTTATAAGACCTGCAAAAGGTCGAATTATAGGTAACTTAACTTTGACAGGCTGTAACTTTGTTACAGTTAGTTTTACGAAATTTTGGCTAAGAAACTTTTTGTAGAGCATTCTATTTCCTACAAGAAAATGTATTTACATTTTCGTTACGATGCTTCGTTCGCTATTTATAAAAATCAGAAGCAGAAAAAACAATGTTTCCTATGTTAATCTTATGGGAAAACGAAATGTGCGATGCGCCACCCCTAAATATTTTTATTAAAATTTTAAATTTTAACTGGAGTCTTTATATACCTAAAAGAAACTTTTAAACCTGTTTGGGAGAAAAAATTTTTTTTTCTGAAACAGTCTAATGTTTATAACTCTTCCTAATTCATTGATGACCTTTAATTTTTGTACCTACCTAAGCTTAAACCCAAACATTTGCATGCCATAAAACGAAAGGATAAGCAATCACTTGTCATAAAAAAATGATAAGCAAAATCCATTTCTGCAATAAAGGCTTATAAATTTATTATACCTACTGTAAAAATTATTATTATATTAAAAAGGGAAATTTTGGAATCAGAAATTAAAATATTTTATCATCCAGCAATGCAACCAATCCGTTCTTTCTCATATCCAAAGCCAACCATTTGTATGCCTTTCTTTGTTTTTCAATAGAATTATAGTTAGGTATAAATGTTCAGCGCATTGCTTTCCGATGGACACACTGCCTGCTTATAAACACACTGCTTGCTTGTAAGCACGCTACCTGCTTGTGAACACACTGCCTGCTTGTGAACACACTACCTGCTTGTGAACATTTTGCGTGCTCATGAGTATTTGAATATATTCAAGTAAGTTCAAACAAGTCAATCTGCTTGCAAGTCATTTGCTTGTGAGTTCAATACAGAAAAAATGACTTGTGAGCATCCTTACTGATTTAGTTTGTTCAGAAGAATTTTTGCTTGGGAGTAAATATGCTTGCGAGCTATTTGCTTGTGAATAGGGGTGGAAAATGATCAAGTCTGAGCGATTGTTGAGAAATTTTTGATGTGTTTGAACAGATTTGAACATACTCATTTTGATCTCTGATAGGAACGTTCTCGCACGCCACTTATGAGGTAGTCGTAGTGTACTCAGAGGGTCTTTTTTTAATGTGGTTTCCCCAGTGGGCCTATTCCACGGGTCAGTTATAATCCTCTTTCATTTGAAGCTATTGCATAGTAACAAAAATTAGTAGACTAGAAAAGATAAAAGCTATATAAATAAAAGCAAAGTAGTGCAGTTTATTCGTCTGATTCGTAGCCTTCAAATTCTACTTCATCTTTATTGTTGGTATAAGCATTAGCTTCAAGATATATCGCATGTCATCTAGTACATAATCGTAATCTAGTATCGTTCACTGTTGGTGATTCAACATTAGAGCATGACCGGTCTTGACAATTTGTAAAGGGTCCGCCATCTAAGGCTTTTTTTTTCAACTCGTGCTTATTTCGTGAATGGTAACACTTAGCTCATGTCTGATTTGACAGATAATTAGTTTTATCCTTCCGCTGAACGAATATGGTTCTGTATACGCTTGAACAACGCTGGGAAATATTGCGACATTACTTTGAAAATCATGGTAATGTTGCAGAATGTGTGCGAAAATTGCGTACGGATTTTGGAAGAAGAGAAGCACCATCAGCTCCGTATGTTCGTTATCTTGTGAAAAAAGTGAAAGAAACTGGCATCCTCATCGATAAATCAAAGCGTGAAAAGCCAAAAACAGTGGCATACGCCCAAGAATATTGCTGCTGTGGCAGAAAGTGTGCGTGAAGCGCCATCAACATCAATTCACCGTCGTTCTCAACAATTGAACATTTCAGAGACATCATTGAGACGAATTTTGCATAAAGACCTTGGTATGACGCCATACAAAGTCCAATTATTTCAAAAGTTGAAGCCAAATGACAATCCAATCCGTTTTCGCTTCGCTAAGTGGGCCTGCGATCGACTTAGAGAAGATGCCGATTTTGCAAAAAAAAATCATCTTTTCAGATGAAGCCCATTTTGATCTTGGAGGGTATGTAAACAAGCAAAATTTTCACATTTGGGGCACAGAAAACCCGCACATTTGATACATACATTGAAAAGCCGATACACCCAAAACGAGTCACTGTTTGGTGCTGATTTTGGTCCAGAGGCTTAATTGAGCCATTTTTCTTCGAAAATGACCAAGGAGTGGCCGTTACAGTCAATGGCGATCGTTATCGGGCCATGTTGAACGAATTTTCGTTCACAAAAATTGAAGAGGAGGATATTGGCAACATTTGGTTTCAACAGGACGGCCACACAGCCGAAGCTACACTCAATGTTTTGCGCCCTGTTTTTGAAGATCGCATTATATCAGCCGCAGAGCTGATGTCGTTTGGCCACCTCAGAGCTGCGATTTGACACCGTTGACTATTATTTGTGGGGTGGCGTAAAAGATAAGTGTTACGCCGACAAGCCAGATACAATTGACGCTTTATAGGAAAATATTCGTGAAGCCATTGGTGAAATACTGCACACAATCGATAATGTGCTTAAAAATTGGACCGGATCGTGTAGGCTACTGCATGGCCAGCCGCGGCAGCCATTTGAATAAAATTATTTTTCATTATTAACCGGAAGGATTGTACTTTCAAATAAAAAAAGAAATTTGAGAAAATATTTAGTAATTTTTTTTATAGCATTTTCAAAAAAAAAAAAGTTATTTGGCGGACCCTTTATTTTGAACGATTTTCAGCTTGTTGTGAATTTATGAAACTTCACTTTACTTATTGGTCTAATTTGACAGGACTATGCACTACCAAGCGAAATCTGTTGACGATAAACAGGGCAAATGTGGTGAGCTTCTTCCGCTCTTCGCAATGGCTTACCGATCTGCACATCAAGAGCCGATAAAAGAAGCTCCATAGGCATCTTCTCCAAGATCTTCTTTTCGGAAAACCACCACATGTCGATCCATGGCCATGTTGCGGATTTGCCGTAAAAACTTTCATATTTTTTAAAGATTGAGTCGAAACAAAATTAACCAATTTCAACAAACCATGTGTTTACTTCGAAACCATGTGTTTGACGCAAAGGCAAAGGGAAAACATTTGCAATGACAACTGTGTAGGGAGAATGAACTCCACACACCAAAAAGCTTCTATCCTGTACAAACGCCACTCGTTTCGCTATGGATTTCATCATAAACGATTCGAAAACATCTCGCTAGAACGAAAACCTATGGTTTAAGAAAAATGATGCCAAAATGTTTGCTCCAGTCTTGAATAGGCTGTAAAGATGAGTTCAAGGGAAGACCAGGATTAAAAAAGCACACAGTATCACGTTGTGAGTAGAGTTTTTCTAAAAACGCTTTTTGCCGACCCCAGATCCTGAACGAACGAACCTTATGCCTTGGTTCCAGATTAAATTTGATGGGTTCTAGATATGTATGTTAATATACATGCTTGATTACAGCTTATTAAAAATATTTAAACCTCTCCAAAACGAGAGCATTTGCAAAAGATGAAATTAGCTACCCTCATAAGGGCTTTGTGTGTAATAACAAGTTCCTTCTGTGCAAGTACCTACCTCACAACATTGCAAAAGACGATGCTTTGAATTCTAATGTGAAAGTATTTTTCAATTTAAAATATTTTGGATTCTGTCACAGGAATTTGTGTCCAATTACTTTTGATTTGAAAAAAAAAAAAAAAAAATACAAATATAAAAAGTACTTTTGCCTATCCACACAATGCTCTCCTTATCATGTTTTCAAGATTCCTATCAGGATGATCATGGTTTCCTTGCAATACTGTGGTTTTTATTCTTATTTGCGAAATTGTAATTTTGTTCCAAAGCACTTCTCGCAATTACATATCATTTTTCATGTGCTTTCCTTGTAAGGCCACAGAGGGTCTTCATTGTATGTAATGTAGGTATGCACCGTGTTGGTACACATGCCCCTTCTCCCTTGATTGAGGACATTCCTTTTCCTATTGTGCTTACGCATGCATGACTCGAAATGCAAACAAGCAATCTGTGTAATTTACTAAAATGTTTTGCAAAGAACTGGATACACTCGAAGTCGGTTTGGATTTATGCATATGTTTACAATGTCACTTTTGGGAAAGAGATATGTGTGTTGCACCGATGCCATTCCCTTGCGATTACACCTTCATTTTTCTTTAGTTATCCACAGCCGCTTCCCTTCCTATTCAACTAGCAAAAGACGTGTTTCATGCATTAGCATCCAAATAAATGGAACCGACTAGTTTTACATGGAACATGGTGATATACTGTGCATATCAACCTTAAAAGCGCCGGGATATGTGTAAGTAGATATAGGAACTCCTTAATTTATTTTCACATTGGCATCGTGGCTTGGTAGAAGCATTCAGCTTCCTCCTTTTTTCAGATTCAAGGATATTTGCGAAAAGAAAAAAATAACTGAAACACGTCCCGGTTGGGATAGACCAATAAATTTCATTTAGGGTTGCATTTATTTTTCCCATGCAACATACTGAGAGCGATGGATTTTTTCGGTACGAAAACAAATTAATCTTCGTCCAAATGGTAATGGCTTAGATATTCAAAACAAGTCGGTTAAGCTGGGCAAATATGGTAGTGGAAGAAATGTTGCCTTCAAGCGGCAGAATCGCTAGCACACGGTGCAAGAAAATATTATTTAAGAGTCATTAAACGTGTGTGCGATAAATTGAATTATATCGAAAAATATGCTCTGCTGGGTACCTATATGTACATTGTTCATGTACATACCTACGTAACATGGATTCGGGACACTCTAATGGAGAATGAGAACCAAAGAAACAGAAAAATGTGACACACTTAAACGTTTAACTAAAGCGGTAACGGTAACACATAAATAACCACATACGAAAGCAGGACTAATCCAATTTAGGAAGGCGTCTCGCCCTCAGTATATATTTACCTGAGGTGCTAGGGGGTGGGTTGAGGTGAGAAATGTCTACCTTTAGTTGTAGCTTACAGATAGGTAGGTATTTGATGTCCCAGAGAATGAAAGGAATTCAATGACATTTTGAATAATAAACCAACCCCTTTTAAACGCAATTACAAATTGAGTTTTTACATTTACAACGGACTTTCATCAGAGCCACATTTTGGGTGAAATTCATTTATTGGGAGAAGGACTTGTCATTTTAAACGTAACATTTATAAGTTTAGCCTGGGCCATATAAAGGGTTCCAAAAATGGTCGATATAAGCTTGGGTAAATTGAAGCATGGATGAGTTTGCTGGATATCTCCGCAAAACCTGAGCTATAACGGTGCTATGACTTAAGGCCAAGAGACATAAGGCCAATTTTAAGTGTTTGGCCTTATGTCACTTCGCAAAAGCGACATAAGACCAAACTTAAGAGTAGGCCTTATGTCGCTTTGGGAAGTGACATTAGGCCAAACACTTAAAATTTTTTTGTAAGACTTAAAGCCAAACGTAAAATTCTTGGTTTCAAAAAACCGTTCTAGCTGTTAACATAATTATCTCCATGTGTTAAGGGTTTTACATACCTTCACCTTCACAACTATAAAGAGCTAGCCCGGCATGCCGCAGTACATCACTCTAATAAGGGGTGGTTAAATTTTAAGGGCCGATGTTGAATGTGAACTACTTTTTTTTTTTTTTTTTTTTTTTTTTTTTTTTTTTTTTTTTTTTTTTTTAAAAGAGGAGGCTTATGCTAATCTGGAGAACTCAGACCTAATATCCAGGCCATTGTACTACCAGAGTAGCAGCCTTCCCTTTTTTTTTGTGTTGCAGTAGTTGGAAATAAGTTGTTAGTCATTTCACATATATAACCTCAAGGGCAGCGTCCATATGAAACTGGGAGGCTGAAAGAAAAGTAGATGCCCAGAGCGGAATTCGAACCCACGCGTCCGGCCTATCTACTAAACACTCTACCACTGCACCACGGCCGCCCTTTAATGTGAACTACTACTAAACTTCAAGTTTTTTTGTGCATTTCATTTGACGCTTCTCAATTCCAGACTAACTCAATTTGAACCATGGAAGATAAACAATCGATCAACGCGTTAAAGTTGTTCAGGTCATTATGAAAATGGGCGTTCAAATCAAAAAGCATATCGTGCAATTTGTTTTTTTTTTTAATGTTTAACCTTCATTAATAACTGCAATTTCAATTTGGTACACGTGATGTATTCACCCCTATTACCGATCTCGTCTCGTCTCGTCGTCAACTCTCGTTTTCTCTGTCGTGTCGTTTTTTAAATGGCATTCTATAACTTCTTCGACACGAAAAATACGTAATAGATTTTAAAACGACTAAAAACTTATAAACATCTGTCAAAATCAAAAGATATTGGAAGAAAGTTTGAATAAAAATAATTGTTTAGAGCTCAAATGCGGTTGTACATTTATTAGCACCTAAATATATGTATTACAGCACAAGTAGTGAAAGTGAAGAAGATGAAGAAGAAAGTATCCGGAAAGAAAAATCGATTATAAAACGAAAACAGATACGGCACAATTCAAATGCATTCGACTTGCTTGATTCAAAGTGAGTTCACACTTTTATCCCAATAGTTGCTTTTAAATAAATCTTTTGTACGTTTTAACAGATTTAAGCAGTTCTTTAGATTGACAAAAGAAGCGTTTGAGTATTTGTTTGATGAAATAAGTGATAAAATAAGGATTCGGCATCGTTCATCATAAATTCCAATCATATTGAGACTTGCAGTCATCTCAAGAATTTTAGCTGCGGGAAGTTACCCCACCACGGCGCCGGGAATGACTTTATTTTGGGACCAGCTCAACCAACTGTTAGCAAATTTTTCAAAGAAATTATCAACGTCATAGAAAAACATATTTTCCCCAAATGGATTCGATTCCGAATGACACCGGCCGAAAAAGCAAAGCTTTACTTTTCAATATGTCGGCATTTCCTGGTGTCAACGGATGTATTGATGTTGCCCTTCCCTCTCCATTACTTCGCCTCGATGTGTATGCAGTCTGCGTTTGCGATGATGAAGGAACTGTGGGGCAGTTGCCAAGGGGTTAGGAAGCAAAATGGACTGCGATATACCAATGGCGTTTCCGCTCGGGCTTACCACTTTTTCTATATGTAATAAATTTGCTACAGCTTCTTCCGGTGGAGATAAAATCTTTAGTTTGTTTGGACCTCCTCCAGTCGCATTCAATCCTGATTTGTGTTGTGTTGTGATGCTTCATGTCAATTCAATCCTTTAGCCAACCGTCCCCGTCTCTTACTGGAGGACCCTTGCTTTTAAGCTGCTCCGCTATCGCAGTCCATTCCTTTTTTTCATCAGCTTTTTAAATTCCCTTCAAAAAACCTCTAGCTAACTTTACGTTCCTCCCCGTCCCCATCAACTTGAGGAGCGTCTCAAACTGGTTTTGGTTTGTCAAATTCAAATACAAGTCAAACAAATTCTTTATTGGTTATAAAATTTTTCAAAATAAATTCATTTAACAAGGTTACTTGCTGTTTTGTGGCCTTCCATTTCTATGTCGCGATCGAATTTTTGAACGAGACATATCAACGTTTTTTACTTGCGATTATAGGTACTATAAGGCAAGTCTTGCAATCGTGCAGAAAAAAAATTTTGAGATAACAATTAAACATAACATTACGATGATAGAGAATACGAAAAAAGTGGGTCCTGCAATTCTGTCTGTCTGTCTGTCTGTCTGTGTGTCTGTGTGTCTGTCTGTATATGGATCTACAGCCTGAACCGCTTAACCGATTTTCTTCAAAATTTGAAGTTAGGGTTTGTTTGGCATCCTACAGAGGGGTTTTTGGAATTGGGTCTCTAGGTCTTGAAATAACGGTACCTGCCATACAACCGATATGATAATACTTATTTTTCTCGAAAACGGCTCCAACGATTTCGATAAAATTTTGTGTGAAGGACTAATTTAGGATTGTTTTTCTAATGATGCAAAAAAAATTTTTGGAAAAGGCCTAAAAACGGTACCTCCCATAGTACCGTTTTTTTTTAAACCGACTTTCTCGTTAATGGCTGACACGATCTTGACGAAATTTTGGATTTAAGAAGTCGCAAGCTGTTAAAGAAAGACTGCATATCAATATGTAAAAAAATTTAGTTTTGGAAATTTTTATAAATTTTTTTAAAAAATTTTGATTTTTGAAAGTAACTTCGAAACTATAACTTTGATTTTTTTTAAATTTTTTGTCAAAATAACTTCTATTAAGATCTAGAACTTTGCATACTCGACTTTTAAAAAACAGTTTTAAAAAAAAAGTGAAAAATAAAAAACCGTTTTTTGGAAAAACTGCTCCAACGATTTTGATTAAATTTTCATCATTCATGTGTATTAGCGTTTGCAAAAGAATGGCGTTTTTAGATTTTTGCTTGAATCCTTTGGAATATTTAATTTAATTTTTTCACTATTTTGCGTGATTTAATTCAATTTCCATAATTAATGTGTAGTTGGCAACCCTATACCAAAAATATATTATGAAGAGCTAATACCAAAACCTTTAACTCAGCCTTTAGATTTTGATATCGTATTTAGAACACAATCGCAAGTTCGTGCGACCCAGTCGTGCCCATTTTTTTTTGTCGTCGTCGTATTTTTTCGACGAATGGAATGAAGAGTACCTAACTGCATTCAACGACATTTGACGTTTACAGACGGCTGCGCACGACATCAAAACCAGTGTACAAGATCGAAAACAACTTATGGAATATAAATTGTGTCGTGTCGTTTTTTCGATGTCGTTTTCGACATCGGTAATAGGGGTGATTATTTTATAAAAGAAAGTTGAAGTTATAATCAAAACACCTCTGTCAAGCTAATGAAGTGAGTTTCTCGGATCGGGACAAAATTTGTGCTCTAATTATTTGACAATTATTTTCGAAGAAATTCTTTTTTTTTTTTTGCTTCTTCCGTTCAATTATGAAAAATCACATAACCAGCTTGACGTCAAGCTCCCTTACATTGCCAGAAGACCGACAGTGCTTTAGCAGTCTTAAACTCCACATTTTAAGACCAAAGAAGATTATTATCTAGGATTAGGGGAGAGTGGGGGTAAGAAGAACCTCGGGGCAAAAAGAACCAAACCGATTTTTACCATGGTTCCTAGCTCCACCTTATATTCAATAGCTAGAACTAATGAAAAACCATCTTTTCCAGCACATCCTTTAGTTTCACTGAAAAACTGAAGTACGTTCCGGTTTAAATGATGAAAGTTTAAAAACGATCTATCTTTAAAAAAAAATTCCAATAGAAAAAACCAATCTAAAGCAACCAATTGGTTATTTCGAGCATTTTGAACATTTTAAGTTGTTTGGTATCGTTGGTGCTTACTATAACTGCTGAAAATAATTTTTTAAACTAGTAGTTAAATACGATATTTTTATTTTGTTGGAAACTTTTTTAGAAAACGAAAATAACTCACATTTCACTAAATATTTTAGAGTTTTTAACATCAAATGTCTTCCAGCAAATAGAAACTCCAGACTTGGAAGAGCTAGTGGTGGTCTTATGTTAGATTTCAAAAGCTTTGAAAACAATATACATAACTATCATAGAGATCAGTTATCAGAGAAAACATTTTCACATACTTCCGATATACTTCAATTAAAATGATTGGAATGCCAAGTATAATGAACTTTATAATTTTCTAAACAACATCAATTTCGAAAATTGGATGATAGGAGATTTAAATGGTCGTATAAGTGACTACCAAAATCCAATTGGCTTAAATAGCGGTTGATTTTCAATCGAAAGAAAATCTTTAGATATTTGCCTGAACCAGAATTGTAAATATCTATTGGAAATGATAGAAGACTTTGCATTTCTTTTATTAAATGGAATAACTTCTAACGACTAAAATGGTAACTTTACATTTATTTCTTCTCAGGGTTGCTCTGTGATAGATTTATGTCTGATTAGAGGTGATTGGTCTAGTATTACAGAAAACTTTGAAGTACTTCCAGCTAATTTCTCGTCGCATCTCCCCATTGTTGTTTCCTGTTGTTTTGAAAACAACATTATAAACCCAGTATCGACAGAAAATACTCTCAGATTGAAATGGAGAGATAAAAATGTACCTAAACAATTATATCCGAAAACTTAATCAGCATGTATTGAATTTGCCGTACATTGAAGCTACCAGCATAGAAGAAATATCAACTTCGATTCTTACTGCGAATAGACACTCATCAAATTTCACTAATGAAAATAGCAACAGGCATACATTTCATTCTAAATGGTACGACAGTGACTTCAGAAAAGCTAGGCAGAAATCGTTTGCATTTTTGAAACTTTTCAGAAAAACAAATAACCCTAGCACCAAAGTTTTATATCTACGGGCTAACCAATAATATAAACGAATGTGTACTCTAAAAGAGAATATGCACCTACGAGATGTAGCTTCCAAACTCAGTTTATGTAAAGATTCAAAATCTTTTTGGAATACTGTCCGTTTCTTAAATGGTCAGAATAATACGAATGCACTTTCAATTGATGTAAACTTTCTTGCGACTTACTTTGAAAAACTTTTGTTATCCAATCCAAATTTAAATATAATCAGTTTCGCCATAACAAATATAACGGTACCAGAGTTAGATACCTCATTTGTCATTTGCAATAATAGAATTAAAATCATCTCTGTTAAAAATGAAAAATAACAAAGCACCTGGCCCCGATGGTATTCCAGTTGAATTCTACAAGAATGCCACTCCTGAGTTTTTAGAATACATTTTAAGTTTCTTTAATAAACTTTATAGTGAGGAAACTGTTCCTGAAAATTTTAGGTACTCAAAAATATCAGCCGTTTTTAAAAACGGTGATCGTGAACAACCGGAAAACTTTAGGGGTATTGCAGTCCTAAATTCACTGAGAAAACTGTTCTTACAACTACTATATGTACTTTAGGCTTTCAAATTGGGTTGAACAAAAAAATATGATCATTTGACACGGTCATTAATATACAGACTTTCTGTAATAGGTTTATCAACCAAGTTCATCAAATTCTATGAGAAAATGCTTGAAAATAATCATGCTTTTGTCCAGAATGGTCAAAAGAAATCTAGAGATTTTAAATGCCAATCTGGTGTTCTTCAAGGCTTTGTCTTAAGCCCTTTACTATTCTCACTTTTTATTAATGATGTTGAAAATCACATCCCAGGAGGTATCACTATAGGTGATGTTAATATTAAAGTCCTTCTTTACGCTGACGATCTTGTTATCCTATCTGATAGCCCGCTTACTCTACAGCTACAAATCAATAGGCTACAGCAATATTGTGATAGTTGGGAATTGGGATCTAAAAATCAACAGCTCGAAATCTAAAATTATAGTCTTTAGATAACGCAACAGATCTAGAGGTTATAGTCGCAACTGGACTCTTGGGGATGATATCATCGAAATAGTGGATAGATTTAAATATCTTGGATATATTCTCACATATAGAATTTATCCACATGCACATGTTAAAGAAAAAACGTAAGCTGCTAAAGTAGCTTTGAATAGCATGTGGAAAATTTTTTTTTGTAACCATTCCGTTTAAAGTCTTCAACGCTACAGTAAATAGTTGCCTTTGCTATGGAAATGAAGTATATGGATATGAACAGTTAGAAGAACTAGAAAACGTTCAAAGATACTTTTTCAAACGAATTTCCAAGCTGCCTAAAAACACCTCAAACCATGCCATACATGTGGAATCTGGGTTACCACACATATTTTTAAAAAACTTGAAGGCTAGTGCGGACTACATTGTCAAGGTAATGAGTCGATCAGACCAAAACATCCAAAAACGGATCCTTATGATTTGTTTTCACAATGGTTATTGCCCAATCAAAAGCTGGTACAATCTGGCTGTTACACATAATTTTGCAATTTCATTACCAACTGACAATGTCGTTGCGTTAAGAGATTCCTTATACGACTGCATAGCTCGCATAGATGAGACGCTATTTCAGCAATGCATAGTTCGAGGTACTTCTTCGACATCAAGAAGTGTTTATCGACAACTAACTTTCTCTTTAGGTGAGAAAAACTATTTCAGAGATGAGTTTTCAGTTTCTCAAATGAGCTTAATTTTCAAAGTCAGAACTGAAATGCTGGAACTGAATTGTAGACCTCATAAATCTGACTTAAATCCTATCTGCTCGCTTTGCAATCTCGGTCAGAACGAAAACGTCTTACATTTTATAGCATTTTGTCCAATTTTACAGGATATACGTGGACTCTATTTTTCCACAAGTTTTCTTTCGTTAGAAGAATGTTTAAATATCCTGAATGGTAGCCGTGGTTGGAAGTCTCTTATAGGATACGTCTCTCACGCAAAAAAATATCGAGGTGATTATTTGAACATGTTTTGAAACAATAAGTCGACACCAATTTTTGAACTATACATATAGGAAAAAATCAAGTTATTTTCGTTTTAGCTAAACTAAAAGCTCTTTGATCTATTTTGTTTTGACTAAACTAAAAGTCCTGAAATTAAATTGTTATTTACATTAGAAACATAATATTTATATACACTAAGAATGTTCTAAACGTGTATCTTATGCAGCAATAGATTTCAGCCTAAATCAATTTATTTATTTTTTGTTTTGACTAAACTAAAAGTCACTGTTTGTTTGTTACTAGTTTTCTTTCTTTTTAAACAAATTGACTTATAAACATAGCACAAGTTTGTTAAAACTTTTTCATTGTATTTTAAAATTGTAATTTCTTTACGGCAGACGGCATATTGCGATGCTTTCTAATAAATTATATTCTTATTCTACTATAATATTGTAATTTATGATTTGAAAAAAATAAAGATAAATTGAATTGAATTGAATTGATTGAATAACTGCTGAAAATAAAGGCAAATAAATAATATTAAGGGAAATAAAAATATTTTTTGTAAAAAACTCTTTATGGGGCAAATGATACCAGTACGAAATGGGGCGAAATGGACTGGTAACACGTTTTGCCCCACATAGTATTGGTTCCACTTTCAAAGCAAAAAAACAACCAAAACAAAGTCTGTTTTGCTCAATGATCCTCACAAATATGTTTTTCTCAACTTATTTTATGTACTACCTACCTATTTAGTTACTTCAGTTCTAATTAAACATTTGGATCTTTGAAGATGGTTTCAACATATGTTTAAAAAACGACTCGGAGTGCTAGTTGGACCAAGGAAGATTTGAAGAAAGCTATGGACGCAATCAAAAAGATAGACATGGGTTGGGTTACCTCAAGACCAGCAAGGCTTTTAAAATCCCGAAATCCACAATCATTCGGAAAATAAAGTTGGATACCAATGAAGCTTCAGCTCTGAGCAAGAAAAATAATTAATTGGACATTTGCTAGACTTCGAAAAAAGATTCTTCGGAATGACAACTCGCGATGTTCAAGTTCTTGCTTATGAGCTAGCCGAAAAGAATAAAATACTCCATCTCTTTGACCAGGAAACAAAGGCCGCTGACAGAGACCTACTTTTCAATTTCCAAAAAAGGAACCCGGAAATCGTTTTGCGTAACCCAAAACCGACGTCAAAAGACAGAGCTCAAGTTTCTAATAAGCCCGTCGTTTCGACATACTTTTAGCTTTAAGCTTTAAGATATACGAAGACCATCACTTCCTTTGATATCACTTGTTTTTGATATCATTATCAAAAGAAATCAGTGGTTCGTTTTGTCCCATTCAAAAGTCCTTTTTGCACCGCTAGTGGGGCAAAACGGACTTTCAAGATAAGTTTGTATAATCGTGTATATACATATCTCTATACACAACTGTTAAACTATTCTGATTTTTTACTATGATGAAGTTCAAAGGTTGAAGTATTATTTAAAAAAATATTTGCTAGAAACAAATTTTGGTGTGTCTAAAGCTTAAGTGGTCCTTCTTGCCCAACTCTCCTCTACTCCTAGATGTTTGATTTCGTTTGAAAAGAGAATGCTGATGCCTTTAAGTGTAAATTTGGTCAAACCAGTGAATTTTCAGCGTCTCGTGAAAAGAACAACATCGGTTTCAAGATGTTTGACTGAAAGACCGTTCCCAGCACTCCAGGTGTCAATCAAGTTGAGATAGGTACATCTAAAATATACAAAGTAAGGAAAGATCAAAATATTACATAGACACATTGAATCAAAACTCAAACTATAAGCTGTAGACTTAATAACGACTCAAAACACTCACGTTACCATGTTTGACTAAAATGATTATACATACTAGGTACCCAGCTACCAATAGCAAAGTTAACCGAAGACCACCTGGCGCGACAACAGACGGAAGTTAATCTCAGGCCATAGAAAAACATAAGGACTTTGCAAGACACATTTCGTCTTAAACCATAAATATCAAAGACTTAAGGAAACAAACTCAGTTACTCTTGAACAAAACACTTTTCACATCAAACATTTTTCTCCAAGCAGCCACTCTCGAACGAGTTCAACTCTGTTAGGCATATAGGTATAGGTACCTACTCAAAGCTCTAAAAAAATCCATAAAATTAAATGACCCAATGCAAAATCCGAACGATTCAGCACAAAACCAACAAAAAAAGGGATGGACAGGACAGCTGCTTATTCCATGATTGTGCTTTAATTCGGAACGAACAACTTTTATTTTGTTTTTTTTTTTTTGCACCCTCAATTTGTCGGAGTGTTCAGCGTCTGCTCGTTCGGAAAGTGCCTAGCCGACAATTTATTTTAATTTATGCAAGATGCGCACAGAAATGGAATGATTTATTTAACCAGTTCCTCTCTCAAGGACGACATACAATTCAGTTTAAATAAAATTTAAAGGCATTTTTGCGCCTTGTTTTTCTCACAAATGTTTGCTTGTCGGCTCACTGATAAATGGAATGTTGCATCAATTGGAAAACTCCTATCACGGAATTATCGAATATAGAAGTTTTATCTCGAAACCCCTTTTTCTAGATTCACTCCCACCACGTCGCACTATACCATATTGAGTATAAGTTCCAAAACACAATGCAACTCCTCGATATATTTCTTTATGTTTATAAAACTTTGCCCTAGACAAAAGAACAATTCGTGAAAGTGGTGGTGTTTCTTGAGAACAAAACACAACAAAAAAAACTTTAAATATAAAAAAAAAAAGTACAATGGATTTGAACAAATTGAAAAGTTTACTGTGCGGTTGCCGATAACAATTTTCCGTTGTTTTTTTTTTTTTTTTGCTGTGAGATTGGAATTGAAACTTTAAAATTCATAGGTACCTTCATTCCGTTATATCGTTTTCTTGTTTTCTGGGAAAATTTTTGGATGGAAGCTCGCAGCTCGCAGTCATTGGAAACGATGAGAGCTAAAAGTACTAACATCACCCTTCGTTCCGTCTACAAACTTTAATTGATTTCATCGTTGCAATGTTAATGGCTGCTCGAGCAAAATGAAATTCGAAAACTTTTGTTAAAATATTGTAAATATTAATTGAAATTTAAGTTTCTAGTTTTGACAGTTTTACTTTGCCAAGAATTTTCGCGATTTTTTGTTTTTTTTTTGTTTCGATTAAAACTCAGATAAACAATTTGCTCATTGTTTATGACAGTCGATCAATTACGGAATTGTTAATGATGAGCATATAACAGAGACCATTATTTTCAATGGGGAAATTCAAATAAATAACAAAACGGAAAAAAAGAAGCGTCGCTCTACAACCTGCAGTTTAATTAATTGTTTAATTAAAATATGCAATGCGGCAGACAAAAGCGGAGTTAATATTTAATAAACTTAAGCTCACGCTGTTAATGAATATTTGTCACGACCACAAAACAAAGGACATTTAATTTTTGTTTTTTAACCACTCCTTCGGGGAAACACCCCGCGATGGACATTCATCATTTTATTACATCACGCGACATTTTCTCTGCTGGGCTTTAATTTAATGAAGCGTAGTGAGTCTGTTAATTTATTTGCAAGGACATGCCGGCCAGCCTAAATACCCGTACCATCAAATACCCCCAGTTGGTAAAGAAATGTTGGTGGAAAGCGCCTGGTAGAATCCCTTTTGATGACACTTGTGTGGGATTTACACACTTTTGTGTTTTATTAGAAGCATAAATATACGAAAAAGGTGTGATGCAAGGTTTTTTATTTGCTTCTTCTGTTTTTTTTTTTTTTTTTTTTTTAAGGATAATAATATTTATGAAAAAATCCTTTGTAACAAGTGTTCTAGTACATGAACACGAAACGAAGGCATTTGCTAATGAAATTGAAGCTGCTTTTAGGCTGATTGTGTTAAGTAAGGTAAACATGAAATGTTCGTGACGGCATGAGAAGCAAATTTATTCAGGTGGCAATTTATAATGATGAGGCTATTGCACACAACTTGAACTGGGCGTTACTTTTTGCAGGTTTTTTTTAATGAAAAATAAGTCCTGTAATGATAATCATGTGTTGGGTAAATGGGGGTAATGATGTTTTAAAAATAATTACAGACCAATTAGAACGGTGGTGTTCAATTACCTAATCCAACCTTATTTGATTACTCTAAATGACATTCTCACATTTCTTCATAATCAGTTCAAACCGCTAACTACTGCATACAGGTTTTAAGCCACCGGAGGTGGCTTGCCAAACTAGTGTCGACAAGGGGTCTGAGAAAAATAGAGCAACATTTTAATGATCTACGAATAGTGTCTGGCTGTCCGAAACTCAGTGGTCAGAACTTGTGGGGAATGTTACAGCGAATGAACTAACAGAATATAAAGTATACTTGAGCACTCATGAATCCGAAACTTTTGCATTAATAACTCCGACATATTTTGATTTTAAGTCTTTCAGAGTTTTTCAAAACCAAACCAGAGTATTGAAATAATGGTAGAGGCTAATGATCTCTTAGCGAACCAACTGCAGCTCTCAAACACTTTGCAGCAGTCGGGGTAAACTTCAGCCTCAACCAACATCTTTCGATAACAACTTCGATTTCGGGCGACCTCTCTCAAATTTTGCACTCTGAAGTCTTTTTCCACATGGTTGCACCACCTAAGATGAGGTCTTCCCCTTCCACGATTTCCCTTCAATGTGCTGCGTTGGTATCTATATGATCTTCATATCCCAACCATTGAAGGTTCGCGATACGTACTCTTCTAGCTATGCCCATGTCACGGTACAGCTCATACAGCTTGTTGTTGTATCTTCTTCTCCACACATTGTCTGCCCATACGGGACCACAGGTCATTCAGGGTATTTTTCTTTTGAGACAGCCAAGCGTTTACTAATCCGCTTTTCATCAGGTCCATGCTCCCGCGCCGTATAGACGACTGGGATGATCAAGGTCTTATAAAAGGCTACCTTGATTTTTCTAGAGAGGGTTTTGTTTCTCAATTGCCTATTTAACTGTAAGAAGTAGTGGTTGGGAAGAGTTAATTCCAGTTTGATCTCCGCACTGACGTTGTTTTCCGTGTCTACAGCGGATCCTAGGTCGAC
This sequence comes from Melanostoma scalare, assembly GCA_949752695.1. NCBI lineage: Eukaryota > Metazoa > Arthropoda > Insecta > Diptera > Syrphidae > Melanostoma > Melanostoma scalare. The sequence goes on along the minus strand of OX456985.1, from coordinate 168,373,123 downwards.
GAAGTCATGTACTACCTCGAAGCTATGTATATCTACTGTGATGTTTTGTCCATGTTCTGTGTCCTTGTTTGAAGACAACATATACTTCGTTTTGCCCTCATTAACCATCAAACCCATTATTACCGCTTCTGCTTCAATACTCGCAGAAGCACCTATGAGACCACCATTTCTTCCCATTACGTCAATATCGTCTGCGTAGGCGAGTAATTATTGTATAGACTTTTGAAAGATTATTCCTCTGGTGTTGACGTTTGAGTTTTGTACAATCTTTTTAAGTATGATGTTGAAGAAATCGCATGACAGTTTATCGCCTTGCCTAAAGCCTTTTTCGACATCAAAGGTTTCGATGAGTTCTTACCGACCTTGACGGAGCAGCGTGAATTCTATAAAGTCATCCTGCATAGTCGTACAAGTTTTGCAGGAATGCTGAAACTAGACATGGGTCTGTAGTGTAGAGCTCGTCTCTGTAAATACTGTCATATGCGGCTTTAAAATCGATAAAAAGAATGCGTGTATGTATGTAAGTTTTTTCCAAGATCTGCCGTTATGTGCAAATTTGGTCTAATGTGGACTTTTCTGGTATAAAAACTTAATTGATTAGGACCTTTCAAATTGTTGACGGGGTTTCAGACTTTCACATATAACAGCAGATCATGATCGTTGAGGATGTTTATTCCTCTATAATTGGCGCAATTGTGAGAGTCTCTCCTTTTTAGGAACGGGCATACGATACTGAGGCTCCATTCATCGGGCATGTCTTCTTCCGACCATGCATAGTGCGTCTTTCTGACTCATCTTCAGATGTTTTGAAAAGTTTGTTTTCAGCAAGACCATCTGCACTTGCAGTGTTATTTGATTTCGCACAGAATGGGTCATTCTACCTGACAGTGGAGTTTGTGTCTTCATCGCCGGGAAGCAGTCTGTAGACTCGGTTTTTTCCAAATTCTCAGTAGTGACTGTGATTCTATGTGCCCTTGCTGCTCATGACAGGCTTGATTTTGGGGTAAGACTTCCGAATCTCATTTCTATCATGATATCAATTTCCTTAAAAGAGCGCTTTTCATTCTGCTTCTATTCACTTTTTGAGAATTCGGTGTTTCTAACCTTTTTTTGTCCTTGTAAATATCTTTACTGGCCGAAAGCAGCCTTTGTTCTCATTTGCATCAACATTTGTGGTGCTTTTTGTTAAGATGCATTTGCCTTCCTGCACTCTTCATCGAACCATGGGTTTCATATTTGGAACCGAGTGAAATTTAGATCCTCTGATTCTGCCTTCAATGAATAAGCATTTATTCCAAACGGGTTTAGTCATGGTTTGGGGTATTGACTTGTGAGTGGCTCTTACTGCCTTCAGAAACAACGCTTATTCGGGTGCTGATTTGTTGTTAATATAATGTTACCATAAATCCAAAGACAAATCCAAAGGCTGTTTCTAGGAGCTCCTCATCAAACATATGAGCAATGCTCTAGACCAGGGATGCGAGCCTCGTGCCATTAAAAAAAAAAAAACTAAGTGACTTGCGTTCCATCCTGACCTAGTTTTCTAGTGACTATGAAGAAAAAATAAATAGTTTCCGATTGTGAAGCATTTTATTTGTAAATGTACTAACTGAGCTTTAGTTAATTATTTTATTAGAACACTCAGAGAAAAAAGGCAGGCTAAAATCAAGTACGAGTAAGCTTAGTTCTATTTTTTGCATTCTTTGTTTTGTTATCTCAAAAATAACACGTTTTATTCCTTATTCAAGAATTTTATTCTAAAAACAAGTTTTTATTCCGGAACACAAAACTTGATTTGAGTATGACATTTTTAATATAAGATTTGTTTAAAGTTATAGTAAGATATACGTTCTTAAATTAAGTTCTTCATTATCTTGATTTAGTTTCGTTTTCTTATTAAGAACAAAACATTGTTAATTTAAGATCATTGATCATTAAACAAGCCGATACAATCTTAAACAATCCGATACGATCTTAAGCTAAGATTGATAGTCTCAATTAAGCCGAGTATGATGCAGTTTGATTACAAAGAAGCTTAGATCGTTGTTTTATTTTGAAGCGTGCTTTATTCCGGTTCGGATGTGAGTTCTTATTGAGTGATTAAGTGATATTTTTAAAATGGAAAATTTTATTTCTGCCGAAAATGACTTTGAAAACAGTATCTACTGATGTCTATGTGTTTAAAAACATTGACGGAAACTTTGTTCTAGTGAATGACAAAGTGCATGATAACGATGTATGAAATGAAGTAGACATTGACTACTCACGGCGTACGGCACTTTTTTTTTTTCGCGCACATCAAGGGGTTATGAATACCCTTATAATGTTATAGAACACAGTATAGGATAGGAGACACCGATGCACATTGCTCTTGAACCTTTGTGAATCGTAATGCAGGGGAAACACAGAGCCAGGTAAAGCATTCCACATTCGGGTGGTGCGACTAAATTACGAATCTCTATACTTGACTGTACGCCCGAAGTTGGGCTCAAGGTAGAACTGATGAGCATTCCTAGCGAGGCGGGTGTTGCGGCTAAGCTGTGAGGAATGCGACTGGCTATTTCACTAGAGCACTGTTTGTGAAAAAAGCGATAAAATAGATTGAGACAGTTGACGTTTCGACGATGTTCAACAGAATCAATCGATTCTACGATTGTACTATCATCTAGCAATTTTAACGCTCTATTTTGTACCCTATCAAGCGGGTGCAAAGATGTTTGAGCAGCACCTGACTTGACTGGATTAAGAATATTCGAGGTTGACAGACTTTTGTGAACGAATAGGCCAGCTTTGACACCGATTTTCTTGAATTTACCTCGTTTTTTCTTTCTCAGTGAAGAAACAAGTTTCAGAAACAAAAAAAAAAAACGATTTCAAAGCGAGTCATTTATCTTAATTTTGTATTAAATAGCAAATTCCAGCTTTTCAAACAGCTATATTTGTCTGGAATTGAATACCAAGTTTCCATTGATTAGGAAATGGCGTTTTTCTAGCTCTGTGGATTCCAACTTTTTCCTTGTTGCGACGAATTATTGAGTCCATATCGAACTACAGCGGGATTCGTTTAGCTGCATTTCCACATCTTCGATTTCCAAGCAATCAATTTTGGAGAAGTATAGCTTATCAAATGATGTCATATCAGGATACATAATAAGCTTAACCGTTTCCGCGATAACTCTTTAAATTGTGAAAACCTTGACGAAAATTCTTCGACTGATGAATTTATTGCCGACAAAAACTCTTCAGTTATTTCTAATTTTGGAAGAATTTCTCATGTAAATTCTAACCGCTCATAATTTTTTTAGGTTTGCAAAGTATACCTGTAGTTTTTCAAAAAAAGAATCTTTACTTAAGATTTGAAGATTAAGCACGATTCACACACGGCTGGTAGCCAGCGGTGAGTCGAGTAGCCGCTGCCTGCTTCTGCTACTACCAGTCGCTTTTCACCAGCGGCAGCGGCCGTGTGTGACCCGTGCTTTACCCTCAAAAGCGCGAATGACATTTATCATGACAGTGACAGTTTTGTTTGCCCCTTGAAGCTTTACGTTCAAATCGTTAAAGTGTTCGCAAATGTCAGTAAAAAACATCATTTTGGAAAGCCATGTTACATAGAATATTGGGAATAATGTTCGATTTATCCTTCATTTTGTAAAAAAAACAATCTCATTTCTTCCAACAAATCTTTCAAGAACGTGGCCGCGACCTAACCAGCGAACCAAAAAGTGGGATCGAGTTAAAAGGTGCAAAAATGAGCAACGCCCATGAATATGTTTAGCAAATGATAGGCAAAAAAGAAGAAAACTAGGCTCGATGTCGACATTGCAGATTCTGCCGCTCGAAGGTGCAATCTGATATTATCAATTGATGACGTGCCCTTAATATTTGGCCGCGTGCCACAAATGGAATGCGTGTCGTTGGTTCGCCATCGGTACTCTAGACATTTTACAATTTACTACACCGGTGGTCACCACTCACCACTCGTGTAAGCATAAAAAATTGCCACGACTAAGACTAAGTCGCACGAACTTGCGATTGTGTGCTAAATACGATATCAAAAGTTTTTTTTTAAAAAACACTTTTTTTATTTTTCACTTTTCTTAAAAAACGAGTTTTTTAAAAGCCAAGTATGCACAGTTGTTCTGACAAAAAAATCTGAAAAAATTCAAAGACACAATTTAGAAGTAATTTCAAGAAATCAAAATTTTCTTATAAAAGCACTAAACATTTTATACATGTTGATATGCAATCTTTCTTAAAAATCCCAGCACTCTCAAGATACAAATTTTTGCCAATATCGTTAACGAGAAAGTCGGTTTTTAAGAAAACGAATACTTTTTCAAAAATATTTTTTACGTCACAGGAAAGGCAACTTAAAACTAATCCTTCACACAAAATTCAATCGAAATCGTTATAGCTGATTTCGAGAAAAATAAGTATTATCATATCGGTCGTCGGCAGGTACCGTTATTTCAAGACCTAGAGACTCAATTCTAAAAACCCCTCTGTAGGCAGCCCTACAAATTTTGAAAAAAAAAATCGGTCAAGCGGTTCAGGCTGTAGATCCATATACGGACAGACAGAATTGCAGAACAAGTTATACACAAAATTGTGCTCATTCCAATTTCGGAAGTTCTCTCTGTTTTTCCTCAAGTCTTGACTCTCCTTGCATTGATTCTTTGAGTGACTCGACTTTTGAAAGTCAAAACGAGCTATTTTACAAGCCCTGCTCTTTAAATTTTTAAGACCTGTCAAAAGATTCTCTGATTTAAGATTTAATTTCTTTATTTGAATTGAAAGAAGATTGATCGTCACGTGACAACCTTCAACACAATTCAAATCCATTTACATAAATATAAACCTCCACAAGAGTCTTACAGTAAAAGACGGCTTCCGAAACAATGTTCCTCGTTTGATTTGCAAAGCCAAATCGTAGCCCTTTCCACACCCAGATTGTGTGTGACATGCTTTGGTTTTCCTCAAAATGTTAGCGTCATGCAATTTCCTTCCATTTACCAAATTGATCAATAAAAATGCAAAATCAATTACTTTTGCGAAACACTTTTGGAACCATCTCTATTCTATTCGTCTTCCCATGATTTTTTTTTTCTAGAATAGAAGTAGCTTAACATTCATCTATGTTCCATACTCGGGGTCTTCGGAATAATAAATGACGATACTCCATTAGAATTGAATACACCCATTACAATTTGTATTCGAAGAAATCTCAAGCTTCTTAGAGACAAAAACAACCCATTTTGTATAGTATAGCTCTTTCCGGTTATACCTTCTACAAGTTTATACGGTTTCGTGATAATGACAACAAACGTGAGTACGATAAATCAGAAACCACCAGACAAGGCAGCTCAAATGAAAGGCGGTGTTGTTTCACTCACATAAGAGGATTCCCAATGCAATAAGCCACATTGTGTTTCTTTCAGAACAGAGCGGCTTCCCATTCCTAGTCCTCTACGCTCTACCAGACCCACATGATTCAGAAAAATTCCGCAAAGTCAACCATCGTGTTGGTCAGGTGCTAGATAGGAATGAAGGCAAGGTATAGAAAGGTGGGTTCAAAGCAATGGGTGCGGTCTATTGTCTGGCTTTGGATTCTAAATTAACATACCGCGTACGCGCTATATCCGTTCGGAAGTATTATTGCAAATTATGGACAAAACACAAAAGAAAATAGAAGGCCATTGAACCGCATTTAGCTGCTGATTGTGGGGGTGTGTTCTCCGTTCTTCGTTTTGATTTCGATCTCCATACAGAGCCGGTCTGCGATGAATCCAATTCATTATTTTTCCTGTTGCAGATCGGGGAACTCTTACAAAATTAATTTACTAAATGGAATATTGGGCTTGCCTGGTAGAATGGGAACAGACAGACAGACTTATAATAACCAACATGTACATACACTGTCCAAATCCAAGACGAGGGGCTTAACTGATTAAGATTTTGCATGCTATCTGCATTATAATCCGATTAAACATGATTAATAAATGGACAGACATGTGGACTCTAAGGTTTGCTAATACTTTTTTTTTAAGTAAGATAAATTTAATCTGAAAACAGATTTGTTTTTCTTTTATCTTTTTTTTATCTCTGTGTTGGAAGCTAAAATGTAATTAAAACAAACTGTGTGAGCATCAGTTTTAAAATTTCAGAAAAGATGGACGAATAGGAGAAGTTGTGAGTTAAGAACATTGTTCTGTGGGAGGTGTTGCGGAATACCCCAAAGAAAATGTTTGAAGAGTAAACAACAAAGGAACGAACACATTTCGTTTGTGTAACGAAAACATGGATAATTTATTCGTTTCATGAGAAAAAACACACATGTTATTTGAGCTTTGAGCAACGCCATTGAAGATAAAAAGAATTGTTGAAATGTCAAAGTTTTATAAATTTTTTCTTAAACTAAAGGTGCTTTTCGCACAGAGGATGTTTATGCAGCTAGCTTTGATTGTATCGACAACTTTCAACACTAATACGATTGTTTTTAATTTCCATGACCACATGGGTTAGAGAAGAAGTATTAACCGACAGCATTTTTAGTTTGAGACAAGCTTGGGTAGTCTTAAAGGAAATGGTATATTATCCTTTCTCTCCCATTCTGTCTTGCCATCCTTCTACATAAGCCAGATGTGGTCATGCACATTCTCTTCAATGAGTTGTCACCAGGGACAATGCCAATCAACGGATGATAGACCCGAGGTCTGCTAAATGTTTGGACTTATGTTTCTGAATCCTTAGATCGATCCCAGGACCTACATGAGTAAAGATCACCATGTGTAGTAAACGGATACTCAAACTCAAAAATGGATCATGTTTGTGTCGAAAAATTTGAAAATACGTTTCATGAAATCTCATCAAGCATTGGAACGTTGGAAGTTTGACTGGTCGAAGTTTCGAACAAGAAGAAATTATGAGAAGTCGAATAGTAAACATAAAATCTTAAATCTGAGATGCAAGGAAAGGTATGGAATTTTGCCGAAGTACACCAAAATTGAATGCGAGCTTGATTTTCAGAATCTATACCTACTTTTTCTGCTTTTTGGCGGATATTTGAATAGAGTTTTCGGAAAGATAAGCGGGGATTGTGAAGACTGCCATGGAGGTATGGGATGCGGTACCTAGCACTCCTAGTGAAGATATCTTGCAAGATATGTGCAAGTCACTTTGTCGTATCATGTTCAAATAAAAAAAGGCGAGCAGTTTGTTTTGAGTATGTAAATAGCCGAGTTCACACTGTACAATTAATTATTAAGGAGAGTCAAATTGTTTTTGAAGATCTAGAAGATTTGCATGAGGTGTTGGTTAAATTCAAAAAAGCATTTGGTCGACTTCGACGATATGTATGAGTACTTAGCCGCACTGCCCGATGGCACTGTTCCCACAAAAGAGTTTTACCTCCGTGCCGTACACTCTTTTAAAGCCTACTGTCGAAGTTTCACCAAATTCCCTTCATTGCTTTTGTTTTGATAGTCTTTTGAAGCGTGTCGGTCGGTAGCACAAAAAAAGTGCTGCTTCCACTACAACTCGCCGGCTCACACCTCTGCCGTCGCCGTCGCCATGACCAAATTGGTCGAATTGCGCAACGCATTGCTGCCCTATCCACCCTACTCTTCAGATTTGGCCCCCCGTGACTAATTTTTGTTTCCAAACCTGAGGAGGTTATGGCCGCCATGGAGGAGTCCTTTTTGCTGCCCTCAAAAGAATGTATTTTTGGGACGGGTTGAAAAAGTTGGAGAATCGCTGGGGCAAGAGTATCGAGCTTGAAGGAGAATAGGTGGAAAAATTAATTGGCACTTTTCCAAAATTTTCGATTTTATTTTGTAGCCTAAGTAACTTGTGGAATGACTTCCGTAATATGGGTGGCCCAGTAAGAGTTCCAGTGGGGATTATTGTGGGTTTGAATGAAAGAGCAGAGATGTAGATAAGATGTCTCGCTGAAGTCAAAGATCTATTCCAAGTCACAGTAGGTGTACACAAAGCAACCGTTTTTAACCATTTGCTCTTCGTTTCAATACTGGACTCCCTGCTGCAATATAAACAACAAAACGCCAAAGAAAACGTACTTTTCTGTGATGAAGATGAAGTCATCTTAAGCTACGACCCTACACACTTATAAGAAGAAATTTACGTTTATTCACTTTTTTAAAGATCAGTCGAAGCCTTCGCGTGAGTGTCGAAGCGTCTTTTACGCCACCAATACAAAAGAGACTCATGGAATTTAGTTCTCTGACCGAATTCAAAGCGGTCTTGAATTCTTGGATTATTTTCGAAGAAGTAGAGACTCAACAACCACAGCTTGGCTGTCGCTGCAGACACAAACAGTTCTTCCCATCCAGCTATTGTTAACGTAGCTTAAAGCCGTTTGGAAAGCATATGATTCCGCTTGGAACACGGAATCACCATTCTGCACCGAGTGTCTGTAACCTCATGCGAGAAAAAACAGGACATTCACAGAGGAAGTGCTCCTCCGCAGTGTCCTCATGTTCTCTACAAGATTCACAGAGTGTGGTATTACTTAAGCCTAACAAGCCTTGGCAACGCCAATAAGCTTTCTACAGTCTTTTCTGCTACGGGATAGCAAAAATGTTGCAGTCTCTTATTAGCGCTGAGGAGCATACGTTTAGTCTTTCTGCAGTCAATGGAGGCATGCCATCTATACGGTTGTGGTTTTGACAGATCAATTTGTTGATTGAAGCCCCCACTGACAACCCTGCATAGCGAAGGTTCAGGTCCTCATAAAGTCGTCTGAGATCCTTCCCTCGCAAATTCATCGGGGATTTCATTCCAGTTATGCCGTGATGGCCTGGAACCCAAAGGAGAGACTTAAATAATTTAGTCTGCCGAGCGAATTAAGAGACCTCTTGCATCCCTGAATCACTTTCGAAGTAGTTAGAAGGTTGAGAAGGGCCTTAAGCGCAGCTTGGCTGTCGCTGCAAACACAGATACTTCTCCTCATCCAACCATTGTTGGTAACGTAGCTTATAGCCATAGGAGATGACTGAAGATGTTATCATACCCTTCCCAAACTCTTGGCAGAAGACTGACAGTGCTTTAGCAGTTTTGGACTCAACATGGTAATACCAAAGAAGCTTGTTATCAGGATTACTCTTTGATCTTTGACGCTGTTTGAACAGGGGATGTTGACACCTTTATGTGTAAGTTGTGTCAGACCAGTCAATTTTTAATAAAAAGGACAACTTCAGCTTTAAGAACATTGACGGCTTGGAAGCATATAATTATGGTCGTATACTTTAGATAATTTAAGCATCTCAAGTAGTGTGTAGACCAGCATGACCCACAGAAGAGGAGATAAAAGGTCACTTTGTGGACAGTCCTTATTCACCCTCTTTGCAACACAGCTATATTGTCCACACTCCGTTCTATTCATTTGCATTTCTTTAATTCACAAGAGACATAACTAATGATTCGTCCACACCACTTTCTCTGGCAGCATTGTACATTCCATCAAAGCTAGAATTGTCAAAAGCACTTTCTTTGTCGATGAAAGTATCCACCGCTAAATCTTTCCTCTCAAGCATGCAGTTTCAAGGGACTTTCTGCGTTGGTAAGCATCTTGCATTTAAGACACAGGGTCTGTTTACACAGCATAGATTTGCAGTTGGAAATTCATATTTAAGCTAATTAAAGCGATAGTAAAACAACGCGAAACTATCAAAACCAAAAGCCAATAACCAAACAAAAGCATCTTACCACATCCACTGGCCAATCACTTATCACCGCAATAATTGTTAATAATGCCCACATATTATTAGATGTTAAGCCAACAGGCATTAGTGTGCACATAAATTATTCACACGTCTATCCATTCAATCACTTCTTCCCCAAAAAAAAAAAAAACATCTCACATATCCTTTATAAATAGAACCATTCGAACCCCTTTCGAACTGCTCTCCATAAGTCTCAATGACTTGACATACCGAACTGCATCTATTAGGGTTTGAGTGTGTTTATTTATATTTTTTATAAATTTCAACTTTCCCTATAATAGTAGAAATGTCAAATAAATTTGAATTCTGAACGTTGTGTGTCAATAAATAACACCTAGATGTGATAGATGGGATAATATTTCTCACACTATTACGTGTGTTCGTATGTCCCCTTCTCATACAAGAATAGGAGAACCACACTAATTGAAGGAAGATATGGAGTTTCACTAACAAACAGATGTGGTTATTTAATTTTTTTTTTTTTTATTATTATTTTTAATATCAAAACTTTCCTAACACAAATTGAAATTATTGATTTTGCTTGAGCACACATCCAATTGATGTTATGTTTTTACTTCAATTGATTTGCTTAAGAAATTTGCGATTGTATGTAAAGTCGTGGCAAATGTAGGACATGTTCAGATAAAATCAGAAAATTGAAATACCCTTGAAGATCCCTGAAGTGAAATGAATTTAAGTGAATTTAGATAGAGCTTACCCTATCGTTTAATCTTTTACATGGTTAAGTTTACTTCTAAGTGGTGGTCAGTCCTTTTTATCCTTGGGCGAACCAACTAAAGACAGGCTGTTTTATAGGAAATCTTTTCCACTTGAAAGCACTTTCTAGGACACCAAAGTGTAAGATTATCCCCTAAGGACAATAAATTCTCATTCCACGAATGCTTTTCTACTCGTTTCTCTTAAGGCAGGGAATATACATATAAATTCATTGTGCGTGCGGTTAAGTTATTTTATTTTACTTTGCTTGTTGTACTTAATATCGTTTGATAATGTCACGTGTAAGCCTTATCTTTATTGAAACCACAGGGGAGGAATAGTAAGTGCAATTTATGTACACAAACAAATAACTTCTGTTAGCTACGGCATGGCGCGCGGCGGCGGCGGGCGGCGGCAGCGTTGTGTGTTTCTTCAATTAGCGTCGACCGCATGAAATTTGATACACCCCCAACCCAAATCGTTCGTTTAGAATGAACGAACATATGTATCTAATAACATATTTTGATGAGATATCTAATACCGTTGGTACAGTTTGTCTATAATTATCACGTTCACACTTGTGTGGTATAAACAAAAACAATGGTGCACCCTTCTATCCTTCCATAGAGGATAGGCATAGGCACTAGGCAGTTTTTGTTTGGTATACCTATAGACCTACCTCTATACAAATGTTTGTTGATTCTGCTTCTCCATAGGTTTATTGTTAGTTTGTACATGTAACTAGTTGGTTTTTTGTTTTTGTTTAAAATCAATTAATTGGATATTGCTACATAGGTAGGTATCGTTTTTCTTTGAAGTTGTTTGGTGCTTTGAAGAAAAATTTCTATAAAAACTTTGGAAAGCTGCTTCTCGCTATAGGGGTTTTTCGTTGCAGTTTTTAATAACTATCAAAGGCTTTTTCAACGGAATTTAGTTATCAATTCGAATTTTACTCTATGTCGCCACAAAATAATGCCACTATTTCTTGGGCTTATTTGACCGGGCTAAAGTAAAGGTAAGTGCAAAAAAAGTTGGTCGGGAATCGTATTAGTATTGACCTAGATAGGGATAGTTGCCTTGTTGACTAATAAAATAAGCTAACTCAAAAGGGTGCATGCAGTTTATGGGGTAGTTTTTCCAATTCTTTTGATATTTATATTAAAACCTAGGTAGCTAATCATTGAAATTTTTCGCGATCATTAAAAAAAAAAAATTGTTCGAACAGTTCATTAAGTTGGGAAGTTGTATTAGAAGAAGCTGATGTTTCGAAAGCTTACGATCTGTTTATTAGCACTCTTAGTAGACATATGTCTTGTTGTACAATCCAACACTGAATCGAAATGAAAATCAGAAAAAGACTTAAGCCTTGAATAAAAAAAATTTTACAATAAAATCAAGAAAAAAAACAAAATTCGCTTAAAATGTCGTCGAAATCCAGGTAATTTACTTCTAAATCAGAAATACATATAAGATTATGTGTTCTGAATTAAAGGCAGATATCTCTAAATAACGGAAGAGAAAATAATCTTAGTAATAAATTTAACGCAGCTGAAGGAAATATAAGACTGGAATGGCAGTTTGTTAAGGATATTCTTAAGCAAACTGAAACTGCTAAGAGACCATCGGTTATAGTTTCTAACGGTTCCCCAATTACTGAGAAGTTAGGTATAGCTAACACCACAATATCAAGCAAAGGTTTGTCGAACTCCTCTTACTCCACCTGCACCGAGTGTAGTCCTATGCTATGGTGATCTTTCACAGAGACAAAGTTTCGTATTCGAGGCTATAACAGGGTTAGAACTTTTAAGTTATAGTAGGTGGCCTAAAAAATTCGATGGTTTGTCAAATCAGGTACTTAAAAACACTGAATGTTTTTTAGTTGACATCCTGTCGCATCTTTTTAATAAAAGTATTTTTGACTGAGTTTTTCCTGATGCTTTGAAATGTGCCGATATTCTGCCATTATTTAAAAAAGGTTCTATTAACGATTTATGTAATTATAGACCGATCTCCCTTTTACCGTCAATAAGTAAGATTTTTGAGAAAGTGGTAAAAAATAGAGTAGTGAGTTTTTAAAGTAAGACTAATTATTTCAGTTCAATACAATTCGGTTTTCAAAAAAATAAATCTACAGAAGATGCGTTGTTAAATTTTTGTTCTCAAATTTTCATGAGCTTGGATAAAAAGATGTTTACAGCTGGGTTTGTTTGTAGATATTACAAAAGCTTTTGATATGGTTAACCATTTACTTTTGCTTAGTAAAATTGAAAAAGCTGGTTTTAGGGGGTTTGTATTGGAGTGGTTTAGGTCTTACTTAACCAATAGGTCTCAGAGAGTAAAGATTGACGACAGTAGAAGCGAAGTAAAGTTCCTTAATATTGGAGTACCTCAGGGCTCAGTGTTGGGTCCTATACTCTTTCTGATTTACATCGATTCGCTCTTCAGAATGCCCTTCAAGGGAATGCTGACCCCTTTTGCGGATGATGTTGGTTTTGCCTTTGGTTCAGAGAGCGTTTTGGATCTCACCGCGGATTAAAATTTTGACATTTATTTATTACGATTGTGGTTTGCAGAACATAAATTGTTGATTAGCTCAAAAACTAAGATAATGTTTTTTAATTTGGCGGGTCAAAATAGTTTTGGAGCGGATGTATTCTTTCATGCTACTGACTGCCAAAGATTCGAAATATTTGAGTGCAGCTGCAGCAACAGCTTGTACAATTGTTCCTTTCGGAGCTGTCTGTTTTGAAATTGAAAAAGTGGAAGAATTTAAATATTTGGGCCTCACGATGGACTCTAGAATGAGCTTTGTATATCATACTGAAAATTTGAGAAAATACTTTCGTAGTACACTGCGTAGCTTCTATTTCTTGCGCAATACTTGCTCTCCAAAGCTGTTGATGAAAATCTATTATTGTGTTTTTCATTCAAAATGAAAATACGGAATTTTTTGTTGGGGAGGAGCATATTTAAATAGGATTCAGCCTCTATTGATATTACAAAAACGTATTTTAAAATTGATTTGTAGAAAGCATCGTCTGTACCCTAGTTTTCCACTGTTCCGAGATTTGAAAGTTCTTCCTGTCCGTCACTTACATATATTGCTTTAAGGTGCTCAAAATTTTCTTTAGAAGGTCGGTAAATTTTAATTTCAGACTCATCAATAATTATTGTTTACGGACTAATTCCCTTCATTTAGTATCCATACCCAGATTTCGCACAACTGCTTTCCGAAACTTCTATGATATCGTGTCGTTTGTTCAACAAGCTTCCATATGATTTAAGAGTTCTTACAAATATTAATTCTTTTGTAAAAGCCGTGGAAATTTATCTTTTTAGTCATGATTTAAAAACTTTTGAATTGCTCCTCAATGTCCTTCATTGATATTTTGGTTCTATTAACTTTTAGTTTGTTGCTGTCTTTTCTTTAATTTTATACAACAAGAATGAAGTTAAAAAAAAAGTTTAAAAAATTGTACCTGTTTTGATCTTGATGGTTTAATTTAAGGGTCACCCCAGCCATTTGATATTATTTACATTTATATATAAGTTTTTTTCTTTAATTTGATGAGGCATTACTTCTATTTCTTTTAAAGTAATACTTATGTCACTATTATTTCTGTGTTATTATACGTTGAAAATTTGTTATAAATTGGAATTGCTACCTAGAAATAATAAAAATAATACTAATACTAATACTAATTTTTATTCAAGGCAATAGTTGTCAATTATGAGAGCTAGAGGATAGACGTATTATCTTGTGCTGGCAGTTTCTCTTTGCTTTCATCTATTAATACGATCAAATATTAACGCTCCTAACTAATTCTGTACACAGAGTTTGGATCAGATGAGTAGACTTGACTTTGCATCCGTCAATATAACCACCCCAGCACACTTTTTTGGCGGAAATCCGATGCTTATCGATTTGTTTATAGTGAACGATGGAAACAAAGTTTTACTTTAAGACCAGCTTTCTGCACCCGGTTTTTCGAAACACGATTTAATTTTCCTCACTTATAGTTTCATTCTCAAGCCTGTAGCATCCACATATAACTATCGCGACTTCAAAAATATTGAATACACCCAACTTGAAACAGATACCAGAAATATAGCCTGGGATAATAGTTTCTACTTACCTTCATCCTCTATGCAGGTAGACAGGTACGTCTTCTAAGTGATAACGTAGCCCAACTATTTAACAGACAAATGTTCCCTTAATAACTAAGCAAAATTAATTAGATAATCCCAATTGGTTCACGAATGAAATACGGGTCTAAATGCTGCAACCTGATGAAGCTTACAAGTTACAACACATGGAAACGCTATCGCCTACCTGAGCTTAGACGAATTTCCCAGTCGTAGTCGGTTCGCAACCGAGTTGTGATGAAAATTCGCTCTGCTAAGGTTCGTATGTTTTCTGCCAAACTGAATACATCCCTTAACGGCCGCCAGTTGTGGAATACTGATGGAAGTCATTTAAATAGGAAATTCGTCTCAACTCCCCCATTGGCTTCTCTCTGCATCCCTTTGACCCCCAATTAACCTCTCTCCAATCTCATTTGAAAATATTAATCTTAGTTTTGCGTTCACTAGAGTTAACAATACTGAAGTGGTTGAAAGTATACTTTCAGTAAGGTCAAATGCCATAGTTCTCGATCAAATGCACCCTTCATTCTTAAAAATAATTCTTCCAAATTTACTGCCTCATATCACTCACATTTTCAACACCATTTTGACAATCGGGGAATTTTCTTCCAACTGGAAACTAGCAAAGGTCTTAATCATACCCAAGAATGCTAAGTGCACTGAATTTAGGCCCATTTCAATCCTGACATTTTTGTCAAAAGCTTTTGAAAAGATCTCAAAAAAGCAAATCACTGATTTTACTAAGGCTCATAATCTTTTGACTACCAGACAGAGTGGTTTTCGGGAAAAGCATAGCTGTGTGACTGCGCCCTACTAAATGTCATTGAGGACCTTCGACAAGCATTGGATGAAGATAAAGTAAATTTCTTAGTTCTTCTTTTAAATTTCTCCAAAGCATAATTGACACAGTGGTTCACAGGAAACTTGAAAACAAACTTCGCCAACAGTTTAACTTCTCATCTGAGGCCATAAAGCTAATTTCTTACTATTTAACCGGCAGAATGCAAGCAGTTAAAATAGGTAATAGGTTAGGTTAGGTATAAATGGCTGTCAGGAAAACAAACTGACACACTTAGAGCAATATTAGGTCCATTGTGATACCATAGAAATTATGCGAGGGAGTACCTCACTTAACAAAACCATTTGGAGCTTTTAATAAAGCGAAGGAGATGCAGGGGATCTGTGTTCGCCAGATCGCTTGGATCATGAAGAAAATATTTTCCTAGATGCCGTTTTCTTTTAAAAGAGAGTGCAGGACATGAGCAGAGGAGGTGTGGGATTGTCTCCTCCTCCTCCTCATCTAAGCAACTTTTGCAGAAGTCATTAGAGGGAACGCCAAGTCTTATGGCATGTCTTCCTATCAGACAATGTCCGGTGATGACATTGATTACGGAGCTAACTTGCAATCTGGTAATGGATAACAAATGTCTTGTGCGTTTTGGCTCTAGTCCTGGCCATATCCGTAATAGGTAATAGGTCCATTGCTTTTTTTCAATTTACGTAAGCGATATTCCCTCTGTCATTCAAAACAGCTCATTACCAATGTATGCTGACGATGTTCAGCTGTACCCTGTACCTCGCATCAATGCTACACGTCAGTGGAATTTTTTACCTCTTACAATCAGGGAAATAAGCAGCAATAAATGTTTTGAAACAAAATTGCGACAGTTTCTATCAGTATCTTGAAAATTTCTTTCCATTTCCATTTTTCATCATATTATATAAATTTTTTTTTTCCTTTTTTTTCCTTTCTTCTTACTTTCTTACTTCTCAATATCACTTCCTCTTTCTGTTTTCTCTCTTTTTTCTTTTTCTCATATTAATTAATCATTTCAGTAAACTTAATTGCATTCATTTGTTTTTCTTTTTTATCTAAATCAGTTTTTTTTTTATCAATTTCATGATATCTAATTGCTCTCATTGTAATAATTTAATAGATTGACACTAGTTTATAAGATATTTTATCTTTATGTGTATGGCCTTATCGCAATAATTAAATACTAAAAAAATACTAAATAAATATTTACACAAAGAATAGCCCGTAAACTTAAATATAAATAAATATTTACCTAATTTTTAAAACTAAAATCACATAGTTCATAGGATCTCTTTTTTTTAGATCGAAAAGGAACTGTTTGATGTCTGCCATTTAGAGGAATGTTAGCTTTCAACAAACAAAATGTCCCTATACACTCTGCACTAAGCATTGAAGTTCAACAATAAAAACAAGCCATCAAAAAAAAGACAGCCTCTGAGGTTTTGAGTTCTACTCGGGCTCCAAATCAAAACCGATGTTTCGATGAAGGATACAGGAAGGCAGAGGCAGCCAAACAAACGCGCCAAGAGTTTATGCAAAAGAGAACAATGGCTGGCTTTATCCAGTACAAAAAAATCTACAAACATAAAAAAGACAAGAGGTGCCTTAGGACACCTTTGGGGATTTCCTTCCTAAAAGAACTGACAAGCAGTCGTCCAGAACTAGTAATTGAACTTGCTTACTTTTTTTAACGGTGTGTTACCAGAAACTCGATTAAAGTCAGAAAATTGAATAATTAAAAAAATTTAAAGGAAATATGTATCTTATTTGGTTTCTGGAGATAGACAACGCAGGTAAAAATAAAAACATATGTACCTACCTACTTACCTAGAAAGGTAAGCTGATTCGTAAGTAACAAGAGACTGAAAAAAACCCAAATCGGAGCCATTTACGAAAATTGAGCATAACAGGTTTGAGTTTGAATATCTTCAGAACGGCTCACTGTATGAAAAAAAATAATAAAGAGCTTTTCTCTAGAGCAGTGATTCCCAAAGTCGGTTTCTCAGGGGTCGACAAAAACGAAATCTGAATTTGGGGGTCCACAAGTTTTTTAATCGACCCCCTTAACACAATTTCTTATTTTAAACTTCAAAGATAGTGTTACTTTTGCCATTCTTAAAATGAAAAGTAACATTTTAAACATGTGTATAAAAAAATTTACATAGTATTGTATAATTGTGATATAAGTAGTAGTTTTAAACATTTTTTCCTTAAGATTGGCGGTTTGATCGCAGACACGAAAAAAAAATGTAGACAGTACAGTTTGGACTACCTAAAGTTTGGATTTATTTCATCTCCATCAAATAAACACTTGCCGATGTGTCTCATATGTGAAAAAGTATTTAGTAACGATGCCATGAAGCCTTCAAAAATGGAGGACGACTTATCACTGTCCTATGCAAAACGTTGATGGCTTGCGAGCGTCCTACAATATATCTCTGCTAATAGCGAAGTCGGGGAAGCTTCTCACAATTGGAGAGCAGCTTATTTTACCAGCCATTCTAGAGGTCCTCAACAATGTATTGCAAAAGCCCGCTCGAGATATTATAAAAAGAATATCCCTGAGCAATAACACCGTTCAGAGACGAATAGACGAGATGGGTCGTGACGTGGAAAACATTTTATGCAATTTATTGTAGACCAAGCAGACCCGGCAATGAAACTCTGTTGTTAGGATACGTTCGAAATATCATAGATGAAAATATTTACCGAGAGCTGCTTTTTACCATATATCTGGATATATCTGGAAACTGATACCAGAGGAGAATCTATTTTTCTGGCAGTGGAACGTTTTTTTTACCGACAAAGCTATTCCATGGAGAAACATTATTTCTGTTGCGACTGATGAAGCACCATCTATGGTTGGGCGTCATCGTGGTCTTATAGCTCACTTAAAGCGGCAATTGCCTGATGTACTGGTGATTCACAGACAACATTTAGTAGCAAGAAACTGAGTCCTAGATTGCACTAGTCTTTGCAATACGCTATAAATGCTGTCAACTAGATTCGAAGCAATTCATTGAACTCTAGGTTATTTGCTCAGCTTTGTGAGGATAACGACGAAGTCTTTACTAAGTTACTTTTGCACACTGAAGTTCGCTGTCTTTCAAGAGGTGCTTGATCAAAACAAAATCAATTATAGCGGCGTTTGTGGGAAACTTTCTTTACTTTCAATTTCCGCATTTGTTGAAATCCACAGAAATCCTTCAAGACGATGTTATTTTATCATATGTCGTTCACTTGGACGCGCTTCACAAAGATTATATTAAAAGGTTTGAGGATCTTTTGAACTTACAAATTCCTGAGTGGGTAATAAATTCGTACAGTTTAACAGCCATATGCCAAGCCAATGTGATAATGCAAGAAGAGTTGATCACCATCCAAACTAACGAGCTCAAGCTAAAGTGCAACAAAGGTTATCAGAAGTTCTGGATGCAACGCAGCATTGAAACTCAATATACTGCATTGTGGAACATTGCTGAAAAATATCTCATCGCTTTCCTATCATCATATTTAGTTGAAAAAGGCTTCAGTGTGGTTGCAAATATTTTGACGAAAAAAAGAAACCGTTTGAAAGTCAAAGAACGCAGAGACTAAATGCTGCAATTTTTCAAATCATGAATTTACTATTTGTTCTCAACTAAGAGCACGGTTTCTAAAAACCTGCATTAATAAATTAAGAATTACACTTCATGTTTATTGAATTTCATACCTGCTATCATCGTAAAGTCATGTTTTATTGTTATCTCAAAAAAATTTCTCTCTGCACTACTGCAAAACTTGCTTGAGTACTAGGTACCCATAAAAGTTGGTAAAAAACTTGAGGCAGGATTTCTAAAGTAATTTGGCCTTGGGGGTCTACGGTATCAGTTCATTTTGGAAAAGGGGTCTGTAGCTCAAAATAGTTTGGGAAACCCTGCTCTAGAGCATTTCATTTTCTAATAAAATAACTTCTCAGTTTATTTTTACAGTGCTCAAACGTTAAGCTAGAAAAATAAGAAAAAAAAATATTTTTTTCAGTTATGAAAAACTGAAAGTTAAGAACAGGCCCCCCTTAATGTTAATATTAAGGCTTAATTTTATACCTCCCTGAAAGTATTAAGCCTGTTTTTTGTTGAAATAAAAAAGTTTCCCAAAATTGACACACTCTAGCATACATAGCAAAAGTGGGTCGCCAGTTGCCACACAAAATGAAACCTACTTGAAACCAACTGCGCTGATCGCACTGTTTCCAATATTCCAGTGAATTTGGCGTTTAGGCAATGTAAGTGAGTGGAGAGAGAAAGGAATCTCTCCTACGACGGTGATGCTCTGCTCACATTTCTTTTTTTGTGTTTTTAAACTTAGGTAAGACAAAAAACATCAACTGAAAACTTTTTTTCATGTTAGAAGCGGCAAGAATGAATTTAGTAAACGAAAGTAATGCTATGTCCGCACTCGAAATTAAACTGGGTTTCATTCCAGGATGGTGTGTCCGCGTATGAAAAAAAGTTTTGAGTTTATCATTTTGTCTTAAGTTGAAAAGAGACAGACATAAAGTGTGAGCAGAAAGTCAATGACGTATGAGAGAATCCTATCTATCTCCACTCACTTTCACTCTCTTAAACGTCGAATTCACTGGAATATTGGAAATAGTGCATTCAGCGCACTTGGTTTCGTGAAACCCAGTGACTAAAAAAGTTTCATTTTGTATGGCAAACCACTTGGTTATCATGTTGGTTTGGGATAGTTATGAGTTAAACAAGTAAACATAGCATAAAACGAAGAATGTACGTTATCAAACAAGGACAGAGAACATCGACGAATTGGACAAAATGTCACAATAGACAGACATAACTTCAAGGTAGTAAAGAACTTCGCCTACCTCGGAATTTGGATCCACTATGAACACCGAAAATAAAGTCAGTGCGGATCTAAACGCAGAAAGAAAACAAATTGCAAGTGATTTTAAATTCCGTTTGGGCGAAAATTCAACAAACAACAAATCACATAGCTAAAAGTGTACGCATCGCAAGGCTACTAAGGCTAAGATATGTAGAGCGGTTGGACACCAACTGGAAAAAACTGGAAACAAAGCTTTCAAAGACAATTTCAAAAACTTTTTGGAGAATGTAACTGCTTTAGAATCCTGATCAGCTATTTTGTTCATAGAGACTACAATGTTCCTCAACTTGTACTTAATAGTGCAGTCAATGAAGCGAAAAATAGGGCCCAACCTCCGAATTTTTTTACTGTGAACCGATTTGCATGAAATTTTGGAATTAGGCTCATCTTACCCTTAAATTCAAAAGTTAAAATGATTTGCACACCGCCACCACCCTGGGGGTGGTTGCCACCCCTTCTAGGGGGTGAATTTTTTTTTTTTTTTAAATAACCTCAGATATCGATAGAAGGCCTAATTTTAAGCAAAAAAACAAATATAAAGTTTTTTGTTAAGTCCAATACTTTTCGAGTTATTGGCAATTGAAAATTCGCAATTTGTTCACGTTTTTCATCTATTTATTGCAAATATCTCCAAAACTATACGTTTTATCGAAAATTTTATAAAAAACAAAATTGTAGCAGGTAGAACAATGAACAATTTGGTTTTTTATAAAGTATTCTAAGAACAATATTAAGCTAGATATAAAAGATCAAAACCATTTTTTATTTTGTCTGAAATTTAATGGTTGTAGTCAATGCCATTTAGCGGCGAGCAGATGCATTTTATGCATTCTAATACAAGAGGATGTTTTGTAGTGCTTGAAATAAGCTTTAAAATGAGCACTATTAATTATTAAGTCTTTTGCACGTAAAATGAGTGAGCTGTAGTGCAAATAAGGAGAGCATCTAATGTTTTTTTCTTTTAAATCAATGAGTTTTTGGACCATAACTCCTTCAATTTTTATGCTATCACAATTTGTAAGAAACCATTGTAAAGGTAATTAAGAGAGCTAAACCATCCTCGATTGTAATATATAGTAAACAATTTTTTGCTTAAACGGTGAAGGGTTAAAGGACTTAAGAGAGGCTGTGATTGCGCTGCCACGCGCTCTTTAAACAATCATATCTCCGTAAATTTTTGTTTGACAGAAAAAACTAAAAGACCAAATTTTTTGTCAAAAAAAATACCAACATTTTTTTTCTTACTTTATTATACGTATCTGTCGTTATTTTTGAGATATTATGAAAAAAAGTAGGGTTTTTAAAAATTTGAAAATTTGTTGTTTTTTTTTTAATCGTGACTTTTTTGAAAAATATGTGTCCAAAAGCAGCCAAACTGATACTATCTATCAAACTCTTCATGACAAACTTAATTTTAGGCGGAATACGAATAAATTTAATATTGGTGGAAATGGCACTTATGAAAGCCATTGATTTAAAAGAAAAAAACATTAGATGCTCCCCTTATTTGCACTACAGCTCACTTATTTTACGTGCAAAAGACTTTTAATAGTGCTCATTTTAAAGCTTATTTCAAGCACTACAAAACATTTCCTTGTATTAGAATGCATAAAATGCATCTCCTCGCCGCTAGATGGCATTGAACACATCGATTAAATTTCAGACAAAATTAAAAATGACTTTGATCTTTTATATCTAGCTTAATATTGTACTTAGAATACTTTAAAAAAAACCAAATTGTTCATTGTTCTACCTGCTACAATTTTGTTTTTTATAAAATTTTCGATAAAACGTATAGTTTTGGAGATATTTGCAATAAATAAATAAAAAACGTGAACAAGATGCGAACTTTCAATTGCCAATAACTCGAAAAGTATTGGACTTAACAAAAAACTTTATATTTGTTTTTTGGCTTAAAATTAGGTTTTTTATCGATATTTGAGGTTATTTAAAAAAAAAAATCACCCCCTAGAAGGGGTGGCAACCAACCCCAGGGTGGTGGCGGTGTGCAAATCATTATCACTTTTGAATTTAAGGGTAAGATGAGCCTAATTCCAAAATTTCATGCAAATCGGTTCACAGTAAAAAAAAATTCGGACCTAAAATGCTTCATTGACTGCACTATAAAGGTAATGCTCTTATTTGTTGTCAGCTCTAATTGAAATTTAATTAATATTTGCATTATATGTGGAGCTCCGAATGGTTAGTCTGACTGCTTCGTAGAACATATATGAAAAATTCGAGTTTCGAAACACAGAAATATCAAAGCCAAAAATGTTTTTCCACGGATATTACCTTGCGCGAGGCATAAGCAATGTCATGCCATGGAAAGCTCCTTGTCGATTGGGCGTTCTAATACTCAAGCAATTTATTTATTTATTTATAAAAAAAAAATTAGTAAAAATTATGAATAAAAATCATTACGCGGTGTAAAAGAAAAAATTAACTTCACGAAGCACTAAAGTAAATCTATTGCTAGCGATTTCTCTTCGCAGTAATAATATTCATGTTGATTTAAAACAAAACCAGTAAAATAGACACAAAATTACGTATAATACGCAAGTAACCTACACATCCACCTTACATTTTCCAAATTAACAACAACTGATCTAAAGAGCAATAAAGTCTTGTTTTTTGACTTCCGAAACAAGTACCTTTCCGTCGCACGATACACTTAAGAGAAACTCTCACAAAAAAGTTTCCAAGCATTCATTACAGTTAAACAAAAAACGAAAAAAAAAACATATCACAAGTAAACATGTTGTCCTCGCTGCATTATCCGTCGAGTACCTCCGCTTTAAGTAAAACCAAAGTGAAAAAAAAAGAATTCACATACTCGTCGCAAATGCAAAAGTTTACCGTGCTACTCCAAAATCATTTTGTTTGAGTCCTCCCGCGGCTGGCGTCCGTCGCGCCGTACCGCACCACCCACCTCAACAAAGAAACAAAAGCCTTCTCAAACGGTGTTAGTTCCTATTCACATACGACTAAAGTGTATTTATGCCAGTGTAAGAAAAGTACCCATTTCAGAGTCCTCTTCAAAAACATAAACACAAAAATAAAGAGAGATATAGTACAGCCCCTCAACACACCACTAAAGCCTACCAAGAGAACCTGGACCAGACAGTGGAAGGACATAAATATAAAAATAACAATTTGGCTTTCATGGATTTTTTTTTTGTTTTTCTTTTTTCTATTTTGCCGCTAAGAAACGAGGAAAAAGCTACAAAAAGTAAATCCACAGTAGATAAGAACCTAATCAAAATATACGCCTTGCATATTCTATAAGCGATCTAATGCACAAAGAGTTCATAAACAAAACACCGAATTGAGGACGAAATTGAATTCTTAAAGGGGCACAGGAAAATCCGAGTAACACACCTAAAGACATTCATACGACAAAACGATTGAGACGGGGAAGGCGCTACTCTTCCAGGTAATGAATGTTTACAGAGGGTAAAAACAGCAGCGTGTTGGCGTGTTGGCGTGTTGGCGTTGGGCTTGGGTGTTGGGCGCCTACCGCCTGCGATCAGGACCACAGTTAATTTAAAAAGGAGTCCTATTCAAATTGATGTCAGTCAACAGCAATACACACATGCAAATTATGTATTTATGGAAAAGCAATTCACACATGAGCCACATGTACCTTCCTATATTCACTGAAGTGAAGACACTGAGACGAACAAATGAATTTTTAAAGCCGCATCAAGGCAGAGTCATCAGCCAGTTCCAGTAGTCCTTCGTAAGGGTTGAGATACAAGATAGCCTGCCAGTAATATTGTGATGAATTGAAGCCTAAGGCATAACAAGAGTCTTTGTGTGATGAGAGTTAAATGAACCCCTGGGCTATTGACATGCTGCGAGAGTTGGGCACGAATCTTTCAGTGATGGGTGGATAGTAGATACAAAACCCTCCACAGAAGAAATATGTAATGTACATAGTTGGAGGCAATGTTGATAGACTGAACACTGCAAAGGGTTTAAATAAATTTTAGAAACTTTTTAGGTATAATTAAGTCAATTGGTAAGGAAAAACAAGGTACATGTAAGTTGGTATTCGGCTTTATGTCTTACTTTTGTCTTTGGTTTGTGTAATTTTACTTGAAGCTAGTGTTATGATTTTGGAGATTCATTTACAGATTTGGAATACTATTATGACTTTGATTTTCATAAATGAAAAGATTAGTAAAGTTTTTAACAGTTAAAACACTTATTTTATTTCCTCATATGTACATTTCAGAAGCAATGCTTCCATCGTCAGTGAGATTTATAAAATTAAATTAAATTAAATTATTTGTCAAAAAAAAAAAAAAAAACTAATAATAAACAAAAATGTTTCTAAACAAAATTACAGTTGAGTTGAGTTGAATCTATTAAAAAATTTTTTGAATATTGAATCTTTGATTGGTCCATCATCACTATTCATTAGATTATTAAATATGTAAAATGATTCAAAAGCATCTAATTCATAATTGCTATTTACATTTCTTATTAGTTTTAAATTTTGTAAACTAAAGCTATGACTATTTTCTAGCATATGTTCTGCAACACTTGACTTTTCTTTTTCATTATATTTAAGATGTGCAAAATGTTCTTTAAATCTTTTTAGAATAGGTCTTCTTGTCTGTCCTATATATTCTTTTGCACAATCATTACATCTGATAGAATAAATTTCTGACTTTTGAAGTTGGTCAATTTTATCCTTAGATCCTCCAATCAGATTTTTTATTTTTATTTCGCTGCACTTGATTTTCATATACTCAAACAAAAACAAAACAAGCTATAACCAAGCTAACAAGAAGAGACTCCTCAAGGAAGAAGTTCCATGGTGAAAAAAGCAGTGGTGTTAGTGTATTGTATTTTGGGATGTCCAGCTTTTGCCAAAAGGTCTGCCCATCACATCATAACACGCCTCATAAAACGAAAGTGTGTAGTGTACGTTTAAAGAAACATCTTCAGCCTATTCAGACCAAAAGCTTACAGGTTTTTTTTTTTGTTTGATACAACACCCAATTTCGATTTTGGAGAAAATTGATTTTATTAGATTTATCACACTTAATGATTGCAAAGTAATCTATGGGGTTAGGGGTAGTCAGAATTTTCGATAAGTGTAATTTCTTAAAACTATTCTCTAAAAATTTGAAGCTGAGCCGATAATTACTTTTCGAGTTATTCGACAAATAACAAAGAGCCCACGGGCACCCCAAAACGCTAGTGTGAAACTTTAAATGCGTTTTTTCAAAACTATGTTTTTTGAACTGGTGACAACTGTAACTCGAAAACCGCTCAGTAGATTTTGATGAAATTTATACAACTTTTAGAATACATAATAAACTCAGGCCGGCTCTAAGGATTTTTTTTTTCAAAAATTTTAAGTGTGGATTTTTTCCCGAAAATCTAGAAAAAAAATTCCTGAGGCCGCCATTTTGTTAATTTTTGAAAAAAAGGCTTCGATTAAACCCAGGATTATCTATTTATAAAAGTAATACTTTTTATAATATTGATTTTAGATGGATCTACAAGGACTTCTGAAAGTCACCGCAAGGACCTTTTTCTGGGACTGGGTCAACAAAGACAGCAATAACTTTGGAAATTATAATTTTTTTTTTACACCACACATTTACACTTCGTTGAGAAAAGTGTTTCTGCTTCGCTTTTAGCTTCATTATTTTATCCGTGAGTAAAAAGCAAAGCGAACGAAATTTGGCTCCGGGTAATACGGGCTTGTGGTTGAACTTAAGAAATTCGCGCGAACTGACCGCAGTAAATATATACTACCTATATGATGCATAGTTCCATAGATATTTCTTATAGACGTGTGTTCCTTTTTGATATGTCATAATCCACAATCAGAGCATGAACTTATGTCTAGTGGAGTTACGTCCCTGTGCCAGTTTATTCATATTGAAAATAAGTCAAAATGCAAACGGTGAGACTACTTTCCATTACGAAATGATATTTTAGTTCGCGGCTCGTACTGCCATTTCATCATGGAAATAACCCCCGTGGGCCTAACTTCCAAAACAAAGAGGAATTAAGACCCACGGGTCTTATTGCCGCGGGCTTTAATGCACTGCACTTGAAAAAATATTTGATTCAAATCGAATACGACCCTTATTTAATTGAAATTTGTGAAGCATTTGAAGCAAAAGGTGTATCTTTTGAATCAAATGCATGCATTGCATACTACATGCGCAATAGGTTGAAAGATTTCAGAGTATTTCGATTGAAATTCAAGAAAGAATTTTATTTAGAAATTATGCACATTGTCTTTCACTTATGTTCAGTAAGCATTTGAAAGAGAAGCCATCCATGATTAAACCAGAGCCAAAAGTTTTTAAAATAACAGATCTTCTATAGTTTAAATCAGTGATTCCCCAAGGTCGATATCAGTTTCCAAGGGGTCGGCAATAACAAAATCTGATTTTGGGGGTCAACAAGTTCTGCAATTGACCCCATTTAGACAAGTTCTTACTTAAAACTTTTAAGATAGTGTTTCGTTACTTTTGCCATTTTATTACAAGAATGATAAGTAGTATTGTTGTACTTTTAAAAAACTCAACAAATTTCTTTTCGTACCTAAGTACTTTTTCGAGGAATAGGTAGGTGATGTAATTGTATTTTTATTGAGGTACATTCAGTTTTCCAATCCTAACCCTTTTTGCCTGCAAATAACTGTTGCTAAATGGTGACGAGTGAATATGTATTATCTGATGACCTGTTAGGAAGCACATGCATACGCTTTTGCATAGTTCAGGTATAATTTGTCGATACAATGCATAAAATTTTCTATGATGCAGGTCCGTCAAGGGCGATATAAATAAGCAGAGTCGAATCAGAACAGCCCAAGCCCAAAAGAAAGCAGGAAATCCACATGCAGTTTGTCCAAATATAAAAAGATTATTTTAATCTAAGTTCAATCATGGCTTAATAAATAAATCAAAAGTGGACACAATCGACATAGTTTTCGATCTGCACCAAAATCATCCTCTTCTGAAGCTTTCTGTTGGATAAGTCTTTTATTGAAGATTATGTTTAGATTTACAAAATGAGATTCGTCAACCAAAAGAAAAATCAAAGCAAAGAAGACCTTATTTTTTATACCTGCCTTGAGATTGATAGTCCAAAAGGAGCTTATGAAGCACAACAATGCAGGGTTACAATCTCAAACGGATCAAATAAAAATCAATAATATCGGCGGCGGCGGCGTTCGTTTATAAACTAAATGTAAGCAGAAAGAACTTACAGTTTCCGTATTTGTCAAAATCATCAGAAATCCTTTAAGACGATGTTGTTTTATCATATTTCCAAGTGAATGATCTTTTGGATTTACAAATTCCTCAGTGGATAATAAATCCGTACAGCATGAAAGCCATGGAAGAAGCCAATGTGATAATGCAGCAGAGTTGATCGCCATCAAAACCGACGAAGAGCTTAAGCAAAAATTCACTAAATCTTTTAGAAGTTCTGGTTGCAGCGCTACACTGAAACTCGATATACTGCATTGTGGAAAATTGGAAGTCAACGAACGCGGAGATTTAAGGCTACAACTTAACAATATTAAACCAGATTTAGCTAGATTGGTAGAAAGGCACCAAATTCATCCATTGCAATAATTTTATAGTTTTTCATGTTTTGAATTTATTGTTTTTTCTCAATTAAGAGCACGATTTTAAGTAACTTGCATTAATAAATTATGAATTACACTTCATTGAATGCCTGCTTATTTTGTATGATTATTTTGAAGAGAAAATGAGATGAGGTTACTCATTACCAGCTGCAAATTTTTAAAATAAAGAATTATCATATTGGTAAGCAAGGGGTCAATTCCCGATCTGTGAAGCTGTGAATGTGAAGTGAAAACATTTACCGAAAATTCGATTCTCGATTAGTGAAAATCCAACCATCTTAAATGTCAAAATTTTTTCATATGATAAATTTCTTTTCATTGCCGTATGAGTCGGTGAAAAAATTAAAAGTTGTAGATAAAGGTGTAGATAATGACCCCACCCCTCCGGGGGTGGGTTACACCCTCCCCATTTCATGAAATTTGATGAATTTGATGAATTTTATAAATTTTACAGGAGTTCTTTCGGCGTGGAGAAAAGTTAGAACGTTTTAGAATCTTTTAGAACACAGTTAGGGAACTACTGTACATTTTGAGATCGGGAATCGCTTAGAATGGGTTCGAGAAGTGATAAAATGAAAAAACTATGAAAACTGAAATGATATATGATTTTTCACTTCACAGCTTCGCAGAACAATTTTTTTGTGAATTTTAAGAGTTGTTTTTTAGGTTTAAAGGTCCCGGCCCATAGAATCCGTTGCGTCCGTTCGCTGCCGGATTCAACAGACAGCAGTGAGTTTTACCAGGCACAACAGATTGGGGTGACCCATAGAACCCGTTGCGGTGTTTTGACAGATATAAAATCAAAATGAATAAGAGAAAATAGAGATGAGTCGACGAGTCAACTGATACTAGAGATGGGTGAGCTCTTCAAGAAATTTTTCACAGTTAGCGTTTTTTTTTGAGGTGGTGTATGTAGAACTTTGTAAGGTTTGCATAAAAGTAACTTCCGAAGAACAGCGGATTAAGGAATTTAGAGTACGAATTATGAGTACAAAGTATAAAAGTCAGGACTTTTTCTTTCATTATAAAGAGTACATTTCGGAGATACTCTCCTTTAGATCATAACGAGTTTTTGAGAAAAATCACTTTTATTATTAAATACAAAAGAAAATAAAAGCAAATATAAATGTAAATTTACACATTTGTAAATTTACATTTGTATTTATACATATATACAGCCCGATTCTGTTCTAAGTCACTGATGTCTCACGAATCACAGCTTTCCAGAAAAGTCACAGTTTTCCACTCAACACTCAAATTGTTATGTGGTTCTCAGCAGGTCATAACGTTGTGACTTGTGACATTTTTGCCATAATCGGGCTGGTACATTCGTATGCAATGTGAATTTTTCTTCATCTTTTATTAATACAATTAGTTGGACATGTAGATAATTTGTCAAAATTTTGCCTCAATTTAAATTTTGAAATGTAACATTCTTGTGGACATTATACTGAGCTCAGAGAGCCTTCATTCATTCATCTCAGTAAGAAAATGATAAACTGAATCTATTGGCAATTTGTTATTAATTGTGATACTGAGATGTATGAAAGGTATCCGAGCTCAGCATAATGTCGACAAGAATGTTCCATTTCAAAATTTTCATTAAGACAAGTTTTTCAAAAATTGTCTACCTACAAAGTTCACCACCTCCAATTAGATTACTTTTTTCAAGAAATAACCAATTGATTAACTGCTTCAATTTTCCACATAGCTTCCTGAAGATAAACGAAAACAAAAGTTGAAATATTTTTCATCAAACAAATACAAAATGCAAATGTTTTAAAAGTTCTCAGTGAGCTTCTTTGAATAGCCATGTGTTGCTATGGATGAGTCGCAATAGGATCGACGAATTGGTCGATTTATTGAAAATTCGTGCGAATAACTGCGTGAACACAATGGCTGCAGAGCCGCAACGGCAAGAAATATCAAAACATTAAATATATGTGAATACAACAACAACGCAACCCGGAGCCGCTCAAGTTAACTTGATTTTAATCTCTTGCGGCTCCGGCTCCGTCTGAGTTTGCAGTTCATTGTGTTCACGCACGCAGTAAACCGGTTTTTTCTTGTTCTCTTTCTTTGCAAAAAAAAAATTTTCGGTATTGATTTGCGGTCGATTGGTTGAATAACTCATTTTTGTCGATTTGTTGATTTAACAAATCGAGCAATGTGAACATTGTCATTAGTGGTGAATTTATTTCTCTAATCTCGATCTCGAAAAACAAAAATGGATATTGAATGTATTTTTCGGCTATTAAAACCATTTTTATACTAAAATCCGATCGAAAATGCTACCCCAATTGTTATTTCAAAAAATGAGTCAAATCTCTGAGGTATCGGTTTTACTTATTCCATCACTAGCAGAAGAGAAAACTTCAAATTGGTTTTGACAGCTCATGTCATCAGTTCTGCAAGACGCAAAAAGTTATGGCTATGGCCCAATGACTCCGTCACGCGTTCGACTTCAGCGGCCACAACTGACAACTCGATTAAAACATATGTATTCTTATGGGGAATGGCCCATAAGCAACGTGCGTGACGTCCGTGGCGGCGTTTAAATTAAAACATTTTTGATATCAACGCACTTAACGACTTTGACATTTGCTATTTCGTATTTTTGTTTTGTTGATAGACACACATGTTCACACACATGGTGCTCTGTGTAACAAAAGCGCATTAACGCGACGGATTCATCGGGCCATCCAAAATGTTCACATATTTCAAAGTTGAAGTCGAAGTTGAAGTTGAAGCGTGACGGAGTCATTGGGCCATAGCCTTTAAAATTTGGGCTACTTTTTCTGTTGCGTCCGTTGCATCCGATGCTTATCGGTCACCTCTCATAAGATCTGTGTATTTAATCGAGCTGTCAGTTAAATCAGACACCAAATGGACGCAACGGATTCTATGGGCTTGGGCCTTCAGACTTTTTATGTTCATATTAATAATATGTATACCAGTAAAAAGAATTTCGCAAAAATTGCCTTTTTCGCCAGTCTAACGATTTTTTAAAAAAAACCGCCAACACTTCTATTCTTGACTTTGGAATTTCGTGCAGACAATTAAGAAAAAAAACTATAAAAAATGGCTTCTGCCTATAAAGAGTTCATGTAAGACCATCAATTTGCTGTGAAATCATTGGTTGCAGAAATACCGATGATCACAAGTAAAATGAACCATTTTCATCAAAAGAAATAATCCTAGGAGGGATTTAGAAATAAGCAAACAAAGGCAGAATAAACTAGTTCCTTAGTCCATACGCTAGTAAGCTGTGTCAAAACAAAAATTCCAAGTCCGTGAACTAGATAGTAAGACTAAGGGCCGGTTTGTTCAAGCTTGGTTACTTCTAATCAATGATTATTCCAGATGATAATCATGGATTCGGTTTGTTCACGAAATATTTAATCAAGGAATCTCTGATCAGATCTTTTAATCATAGATTTTGCTAACCAGGCAATATTTCTGGGTTAGCTCCATTTAAACAACGATTAACTGAAATTCAGCTTGTTCAGGCTTGATTTTTGTTCAAATCACAGCTACAGCTATCCCTTCAAAATAAAAAATTGTCAGGCTGACATATCACCTTGAATGAGGCATATAGACGCTGTAATTTTAGTTTTTTTTTTAACTAAAATAAAAACAGTGCAGGCTTGGCTGAAGTGGTATTTTATTTACTCATAAATGGCAGTATTTTCTTTGAGTTTTAACTCCACTTACAGAATTTCAGCAGCGTGTTTGGTTTTTGTTTAATGCCCCTCCTTATTTTGTCTCTTGACCTTTTTTTTGTCCTGCACTGCTTGAGTCAATGTCCTCAGTTGTGTGGTTGCTTGTTGAGCAGCTTGCATGGCATTATTTACATTATTTTGTGTGTTTTGTATGGAAACAGTTTCTTCTTGTACTACAGCTTCAGCTCTGCGAACTTCTTTTTCAAGTTGTTCGACAATTCCCTGTTTTCTAACCAATGCAGCACGAGCAGCTTGCAAAGCCTTTTCAGTCAACTGAGCTTAAACCTAATGATAACTCTGTTGTCCGGCTGCGGTTTGAGCATTTGATGCTGCTTTTTGCTCTTGTGCGGCTTTGAGAGCTATGCTAGATGCTTTTTGCTTTGATGACCCACTCATAGCTCTGTTAGATTGGCAATTAGTTTGGGGCTCTTTATTTAGGTCTTCCGAGTCGGCATACTTACATATATTTGAAAATAAAATGAAATTAAATTCAAATGTCGATAGTTTTGACAACCGAAAACGATTATTGATTAACCCATGATTTGCTAACCAAGCTATGAAAAATGTGAACAAACACTCTTTGGTGATCACAGATTCTTAATCATGGATTAAGAAGAATCCTTGATAACCAAATTGCTTATTTTACCCGCTCTTAACAAACCGGCGCGGCCCTAAGACTGTTAAACTTTCGAAAAACATTATTTTACAATATTATTCAGGATTACAAAAAAAGGAATGGAAAGGAACTTCAAACTTCAATTTACTTTTAGTTTTACTTCGATGCCCGCATTTTTCGCAAAGATAGGTAGGTACCTACAACCATTTGAAAAATCACTAAAAATTTTCAATTTTAAAATTGTTTTTGTGAATTTTTT
Source organism: Melanostoma scalare (assembly GCA_949752695.1). NCBI lineage: Eukaryota > Metazoa > Arthropoda > Insecta > Diptera > Syrphidae > Melanostoma > Melanostoma scalare. The sequence continues at coordinate 168,340,592 of OX456985.1, read as the reverse complement.
GCAGTAATTTAATATTCCAGAATAATTTTAAAACGGTATAACAAAATTGTTGCAGAACACACAAAAATTTTATATAAAAAAATGGAAAATAATCTCCACACTCACCGCAATACGAAAGCAGCAGCAATAGTAATCCAAATGTTGCTTTCCTCGGCCAACACGACATTTTTGAACTACTCAAGCCTTGCATTTTATCTCGAACCACTTCAAAGCACACACTAGTTTGCTTTATATATATTATTTTTTTATTTTTATGTGTATGTGCGGCGGAAGGTATTATTTTGGCCACAAATTCTTCTCTAATTAGATAAATTCTGCACTTTAAACACAAACTCACTCGCATACATGAGTTTTAATTAAATTTTGCACTTTTGACACTCAACACATTTAGCTGAACATTAATTCAAATTATGTGTTGTCCTTCACCAAAGAGCCTCTCGAAACAAATTTAATTTTTTGTGGATAGGTACGATACTAATGCAAACTCATCTGTTTTATTGAACGAAGCGTCGGCGTCGGTCGGAGAGAATATAAACAACAACAATAACAAAAATAACTTCAACTCACAGTGACACACGGTAACAATTCATAAAAATTATAAAAGACACAAACTATAATCGCACCCCGAGATGTCAAATGATTTGAAACATTTTTTATCATTAGCCAACGCAGCGCCGCCTTGCCTTGGACTTGAGCTTGAAAGAGCTTCTCATGTGTTATACATTAATTAGTTTGACTTCCACGCGCAATTAATTTATCCGTGCATTCGAATTAAGGATGTCGATATATCAAAAAATAAAATACAAATGTGAACGTTCGTTTCCCGAGCCGACAGATAGACACTGCCACAACGCGTAACGTATTTATTTGGCAGTTTTCTTTTCTTTTTTTTGAATGCTATCTATCCCCAAAAAACGACAACGCGAACGATGGAGTCGCAACAGCAGCAGCAGCACCAAAGCAGATAGAAAATGAATTTCTATATCTATGAGAGGGCAAAACGGACGATCTGGGCCCGGAAAAATGTTCAACAATTTGTCTTGTTTGCTCTCGGACTCAGACTGGTACTGGTAGCTAGGAATGGTAGTTGGCTTGTTCGAGTGTTTGTAACACTACTCGAGAACTGTGTTCGAAGTGCCTTGCCGAGATTTTGTGAATAGGAATGGTCGAACCCTCTTCATCCTTGCTGTAAATAGTAAGCGAACAACAGCAGCAGCAGCGCCCTAATCAAAATCGCGTATCGCTATCGGTCTCTCGACTCGAGTGATTTCTTTTCTTGTTTTCACAGAGCAGAAAAGTGTTTCGCGTTGGGGTGGAAATATCACAAAAATGATTATTATATCTGGTGGGAGAAGAGGAAGAAAGAAGGGACGAGGGACCACTGTGGAACGATGTTTTATGAAAGACGCGAAGAAAACTACGACAAAACGAGCACGACGACGACGATGACAACGACACGATGATGTTGTTGAGAATAAAACCGAAACTAGTATGCCGGCAGTTGGTTGAAAGACAACGTCCACCACCTCTTCATATGTTGCCAACTGCAGGCGCACACTCCGCTTTTGTAGGGTTGGCCGCCTGTCTCCGTGTCTTGCGTGGAGTGAGCTGCCCCTTAAGTTTTATTGCTCTTCTTCTTCCTGTGTGCGTTGAGCGTTAGAGTGAGCGTTTGCCTGGATGTTTATTATTTTGAATAAATGACAAACGGTCGACGAGCAATCAACCCGATGGGGCTCAACTCGCTATCTATCTTTTTGAAAACACAATGATAATAAACATTTGTGTATCTTGTATCTCTTTGTCGAACAATGTATCCGCGGAAGCTGCTGACGATCGATTTGTGTATTATTATTGCTTTTGATTTTTTTTTGTTGCTTCCCTTTATTAAAGTCTTACTTACTTCTTGTGAGAAAAGTAGCGCGGCGGTGGCGGTAATGACGACGAACGGGTCTCTGTTTGGTTTTGCGCGTAAATATTACAACTTGGGTCGTTTGAGTAAAGACCTATTTATAAGCTTTTTTGATTGGCATGTAAACGCATATGCAATTTTGAAGAGTGTTTTTTTAGGAAAGAGAGAGGGTTTAGTTGCGTCTTGCGTTTGTTTAGTTACATAGATAGATACGGCACACGGCTTACAAAAAGTACTTGCCTTACAGGAAGATAGCAAAACGCCCAACATTCATTTGTTTTTGTGCATAGTAATCTCAGTTCTCGACATCACACATTATTATTACAACATTTACGGTTGCGTGTCAAAAGTTGTCCCGTTGGCTGCGTAAATCCGTGCGGATGTTGTCTTAACTCCTACCACTGGAAGATTGTGTTATTTTTAATGTCACCACGTTGAGTGATATAAAAGATTTGATCTTTTAGTTTTCGTTCGTCTGCTGCCTGACTGCCCTGGGGGACAGAGCGTTTTTTGATGTTCAGGTCGTGTATCCTTTAGGTGTAGGTAGGTATATGTAGTATATACCTTGTTTATTTTCTTCCTGTGTGCGCTTTTATTGCTTTCCTTAGCTTGTCCGTAGGGTTATTATGGATATTTTGTCTGTGGACGTTGATGTCTTTTTAGTTGACTTTTATGGATGTGTTTATGACCTGCAATGATAGAAAAATTAGTTGATTAGAAAAGTTGAGAGTTATATTAGTGTGAAGAATGTTTTTTTTTTTTAACTTTAGTTTTTATTATTTTGGTAAACCTGAAAATTTGTTAACTGCTTGACTGAATTGAATAGATATGATTTTTAATTACATGAAATATGTACGATCAAAAGATTAGTGGACGTGTATCAACCCAACTTTTTACTCTATCCTTAACTTGTTTATGAAGCAGCATGAGCTGACAAACGAGATGGGGTCATGTCCCCAGTTGTCGAACACTTAGTGACTTGGAATAAAGTAATCGCTCACTGCCAGACAACCTTCGATATTCAATAAACGAAGTTAAATTAATTAGATTGTCAAACTCAAACTTTATTTAATAAACTTAAATTTAATTCTGTAACTTTAACCGTTTTTTTATAAAACAATATAAACTGGAAAACAGTCCAATTCCCCAGTAATCGAACACTTGTTTCCTAAAGCCGAACATTAAGTTTCCTTATTTCGAACATGGTTTTTTGGGTTAAGACTAACATTTAATTACTACACAAAACAGACATTTTTAAAGTTTTCTCTATTTTAAATTATCCAAACATTTTTATTTATATTTTTATATTTTATATTTATTTTTATATTTTTTTTTTATATTTATATTTTCTCAATTTTATTGAACCACATAAATCAGATAAGATTCGAAGAGTTGCACACAAAGTCTTTATTTTGAGCACAAAGTTGGGTGTACGTTAAATGGTTATGCTAAATGGTGACAACCTATATTTCTTAAGCCATCTTCTTTGGCAAGAAGTTATGAGACACCTACGTCATAATTGAAATTGTTAACTGTTCGAACAAAGGAAACCTAAAATTGTACTGAGTTTCCTTGATTCGAACACTGAAAAAAGGTGTTCGAATACTGGCCCCAAAGGTTTTGCTACTTTTATTGATAGAAAGACGTAAAAATTATTTAGTTTCTTATAACATGTAAGGCCTGAGCTTAAAAAAACTATTTTGATGAAGTTGCCTATATTCGAACACTAGTGTTCGAACAGGAAACTCACAACAATTTAGTTTCCTTTGATGGAACAGCTAAAATCTAGTAAAACTATTAACTTTTAAGATAAAATTTTAACGTAAATGAACTAAAATAAGCATTATATAACGAAAAAACCTTACAACATAAATATTTAGCTTCAATTGCCCCTTAAAATCATAGTTTCTCACGACACTTGCAACAGTCTCCTTCTTATATGGAAACCCACAATTGCCCTAATCTTTGAAAGCTAGTCACAAACTACTATTTTTTAAACGTTTACATTGGTTGTACTTGTGAGTTGTTTCTGAGGGTTAAAGAGTATAACACACTTTACAATTTCGCATTAAAAGAAATTAAAAAAATGAGAAATAATGCAGTTTGAGCGATGTTTTTCAAAAAGTGTTCGACAACTGGGAGTGTTCGAATTTAGGCGACCTTACCCTGTAAGGAAAGAATAGGTAGGTCTAGGTACCTAGGTACCTAGGTAACTGGCTATTTTGCTAGAGCACTACTAATAAGAAAAAGCGATAGAAAAGAGTAAGGTTGGTAGTTGCGTTTCGGACGATGTTCAAGAGAATCAATTTATTCTACAGTTGAGATATCACCTATCATTCTCCACGCTCTGTTTTGTACCCTATCAAGTAGGCATAAAGATGTTTGAGGATACCTGACCAGATATGAGAAATAGGTAAACTCTAGTTTTGGGCGGATGTAAGCTTAAAAAATACGAATTGGCGAAAATAGCAGTATTTTTGGCGACTTTAAATATGTAGTAGGTACCTATTCCAACGAAGATCATCGTTTATACGCAAACAAAGTATTGATGGGCTTTCGATTTCTAGGATTCAGATACCTACCTACTATTCATGGATAGTGGCAATGTGGGAATGATGAGCTTCAACGGCAGAAGACAGCACTGAGTTTTAGAAGGGTTGAATTTAACTCGGTTCTTACCACCCCATGTAACAATGTTGTCACAGTCAGAAAACAATAAGCTATCATAAGCAACCGTTTCAGTTTCAAATCTGAGGATCCGGAATGTAAATTTGGAAACGAATATGAAAAGTTGGGAGTTTAATCCTCAGCAAAACAATAAGGAAGATGGTCGGAGACATAACGGAGCACTTGGGTACACTATAGCATTTATAAGGTGAGTATTAGACATCAAACCATCCAACACAACTTGTATGAAAAAGTCCGAAAGGTAATTTCTACTCCAACGAAGAAAATCAAAATCAATCCAAATGCACGCATTTTCGATAAGAGAGCTTGATACCAAACTCAATCAGCCTTAGCCTTAGAAATGTCAAGCGCAATAATCTTACTTCATCCAAAAGAGTGTAAGGATTGGTTCCACTTTTGGATGAGATATACCATCGAATCACCAGTGGACCTTTTGCTAAAGATGTACTGACGGCCACTGAGAAGCCTCGTTTTTCCAGATATTTCATGAGTTGATGGCTTATTAACGTTTCCATGACCTTGGAAAGAACGGAGGTTGGTGCAATTGGACGGTAATTGAGAGGAGAGGAGATTTTTCTTCTTTAAGGACGGGCTGGAAAAATGCCATTTTTCTTGCTCGGGAAGAGCTCAAGAAGCCAGAAGAATAAGAAAGGGAGAAAAGCTTACGCAGTGGTTTTGCCAGTGTAGTTTAGTTTAGTTCAGTTTAGCTTATTTCGTTTCATCAAACAGAGAATGTCAGACTAATACATCATTTCTTATATTTTTAGAACTAAGAGTTAAATGTATATAAAAATAAGATAAGTACGGATTTCATCTAATGTAGATTAATATTTATAATGTATGATACATCAATTTTAAAGGATTTTTGATATCAAAAAGCAAGCATCTTGATTTATAAGCAGGCATACATGTACGCAACTTTAGTAAGCCTTCTTTGAACTTTCTCAATTCTGTCAGAGGAGTTTTTATAATAAGGGTCCCGTACAATACTACAATACTCGAGACCTGATCGTACTAATGAGTTATACATAGTATAGTATCTTGACAGTATATGGGTCTGTAAATTCCCAAGCATTCGGTTAGCCTTGTTAACCATATAATCGATGTGGGGTGTGAATGACAGTTTAGTGTCAAAAAAAACTCCAAGATCCTTTTTTTTCAACACGTTGAAGGTTAATAAAATTGATTCCATAATTGAAAAAGATAGGAGAAGTATTTCTGTAACAGGACAATACTTGGCATTTAGATACATTTAAATGAAGAAAATTCACAAAACACCTTTTCAGAAGAGCGGGATTTATGTATGTTAAGATGAGATCTACGAGGAGTCTCGCAACCGAACAAGTACGAAAAAAATATCAGCTTAATTGTAGAATTTACAGTCTCAAGTTCAGGCGGAGCTAATGTCCTGTTAGGAAATGTCAAGTTAGCAGCAAATCTATGACGATATTTGAGGCGAGAGCTACTTTAGGTATAGGTAAGGTTTTTAAATCAGACTTGATTGAATTTTACAATGAAAGTCAATCAGACATGGAGGATCGAGCGATCCAGTGACACTGTGTCGCTACAATTAGAACAAAATTTCAGACTTAGAAGGGCATGACAGCATCTAACTGATGAGCGCACTGTGGTACCTGGGCGAGACGCTAGTTTTTGGATTTCAGTTCACTGGATCTCTTGTCCTCCATGTCTTTCTGACAATATAGTTTTAAGTTTCTTTAAAATGAAATAAATATGGTGCCATAAGAAAGCCATTGATCCCTCAGGCCTAACACATTTCAAGGACCTACAATTTTATGACAAATTCGAACGGATAAGTTACAGAGCGCTTTTCATGTCAGTATAATTAGTTTCGGAAAGCTTGACATTTCCTCGCAAAAGATGATACTTTAGTATTTATTTATTTATTTCTTATAAAACTAACACAGTAAGATAAATCTTATAAGGTAGTGTAAGTTTACTATTTAACATTTAGCTCAAATATAGTAATTATGAAATGTTTCAATACTTCAATAATAATTATAAAATGTATCACAAAAAATGAAAAAAAAGGAAGTTAATATACCTAAACCCGTAGGCAAAACAATTGGATGTTTCAGAGACACGAATCTTGAACTCACCACGCACCCATAACGCCACGGGTATCAGTCTCTTGGTTAATAGATATTTCATTTTTATTTACTTATTAAATTTCAATTGATAAATTGCAATGTCCACAAACTTCTTTGGTCTAATGTAGCTCACAAAATAGCGCATACTGTAGCAAAATTTTTTGGCAAAATAGTCCTATGTCTTGAGCAAGCAACCTATAGTGTGTCCAAATTCGGAAATGACTAAGGTCTCCCTTGTCTGGAGTATGCTTAGAAGAAACGACTACAGATTGTCAGTTTGTGATATCCGAAGTGAACAATATAATGATTTGTAAACTATCTCCAGAAAAATACTAGAAGGGTAACCTACGTCAAATGGATCCGTTCATACCTATAGACAACTGCTAATAAAGAGTTCGTTTCTGTTCTTCTCTTTTGGATCTATTTGCGGGTGTTTTCGGTATACCTCAAGGTAGTCATCTTGGAACACTCTTTTTCATGCCTGCCACAAAAACAAATGATGTCGAAAAAATCATCTAATGTTCATCCGATTCACTTTATGCTGATGACGCAAAATTTTCAAAGTTATCGCCTCTAATCGGAATTCTTTCCTGATTCAAAATTACCTCAATTCATTCGTCGCTTGCCGTAGTAAATTTTTTTTTTTTGAATCGAACATAGCCAAATGGGAGTCAATAACTTTTTGGAAAAAGCATAAGATCCCGCCAAAACCATCCGATGTAGTTCTCCGTGATTAAGGTTTTTTCTGTGACGAAGTAATGTCAAGATCTATTTCCGCCCCTGGTTTTATAAAGAAATGTCCAAGGAGTTGATCAACCCCCTTGTTACTAAAACCTCTATCGTCTATCGTCTATATCGCTTTCGTTCTTCTTCTCCTTGAGTATGCATCGTAAATGTGGGATTCATTCTTCTTATCAAGCGGTTCACAATTCACATCTCAATGATCGAAAGCGTTCACCGTCGTTTTAGGCTCTCTGCCCTTCAGGATCTCTACGCAACATTAGAAACTTTCACACTCTGCCTCATTAACACGAACTTTCGTTTTAGGTAAGCCTGAAATGAATTTTAATTCCGCCTTAGGTATTCAAAACCTAAGCTACTGCTAAGGACCGTTTAAGCAGCTCCATAGCTTTATTATTTTTGGTAATTCATGTCGAGTTGGATGCTACTTTGCTACTTTAGTTTGAAGCTCTCAACCTCCATTAACGCAAAAAATACTCACATTGTTCATAATAAACATTTGAACACCTAGCTATAGGGACTCAGGCTGTAGGTATCAGTCATACCCTATTCATATGGGTATAATAAAGGCTCACACCTATAAAATTACTTATCACTAAAGCATTACTGTGAAAACTAGGAGCGGTATTGGTTTCAACGGAAGCTATAAATATTTCTGAACATTCTTGTGCTCACGTTATCCGTCAATCAACTCCACAAAAGTAGAATTTCTCTATCCTGTTGTAATCATACAAACCGACACAATACTGCACCTGCTTGCTGCAATTTTGTTTTATTCTTCTTTTTTTTCACTTTATAGTCGTAAAGAGCTATAAAGGTGCAACAATGAGGACATTCCTTGTCAACTATTCAGAAGGTTACTGCCCGTACAACAAATAGAATGAAGTCTAGGTCTAGGATGGTCGCCTTAAAATGTGAAATAAAAAAAAAAAAAAGCACTCACTTTCATTCTGTTTCATAATGTTTTTTACTGTCCTGTAAAACAAAAGAGCTCAGTGCCCCAAGAAAAATGAAAGAAACATCTTATTCAGGACTCAAAAAGCTATGAGGTGCTGCAACATAAAACAATACACTTTTTTAAGGTGTGAACAACATTTTCGTGATGGTGGGCGAAGTTCTTTAAACACCGAGCTGTTGCTTGAAGCCAAACTAAAGAAGATTGTGTACCGAAAAAAATAATGTCTTTCAGTTTTTTTTATTTCTCATTAATGGGGTGAATAAACTTAGCGATAACGATAAGAGGTTAGCTTCAATTGAGGTTTTATTGAAATTCCCCGGCACTTTAGCCATAAGGTGCCGGGGAATGGAAAATCTATGAGCATGATTATTTCTACCTAAGTCTATGAGTTCAATGTTTCATGTATTACTATACTAGCATGTCCATCCATTATAACAAATACTGGAGAATATGCAGTAGATTAAACGTTTCCAAAAAGGGAAATTTACCATTTAGTTTGTCTCAGCTCATCCAAAAGGAGGTTTTGCGTGAATTGATACAGGCGGTGCAACTTTCATCAGAAGAGGATTGTTTCTCTTTCCTTGGAAGACACACATCGGTGGCGCATTCGATACTCCCGTTATCATACATAAAATAAGAGGTAAGTAAGTGTAAGTGTTCCTATCTGTTTGCGAACTTACACAGCTTAAGCGCCTGGCGTTTTTGCTGGCACAACAAAATTCCTGTTTCATCGATGTGATAAAAGTTGTTCGGAGAAAAAATGTAGTTATTCAAAATGGTTTATAGAGTCGAAGAGAATTTAGCAACTTTTGTTTGTGCAAATCCTTTTGCACGAGCTATGGCCGTTCGTTTCTGTTGGATGACGGAATGACAATGATGGGTCATGGGTGGTGTTTTTGGAAAAACCGAAGCCAAGCTCTACCTGCAGCTCCTTCTTCCAATGAAAAAGGGTACATAGCCAAAAAAAATTTTATCGACAGCTAGTTGATAAGCTGGTGAACCTATATTCGTATGTATCTCTCTTGATTGGACGAACAACTTTACTTTCATCAAAATTGTTTATTCCACTAGAAAATCCTCAACTTCTAGAGAGAATATTGGTTTTACAAAACTTTACATCTTCTTCTTAGCAAATATTTTAAATATGGCACACTGGGATATAATTGGAATACTTTTGGTGGGCTGAGTTATAAAGATCGGGGTTTGTATTCAAATTTAGTTTTCACAAAATTTCATTAACATTCAAACAATTTTGATTTTGAACTGTTTAAAGCGGTAGGCGATGACCTGGTCAGGAATATGCACCAGCTCGTGTGCAAAATATGGTCGGAAGAAAGCATGCCCGATGAATGGAACCTCAGCATTGTTTCCCCGGTCCTCAAGAAAGGAAACCCTCTGAACTGCGCCAACTACAGAGGTATCAGTCTTCTTAACATCGCATACAAGATCCTCTCTGCCGTATTGTGTGAGCGTCTAAAGCCATTCGTCAACAACCTGATAGGTCCTTATCAGTGCGGCTTTAGACCAGGCAAGTCCACCATAAACCAAATCTTCACACTACGGCAGATCTTGGAAAAAGCCCAGGAACTTCAATTCGATACCTACCACCTTTTTATCGATTTCAAGGCTGCGTATGACAGCATCTATAGAGAGAGGAGTTATATCAAGCCATGTCTAGTTTTGGCATCCCTACCAAACTTGTCCGATTGTGTAGGATGACGATGGAGAACGCACGCTGCTCCATCAGGGTCGGAAAAGATCTCACCGATACATTCGATGTCAAAAAAGGTTTTAAGCAAAGCGATGCACTGTCATGCGACTTCTTCAACATCACTCTTGAAAGAATAGTGCCAAACTCCAACATCAACACAAGAGGCACAATCTTTCAAAGATCCGTCCAATTACTCGGAAAAGCCGACGATATTGACATAATTGGAAGAACGCAGCGTGATGTCAATGGCGCGTTTATGAGCATTGAGACGGAAGCGAAGAAGATGGGATTAGTGTTCAATGAGGGCAAGACCAAGTATATGCTGTCATCAAAAAAGAACACCCAACACCGACGTCTTGGACAGAACGTCACGATAGACAGTGTACCTAGGCGCCGCTATTAATTCAGACAACGACACCAGCGCTGAAATCAAACGAAGAATAACTCTTGCCAATCGCTGTTTCTTCGGACTAAGAAGGCAATTGAGTAGTAAAGTCCTCTCTCGAGCAACTAAAGTGTCCCTGTATAAGACACTTATCATCCCCGTTCTTAAATATGGCGCAGAGGCATGGACCTTGTCAAAGGTAGATGAGAACGCTTTAGGATGCTTGGAGAGAAAAAATTTTCGGGTGATTTTTGGTCCCATATGTCTGCATAGATGGAGAGTGGAGAAGTTGATTTAACCATACGAACTGTACGGACTGTACAGCGACACTGACCTGGTCAAACGAGTCAAGTTCCAGTGGCTTAGATGGCTGGGTCATGTAGAGCGAATGGACACCAACGCTCCGGCCCGGAAAATCTTCGAATCCAATCCCGAGGGATGGCGCAGTAGAGGAAGACCGCGACTCAGTTGGCGCACGCTAGTAGGAGAGGGCCTCAACGCTCCGGCCCGGAAAATCTTCGAATCGAATCCCGAGAGCTGGCGCAGTAGAGGAAGACCGCGGCTCAGGTGGCGCACGGTAGTAGGAGAGGACCACAACCAACTTGGCATGCAAAACTGGAGGCAGCTTGCTAGGGACCGAACTGGCTGGAGAAGCATGTTGGTTGAGGCCCTGGTCCGACCCGGACTGTACCGTACCGCCAATTTAAGTAAGTAAGTAAGAGCGCTTCGAAATTGGGTCATTTCAGCAGCATTTTCTCTACTAATGCAACTTCTAATTTAGTATTTGAACTGAGATTTTAGTTAAATTTAACTAGAAGTAATCACTTTTGTAAGTTCACTAATAATACGATAGTAACAAAAATACTTTCTTGGAAAAAATAAAGTCGGACAGACTTTTTCTGATAATTTGGTGCTCTGCCCCTCTTTTTCCGCGTAAGGCTTCATAGACAACTGTCAGCTTGGTTGCGTTTGCATGCCTACATTCTTCATTAAACCATTGTTTTCGTTTTGGGGGCCAAGTGAAACTTAGAATACGAGAGGCTGCGGCTCTGATGGGACACAAAATTGTAGGTCACCTCCATTCCCTCGCATGGTAGAAAGAAATGCGCTAGGCCATGGGGCTCCTCGCTCTGTTGCTCTACCCTATTCAATTATTTATTTAATTAGTCCGTTTTCGGCGATTTCGTTATGCTGGCTGTGCTTACCATCAACGGTATTTCCTTCTTCCCAAGTTTTGCGTTAAAATCGCATGGAACGATGCCAGGGCAACACTCATTTGTTTCTTCGAGGAGTTTGTAGAATCAAACTTTGGAATTCTCATATTTCTCTTCTGTGGGGGCGTGGGTGCATATTAGACTATTCTTGCCGAACTAAGCACTGATTCGGATGGTCATTATAAGCTCAGTAACTAGATTTTGGCCTCAGTCTACTTCTACTGTTTCTGTCATCTACAGCAGTCGCCATAGTATAAGTTGCGTATTTCCATCTTTATGCCCGCACATTTCATCGCATTTATTGGTGGCGGTTATGACTGCTTTGCAGAAGTTCTGGTAATCCGCTAATTCTGAAGCTGCGCGAAATCTGTTTAGGGATCGTAAAAAATTTGTGACATGTACAACAATTAATAGTAGGTATTCGTTACTCAGTAACGAGTATTCTCTTTTCTAACGAATAACGAAACGTTACTCGCAATTAAATGTCGTTACTGGTACGATGTACGATACTTTCATTACTAAGTTGAATTCCCTTGGTATCATCTATCATGTGTTATTTTCATTAAGTAAAATTTCTGCAACGATTTCATTAATGAAAACTGAAGAGTCTTGTTAGGCAATCAAATCGATAGGTGTGCGTAGTTTGCATTTCAAACAGATCCTTGAGCCTTGTTTTCTATTTCTAAGGAAAGGAAAGAAAGTATGAAGCATAGGTTTCTATACCATTTCTTCTTTGAATAGTTCTACAGAATTTCTTTTCGAATTTTTTCTCCAGGTCTTGAAATAACGGTACCTACCATATAACTGATACGATAATACTTATTTTCCTCGAAAACGGCCTCAATGATTTCGATTAAATTTTGTGTGAAGGATTACTTCCCAAAGGTCTTTCTTATGATGTAAAATTAAATTTCAAAATTATGTCTTTGATTGTTTTCAGTTTTATGTCGAAACATCTTTTGACAAGGTCTTAAGACTTGCATACTTAAAATTCTCATTTCTTAAAAAGTTAATAAAAAGCTGTTCTTCCAAAAAACTGCTCCAATGATTTTCATTAAATTTTTAGTGTTTATGTGTAGGTACTAAAAACTGCTGAAAAGTGGATTTTTTTTATTTTCGCTGGAAACGTCTGGAATTTATGTATTTGGTTTAATTTATTTTTTTTTAATATATTTTGAGATCTTACTCAATTTATAAGTGTAGTTGGGATTCCTGTGCCACCAAATATATTATGAAGAGCGTGAAATCTTGTACTCAGTCTCAAAACTTTGATATTGTACTTAGCACACGATCGCAAGTTCGTGCGACCCAATCGTGCTAATTTTTTCTTTATTTAGGTTTATAAAGTATATGATGTGATGCTTTCGGTTTCGAGACCTCAAATGAAAAGGATTCTTTGAATAAACAATTCCGACGCCCCAAAGACCTGAAAATTTGTTTTTTCTCTGCAATTTTGTCGAGAGCCTCAAACGTTAAGAGGCGTACATTTTCCTGCAGCAAATACTTCAGATTCGGGAGTATATGATTCTTTTCTCTGCTTTGCGTTTTTCCAATTGTCTTGCTTAAATCGCATTTTGATTGACTTTTAATCGAAGTTGATGGCGGAAAGGTGAATAGATAGGTTAAATTTCCTCAAAAGCTCTTCTTCCGAATAATCTTCTTACCTGACGTGCATACAAGTCCAAAAGCTCGAGATTAGAATCACGAACATAGTCATTCGTGCTTAAATGGTCGTCCAGATCTGAAGCTCAATAGGCACAAAGTTCTTTAAATAATAAAAACAAATTATTTTCGCAATCAAATCTATTGCCTGACGATTATTTTTAATTGAGGATCGACCACGACAATAACTGAAATACCGACTGCATCTAGGTGCCTCATGTTTCATGTATCAATGTTCCAAGTGAAGAGGCTAAGTGAAGAAGTCGCTCTTAAGAAACAATGATGGACAGAACACTAAAAATTGGAACATTCAATGCAAAGGGTCTTTTACACCATTTATCAGAATTAAAAATCTTCTTAGACATCGAACACATAGATATTTGTCTGGTGTCCGAAACTCATTTCTCAAGTGGACTGGTTCTTGATGATTTAATTTTCAAACTATATTTGCTACCACGCTCCTCATCCAGCTGATAAGGCTAGAGGTGGATCGGCAATTCTGATAAAAAAGAGCTTAAATCAATGAAGCATGAAGAAGCTATGTTTACAAACGAGAATATGCAAGTAACAATAATTAGTATTGGTATGAAAAAGAAAGACTTCAAGTTGGCATCAATATACTGCCCGCCAAGGCGTTCCCCGACTGAAGATGATTATACAGAACTGCTAAATCTACTAGGACATAACTTCCTTGTTGGCGGTGTCTTAACAACAAAAGGCAGAAGGCTTTACAAAGCATGCCTCAAATACAATTGCGAGTTTTATTCTTCCAGATCACCAACTTACTGGCCATCGGATACTAGTAAAATACCAGACCTTGTTGACTTTTTCATAGTTAAAGGCATCAAACGAAACCATATAAGAGTCGAAGGTAATTACGACTTATCATCAGATCATACACTGGTGATTTTATCACTTAATGAATCAGAGATAATGGAAAAAAGTAATCCTAAGCTTGTAAAGAATAAAACAAACTGGAGTGAATTCAGAGAAAAGATTGAAAGCTATATAAATCTCAGATCCCCTATGGACACAAAAGAGCAAATCGACCTTGAAGTAGAACAATTCATTGCCGATGTTCAACAAACTGCAGAAGAAAGTACACCGACTTACTCGAGTAGGAAGCAAACTGAAACAAAATACCCTACCGAGATAAGAGAGTTGATATTGTAGAAGAGAAGAGCTCGAAGAAAATGGCAAAATACTAGATTTCCAGACGACAAAACAGCGTTTAACCGGCTAAGCAACGAACTGAAAAAAACAAATCTACGAATTCGAAAATGATTCATTAAGTAGATTCTTGAAAAATTTAACGACTGATGCTTCAACCGATTATTCGCTCTGGAAAGCAACTAAGCGCCTGAAAAGACCGCAGTTACAAAATCCGCCAATAAAATCTCTAGACGGGAATTGGATCGGAAATCCGAAAGAAAAAGCTAACCTGTTTGCAGAACATCTTGCGAATGTTTTTAAGCCATTCCCAGCAAATACATCTGAAAACCGCTTACAGTTTATTGATAAAGTCGATGAAGTTGACATACCAATTGTCACACTCAAAGAAATAAAAAGTATGTGTCGAAATCAATCATCGATAAAAAAATCACCTTGATACGATCTAATAACTGCTCAGGTCATGAAAGAAATGCCATCAAAAGATTTCATAAAACTCCAATTCATAATAAATTCATGTCTAAAGACCCAATATGTCCCAAATCATTGGAAAATTGCTGAAGTAATTGTTATACCAAAGCAAGGTAAGCCACCAACACAGAAGTGACGTCTTACAGACCAATATCGCTTATACCAATAATGGCAAAAGTCTTAGAAAAATTGCTACTGAAAAGACTAAGCAAAGTCATAGAAGAAAGAAATCTAATCCCAAATCATCAGTTTTGATTTAGAAATAAACATTCCACGATAGACCAAGTTCATAGAATAACGGATGCAGTTGAAAAGTTGAGAAAAATTAGAAGAAAAACAAGTATGTTCGGCTATATTTTTAGATGTTGCTCAAGCATTCGACAAGGTATGGCATAAGGGGCTAGAGTACAAACTGCAAACGGACCTACCCAGGCAGTACTACGAAATACTAAAATCTTATATCTCAAACCGGCTCTTCAGAGTACGGTATGATCAAGAATATTCAAAGCTAAGTAAAATACAAGCCGGTGTTCCACAAGGAAGCGTCCTAGGACCTACCCTGTATTTGCTATATACAAGGAATATTCCAGTGGATAAAAACACCATTATGGCTACTTTTGCAGATGACACTGCAATTTTGGCATCCAGTAAGTGCGTCGTCAAGGCTGCTGAGAAATTGCAAAATGCCGTGGACACCGTTAGTGATTGGACCAAAAAATGGCGTATCAAGCTCAATGAACTAAATCTGCACATTTAAACTTTACAAATAAAAAGTTAAGCTACGTACAAATATTCATCAACAATCAAGCTGTATTTACGCCAATACGGCCAAATATCTTGGGATGAATTTGGATGCAAAGCTAAAATGGAGAGAGTATATCAAAAAGAAAAGGGAAGAGCTCAACTTGAAGTATAGAAAAATGTTGATTTTACTTAGATAGCGTCTGCGTTTGATTCTATCTTTTTCAGTTTTTGTGAATTGTAATGTCGGGTAAATTCCTTGTAGAGTTTAGTAAGTTTCCAGCTGTTTTGGCGCTAAGTGAAACACAGGTGGGTGTTGATTCTGATCCCTCAGAGTTCAACCTGCCTGGGTATAGCTTAGTGCATTTATTCTTTTCTTCTCATGGCCTCGCCGTTTATGTTCGAAATTATATTGCTTACCTACTTCTACCACAATACGCCCTTTGCTCTATTACGAACTTTAATTTCATGTGGTTAAAATTCACCGTCCGTAAGCAAATCATTCACTACTGTTTTATTTAAAGAAGCCCCAATTTAGATAGCAATTCAACCTCTAACGAGTTTGAAGCGCTATCTGACTCCATAATAAGAATTGTTTCCCTCTATCCTCACACTGAAATTGCGTGCGATTTCAATGTACACAATTCTGGTTGGCTTCGACATTCTGGCCAGACAACACCCGAAGGAAAATGTGTTGAGATCTTCGCCGAGTTTAACGAATTAGCTCAACTTGTTGATGAGCCCACTTGGGTTCCAGATATTGAAGGCCATGCGGCCAACACTCTTGACCTATTTCTAACTTCTCATCCCAAAAAATATAGGGTTATATTATCATCTCCTTTAGGCAAATCGGACCATTGTGTCATATCGGTAGATTTTTCGTCACGGTAAAAAAAGATAAAGTTCCCAAAAGAACTGTGTGGCAATACGAGAAAGCCAATTGGGACGGCCTGAATAATTTCTTTCGAAATTTCGATTGGTCATTGTGCTTTCTCGACGGAAACATTGATGCATCAGCTGATATGATATCTAACGTAATTCTCAACGGCATGAGAAATTTCGTTCCTCACAGAACAAAAAGTATCATCGCCAAAGAAAATTCGTGGTTCGATTTAAGCTGTAAAGAGGCGATTAGGGATCGAGAAAGTAGTTTTCGAAAATTTAAATATAACCCTACTGTAGAAAACCGAAATTCGTTCAAACGGGCCAGAAATTTCTGTAGGTAATGCTCAAATACAAAGAGCTAAGTTCTTACATGACCAAAAAGTAAGGCGAAAAAATACTATTGTGTCCAAAAGGAAGTAAAAACTTCTGGTCTTTTGTCAAGAACATTAAGAACTCGACCACGTCATTGGTGCCAACGCTCGTATTCAATGACTCTCCGTATGTTAGCTCCATCGACAAAGCTAATTTGCTGGCAGCTCAATTTGGTGCCAACTCGACACTTCCTTATAGCATATTGGCTCCACCTGAGCTCGAGTCTGCAAATTCTTTGATGAAGCAGATATTTTTCCGAACTCGCTCGGTTGCGAGGGTCCTCAAAGATCTCAACATACATAAATCCGCTGGTCCAGATGGTATCCCCGCCGTTATTCTGAAGAGGTGTTCTTCTACGCTCGCAAAACCACTGCGTAAACTTTTCCATCTTTCCTATTCTGCTGGGATTTTTCCGAGCAGATGGAAAACTGCATTTGTCCAGCCGGTCCCTAAAAATGGTGAATCTTCCTCCCCTTCCAATTACCGTCCAATTGCACTAACGTCCCTTCTTTCCAAGGTCATGGAAACGTTGATAAACCGTCAACTTATGAAATATCTTGAAGAACGAAAGCTTCTTAATGACCGTCAGTACGGCTTTCGTAGCAAACGGTCCACTGGTGATTTGATGGCTTATCTCACCGAAAAGTGGAACCAATCTTTACATTGTTTTGGAGAAAGTAAGATTATTGCGCTTGATATTTCTAAAGCATTTAATAGAGTTTGGCATCAGGCTCTTTTATCGAAAATGCGTGCTTTTGGTATCGAAGAGTCTCTTCTTCGTTGGATTAGAAATTACCTTTCCGACCGTTCAATACAAGTTGTGTTGGATGGCTTCAAGTCTGATACCCACTTCATAAATGCTGGTGTGCCCCAGGGCTCCGTTTTGTCTCCGACTCTCTTCCTCATTTTCATTAATGATCTCTTGTCTGAAACTTCTAATCCGAAAAGAAAACAAATCCAAAAGTTCCAAAACAAAGTCCTTCGTGGAATAGTAAATGCACCATGGTATATAAGAATTAGGGATTTACATCGTGACCTACAAATAGAAACGGTTACAGAAGTTGTAAGTAAAACATGCTGTATCACACAATCAGCGACTGCATAGTCATATCAACTCTGAAATAGAGTCCGTATCAAATACGAGAGGCAATGATCGGAGATTAAGAAGAACCAAGCCACACGAGCTAATGGTCTAAAAGTCATGGGAAGCATTAAAAGTTTAAGCTTCCCCTAAAGCGATTATATTATTGAGAATGAAAAATCTGTTGTCGATCGTTCATAGATTGGTTCTGATTACTAGGAGTTTTTAGTGAGGTAAGAATCCCACACTTCTTGGTGTCGAATACTGCCAAGTGTCTTTTGAAGATTTCCTCCTGACAAAAAAAAAATGTTCCAAGTCTCCATCATGGTAATGTAGATCTATGGTCACCACTTTTAAATTAAACAAAAACATAAAGTCAAGCGTAAATTCAGTAATGGAAAGAGGAAACCACTTATTGAAAAGTAATTAGTAACTCATAATCGTCAGCCTATTGAGCTTAAATTTTAAATTTCAAACACTAGGGCTTTGTAAACAATTTGTATCGCTAGCCGAACAAGTGATGCCACCAGCCTTGAGTCATACCTACTACACTTGATAATATCTCTTACACTGGGCATAGACAGAGACACACATCAGTGATTATTGCAACCGTGCAATGAGAACCTAATCAGCGAATCAAATAAGCCTACGTGAGCCAACTCTGCTTACACATACACCACGTTGGGCCTAATTAATTTACAATCACCTAAATTGCCTGACGGATGCAATCACTCATCGTCTCTAGATGTTTAATTTATTACAGACACGAGCTTATGTAATGGACTGGTGGAATGCCAGCTGACTTTGACGAATGCAAATTTGCTGGTGACACTATGCCTGCTATAATGCAATGTCTCTACACTAACTCCATACATACATATATGTATATACTTACGAGTAACGTGTGTGAACACGGTGGGCCCTCCGCGAACTCAGAGTTTTAATCTATAAAAGAGCTCTGGCATCTGTATCTGTACCGAGTACCGACTACCGAGTGAGTAATATTCGAATACGGCAATGGCGATAACGGTGTAGGATGCCTAAGCCTATGTCAGTACGATATCCAAAAATGTACACAATTATGATTATGTGTTGTTGCCTGCTTCTGCTTGCTGCTACCATATGTCTGTCGGCGGACAGAAGATGTTCCCTCGCGTGTCAGGAGCAATTTAAACAAAAATATTTAACATCGGTATACTATACGGTATAATAATAGATAGACGAAGAGTGGCGATGAATAGTGGTTGTGGTTACACATTACCCACGTCAAAAACATTACACTTTTGAATTTGAGCACTCGTATCATCATAGAGCGATAGGGAGATTCCTCCCAGCATCTAATATATCCACATGGATTTAGGATGAGTTGAAAATTTGATCTCATGGTGATGTGGCGTTCTGCGTATGTGCTTGTTGGTTGTGGGTGTCAGTGATATGTTTAGGCAATGCGATGGTAAGGTCGAATAAATAATATGCTCCTTTGAGATGCGGTAAGCAAATTTCGAAACCATGATGTATGAAATTACATTTAAAAGTTTATTACACACTTCCTATAAAATTCACGCTATATCTGTGTTCGAAAATATGATTTAAATTGTTTTCTAAAATTTATTCTTTCAGCGATGTGGAGGTCAAAATAACGATAATGATGGTTGCAAAAACATAAGGGCAAATCTATAGTCAGTGCGGTGCTAAAAAAAGGACCGGATTAGTTACTATTTATCTAACTTTAAAGTGATGTAATTAAACACTAATTTATTGTAGAGGTTAAGTTGTTAAATGAGACAAGCCCTTGTTGAGAAGATGTCAAGAAAGCTTTCTGAAATGAACAATCAACAGAGGGAATACATTATTTTTTCCATCTCAGAGACAAAGTCGCACTGAGCTTAGAGCAACATCTATGCTCTTAATCATAAATGCAAGTAATGGAAGTTAGTAAAACACCTACACCAGCGCAAAAAGAGCGTATAGAGTAAATAAAAAAAAATTATAGCTACATTCTACATAACATATACATAAATAAATAAAATAAATAGGGTGGCGCAACAGAGCGAGGAACCCCTGGGCCTAGTGCATTTCTCACAACCATGCCTTGTGAGGGAATGGAGGGGACCTACAATTTTCTGCCAGTTCCGAACGGCTAATCGAGAAAGCGCTTTTCATGGCAACGAATACTAACGGAGGACTTGCCAATTCCTCGCGAAAGGCGATACCCGTGGAAAAAAACATTTTTGCCTCTGTTGGGATTCGAACTCGAACCTCTGGATTAACAGGCGGACATGCTATCCATCACACCACGGGTACCACATAACATACATACATACTACAGTATTTAAACAAGACTAAACTAGAAACAGTGGTGGTGGTGCAAATTGCGTAATGGTTAGCATGTCTCCTTGTAACGTGTGCGGTTCGTGGTTCAAGTCCCAACAGAAACAAAAAAATGTTTTTCCTTTCGCGAGGAATTAGCCCTGTTCACACTGTACAATTAGTTGGACAGACTTGGGCTTGAACGACCAATGCTTGATAGTGTGAAACTGTGAACCCTTCAGACGACCGCTTGTCCAACTTGTTGGATGGTTTTCAAGAAGGGTATGTGACATATAGTTGGACGACCAGCTTGATAAGTGTGAACGCAAACTACATCAGACCATCCAACGTTTATCAAACGAAGTCTGTCCAACTAACTGTACAGTGTGGACAGGGCCATTGGCAAGTCTTTCGCTAGTAAAATTCATTGCCATGGAAAGCGCTTTCTCGATTAGCTGCTCGGAAACGGCAGAAAATTGTAGGTGCCATCCGTTCCTTCACAAGGTATGATTGTATGTACCTATGTAAACTAGAAAAAATGAAAATTAATCTTAACTAATATTATAAATGTGAAAGTAGCTCTGTCTGTCGGGCTTTCTATGTTACCGTCTCCCGCCAAAACTATACTGATCCGATTTAAATGATATTTGGTACAGATATAGTCTAGAACCTGAGGAAGGACATAGGCTATATATTTTATCCCAATGTTCCCACGGGAACGGGAACGTTAACGAGAGCTTAGAAACTACAGCACCTATTTCGAAAATTCTTCCACTATACCCGAGTAATATAGACCTTCATTCAGTCATCCTCCGGAAACGGCCCGCATATTCTCGCGTGAGCGGAAGTCTTTGCTAACTCTGTCGGTCTGTTTTTCTTTGTTTTGTTACCGTCTACCGCCCAAACTATTGAACCTATTTATATGAATTTCGGTATAAATAGTCTAGAACCTGAAGATGGACATCCTTACTTATTACAAATCCGAAATTAACTCTGTATGTACGTGTTTCTTTGTTACCATCTCCCACCCAAACCACTGATCCGATTTAAATGAAATTTTGTTCAGAGGTAGCCTAGAGCTTGAGGAAGGACATGGGCTATATATATGTAATCCCTATATTTCTACGGGAACGGCAACGTAAACGGGAACCTTAAAACTACTGGATCACCGTGAGGTGATTTCTGCCAAACTTTCGACGACATAGTTGACCTCTGAAATAAAAATTTGTTTTTACTATTGAAAATTTAACCAATCATTTATTTAGCATGTTGTTCAATCAGCAGACTTAAATTACAAAATGCAACCTACGCTTCTCAGCTTCTCGACAATAGTCGTTGTCGGCTTTCAAAAGTAGGTATACAATTGTTTCAGTTTTTCGGAGTAGAAATGTAAATTAATTGTTAAAATATATAGGTAATGGCTTCAAAACAGGAGAACGAGGTGGCCAGTTAAGTAGTTCATTTCGTAAAACTAATCACTGAACGAAACAAGGTTAATTTGTTGGTACAATAAAAACGTAATTAGAACTAGGTATGTATTTGGAAATTTTTTCTACAGCGTGAGTGTATTTATGACGAATTAACGGTATTGCAAAGTGAAATACTTTAAATAAGGAACACCTTTTAACTGCTTTATCAAAAAAGTGTCCATTCTATGCTGACATCCTTTAAAAAAAAAAAATATCCTAGCAACAGATGCGCAATGTTATCTGATAAAGAAATATGTAGGTATAGGTACCTACCTAATTCAAACCAAAAATAAACACATCATCTATAAATTAACAAAACATTGCCACAATGTAGTTTTTAAATACATTGGGCAATTGAAATCACTTCAACGACAAAATCTCTCTAAGCACCCATTTTCCAAATGACACCCCTATTACCGTTTTCAAAAGGATATCCGGAGCATGGTTACGGTAGGTACACAGCAATGGAAACAACTCAAATAACAATAATAACAATGAATGTCCTCATTAACAGCTAACCATGGAATTGTTGGCAACATACACATAAGTAGGTACAATACGCCAACAAGGCGGAACAAATTCATTTGCCACCTTTCGCGTGACACAACATACCGTCGCGTCGTCGTTGTCGTCGTTGAAGAGCAAGAGCACTCCACCAACAATGCTATAACAGACGGTGCCACCTAATTTCCGACCTAACCATCACCAACATTCAGCCTCTCTCTCTCTCTCTCTAATCTCCTCATCCACACAATTTCGATGGCATAGCGTCATTTACGATGGCAGCATTGCCAAACAAAAAAGAAGACAAATAACAAAAACAACAAACAAAAAGTAAGGATTCCAGCATCCGAAATAAAAAAATTTGCATCAGGAGACAATATCCATTCCCAGAACACAAGATAAGGCTGCCAAATCCGCAGCAGCTCCATTATACAAAAACGACTTTTGTCCTCCCCCAAACCCCAGCCCCAACTTCAATCCGAAGCTGCTCTGGTCTAGTAGGTAACGGTACTTCATTTATACTTCCTCTATTCTATATAGCTAAACCATATTCGTATATCTAGTTGTACTACAATAGGTAGTTGAAGTTGTGTACATGTACTGTATATGTACATTGGTCGGAGAGCGAGCACAAAAGAAAGCGAATAAGCAATTAAGTCCTTTACCAGCAAAACAACAGCATGGCAGGCGGCTCGATGTTTGGGATGACATTGTTGGTGCTTTGTTATTGTTATCCTCTCGCGCGCCTCCAGAGTCTCATAATGGGCATAAGCAAAATACAAAAATGCTACTCATTTCTTGAGCGCTTGTCGTGTTTAAGGCAGCAAAGTCATCGCCCTTTTGTTCGCAAGGCATTCAGATTTCATAAAACCTAAAACAGGGTGTTACAGAGATGAGGGGTCATTATTTAATCCATTATAGGTTATTTAAAGCCTTGTAAATGTGGCATCAGTTTATATTTGAAATGCCAAGCTTCGCAGAACGGACAAGCCGACGATTTTTACTTGCGATTATAGGTACTATGAGGCAAGTTTTGCAATCGTGCAGCGGAAAAATTTTGAGGTAACAATCAAAAATGACATTACGATGATAGAGAATAAGAAAAAAGTGGGGCCTGCAATTACAGCCAGAACCGATTTTCTTCAAAATTTGCAGTTTGGGTCTGTAGTACCGTTTTTTTCAAAACCGAATTTCCCGTTAACGGCTTACACGATGCTGACGAAAATTTGTATTTTATTTTTGAAATATTCATTCGTTTTTTAAAAACTTTTTTTTCAAAGTTCTTGTCAAAACAACTTTTGCCTAGATCTTAAAAGGGCGATGTACTATTCGGGTAGGCTCTGACTGGTGCCAACTTGGCGGTGCCAATGCTGCAACTTATAGTACACGTCAATTGTGCTTACTATACCTCCAAGCGGTATTCACTGGGACCTGGGATGCTCCGTCCAGAGCTGACCTGCTAAACTAGTAAGTGCGAGTGTTGACAAAGGAATCCGGAACAAAAGAATTGTGATCAATCAACACTATAATTGCTCTGCGAACAATGACTGGCTGCACGAATCTCAGTGGTCTACGAGAGCTTTCGCGTAAATGCCCCAGCGGATGAACTCAAATGACAGAATCAACGGTGGACTTCAGCAGCCATAAAAGCAGAAACCCCTGAAGGAGCTACTCCAGCATATTTGGTTTAAAGGTCTTTCGTTGTCTTTCAATACTAGGACAGGGTATTGAAGTAGAGATGGTGGCGGATGAGCTCCTGGTGAGCCAACGGCAGCACTCACACCCCTGCAGCAGGGTACTGACACTGGTTATTCCAGCCCTTTATGTCCGAAGGGATCCAAAAGGACCCTCCAGGTTGGGGGTTGCGCGTAGGGTTAACTACCCAACCACGTAAAAAAAAATATTAGTTCCGAAACAACTAATAGCCTCGGATAACGATAATGATTTCAAAGTTGACGACCCAAGCAAACGAAAAAAGGACAATGACCTCCGGATCTGCACGTGGAACGTAAGATCTCTTAACGGACTAGGTGCAGCTGGAGAATTAGCGGACGCCCTGGACTGCTGTAAAGCAGACATAACCGCCATCCAAGAAGTGCGATGGAGTGGACCAGGCATAAAGAAGATGAAAAACTGTGACATCTACTATGGCAACTGCTGCAGACAACAGAAACAGCGCTTATTTGGGTGCGGATTTGTCGTTAGAGGAAGACTCAGGGATAAGGTGATTAGCCAAAATCCAGTCAATGAGCGTATAATGACCATCCGCATCAGAGCTAAATTCGCCAACATTAGCCTTATATGCGCCCACTCCCCCACAGAAGAGAAAGATGACGATTCCAAAGACTGTTTCTATACGAGCTCCTCGAAGAAACGTATGAGCAGTGCCCTAGACACGACGTGAAAATCGTTCTTGTGATTTTAACGCAAAGCTAGAGAAGGAGGACATCTTTGGAACACAATCGGTAAGCATAGCCTCCATGACAAAACCTCCGAAAACGGACTGAGGCTAATCGATTTTGCTGCGGGGGTAAATCTTGTTGTAGTAGTACACGCTTCCCGCATCTCAAAATTCATAAAGGTACATGGCGATCTCCAGATCAATTAACCGTCAACCAAATTGACCATGTTCGATCGACGCAAGGCACTCTTCCAGTGTGTAAGATGTCCGAACTTTCCGAGGGGCCAACTTTGACTCGAATCACACTAGCCAAGGTACGAATGAGGATATCTTGTTCACGACCAGCACGAACTAACGCTGTGAAGAGATATGACGTCGGAAAGCTACAATCGCAAGAGATTGCCAGTGCCTTTTGTAGTCGAGTGTCCTTTCAATTATCCTTGAATCCCATGCCGCCAGCATTAAGCATTGAAGACCAGTGGCAGCAATGCCAAGAAGCCATCAGAACCGCTGCCTCTGAGGTGCTGGGTTTCACTCGGCCACCAAAACCAAACCTATGGTTCGATGAAGAATGCAGGCAGGCAAATGCAGACAAACAAAAAGCACGACAAATGCTGATGCAAACACGAAGGAGGGCTGCTTACGATCAGTGTAACGCGATTTACAAAGAGAAAAGAAGGGAAGAACACCGAATTCTCAAAAAGAAAAAGAAGCAACATGAGAAGCGCTCGTTTGAGGAAATTGAGAGGTGCCATGACAGTAACGAGATTCGAAAGTTTTACGAAAAGGTAAAAAGATCCTGCCAGGGTGGCAAGCCCCAAACTCAAGTCTGTAAAGACCAGCAGGGGAACATAGTTATAGAGTCACAGTCGCTACTGAGGATCTGGAAAGATCATTTCTGCAGACTGCTTAACGGCGATGAGGACACAAATTCCGCTGTCAGGCAGATTGCATCATTCAGCTTGGACGATGATCAAGAATGCCGTCCTCCCGACCTAGAGGAAGTTAAGCTTGCCAAATGCAAACTTAAATCAAATAAGACTGCTGGTGCAGATGGCCTTGATGCTGAACTCTTCAAGCTGGAGACCAGTTGGAAAGGATCATGCACCATCTGATCTGCATGATATGCTCGAAAGAAAGCATGGCCGATGAATGGAACCTCAGTATCGTATGCCCGATCCTAAAGAAGGGAGACCCTCACAATTGCGCCAATTACAGAGGGATAAGCCGCCTTAACGTCGCTTATAAGATCTTGTCTGCTGTAATATGTGAACGTCTGAAACCCCACGTCAACAACTTGATAGGTCCTTATCAATGTGGTTTTAGACCAGAGAAGTCCACAATAGACCAAATTTTCACATTACAGCAGATCTTGGAAAAAAACCCGAGAACATAATATCGATATTCACCACCTCTTTATCGATTTCAAGGCCGCGTATGACAGTATTTACAGAGACGAGCTGTACAGAGCCATGTCTAGTTTCGGCATCCCTGCAAAGCTCGTACGACTATGCAGGATGACTTTGGAGAATTCACGCTGCTCCGTCAAGGTCGGAAAAGAACTCACCGAGACCTTTGATGTCGAAGAAGGCTTTAGGCAAGGCGACAAACTGTCATGCGATTTCTTCAACATCATACTTGAACAGATTGTAAGAAACTCAAACGTCAACACCAGAGGAACAATCTTTCAAAAGTCTGTACAATTACTCGCCTACGCAGACGATATTGACGTAATGGGAAGAAAAAAGCGTGATGTCATAGGTGCTTTTGCGAGTATTGAAACAGAAGCGGCAAAAATGGGTTTGATGGTTAATGAGGGCAAAACGAAGTATATGTTGTCATCAAACAAGGACACAGAACATCGACGAATTGGACAAAACGTCACAATAGACCGACATAACTTCGAGGTAGTACAGGACTTCATCTACCTAGGATCCGCTGTAGACACGGACAACAACATCAGTGCGGAGATCAAACGAATAACTCTTGCCAACGGTTGCTTCTTTGGGTTAAGAAGGCAATTGAGAAACAAAACCCTCTCTAGAAAAACCAAGGTGACCTTGTATAAGACCTTGATCATCCCAGTCCTGCTGTACGGCGCGGAAGCATGGACCTTATCGAAAGCGGATGAGGAAACCCTTAGTCGTTTCGAAAGAAAAATTCTCTGAATGATCTTTGGTCCCGTATGCGAAGACAATGTGTGGAGAAGAAGATACAACAACGAGCTGTATGAGCTGTACCGCGACATGAGCGTAGCCAGAAGAGTACGCATCGCGAGGCTACGATGGTTGGGCCATGTAGAGCGGATGGACCCAAACGCTCCGGCTCGTCGGGTGTTCGAAAGCACATTGCAGGGAAATCGCGGAAGAGGAAGACCTCGTCTTAGGTGACGCCATCAAGTGGATGAAGACCTCAACCGACTTGGAGTGCGAAACTGGAGAGAGCTCGCCCGAAATCGAAGTCGTTATAGAAGGATGTTGGTTGAGGTCCAGGTTCACCCCGAACTGTAATACCCACCTAAGTAAGTAAGTAAGGATTTCTAAAAAACGTTTTTAAAAAAAGTGAAAAATAAAAAACCGTTTTTTTTAAATTGGTTCAACGATTTTGATGTATGTATTAGCAACTAAAAAAAGAATGGCGTTTTAAGATTTTCGATTTTAAACCTTTGGAATATTTAAATATTTTTTTCAATATGTTGCGTGATTTAATTAAATTTTCATATTTAATGTGTAGTTGGCAACCTTTTAGAACCAAATATATTAAGAGCGAATACTAAAACCTTTTACTCAGCCTTAAGATTTTGATATTGTACCCAGGCCAGCACACAATAGCAAGCTCGTGCGACACAGTCGTGCCCATTTTTTATATTTTTCATTCTGTTTTGCTGTTGAAACAAAAGTTTATGGACCTCTTCGTTGACCGAAGGACATCCATATTAGATCTAGCTGCTGTCGATCAACCGTTTCCGAAGTCAGCCAGCTCATTTTACAAAAAAGTCCCAATGTTTTCAATACAATATCATAATCATTGTATAAAGTCATTTCCTTCTTGGTTTCAGTTCCGCAACTTCTTCCCGACTCTGGTGAAAGGTTTTAGAGAGCATTCTAAGTAAGAAACAAAGAACCTTTTAGAACTGCTGCGTACTAAAACTTGAACAGAGATATACTAAAATTTGAACAGCAACCTCTCTTAGGCAACTGTGCGTGCTGTTAACATCTGAGCACCGCATTAAGATGTACGTTACTTAGTCCAATATAATGCAGCCACTTCAACAATACAGCCGATCGAAATGAACTACGATTAACTTGAATTCTTATCCCCTTTATCAAGTTAACGACAACATTCAGCCTTGTGACAATAGCATAAGAGCCCCCAACTTTGTTTAAGTTTCAGAGACTATACGTCCACCATTTCTTAAGCAACGTAGCGACAGTGCATATACTTGCTTACAGTCGGTTCCACGTCGGAGCAAATATCCGACAACTTTATCTTGGGTTTGAAGTAAGAGAAGATCAAACGAGCATTGCCTAAAAATGATAGTTTAACCTTTAAGTAATACTAAGGCAAACCCCACTATATGAAGTCATGAGAGAGATCTTCAAATTCAGTTCAAATGCCAAGACTCATGAACCAAAAATTCTATTGTAAGCCACATATTTCTAGCACGTGACTTTATAAAAAAAAAGTATTTATTCTATCAAAAGCGGAAGTTACTGTAGACCAGCCTGAATTACGCGATATTGTTAGAAATGAAGAAAAGGTGTTCATATATGGAAAAAATGTCTAAAATAAAATTTTCGAATTGTAAATTGCTAGAGATGAGTCTAATTCAGTATCAGTTACAAAGGTGTAGAACTAAGTGAAAAGACTGGTAATCATGAACTGTGAAGTAAGTTTTGCCAGCCACAGTCCTAGGCAGTCGGCCCAAAATTTGTTTGATATGAAGGTTTTTTGTTGGAAAGAGCCGCTCCTATGTCGAAAGAAATTTGTGCAATGTAATTTCGCTCTTGGCGTAGTGAAAAGCATGTCTCTGTTACGTCACCATCAAACAATACAGTAAATATCTAAACAATTTTTCGAAATTTTAAAACTATTATCCAAACCAAAGGGCTAGAACTTATTCACTAAAGTGTGAGTTTCAGCAACGTTCCCTTTGAGTTTTAGGGTCATACTTTCTATGAGTAAGGAATATATCCCCCAAAAGAAAAGGCTTTTTATGGATTCGATTGCTAACAACTTAAGCAAAAGCTCAAACCGTTTATTGGGTAGTTGAAATATTATCTTACTTACTTACTTACTTAGGTGGGCATTACAGTTCGGGGTGAACATGGGTCTCAACCAACATCCTTCTGTAACGACTTCGATTTCGGACGACCTCTCTCCAGTTTTGCACTCTAAGTCGGTTGAGGTCTTCATCCACTTGATTGCGCCACCTAAGACGAGGTCTTCCCCTTCCGCGATTTCCCTGCAATGTGCTTTCGAACACCCGACGAGCCGGAGCGTTTGGGTCCACCCGCTCTACATAGCCCAACCATCGCATCGTAGCCTCGGGATGTGTACTCTTCTGGCTATGCCCATGTCGCGGTACAGCTCATACAGCTCGTTGTTATGTCTTCTTCTCCACACATTGTCTTCGCATACGGGACCAAAGATCATTCGGAGAACGACCAAGGGTTTCCTCATCCGCTTTCGATAAGGTTCATGCTTCTGCGCCGTAAAGCAGGACTGGGATGATTAGGGTCTTATACAAGGTTACCTTGGTTTTTCTGGAGAGGGTTTTGTTTCTCAATTGCGTTCTTAACGCAAGGAAGCAACGGTTGGCAAGAGCTATTCTCCGTTTGATCTCCGCACTGATGTTGTTGTCCGTGTCTACAACGGATCCTAGGTAGGCGAAGTCCTGACTATTTCGAAGTTATGTCTGTCTATTGTGACGTTTAGTCCAATTCATCGATGTTCTGTGTCCTTGTTTGATAACAGCATATACTTCGTTTTGCCCTCATTTTTCTTCCCATTACGTCAATATCGTCTGCGTAGGCGAGTAATTGTACAGACTTTTGAAAGATTGTTCCTCTGGTGTGGACGTTTGAGTTTTGTACAATCTTCTCAAGAATGACGTTGAAGAAATCGCATGACAGTTTGTCGCCTTGCCTAAAGCCTTTTTCGACATCAAAGGTCTCGGTGAGTTCTTTACCGACCTTGACGGAGCAGCGTGAATTCTCCAAAGTCATCCTGCATAGTCGTACGAGTTTTGCAGGGATACCCAAACTAGACATGGCTCTGTACAGCTCGTCTCTGTAAATACTGTCATACGCGGCCTTGAAAAACATAAAAAGATGGAGAATATGTATATTATATTCTCTGTTTTTTTTTCAAGATCTGCCGAGAATTTGGTCTTTTGTGGACTTCTCTGGTCTGAAACCACATTGATAAGCTTAACTTCCTCTAGGTCGGGAGGACGGCATTCTTGATCATCGTCCAAACTGAATGGGGCAATCTGCCTGACAGCGGAATTTGTGTCCTCATCGCCGTTAAGCAGTCTGCAGAAGTGAACTTTCGAGATTCTCAGTAGCGACTGTAACGGCTCGCGTACACTGAATGCGATTTTTCGGCCGATATCGGTACGGAACTTTTCGGACGACAATCTCGGACGTTCGTCTGCATACACTGCTGCCGATCTCTGACGATAACTGACAGACAGCCTGTTATTGAATTTATTTATTTCATTTCAATTGAAACTTCTTTGCATAGATTTTTTGTGACATCTCTATTATTATACGCCTTAGAAAACTTATTCCACAGTGGTGTCCTACTAAATCGAAATTTACTAACTTTTCAATATCCATTGTGTACTTCTATAGGCAAACTGACGTCCGATGTCCGATAAATCGAAACAAGTTCGGATTCGTCTGTTGATCGGATGAAGTCGGACGACATCGGACGACATCTGACGTTGTCGGTTGTAGTGGTGTACGTGCTCTCTCTGTTTAACACATGTTTGGTTCAAACGTCAGAGTTCGGCCGACAACGGCCGATTATAATTCGGACGATTTCTGATTTAGTTTACGCGAGCCGTAACTCTACAACTATTTTTTCCTGCTGGTCTTTACAGGCTTGAGTTCGGGGCTTGCCACCCTGGCAAGATATTTTTACCTTTTCGTAAGACTTCCGAATCTCGTTCCTGCCATGGCACCTCTCTATTTCCTCAAACGAGCGCTTCTCATGCTGCTTCTTTTTTTTTTTTGAGAATTCGGTGTTCTTCCCTTCTTTTCTCCTTGTAAATCTCGTTATACTGATCGTAAGCAGCCCTTGTTCGTTTTTGCATCAGCATTTGACGTGCTTTTTGTTTTGCTGCATTTGCCTGCCTGCATTTTTCATCGAACGATGGGTTTCGTTTTGGGGGTCGAGTGAAACCCATAACCTCTGAGGTAGCGGTTCTGATGGCTCCTTTGCATTGCTGCCACTGGTCTTCAATGTTTAATGCTGACGGCATGGGATTCAAGGATAATTGAAGGAACACTCGATTGGAAAAGGCATTGGCAATCTCTTGCGATTGTAGCTTTCCGACGTCATATCTCTTCACAGCGTTAGTTCGTGCTGGTCGTGAACAAGATATCCTCATTCGTACCTTGGCTACAACAAGGTAGTGGTCCGAGTCAAAGTTGGCCCCTCGGAAAGTTCAGACATCTAACACACTGGAAGAGTGCCTTGCGTCGATCGCAACATGGTCTATTTGGTTGACGGTTAATTGATCTGGGGATCGCCATGTACCTTTATGAATTTTGAGATGCGGGAAGCGTGTACTACTTACAACAAGATTCAGCCCCGCAGCAAAATCGATTAGCCTCAGTCCGTTTTCGGAGGTTTTGTCATGGAAGCTATGCTTACCGATTGTGTTTCCAAAGATGTCCTCCTTCCCTAGCTTTGCGTTAAAATAACCAAGAACGATTTTCACGTCGTGTCTAGGGCACTGCTCATATGTTTCTTCGAGGAGCTCGTAGAAACAGTCTTTGGAATTGTCGTCTTTCTCTTCTGTGGGGGCGTGGGCGCATATAAGGCTAATGTTGGCGAATTTAGCCCTTATGCGGATGGTCATTATACGCTCATTGACTGGATTTTGGCTGATCACCTTATCCCTGAGTCTTCCTCGAACGACAAATCCGCACCCAAATAAGCGCTGTTTCTGTTGTCTGTAGCAGTCGCCATAGTAGATGTCACAGTTTTTCATCTTTCATCTCATCCGCTTTGACATTTCCGAAAAACTCTCGTAGACTACTGAGATTCGGGCAGTCAGTCATTATTCACAGAGCATTGGCATTAATAAGGTGAGTATCGGACCTCACACAATCCACACAAAACACAACTTGTATTCAACGATTGTTGTTTTTAAATCCAATGAAGGAGAGACTCTTCGATACCAGAAGATACATTTTTGATAAGAGAGCCTGATGCCAAACTCTATAAAATGCCTTTGAAATACCACACTCAATAATCTTATTTTTTCCAAAACAGTGTGATGATTGGTTCCACTCTTCGATGAGATATGCCATCAAATCACCAGTGGACCGTTTGCTATTAAAGCCGTACTGACGGTCGTTGAGAAACTTTCGTTGTTCAAAATATGTCATTCCTTGACAGTGTATCACCATTGCGTTCCCATGATTTTGATGGAAAGAATGGACCTTAGTGCAATTGGACGGTAACTGGAAGGGTAGGAAGATTCGGCTTTTTACTGACGGGTTGGACTAGTGCAATTGTCCATCAGCTCGGGAAGATAGAAAAGCAAAGTTCAGTTAGTTTTGTCGATAGAGCTGACATACGAAGAGTTACTGAAGACAAAATTTGAAATCGATGACGTGGTGGAGTTTTTTTCTTATTGTTCTTCACAAAGGACCCAAAATTGTTACTGTCTTTATGACACCGTATTGTTTTTTGCCTTACTTTTGGGTTATGTTAGAGTATGGTCTTCATTATGTGGACATATTCCTGGCCCGTTCGAAATGATTTGGATTTTCTACAGCAGGGTTTTCTTTGGATATTCCGAGAATTCTCTCACTATCCCTAGTCGCCGCTTTGAAGCTTGAATCAAATTATGATATCTTTTGGGATGATGCTTTTTGTTCGGTGCAGAAGAAAGTTTCTCATACCGATGCCGTTAGATATCATATCAGCTGACCAATTCCGTCGAGGAAGCACATTGATCAGTTAAAATTTCGAAAAAAAATTATTCAGGCTTTTCTCGTACTGCCACACAGATTATAACGGACTTTATCTTTTTTACCGTGATGGAATACGTAAATTTTACTGACATGACACAGTGGTTAGATTTGCCTAGAGAAGATGATACACTCACCCTGCATCTTTCGGGATGAGGAGTGATTATTTTTAGTAATTTTAGCATTTTGTTCGAATCCTAGGCGTAAATGCCAAACGCACTTAACTTTTATTAGCCTTATCAAGTGCAAAATACGAAATGAGGAACTTGTTACTTAGCAGAAATATTATACGTTCGTCTGAGATTCAATGTTAATCTATACGTCATTTTTCTCCAAACGGTTTCCATTGAGAGTCCGTTCTTATTCTGGTGCCAAATTCCAATGCACCAGATTAGCAGCATATTCAAGCGGTAACAGACATCTCTACAAATCGAATCCCCCGTAATGGCTAAATTTGTTTGATTGTAGAACTCCAACAGTTTTTCATTTAACTGAAATCATGTGCTATCATAAAATAAACCACCTATGAATTGAGTTCAAAAACATGCACCAAGAGCGAACAATAAAATTTTTTTTTTTTAATTTTAGTAAAAGATTTTTCTTTCGCAAGAAGTTCTACATTTGTAACAACACAGACATACACCCTGTGTGCAACAATCTTGTCTCTGATACATTTCACCATAGCTTTAAGGACTACCACTTGCAGCCATATGCTGGAGGGAGCTACCAATTCCCTAAATGTTTACATCGCACCAAATGTCGTCCATCGACGCTCGAATGAAACACTCCAACTTGAGTGTAAACAAGTGATTTAAAAATTGATTGTACGCATGGGATCCGCCGCCAGCATCGACGGCACGCCACCATTGCGTTAGACACTGTCATCGCCACGGATATGCTCTGCTTATGGTCGATCTTTTGCTTGTCGTTCGCGAGCCGTAATGATGATTGTTATTGTTTGCCTGATAGACATACAGATGCGAATACACTATGCTGCATTTGTGCACCCGTTAGCTATATCCGGGTGTGCTGGCCGTAAGTCGTATGGTTACTTCGTCTCCTACAACATTTGGATTTGTTACGGATTTACCTTCCACGCAAACATTTAAAATTTTACGACAAACGAAGAGTGAAGGGCTAAAAATTTAAGGGGCGTCTATTAATTGCGTGGAAACTGAACAATGACCATCTACGGCAGACGACAGAGACAAAGTCATCAGCATAATCCAGAGGATCTAGTTTTTAGGGGTGACTTCACTATGCCTTTTGTTATCATTGTTTTCGCGCAAAATAATTGAGTGCTGCTCCCCGAACGACCTCCTTTTTTTGTGTTTGAATCAATAGATGAGTGAATTAAGTTACAGCCGCACAGCCTTTAGGAAGTTACCCGGAAGCATTGATAAGGGATTTAAGTCGACCATACCCGATAAATGAATGGCAGTTTGCATTGAGAACTTAAATTGAATTGGGACTTTCCTGAGGAAATTGCGTGTTTATGGGCTTACAGGTTCGGAAGTGTAGGACCCTATGGGAACATTTTAAATGGTTTTGTTCTCGGGGATAATATTTCCAAGAAGATCTAAAAAGCAATCAATAAAGCATCGTTAAAATTTTGTGTTAAGAGATTTTAGTATTGAATAATTAATGACTATGGTAGGTACTCTTTACATTTTTGCACGTAAAACAAGTACTTTTGTACTTTGAGAGCTGGAGAAAGAGTTTTTTTTAATTGATTGATGCTGACTTTATGGGAATTTGACACCAAAAAGTAGGTTGGTATTTTAGGAAAGTAATCTTTTACTATTTTTTTTAAAGCTTGTTTGAAGAGATATGAAGCGACTTCTACAAAAAAGAAAGAAAAGAAAAAAGTTTATGATGAATAATAAGAATAAAAAGAATGGACGCAATTGGTTACTTCAAGAAACAGAAAATTTTATTGGGTATCTGTCAGTTCGGTTTTCTGAACGTCTATAGAATGTGCACCGACGGTTTAGAATATCGCTTGAAGCTTGAAATTAGATGCAATTAAAGGAGTAATTACATTTAAACAATTAACATCAAATTAAACCAAGTGAAACCCGTAAGTTACGGGTAACACCACAAGTGTGAATAAGTGCCATCTTTGATGTCTGTTATAGGGGGGGTTCGAGATCTAAATACCAGGAACATCAAAGAAAATTAAATATTTGCCACAGGTACCATAACTTGTCTGAAATCGATTTGGTACAGCCGTGAAAAACACCTTCAAGTTTATCAGTTCGGAATCGGCTTAAAATTGTACGTTCATGAAAAGGAAGAGGAAGAGAAAGAGGAAGAGGAAGAGGAAGAGGAAGAGGAAGAGGAAGAGGAAGAGGAAGAGGAAGAGGAAGAGGAAGAGGATGAGGATGAGGATGAGGATGAGGATGAGGATGAGGATGAGGATGAGGATGAGGATGAGGATGAGGAAGAGGAAGAGGAAGAGGAAGAGGAAGAGGAAGAGGAAGAGGAAGAGGAAGAGGAAGAGGAAGAGGAAGAGGAAGAGGAAGAGGAAGAGGAAGAGGAAGAGGAAGAGGAAGAGGAAGAGGAAGAGGAAGAGGAAGAGGAAGAGGAAGAGGAAGAGGAAGAGGAAGAGGAAGAGGAAGAGGAAGAGGAAGAGGAAGAGGAAGAGGAAGAGGAAGAGGAAGAGGAAGAGGAAGAGGAAGAGGAAGAGGAAGAGGAAGAGGAAGAGGAAGAGGAAGAGGAAGAGGAAGAGGAAGAGGAAGAGGAAGAGGAAGAGGAAGAGGAAGAGGAAGAGGAAGAGGAAGAGGAAGAGGAAGAGGAAGAGGAAGAGGAAGAGGAAGAGGAAGAGGAAGAGGAAGAGGAAGAGGAAGAGGAAGAGGAAGAGGAAGAGGAAGAGGAAGAGGAAGAGGAAGAGGAAGAGGAAGAGGAAGAGGAAGAGGAAGAGGAAGAGGAAGAGGAAGAGGAAGAGGAAGAGGAAGAGGAAGAGGAAGAGGAAGAGGAAGAGGAAGAGGAAGAGGAAGAGGAAGAGGAAGAGGAAGAGGAAGAGGAAGAGGAAGAGGAAGAGGAAGAGGAAGAGGAAGAGGAAGAGGAAGAGGAAGAGGAAGAGGAAGAGGAAGAGGAAGAGGAAGAGGAAGAGGAAGAGGAAGAGGAAGAGGAAGAGGAAGAGGAAGAGGAAGAGGAAGAGGAAGAGGAAGAGGAAGAGGAAGAGGAAGAGGAAGAGGAAGAGGAAGAGGAAGAGGAAGAGGAAGAGGAAGAGGAAGAGGAAGAGGAAGAGGAAGAGGAAGAGGAAGAGGAAGAGGAAGAGGAAGAGGAAGAGGAAGAGGAAGAGGAAGAGGAAGAGGAAGAGGAAGAGGAAGAGGAAGAGGAAGAGGAAGAGGAAGAGGAAGAGGAAGAGGAAGAGGAAGAGGAAGAGGAAGAGGAAGAGGAAGAGGAAGAGGAAGAGGAAGAGGAAGAGGAAGAGGAAGAGGAAGAGGAAGAGGAAGAGGAAGAGGAAGAGGAAGAGGAAGAGGAAGAGGAAGAGGAAGAGGAAGAGGAAGAGGAAGAGGAAGAGGAAGAGGAAGAGGAAGAGGAAGAGGAAGAGGAAGAGGAAGAGGAAGAGGAAGAGGAAGAGGAAGAGGAAGAGGAAGAGGAAGAGGAAGAGGAAGAGGAAGAGGAAGAGGAAGAGGAAGAGGAAGAGGAAGAGGAAGAGGAAGAGGAAGAGGAAGAGGAAGAGGAAGAGGAAGAGGAAGAGGAAGAGGAAGAGGAAGAGGAAGAGGAAGAGGAAGAGGAAGAGGAAGAGGAAGAGGAAGAGGAAGAGGAAGAGGAAGAGGAAGAGGAAGAGGAAGAGGAAGAGGAAGAGGAAGAGGAAGAGGAAGAGGAAGAGGAAGAGGAAGAGGAAGAGGAAGAGGAAGAGGAAGAGGAAGAGGAAGAGGAAGAGGAAGAGGAAGAGGAAGAGGAAGAGGAAGAGGAAGAGGAAGAGGAAGAGGAAGAGGAAGAGGAAGAGGAAGAGGAAGAGGAAGAGGAAGAGGAAGAGGAAGAGGAAGAGGAAGAGGAAGAGGAAGAGGAAGAGGAAGAGGAAGAGGAAGAGGAAGAGGAAGAGGAAGAGGAAGAGGAAGAGGAAGAGGAAGAGGAAGAGGAAGAGGAAGAGGAAGAGGAAGAGGAAGAGGAAGAGGAAGAGGAAGAGGAAGAGGAAGAGGAAGAGGAAGAGGAAGAGGAAGAGGAAGAGGAAGAGGAAGAGGAAGAGGAAGAGGAAGAGGAAGAGGAAGAGGAAGAGGAAGAGGAAGAGGAAGAGGAAGAGGAAGAGGAAGAGGAAGAGGAAGAGGAAGAGGAAGAGGAAGAGGAAGAGGAAGAGGAAGAGGAAGAGGAAGAGGAAGAGGAAGAGGAAGAGGAAGAGGAAGAGGAAGAGGAAGAGGAAGAGGAAGAGGAAGAGGAAGAGGAAGAGGAAGAGGAAGAGGAAGAGGAAGAGGAAGAGGAAGAGGAAGAGGAAGAGGAAGAGGAAGAGGAAGAGGAAGAGGAAGAGGAAGAGGAAGAGGAAGAGGAAGAGGAAGAGGAAGAGGAAGAGGAAGAGGAAGAGGAATAAGTAGAAGAATAACTAACTGCTAAAGGATATCTAACTGACACAGTTTGATCGCAAGGCCCAACTGCGTTCAAAATTCACATTTAACTTTCGTTCGTTTCAGGACTGGTTCACTCTAGAATATGAGCCAGGAAAGCATTGTTATCGAATCTTCGCAGATGGTTCTAAAACCGACGATTGATCTGGCACTGGTTAGGAACAATAGCTACAGGGAAAGGAGTGTTTGCGTTTTCAGCAGAAAAAAATTATCTGAGTTCCTTTTGGGTTCCAGGCCATCACGTCATAACTGGAAACAACATCGCCGATGAGCTTGCAAGGCAAGGATCTCAGACAGCTTTCTCAGGACCTTAACCGTTTCCATGTCAGCCAGGGTCCTCAGTGAGGGATTCAATCAATGATTGGATCTGCCAAGACCCCAACCACAGATGGCATCCCTCCATTGGATGTCAAACGTTTCCTCCCAAAAGGTTAATAAGACATTTGAAACATTTTTCTATTTCGTAGCTGAAAAGACAGTGGGAAGATTGTTGGCATTGCCACGGTGCACCTCTCATTCGCCAAGCATTTAAATGTATGGGGCTTAAGTGATACCATATACTCTGTGAATCCTGTGGATAAGATGATGACACTGCGGAGCACTTCCTTTCTGAATGTCCTGTCTTTTTTCGTACAAGGTGAGAGCTGGTAACCTAGGCTCCTTATCATACCAGCATTTGAAAAGCTATCTGATAGTACGATGGACCGGTATTTAGGTCTAAGTGCTCTAGATAGTGTTTTAAAAACAACCACCGGCGGAAAAAAAAACCCATTCTGTTGCACACCTCATATAAATAGTTCTTCTTCGAATTTTCGTCATCGCACAAATTTCTAAATGCAACGTGGAGTATCATTCATTTGAAACAACCTTGGATATCCTCATCTAGTTACGTTGTTTTGAGAGGTGATTTTATTTCACACTCCTTTAGTCGAAGTATGAACGATTGGTAAGAATAACTACCCGTTTGGTATCTGTATGCTACTTATTTTTGGACCCTACAGCCGAAACTTAAATTTCTTTGCCTGAAC
Source organism: Melanostoma scalare (assembly GCA_949752695.1). Lineage (NCBI taxonomy): Eukaryota > Metazoa > Arthropoda > Insecta > Diptera > Syrphidae > Melanostoma > Melanostoma scalare. The sequence goes on along the minus strand of OX456985.1, from coordinate 168,301,997 downwards.
GATCACTTGTTGGAAAAAAGCTATGGATTAAATTAGTCGGGCTCACTAAAAAAGGTACATTCAAAATCTTAGTCGCTTATATCTCCTATAACACAAATGGTATTTTAACCCTCATTCAAAGCGTTTTTCAAGGAATCTTGTTTACGTTTTAACATTAAAAAAATTAAGATGGGACGGAACTTTTAATTGTACCCTAGGCACCGTTGTGGATTGACACACCTCTGGTTCTGAAATCGCACATCATCCATTTTAAAGCTAATCTGTTGAATTTTCCTTTACAATTAGTAGTGCACACAAACAGAACAGTATCAAATTACTATTGCAGACCTCAAAATACCTTACAATTGAAATATGTAAGTAGCTGTGGGCATTATGCCTGGAAGGAAAAATAACCTGCTTGTTATTGGTTTTTCATTAATGCTACAACTATCGTTTTGCAGGAATTCAAGGATACTATTTTAACTCAAGAACGTCCAATCGAGTTTGTGTACTTTAAACAACACACATACCTAGATTCTGTTCTGTGAGTTAGGTAGGAAATATTTTGATAGGGTAAACACATACAAAGTGGGTTTCCGTCTACCTCCATCAATCCACAGCGTATACCCCAAAGTGAAAATATATTTTCCTATTTATACCGAATGCAAATTCGAACAACTCCCACAGCATAGCTTCAATCTAAAACAATAAATTGAATGATACATAAATTTATGTGAATAAATTTCAAGCATATATTGGATTCTGTCAAAGCTCCACACTCTTCCGATAATTCCATATGTCATTTGTCCACGGGATATCAAAATCAAGAGAATGATGTCATTGGATTCAATATTCACTCAAAAGCCAATTTCATTCATCCTTTGAATAACACAGAATCGTTGTCGGCAACAATCCGGTGCACATTGCACAGACTGTACTCTCAAGTGCATTTCATATAAAGAGCATTATAGAGCTCCGAAGTGGATATCATTCATTTCATACCAAATCTACAGACTTTATCGTCCATTCACTTCAGATTCAGAGAAATGTACATAACTCCAAAAAAAAGGACTCATATCACGGTATTTATTGTATAAAGAATGAAACGATAGTCCAAATGTGATACTGAGAAATACTTCATAAATACATTCGCTTTCTAAAGAGAAGCCCCATTGAAACACTGAAACCGACGACCGTGATGGTTCAAGAAAATCATGAAGGCCACTTGTGACTTGTGTCTCCTCTATCTCTGTACAATTTTGCAGAACCACATTTTTATTGCTACTGCAACTGTCAAGAGCGCCAACAAGGGTTTCATTCATTACCAACATAAAAGCAAATTAATAACCAACTGAAGGGGGAGCCATCAGCTATCAGCAATCCCCACTGCCACCCTAGAACAGCGTCTCATATGAGAATTTCAAGAGCACTTTAAATCCAACTTTTAGTGTGACCATGTGAAATGGATTTTCCGCTCCTTCCTCGTGGGCCGACACCATAGACTCTGATGCTGCGTTGAGTAAGAAACCAAAGGCGTTTATGAAACTAGACCACCAGCTATATAGCACCTTAATAAATGTGACACCTCGATCACATATACAACACTAATCCTCAGAAGGTAATTAAATTGTTTTATTCCTTTGAGACGGAGGCTAAGCTAATTACTGCATGGTGGATAATTTAGTGAAGACATTGCCACTAATACTGCCTCTGATTGGGAGGCAAGCTATATTGTTGTCACTTATGCAGAGTATATGGACGAGCACGGCGGGAAAGCAAATCGTGCAAGTTGCGTATATAAATAGAAAAATGTCAAGTGGTAATGTTGTCTTGGTAGAGTACGTATAGAGTGAATGTCTCTGTCTAAAAATACAATCAGTCAGAAAATGTATGACATGCTCCCTAGAATCAACTGGATAGTCCAATTACTTCTGCACTGTGAGAAAAAAAAAACAATTTTGAGCTAATGTGCCGATTGACGAGTTCACTCCGCCACTTAGGTTTGAAGTGTTCTCCAGCTAAGATCTTCCATGTGCTATGTTTTGATTTTGTACTTTTTAACTTGACGATGCCAATCGTCACTACCCCATGAGAAAAGTGGCTATATGCTTCAAAACAAACGAAGTTGATTGTTATTCACTTTGCATTGAGAGATTGATGACTGCGAGTAGTTCAATATACGATGTTATCAGAGATCAGACTGATGAAGGAAATTTATTGTGCCTAGAGCTAAAAAATTTAAAGATTTTATTGGGAAATTGAATACACAAGTACAATGCAATGCACATAATATGTATATGTATGCGGAATGCGTGGAGAGAATAGCCAGACCGACTAGGCTTTGTCGATAAGGTTTCTGTCGCTTCAAATTTTTCTTAACCACCTCGACTACAGAATCCAATGAATGGACAGCGGACGCAATTCCAATCGATTTTGTTTATTAAAGCAAAACTGTTACGACACACCGGTGATGAAGTGATAGATTGATGCGGATAAGTTAGTTGGTTAGTTGTAATGACTCCTTTATTTCTTTGCATATTAACAGCTTTTTTTGAAAAAAATAATTCTAAAGCCTAATTAGTAAATGACTTCTGTGGCCGTCTACCAGATTGACTTTTTGAATTTTGCTTACATTAATAGAAATATTAAAAAGTAGTGTTTAAAAAAGAGATAGTTTTTACTAAGTAAAAATTACTAAAAATCTTCTTCAAGAATAGCTTTTCTATATCGTAGTGCTGTTATGATGTAGTGGTAAGGTCTGTCCCATCCCTGGTCACCGTTGAGTATGCTGACCATTTCTCCTTCCTTCATGTGCTTGCTGAAATATCTATACCGGAACTCTGCCAGGATTGGGCATATCGCAATAAAATGAAATGTATCTTCACGCGGTCAAATTGCAAAGGCTACATAGTAAATGCAGATCTGGTCAATGTGGTACAAAGTTAAGATTGAGCAGTTCTCCTCTCACTTTGAAGATAATGCTTATTTTATTCGATGAGTTCCTATTCAAAAGGTACGGGTTCTGCTACAGGTTGAAACTTAGACAACTGTAGTAACCTCTAAACAGAGAAGAGCTGGCTTCTGAAACATATCTTTGAAACAGAGTTTTTCCAAACTTTTCCAGGACTTCCTTGAGCTTTCTTCTTATGATGGATGGTTGCTCGCTAGTACTTATATTTGTTAAGTTAGTCCATTCTTCATACATTCTTCCTTTTCTTTTGATAGCTGCTATAAAGACTTTTCTTGGTAACCTATTATCCTCCATTTCATTTACTTACTTACTTACTTAGGTGGGCATTACAGTTCGGGGTGAACCTGGGCCTCAACCAACATCCTTCTATAACGACTTCGATTTCGGGCGAGCTCTCTCCAGTTTTGCACTCTAAGTCGGTTGAGGTCTTCATCCACTTGATTGCGCCACCTAAGACGAGGTCTTTCCCTTCCGCGATTTCCCTGCAATGTGCTTTCGAACACCCGACGAGCCGGAGCGTTTGGGTCCATCCGCACTACATGGCCCAACCATCGCATCGTAGCCTCGCGATGCGTACTCTTCTGGCTATGCCCATGTCGCGGTACAGCTCATACAGCTCGTTGTTGTATCTTCTTCTCCACACAATGTTTTCGCATACGGGACCAAAGATCATTCGGAGAATTTTTCTTTCGAAACGACCAAGGTTTTCCTCATCCGCTTTCGATAAAGTCCAAGCTTCCGCGCCGTAAAGCAGGACTGGGATGATCAAGGTCTTAAACAAGGTCACCTTGGTTTTTCTAGAGAGGGTTTCGTTTCTCAATTGCCTTCTGAACCCAAAGAAGTAACGGTTGGCAAGAGTTATTCTCCGTTTGATCTCCGCACTGATGTTGTTGTCCGTGTCTACCGCGGATCCTAGGTAGACGTAGTAGTAGTCCTGTACTACCTCGAAGTTATGTCTGTCTATTGTGACGTTTTTATTTCCATTTCATTTACCTTTACAATATAGTTAAAGTGCATGGCAAGGGTGTTCGTAATCAAAGGAGGTGTTCCTGTTTCAAGATGAATCATATAATTTGGAGTGTTCATTGGTAATCGAAATATCTTCGAAATTTTTCCACAGGTTTCATGGACCAATGTCCCCGTAGAACAGGATTGACAATGCCGTAGCTCGGAATAATTTTTGCTTTGTTCTTGATGCATGTTTCCCATAACGACGAAATTGCTCGTTTAGCGTCAATCGATTTTCTCTCCAGGTGCTTCTTCATGTTCAGATTTGAGGTTATCAAAACTCCTAGATATTTATATTCGCGGACAACTTCGACTGCTTGGCCATTATACTCCCATTTTTCATTTCTCATCATTTTCGATTTTTGCAGGGTTGCAATAAACCCCAAGCCTATTTATCATGAGCTGCATTCCATCTACTGTTTCAGAGAAGATCACTGCATACATAAGGGCTGGGACAGTCACTCCTTCCACAATGATTCCACCTCTCACTTCATCAGCAATATCATTTATGAAAATTATAAATAGCAGGGCACTCAGAATACAGCCTTGCTTGAGACCAGTGGCTGTTGTAAAATGTAAACTCATCTGATATAGACTCGCCATCTCAAACGTAAGCTACGTTGTTGTCGTACATCGCTCTTAGCACACTTATAGCTTTGCTCGACACTCCTATCACACAGAGCTTCACAATCAACAGAATCAAAAGCTGCACGAAAGTCTATAAAGAACGCGTATAGTTTTTCTGTTTCATTTTATAGAGATAGTGATGATGCCGATATTACAAGTTGGAAACTTAGTACCACCGGATAAGCTGTCCACACTCAGGGTCAACATTTTCTTTAGTTAAAAATGATAGGTTTACTGGTCTTTGGTTTCTTAGTGAAAATAAAGTTATTCCGAAAAAATAGATAAGTCAAATCAATTTTTATCATGATAACTAAAGAGCATACTTCAACTAGGAAAACTTTATTGCCTATTGTGTCTCACTATGTCAACCTTACGGGCGATTTCTTCACAGAACTTACGATAGATCTGGTACTAGTCCTAAAAATAACAAACAAATCAACCCATTTCTTCACATCAAAAATTAAAATAAGTTCTGTCGGTTTGAAAGGGTCAACTTTCAAAAATTATACCGAATAATCTTTTGTCTCTACATACTTACCTGATACAACATACAAGGAAAGAAAATTTAATGTTTGTCTTTCATAAATCTTACTTTTAACATACATGATGTCTCTCTTTGATCCTTTCAAAGAAAATAAATTTGAATAGTGACTCACCTGAAAAGAAAAGAAAAAAATGAAAAATTAGTTTCTTAGTAAAACAAAAATCATATTTTTTTTTTACATCCATTAGAAAAAAATAATACATTACTGAGCAAGATAGAAAAAAAAAAAAAGGTGATGGATTAAGTTCCGCATCGCTGCTTCAACCAGGAGAGAAAACTACAAAAAAGCAATGACTGAATGACGATTACGTACATCGTTAAACGTTATTAATTTGAACAATAACAAAAAAATTTTTTGTTATTGTTTTTGTTTTTGTCCAAGGCAAACATTTGTTTACTTTTTAAGTGTCATATAACTTGTGCATTCACTTAAAAATAAAATTCACTGCATGTGAATGCAGTGGATTTTATTAGTGTCGGTGTATTCCGAACAAAGTTTTTCGTCTTAGAAGGGTACGGCAACATCTAACTGATGAGCCCATTGCCGTACCTGAGTGAAAAGCGAACTTAGGAGTTGTGGTGATTTTCACGATTTTAAACACGTCTTTTAAGAAACTTAATTTCTTTTAAGATTCCTATTTTTCAATCGTTAAACGGATTCTCGAAACACTCTGTTGAGCATGTACTATGAAAACCTTACCGCTAATGGGGGAGTAGTCATAGCATGAACTCAATAAATTAAACCAAAATACAAAGAAACTTTCTTGTTAGCTAGGGTGTCCATCTTATCTCTTTAAAAGAGAACATGTTCTCTTTTTTAGGTCCGATCTTTTTCACACTATCTTTTTTCGTTGGAATCTTTTTTTATTCTCTTTTTTCTTTGTATATCACTTTTTTTATTCGAATTAATTTAATAAATTTTTTAACACCTCAATTAAATGCAAACGTGGTGTAAAGAATTATTGCAGTTCTTTCTAATACATTGGCATGATGAGATACAATTTTTCATACTAAAAAAACCTTAAAATCAGCTTTTCTTAAAGACGTCAGTTTTACAACTACTTCGAAATCAATTCATCTCATTCTCTCGTGTTATATTTCTTGTAAGCAAGGAAGAGAAGCAACAAAGCCATATGCAGAAAATGGCCATTGCTAGCTACCACATACTACACATACTCATGGTGTGAAAAGTAAAAGCCGGTGGTGGTTGTTAAATATATAAAAGATCACTGTCTCTATTCCTCTTAAATTGTGCGTTGTGCGAAATGCGGCGATATTTTCAAAATAATTTATTATTTAATAATAAACCAGCTTTAAATATTTTTTTGAAAATTAATTAATGTATATATATATGTACCTAAAAATTTTCGATTTCATAGAAAACTAATGCGATAATCACAAAAAGGAAAAGCATTTTTCCGACGAAATCCAAAAACATTATACAAGTTTCGTGAAAGATTCAAATTCTAAATGGGATGCGCGGTGTATTGTCTGCAAAGTAAATGTGAATGTCTCAAATAAAGAAGAATGCTACTTCTTAGAGCAACATCTCCAAACAAAAAAACAAAACTTATTCTTTAATCTGCGGTTGGCTCAACGAACATTCAACAATTTTTTGCTGCAAAATCAAACACATTGGCTGAGAGAACAGGCCTCGAAGAAGAAGAAAATGGTTTTAAAAGTGATTGCATTATATGTTATCAAAAATCATTTGATTGTTTACCTAAAAAACGGAGCCTACAATTGGAAGAGTTTTCATGTTTTTCTTGAATTTTTTTCAAGTCGAAAAAACTATTATATTCACTTTCCAAAAATGTACATAACTATAAACGTAAAAAAAATTTTTTTTAATAATAAAAGAATTTTATTATTAGTTGGAGTGATTTATAAAATCAAAAAAGAAAGTTTTTGTGACCTTCACTCCTAACTTTAAACGACTCACTCATAACTATAAACGACAGTAAATGTTTTGATGAATTTTGTGAATTGAATAAGTTTCTTAAGACAAATTCAAAGAGTTTAAATTTTAATAAATCACAGTCAATGTCAAGTGCAAAATGGACGAAAGTTTTTTCATAGTGTGAATTATCCAGAGCACTTTTCAGAACTTTCTAAAATGTGTGCGTATTTTTGTAATCCCAGGGCAGAATCTTAATGTTAAGAAAATACTTTCTCTAATTGAGGGTCAATGAATGAAAGAAAGAAATAGACTCAAAATTTTGACTATCAATTCTATTTTTTGCTTGGTTTATAATAATAGAGATAGCAGCAGTCAAGATTTTTATAAAAATCTTTTGATAAAAAAAGCAGCACTACAAAAATAAAGAAAAAAGAGAAATATGAAGATATCGATGAAGAAGAGAGTTATTATGTCGAATAGGGAGCTTCGTAGTAAGCAACTTAATGAATAATGTGATCCGTATTTATAACTAAAAGACTTATAAAATAATTGTTAAGTTATCTTTTACTAATATATTTATTGACACGTTAATCTGCTTTTGTTTTTGAACTGCATTGTTTTTAATGTTGTTAACTTTAATAAAAAATATATCAAACATTTTTTTTTTATTTGGTGTTCTCTTTTTGTTCTCTTTAGTATTTTTCGAATGTCTCTTTTTTTTGGATTCTAGAGCAAAATTTTCTCTTTTTAGACAGACCTCAGATGGACACCCTATTGTTAGCAAACTCAGTCGTGATGCTCTAATTTATAAATTAGTTATAACTGTTTTATATATAAAATATATTCATACAGTTCATACAATAATTCTCATATTCACGATACAACGTGAACAATAACCAAACGACTTCTTTTGATGATTTGAAGCGAACGCACATTCCGCCGATCCATGATTGGTCTGTACCTTGCAGTCCGAAGTTCTATATCTCGGGAAGCTCGCCACTGTGCAGGCCCATAACAGACTTGAAGTTTGGGCCAATGTCTCCTACGACAAACAGAATCATGGTCAGTCCCCAAAGCAGGCATAGCTCATATTCCTGATGCATTTTGTAGCTGGAAGCTGTTCATATTTGTTGATATGTAGTTATCAATCAATTTAATTTTGCAATGTCCTCGTTGCAAAAAAACACAATCCGATTTTTTTTTTTCGGTTAATGTTTTATTTTATTTTTCATCTTTATTAAATTTACTGGCAGCTTGGCTCTTACGATGTGATAAAATTGAATAAGTTAAGTTAAGAAGTTTCTATTCCAGTGGGAAAATGGGGATGAAATATAGTCTATGTTACTCAGGCGCAATGAAGCACTCTTTCCAGTATTTTTGAAGTTCCCGTTAAAAAAAAATTTTAAAGTTTGTTGGTTTTTGAATCAATTGGGTAAAAATTTTTCAATGTGTATCCTTTTATTTTATTATTCCCGAAATCGAAGTTGTTGCAGAAGGACGTTGGATGAGGCCCAGGTTCTCCCCGAACTGTTATGCCCACCTAAGTAAGTTCCTTATATTGGAATAAATTTTTATTTCTAGCACTGTGCATTTTTTTTGTGGTTACAGTTACAAGAACGTGGTAGCCGTGGCGTGATGGTTAGCATGTCCACCTGCTAACCCAGAGGTTCGAGCTTCGAGGTTCGAATCCCAACAGAGACAAAAATGTTTTTTCACGGGTATCGCCTTTCGCGAGGAATTGGCAAGTCCTCCGTTAGTAAATTCATTGCCATGAAAAGTGCTTTCTCAATTAGCATTTCGGAACCGGCAGAAAATTGTAGGTCCCCTCCATTCCCTCACAAGGCATGGATGTGAGAAATGTGCTAGGGCCAGGGGCTCCTCGCTCTGTTGCGCCACCCTATTTATTTATTTTTATTTTTAGTTACAAGATCAAAATGGATTTAGTTTTCGGTGGAGATAATTTTTTTTTGGACTTTGATAACGTCGAAAACGATGAAGAAGTGGTGGAAGTTCGTCGTGTTTATCGAATGCCACAGAGAAAAAACTAAAATAGTTGGGACTTTCTTAACGTTTTTGATTAACAAAACTAACATTTCAATTTGTTCTTCAATTAGTTACAGAAGAATTAGCAGATGTTTGCAAACACGGCATTGTGAATATTATTTTTAGAGCATTGAAGCTAATTATGAACTGGATTTTACACAGATATCGTTTTATATCACCGGAACAGAAACTTCTCGTTACTTTACGTTTCATGACATGTGGACCAATGCAGTAAGAATTTGCTGATGCATGCGTCGGCCACTAGCGTTTATCGTATATATTACCAAAAGTCAATATGGCATTAATACGACATTTAGACCAGTTTGTGAAAACGCCCGCTACATTCACAGAATAAGAGAGAGCAGCATCTGGATTCTCACGAACAATTGGGGCCATTGACTGCACCCATGTTAAATTGCAATCACCTGGCGGAGAATTTGTAGTAAAAATTGTAAACATACACCAATAATACGGCTGAGCTATTTTTTTTACAAGAGCGAAGGATTTCGTAACCGCAAAGGTTGGTTTACCCTAAATATGCAAACAATATCGTCAGCCGATTTAAAAATATTGAATGTTGTTGCTCGTTGGGCTGGACCTGTGCATGGTCAAACCATTCTTAGACATTCGGAAGTGCGATCCGAACTTGGAAGCTATATGTATATTGATCGGTGACTCTGGTTATGCAAGTACGAATTATTTGGCAATACCATAAACCATTAACAATCCGGATATGCGTCAAAGCCAACAAATGCAAAATTACCAGAGGCGAATAATTCGTACCGGAAATGTTGTTGGGAGACAGAATGGTGTACGGATGGAAAAGCAGGTTATTCCTGTGTAAGCATGGTATGCGGGTGAAAACTATCCTACCCAAAAAATAGTAGCTGCATGTGTAATATTGCATAATATACGCGTCAATGCTAACGAACCGCAACCGCCTGAAGAGTCAACTCAACATAAACATCGTTTACGTCGAGCTATTTCAAGTGGATCAGTTGAAAGAGATTACACGACTCAATCGGAGGAAATCTAAATAACAGAAATACTACTGCCAGAGAAAGTATCACCCTACAATTGCAATAACCAAACAAAAGATATCAAACTTTTCGGTTGATTTATTTAAAATAACAAAAACAAAACCATAAATACTAGTTAAATAAAAGTACCTAACCATAACTAAAAAAGAGGATTTAACGACGTAGTTGGGACATCTTTTTTATCGTTGGGTATCTTCTACAATCTTCGGGCAATCAAAACCCAATCTGCTTTCTTGATTTATTTTGCTGTCCCATTTGTTCGACAGTTTAATACCGGTTTCAATCGAAGTTCGAAGACGTGATTGCATATAGAAAATCGGTATCTTTCTGACTCCAGTTGAACTTCGGTTTTTCCTTCCTTTAATCCTTCTCTGGGTTTATATACATAAACATATGTATATATAAAATAAACTATATATACATACATACATTCTATTCTTTAAAAAAAACTACATACATACGTACTAAATACGACTGTACTTAGCAGAGTGTTCACATCCTTATCTAATTTATTCAAAAACCAATTCAAAAAATCAAACTATCTGCGCGTATAAACCACGAAATTTACAAAAAAATTGATGAATTTGAAGTTCGATTTAAATTTATAATTTCAACTGCCAAGCAGGTGTCGTGAAAAGGACTCGTCGACTCGATCAGTTTTAGACTTATCAAGTCCCTAGTACTGCAGACTGCAGTAGGAATTTAGATCTGGTATGTGGTATCTATGATGTGAAGAAATGAAGAAGTACTAACTTTCATGTAGGACCAGTTATTAAAGCTAGATCACCTTAGTACTAATGTGAAGACATCGGCCGTTAGAGAAACCGTTTAAAGCCCCCATTCACTAAAGTCTTTCACGAGGTATTTTAATAGGTAAGTGACGTAGTGGCGTAGTGGCCCAACTTAGCCCATTGGAATCGATTGTAATTCTCTGTAATGCGTTATCCCCTGAGATTCACAAAACAAATACTCTAATAACGCTTTTCCAAATAAGGGGGCATCCATCTCAATGAAATGAGTTCGAAGCCCAGAGTGAATAGTTTAAAAAAGATGTGTCTATGGAAAATTTTATCATAGGCATCACTAAAGTCTATTGAGAATTGAGATAAGATCGACTAATTGTCTTGAAAAATAAAGAAATAGAAAGGGTAAATGAGACAAATTCAACGAGAGGAGTCGAGTCTTTGAGGAAGCCAATGTTTTGCTATCGGAGGGGTTCATCGTTCATTATTGCATTTTTAAGTTATAAAAGAGATTTCCTCACTTGAAGACATTACTCCTTGAGAAAAGGATAAGGTGAAGAGTTTTGAGAGGGGTAAGGAAAAGGAGGAAGAACGTTTGTTAAGAAATATGGCTGGGAAATGATCAGAACCAGGTATCAAAGTTGATTTCACTCTTTCTCAATAAGAGAAGGATTGATAGTTCGAGGACCGAGGAAGATATGGATCAACCGAGAAATTCAGCAAACACTAAAAAGAAGGTACTGTCACGAACAAAAGCTAACCATTACGCAAAGAAAACCAAAAAAGTTAATGCATGAGATTGTTGCAAGACTGCTCGAGTCTTTGAGCTCAACCACATACATTATAAAAGATTAATAGGATGTTAAAAGTGGTTGTAGGTATTGTTAGCAAAAGTGAAGTAAAAAAATTTTGAGATACCAATTAAACATGACATTACTAAAGGGTTTTTCAACAGGGACGCTACAAAAGTAGAGCGACAGAGACAGCAAACGACACCATATTTCTTACCGCTCTTTTGACATTTCTCTTCAGCCATTTTATGATGGAGAGATATACGAGCCAACAAGGAATCAAAATTATTAAAATTTACTACCGAAATTAGGAGTCAGTGGCATCAACTTTGTAAGAGCTCTACGTCCAATTTATGGTCGTCATAGTCTTCTTTCAGCGATGAGGCTCATTTCTGGCTAAATGGCTTCGACAATAAACAAAATATGCGGTATTGGTCAGGCAGCAATGCACACGTAGCCTACTCCATGATTCATCATTGCATCCCGAAAAAATTACGGTTTGATGTGGTTTATGAGCCGGCGGCGTCATTGGGCCGTACTTCTTCCGTGATGATCAAGACCGGCACGTTACTGTGAATGGGAATCGCTACCGTTCAATGATAACCGAATTTTTTTGGCCCCAATTGGATGATATGGACTTGGAGGACATGTGGTTCCAACAGGCCACAAGCCACACAGCGAATGTCACAATCAATTTATTGGAAACCAAGTTTGGAGAACGAGTTATCTCACGAAATGGTCCAATCGCTTGGCGTTGGCCGCTTCGGTCTTGCGATTTGACGCCGTTAGACTATTTCCTGTGGGACTACGTCAAGTCTATGGTCTGGGAGCGGGTCAAAATTCTGGCTACAAAATACTGCTTTTCATAATTCTGCTTTTAAAATGAAAATTCTACTTTTCAAAATTCTGCTTTTTTTCCATTCTGGCTGACAAAATTCTGCTTTCCAAAATTCTGCTTTTCAAAATTCTGCCTATTTAAAAGGGAAAAATTCTGCTGATTTTTTTTTTATTTTTTATTTTCAGAACAAAAACAAAATGAACAAAAAAAAAAACCATAAAAAGAAACTTTATCATGAATGAACAAAAAAAAAACAACATAACATAAAGCTATACAAGACCAAATAGAACTATATTTTTCGCAATCCGCATTTATCTTTTAAACGATTCGCACATGCCCAATTATAATGCCTACACTTATTAAACTTTTCAAAGTAGAACATATATCCATCCACACATAATTTATTTTTTCCTTTATTTGATTTAACGATTGACAAATTCATTTTTATATTTTAATCTTAACACTTTCGAAGCGAAAACACTAATGACAATAAATGAGTTATGTAATTTTTTTTTTTTTAGTAAGAGAGTGACACTGAGGCAATCATAAAACTACTTCTCTACTTTCTAATTCTTTAATAAGCAAGAGTTTAAGAAAGTAAATAACTAGGAGAGAGTTAGAACAATTGTTATCAATATTCTGCCAATTATAAAGAAAATGAAAGTTTGGAAAATGTTAAAAAGCGCGCGCTTTTTAACATTTTCCAAACTATCATTTTCTTTATAATTGGCAGAATATTGATAAGCAGAATTTTGAAAAGCAGAATTTTGAAAAGCAGAATTTTGAAAGCAGAATTTTGAAAAACAGAATTGTGAAAAGCAGAATTTTGAAAAGCAGAATTCTGAAAGCAGAATTTTAAAAAAAGAATTATGACCCCGGCAGAATTCTGACCCCAACCCCTATGGTCTATGCCAACAAGGCAGCGACGATTGATGAACTTCGTACGAATATCGAACGTGAAATTGCAGCAGTAGCAGTATCGGCCGATTTATGCTTGAAAACCGTCGAAAATTGGGTTCAGCGTCTGGACTTCTGCAAGTGTGCCCGTGTTAGCCATGCAAAAGAAATCGAGTTTCGTACATAATGTCATCGAACGTACTTTCACAGGAATAAAGAATTTCATTGATACCCAGAACTGTTTTCTCAAAAACGGCGCTGAAAAAAGACGAAACTACCTGTCACCAAGCTAGTCCTCTAAAATTCGGAACAACTGCTAAACAGTCGTCTATCGATGCGACCCAGGGCATTTTAAATTAAGACATTTCGAACTTATACAGGTTCGTCTATGAAAAAAATTCTGTTTGTTTTAGACGTGTGCTTTTCAATCCGGCAATACTTCGGAGTTGGTTTTTTTCACAGTTTATGCTCAGTTTGGATGTCCATTATATCGTTGAAGACACACGATCACTGGGCTAACTGCTTACGTTCTCGATGTGTTGTCTGGAAACTATATCATGTTGACAAAGATTTTTACATAATTTCGAGTTTCAAACTGTAAGTTACCTCCTCGATCGAGCGATTTAACACCGCTGAACTACTTTTATGTGGGGTTATGCGAAGTAGCTTGTCTACGCAGATAAGCTTTAAATGATTGAGATTCAGGCTTAGAGGAATAAAGAACATGAGGGAAAACCACACACACACCACGTCATCTGCCCTCAAACTGACTTCACAAACACCACTTTATTTCCAGCTTTCAAAACCAGTTTGAAATCCGATAAAAAAAAAGATAAAGTGATGTTAGTAAATTCACTGACACAGCTTTATATTCAGCTTAATACGTGTATCACAGATGGATCTCGTGTTACAAAAGCAACAATGTAAACAAATGGAAGTTGCGGGGCAAGAGAAGTAATGGTTTTCCCTCTTGTTCTTTATTCCTCTAAGGATTCAGGCCTTGGAAAAGAATATTCGGCGTGTTATTTCTGACATAAGGTCTGTTCGTTGAACTTTCCCCAGGGTTGACCCAGGTTTTCTTGACAACCCTATGAGTTGTCAAAAAAAACTGAGTTTTCCAGTCCTCAAAAAACGCTAAACCACAAATCACCACACATCCCTGTCATTAAAAAAAAAATACATGCCATTTGACAGCTCTCAACTCGCCACAGCAAAAAGCTAGGGCGAGTTTATGGAAAGCCTAGGTCAACCCTAGGGCTCAAAAAACACTTAATTTGACATTCAGGGTGACTTTTGGTTTCTCAAAAAACGCTTTATGGTGACCCCAGGGCGACCCTATGGCTTCAACGAACAAACCTATAATTATAGAAATATTCTTATCTTTTTTCCCATATTCCTTCAATGGGAATGCTCTGCTAAAACTGCTCACTCTCAGCCACTTTACGAGCGAATTTATTTTCGACACTAGTTACCTACTTCACTTTAAGGAATCTTTTGTGGCATTTTTTTCCCTTTCAAATTTTAAAGTTTTCATGCTTCACTGTCAACTTTTATTCTCTCCGTGTAAAGCAGTATGAGTTTACACTCGTGTTTATTACTTTGCACCATTCTATAATGACAAGAGGAAACGTTGTGCGCATTTCGCTTGTGAACGAATTAATGAAAAATATGTATAGATATGTATAAATATGTATACATACATACCTATATGTCTACCAACTGGAAAAACACATTCGTGCATTTATACTATTCTTCAGCCCTGCAACAGGAAACAGAAAATAAATGGCAAGTCGCAAGTGCCTTTTGCAGACGCTTTTTTTCTCTTGTTAAAAAGATCCATACAAAAATGGAATGTGATTCAGATTCCTATTTTTGAAATATCAAATATTTTTCCTCCAATGCTATGGTGAGAGGAAACAATAATGACATATTGACACATCACAGTGATGTATCTGTTTGGGTTTGTTGAATTTCTGTTCTTATTTCTTTATTTAGACAAGCGGCAGCGGCAGTGGCGGTGGCGGTGATGGTGATGTTGATGATGACGTTTTCCAGATGTCTTCCAGCCGTCCTTGGATATCTTCATTTTCACGGTTCCGTGTTTTACCCGTCGCGTCGCGTCGCGTCGCCTTGTGCGAGGGCGAAGTGAACAAATCGCTCCCGAGAGGGAAAATTAACTCGAAGTGATTTGTGAGGCGTTAAATCTGAATGTGTGATACTATTCCACTTTAATTTGGATTTGGAACTGTGCTAATCCACTCAGATGGTAACGGAGGTATGTTGTAAAATAAATTTACACTGGAATTTCAAATGGAATTTTTTAAATTGTCACCTTGCTGAAAATACTAAAAGCAGAGTTTAGACGTGTGTTGAGGGGATCAATTTTTTGTTTCGAAAACGCTGGGCTGAAATATGGAAGACAGTCTAATTAATTTTTAATTAAGAGCAGGGCTGTGTGTCGCAGGCAGCGGTAACATGCCGAGTGGGTATTAATCCTTTTGAAAGTAGCTATTTACATCGTACCTACATTTTTTCGCAAAGGGAAATTAGCAGAAAGAGAAAGAATTCTTTTCTTATTCGAATTATTAAGGTTCATGAACTTTAGAATTGTTTCAAATTGAGTGGATAACGCAAATATTCAATTATATCCACTCAAACCTCATCATTTCGCTTGTAACGTTTATCTCAAGTCATCAGTTACCATATTATACTCTTCTAAAAAAAACCTAGAACTACTTAATTTGTCTCATTCATACCTACCGAGGACATTTCAATGAATTTTGGTTTGCATATTTTGTTTTTATCATAAACGAAATCATTTATGTCCCATTGACACCTTCGGATCATACCCCAGTAATTTAATCACTGTGTGGAGCGGATATAAAAGAACAAAGTAATTGCAGTAGGTGTGTACCTACCTACGTTACTTTATTAAAATATTAATTTGAACGACCTTTTATTTCAAAATCTGTTTGATAGTAATCAATAACTTTTGTACAATTTAACGAGATACATACATACTTAGCTAAGTTGTTTTATTTCAAAGTGTAAGACACAACAGTAATCCTGTGATGAAAACAAGTTGCAACGAATTCCGAGATAGCCTTGAAAGTTTCTTCCCCGTGAAAACAATTGAACAAATTGATCGCGAAGTACATTGGTACAACAATTTATTGCTGATGTCGATGTGCAACAGGCTACAGAAGAAAGTGCTCCACAAATTTCGAACTTAAGAGAAATAGTGCAAATAAATTATCCTGTTGAAACAAAGGTACAGGAAAATCTTTTAGTTGAAATGTTTTTTCTTATTGCTTATTTAAAAAAAAAGAAAAAGAATATCAAAATGTTATTCAATATTTTCTAATACATGTACATGTACATTGTACATATGGAAGAACATCAATGAAATTTATGAGTTTTCATTCACATTATCTTCCATTATCATCTCTATAATCATCGTATTCTAATACTGAAATAATAGGTCTATGGTAACTAAAATAAACAAAATGAAAAATTTTGACTCTAATCTACTTAAATATATATCTGCATCAATTGTAGATTTATATTTCGTTGTACTAAGGCTGCGGTCATTCGTCATTGTTAAATAATATTCTTCTTTTAAAAATTGAAAGAGTGGCAAATTTGTAGAATGGGTGAAGTTGATGTTAAAATTACCACTCGAAATCATTGGCAAACCATCAAATCTCTCCGCAATTTTATCGTGAAGGTATGCAGTAGCGTCTTCAGACTAAATAAATAATTTTTAATATAAAAACTGTCGTATTACACTTAAAGACGTATTCGGTGAAATATAAACGCCAACTATTAAAACTTGCTGCCCATTTTCAGAGTGGCAATGACAAACACACAGATCGCCGATATCAAAAACATTAATACTAAACAATCTAGTGTACCTCGTATGATTAGCGCAAAATATGGCAGTTGTATCAAACAACCTTTTATAGATAGCTACTCCTGCCTTCTGAAACTTGCAACTTAATTGAAATCCATTAATATCACATATTTCTTCGATTGAGCGATTGAGTATCAAGCACAGCTTAGCAGGGCTCTTAGTCAATCTCAGCGTACACTCAATTTAAGACAGTTAGATGAAACTATCAAGGCCATTTCGAAAAGGGATGTTCGAGGAAGTCGTACGGCCCCATGGTTTGACGTTGAGTGCAAAAAAGCCAGAGAGTCATCATTTGCTTGGCTTAGAGCTTATAAGAATGCGTCTGATGGATATATCAAGAACCAGTACTTATAAGCAAATAGCGACTACAAGATGTTGTGTAAACGTAAGAAAATGGAGTATTTTGAAGCTGAGTCCAAAAGATTAGCACATCGCAGGAATTCGAAGGAAATTTGGACCTTTGTAAAGAATCTAAATGGCAAACGACTCACCATTCATTGTGATATAACCGCAAATCTTCTCGCTGAACACTTCAGGACCTTGTTGAATCCAACTCAGGAAGCTGTTAGTTAGCTTTCATTATGCTGCTCCTAATTTCAGGAATGATGTTTTGGATGCCAATATAACACAGTAAGAGGTAATTCTAGCATTGGAAAAGCTTAAAGAAGGAAAAGCAGCAGGAGCGAATGTGTTGTCAGTTGGATTTTATAAGCGTGGCATAATGGAGTTAATTGGTTGGCTAACATTAATATTCAACAATGTATTGGAAACCGGGACGATTCCTAAGGACTTTTGACAATCGATTATTTTTCCAATCTACAAAAAAGGTAACTTGGCTGAAGTGTCTAACTATAGGGGCATATCCTTTCTAAATGCATCATACAAAGTCTTCACTTCGATACTACAAAGACGACTCATCACCTGGATCAATGATAATAACCTTCTCAGCGAGTTCCAGGCAGGTTTCAGACCAGTTTATTCAACGATAGACCATATCTTGGTTTTAAGGAGTATAGCAATAGCTGAATCGTTTCTCAACAAAGGTCAAAAATTATATAAATTTTTTGTCGATTTTGAGTCAGCGTTCGATAACATTGATAAACAAAGTCTTTTTTATAAACTATATACTTACTTAGGTGGGCATTACAGTTCGGGGTGAACCTGGGCCTCAACCAACATCCTTCAATAACGATTTCGATCTCGGGCGAGCTCTCTCCAGTTTCGCACTCCAAGTCGGTTGAGGTCTTCATCCACTTGATTGCGCCACCTAAGACGAGGTCTTCACCTCCGCGATTTCCCTGCAATGTGCTTTCGAACACCCGACGAGCCGGAGCGTTTGGGTCCATCCGCTCTACATGGCCCAACCATCGTAGTCTCGCGATGTGTACTCTTCTGGCTATGCCCATGTCGCGGTACAGCTCATACAGCTCGTTGTTGTATCTTCTTCTCCACACATTGCCTTCGCATACGGGACCAAAGATCATTCGGAGAATTTTTCTTTCGAAACGACCAAGGGTTTTCTCATCCGCTTTCGATAAGGTCCATGCTTCCGCGCCGTAAAACAGAATTGGTATGATCAAGGTCTTATACAAGGTCACCTTGGTTTTTCTAGAGAGGGTTTTGTTTCTCAATTGCCTTCTTAACCCAAAGAAGCAACCGTTGGCAAGAGTTATTCGTTTGATCTCCGCACTGATGTTGTTGTCCGTGTCTACAGCGGATCCTAGGTAGATGAAGTCCTGTACTACCTCGAAGTTATGTCGGTCTATTGTGACGTTTTGTCCAATTCGTCGATGTTCTGTGTCCTTGTTTGATGACAACATATACTTCGTTTTGCCCTCATTAACCATCAAACCCATTTTTGCCGCTTCTGTTTCAATACTCGCAAAAGCACCTATGACATCACGCTTTTTTCTTCCCATTACGTCAATATCGTCTGCATAGGCGAGTAATTGTACAGACTTTTGAAAGATTGTTCCTCTGGTGTTGACGTTTGAGTTTCTTACAATCTGTTCAAGTATGATGTTGAAGAAATCGCATGACAGTTTGTCGCCTTGCCTAAAGCCTTCTTCGACATCAAAGGTCTCGGTGAGCTCTTTTCCGACCTTGACGGAGCAGCGTGAATTCTCCAAAGTCATCCTGCATAGTCGTACGAGCTTTGCAGGGATGCCGAAACTAGACATGGCTCTGTACAGCTCGTCTCTGTAAATACTGTCATACGCGGCCTTGAAATCGATAAAGCGGTGGTGAATATCGATATTATGTTCTCGGGTTTTTTCCAAGATCTGCTGTAATGTGAAAATTTGGTCTATTGTGGACTTCTCTGGTCTAAAACCACATTGATAAGGACCTATCAAGTTGTTGACGTGGCGTTTCAGACGTTCACATATTGCAGCAGACAAGATCTTATATGCGACGCAAAGGAGGCTTATCCCTCTGTAATTGGCGCAATTGGGAAGGTCTCCCTTATTAGGGTCGGACAGACGATACTGAGGTTCCATTCATCGGGCATGCTTTTTTCGACCATATCATGCAGATCAGCTGGTGCATGATCCTAACCAACTGGTCTCCAGCTGCTTTGAAAAGTTCGGCATCAAGGCCATCTGCACTTGCAGTCTTATTTGATTTAAGTTTGCATATGGCAAGCTTAACTTCTTCTAGGTTGGGAGGACGGCATTCTTGATCATCGTCCAAGCTAAATGGTGCAATCTGCCTGAAAGCAGAATTTGTGTCCTCATCGCCGCTAAGCAGTCTGCAGAAGTGATCTTTCCAGATCCTCAGTAGTGACTGTGACTCTATAACTATGTTTCCCTGCTGGTCTTTACAGGCTTGAGTTCGGGGCTTGCCACCCAGGCAGGATCTTTTTACCTTTTGGTTAAACTTTGAATCTCGTTCCTGTGATGGCAACTTTCAATTTCCTCAAACGAGCGCTTCTCATGCAGCTTCTTTTTCTTTTTGAGAATTCGGTGTTCTTGCCTTCTCTTCACTTTGTCAATCTCTTTATACTGGTCGAAAGCAGTCCTTGTTCTTTTTTGCATCAACTTTTGATGATGCTTTTTGGCTGCATTTGCCTGCCGGTATTCTTCATCCAACCATGGATTTCGTTTTTGGGTCGAGTGAAATCTAGGATCTTAGAGGCAGCGGTTCTGATGGCTTGTTGGCATTGCTGCCACTGGTCTTCAATTGTTCATGACGGCGGTATAAGATTCAAAGATAGTTGGAGGGACACTCGATTAAGAATGGTACTGGCAATCACTTGCGATTGTAGCTTTCCGACGTCAAATCGTTTCACAGGATATCCTCATTCGTGCCTTGGCTATACCAGATAGTGTTCCGAATAAAAGCCTAGAAAGGTTTGAGGTGTATTTACACTGGAAGAGTGTGTGGCGTTGATCGTAACATTTTAAATTTAATTGACGGTTGATAGATCTGGGGATCGCTATGGACCTAAATTAATTTTGTACTACTCGACCATTCTGAGTCCGTTTTCGGAGATTTTGTCATGGAGGCTATGCTTACCGACTGTATTTCCAGAGCTGTTCTCTTTCCCTGGTTTTACCTTAGAACATTTTACATATGATATCTAGGACACTGCTCATATGAAAAGCTCATAGAAACATTCTTTGGAGTTCTCGTCTCTCTTCTGTGGGGGCGTGGGTGCTTTTAGGCTAATGTTGGCGAATTCATCCCAGATACGGATGGTCATTATACTTGCTACGACCATTACACTGACCAAGACCACTGGTGATGCCCGTGGCATAATGGTTAGCATGTTTGCGTTTCACACTAGAGGTTATTGGTTCGAATCTCAACAGAAAGCAAAGAAATGTATTCCCACGGGTATCACGTTTCGCGGAGATTTGACAAGCCCTCCAATAGTAGATTCATTTTCATGAAAAGCGCTTCCTCGATTAGCCAGTCGGAATCGGTAGAAAATTGTAGGTCCCCTCCATTCCCTCACAAGGCATGGTTGTAAGAAGAGTGCTAGACCCCTGCTCTGCAGTGCCACCCTATGTGCATATGGATGAATGTTCTCACTCATGGATAAATAAAATTGGTAATGTCTTTTTCGCTACGATTTCAACAGTTTTTCGAATGTATTAGGCAAAGAAACAGAGCTAAAATTGGATATGTCATTAAAAGCTCACCTATACAGAAAAGTAATACTAACGCCATTAGCGAGGTGTTTTCAACTAATGACACCGGCTCTACTCTAACAACTCGCGAACTAATCGCCCTTTAGAATTTAAGAACATTATTAATATTGAGTGTATGTGCAGCAGTCTACGATTATTTCACAAACGTTTCTTCTTCAAATAATTATTTGGGTAGAGTATATTTATGTGTCCTTCTTTAAATATTGCACCCAGGAAATCCTTTAGATAGCAATTAACAAGCAACAGACCCTCTTGACGATGGAAACAGCACTTAATTTTCCGTTTACAGGAAAATATGTTTCAAGATCTTTACAAAGTACAAAGATATAAGAAAAACGTATATCTGCAATCTCATCGCACTCCACGTTGTCCTGCCACAAAGCTAAAATCTCTTAGCATACCATTTATCAAATCGATGCCAAAAACAAATTTAGCAAAGTGCCCCTGGTAGACTAAGGTCGCACTAATTAAAATTTCCACAAAACACAACCTCACCAGAAAAGCATTTCCCCACTACCACCGCACCGTAATAATAAATTATCATCATTTCTATAAAGCCGCACGTATCTACAATTGGGTGAATGGTTTTTCCATTCTCACTAGCATACCTAGTACTATCATCCACACAAATTCTAGTTGTGGCCATGGCTACGGCCAGCCTGAGCCAACGCTAAAAACCCTCCACTACACAGTCGCATCAGAGTGCGCGAAAAACACGCTGAGTGTCGCAATCATAAATTAAGCTCTAATTTTTTTCAAATTAGTTACGGATTATAAATCAGCACAAAAAGCAGACATACTCTGCATATTTTAACCAATATTCGAATTAAAGTGTTCAAAACCCTTGACCCCAACTGTAGAACGACAATGGTTTGTTCGACGATGAGCTGGTACACTGGTTAACGGAACGGTAACCGTAACAGTGTCATGATTTTAGATATACACAATAAGAACGTCTCGAATAGATTAAGAGTCAGTGGGAGGTATTTATAAGCTTTTAACTAAATTAGTTCAAGTTTCAGCCAACGCAATGCGCTCCCCACACCCCATCGAGTGACAACACGTATTCAATAAAGTTTGTTCGAAGGAGACGAGGATATGGAGACGAGAGTCATTGAACACAATGCGAATCGTGGGCAGGCAGTGGCAGCGCCAGCAGCGGTGCCATTTGTATTACAAAATTACATCGCTGAATACACAAACCTTTCCTCGGTGCGACGAGCGAGGGTTGAGGGTTGAATTTGGGTGGGTGATTACTTTCACTTTAGTTTGCGTGAAGGACTTTTCCTCTCGTTGCTTTTCCGAATTTCAGGATCATCAAGTTTTATGGGTTTTTTAAGAAGTGCTTTTATTAGCGTTAATTTTAATTGTGCATTTGTTTGCTTTGTATACAGAGGGGCTGACTGTTTGCTGATTCCAGCTCGCCGATAATACCTACATACCACACCACTCGCGGAATGGTCGCACAGCGCCACACTGCTCCGCGGTGCGTCCGGCGCCTGGACACGGGGGACAAATTGTGGTGGCACCCGGGGGATGTTCTTTCAATTATTACACTTTGTGCTTTGCTACTGCAAAATATGTTGTTTTTTGTGTGTTTATTTTTTCGTTACGCTTAATTTATGAGACTTTAATGCTTTCGCAATGACAATCGCCATGGTATAGCAAAATGGATTTTAATAAGCGCACAGCAGTAGCAGAAGTAGGCGGCAGGCGTGGCGCGCCGTGAAATGGAGTGGTGCGGGGGATACTTAAATGTATAATTATTTGCTGTAAGTATAATTTGGTTTTCTGTAAATATTGTCGATAATAGGTATTGTTCAGCTTTTGTTTTCCTTTTGATTTGAATTCGCTTTAATGATAGCGCACCAGATGGTTGGATCTGTTTTGCAAAAGTTACCGTCTCCATTATTTCGATGAATGGTGATGTTTGTCTTGTAATGATTGTTTTAGAATTTCCAGATGGAAGAAGCGGAGATGGTACGTAATTGAGAAGAAACTTACTTTTTATTGCTCACTTAGAATAAAAATTTGTTTCAATAATAGCAAATTTCAATTCAATTAGTGAGGCGGGGCCAAAGGGGTTTTCGGCTAAACATAATCGATTTTCTTCTATACTATTGCCTTGAAAGCAGTTCCATATATCGCACGTATTTTCTAAAAAATTGGTTGCAAGAATATTTTTTATTCGTAAAATTTTCCGGGACAAAATTTTATGCTGCTAATGCAACAACACAAATTAAAACGAAACACTAAATGGAAATTCTGTTGGCCTAAAGGCCCCGACCATAAGAATCCGTTGCGTCCATTTGCTGCCGGATTCAACTGACAGCTCGATTACTCAAAAGCATCGGATGTAACGGACGCAACAATATTCCTCTTTATTTTTCGAGTGAGATCGAGATTAGGGAAAAATGCACCACTAATAACGAAGTTCACATTGGTCCATTTGTTGAAGCAACTAATCAATATACCAATAAATTGGTGGAAAAGAGAAGGAGAACGAGAAAACAGTCGGCTTATTCGAACGAAGTTTCAATAAATCGAACAATTCCGCAATCATCAACAGCGACACGTGATGGCTATTCGAAGAAGCTCAAGCTAATTGAAAATTTTCAAATTATTTGAAGAAAAATATTCCAACTTTAGTTTTCGTTTCTCTTCTTGAAGCTGTGTTGAACATTAAAGCATTTAATTATTTGTTTTTTTCGTGAAAAAAGTGAAAAGTGAACCAATTGAAAGTGATATTAGACTATGTAGACAGCTCCTTAGGCTTTAGTTTTCTGGAGATGGCACAGGAATCGAGGCATTACCATCTTTTATTTGGCTTTCGTACTATTTTGTTACCAATGCACAGTGGTTCCACCGAAGGCCAAAATTCAAAAAATTCATTGCAACGGTTATAAAAAAAACCCGTTTACGAAAACCTAAATGCCGTTAACTATTTATTTTCAACGTTATAACATTGCAAAGACATGACATTTGAATTTTAGTGCTCCAAGTGTTGGTAAGACTTCATTTGTTGGCTTTGACGTTTTCTTAGCTTTTTGTGGAGTTGTTTTTTTGATGTGGATATATTATTGGAAGGTAAAACCTCCACCATTTTTTTGTCAGCGTTAGACTCATACAGGAGCATACACCAACTCCTCTCTAGAATTCGGTCGGAGGAAAGTATGCCCACTGAATGGAAGCTCTGCATAGTGCGCCCTATCCATAAGAAAGGAGATGCTCTGAACTGCGCCAGCTACAGAGGTATTAGTCTTCTCAACATCGCTTACAAATTTCTGTCCACTATTTTGTGCATCCACCTAGAACCTTTTGCCAACGCCCTTATTGGCCCATATTAGTGTGGTTTTAGGCTCTTTCAACAAAAGATCAGATTTTCACACTTCGGCAGATACAGGAAAAAACCCACGAATTCCAAGTGGATACACACCATCTCTTCATCGACTATGATAGTGTTGATAGAGACGAGCTATATAGAGTCATCTCGACATCCCTGCCAAACTTGTCCGCTTGTGCAGAATGACAATGGAGGATTCTCGCTACTCCGTTAAAGCCTTAAAGAACATCACCAATGACTTTGATGTCGAGAAAGGTTTGAGACAGGGTGATGCGCTATCATGCAACCTTTTTAACATCGTGCTTGAAGCAATTGTACGCAACTCACAAGTCAACACCAGAGGTACAATTTTTCAAAAGTCCGTTCAACTCCTTGCTTATGCTGATGACATTGATATCATGGGTAAAACAACGCGAGCTGTCAGTGGAGCATTTGTAAGTATAGAAGCGAAAGCGGCGAAGATGGGTTTAACTGTTAACGAGACAAAAACGAAGTATATGATGTCATCGAGAAGAGAAGCCCAACACCATCGACTTTGACAAAACGCCACCATGGGCAATTATAACTTCGAAGAAGTCAGAGACTTTGTTGAACTGGCATCCACTATTACGTCGCACAACAACATCAGTGCTGAGATCAAACGAAGAATCACACTTGCTAATCCCTGTTTCTTCGGGCTTAGAAAGCATTTAAGTAGTAAACCCTGTCTCAAAGAACCAAAGTGACCCTATACAAAACCTTAATCATCCCAGTCCTGTTGTATGGGGCAGAGGCATGGACACTGACATTGAAAATCGGATGAATAACAGCTGCGTTGCTTTGAGAGGAAGATTCTTCGTGTCATGTTTGACCTAGTGTGCATTGGTGGAGAGTGGAGGGGCAGATTTAACCACAAACTTTCCGGGCTCTACAGTGATATCGACCTAGTAAAAAATCTGAAAATACAGCGACTAAGATGGCTAGGCCACGTGGAGCGCATGTACATCGACGCACCAGCCCGACGAATCTTCGATTCCAACCCCCATGGACAACGTGACAGAGGAAGGCCTCATCTTAGGTGGCGCGATCAAGTGGTGAATGACCTCAACCAACTTGGTGTGCGCAATTGGTGGCAGCTAGCTAGGGACCGGGTTAGCTGGAGAGGTTTGTTGTTTGAGGCCGTGATTCACCCTGGATTATAAGCGCCATCTAAAGTAAAGTAAGTAAGTGTTAGACTCAATAGAAACGTTTATAAACTGGGCCTAAAGAGAAAAACAAAAAAATTTTAAATTGAAAACTTTTAACTGCTACGTCCCGCAATGCCCCCAAAAAGTTATATATTGCCAGAAAGGTTATTAAATGTTCTATTTAGTGCACTTTTAATCAGCTGCAGAAACTTGCATATTGATTTTTAATTAATTTTTAAGCGGCCTAAGGAATTTTTAATTTTTTCAACATTACATAACTTCTGAAGGAAGTACTTTATTGAAAAATATTTAAATACCTTTTTTGTAGAGCATCAAATTTTCTCTAAGAAACATGTTTGCAATTTACCGTATATTTTTTTGTTCGCTAATTAAAATAATTCAAAATAAAAGAGCAAAATCAAAAATACTTACCAGTTTTTCAAGCTTGATTACTTGGAAACGGTTGGATTGATAACATTTTTCAAAATTTCCTTTTTTGAAAGAAATCTAATTTCCTGCAAAAATACGTGTCGTTAAATTTTTTTGGCTTAAAATGGTTGAATAGAAAACACCATTGATAGATCTATAGAAATGGTCCATACGTTTTATAGATAGTTTTTGAAAAATATTTAGGTACCTACCGATGTACATATATGAATATATGTATATTTTGTACACAAAACATTTTTTGAAAAAAGTCTTATTTAAAAAAAAAAAAACTAAAGGAGATGGCTCATTTTTCTATGGAGCCTGGGCGTACACCTATGAGACTAGTACCAAATGAAAGCTTACGTTAAGCCCAATCTATCTGCCAAATTTTTTTGAATTTGGTCTTGGTGATTTTGAGATAGTTAGACTTGAAATTGAGTGCCGGAAAAGGGAAAAATCTGACATTTCTGCAAATAATTACGTATATCTCGAAAAGTATAGGACATATAATAAAAATAGAAATATAGGACTGTAACTGTCTCGTTGGAATGAGGACTGTCGGTTGTTGCGCTCATGTCATGATTTATGGTATTTGGGTGACGCAAGACACCAGGAAGCAATAAATATAGCATCAGCTTTGTTTTTGGATGGTATTTTGATAGATCTAAACGAAGATTAGTTTTTTTTTTCATTTGTTGCATTATTATGTATTTTGTTTTTATGTTTTGTAAAAAACAGAGTAGGTACTTCGAAAAATTAAATGAAAAAATGCATTTGCTGTGGAAGGTGGGACATATTTTTTGTTTAATTTTTTTTAGGAATTGTGTATAATGTACGTGATATGCTTTATGTATGACAGCGTAATTGTATATCAAATTAAAGCTTATCAATTAAAGATTACAGTGGTTCCAAAAAAAAATATAGGTCATCACTGATTTTTTCGAGGTATTGCCTGGAAAACGTCAACGAAAATGATTCTTTTCAAACAACTTTTAGGTCTGTCTTTTCGAAATATAAGGCATTTCAAAAAATGTATTTTATATAAAATGAAAGATATTTTTATGATCTTTCATATGATACCTAAATCATTGTCCTATACATGCTATACTCTTCGAGATATACGAATTTACTTGCAGAAATGTCAGATTTTTCCCATTTCCGGCGCTCAATCTCAAGTCTAATTATCTCAAAATCACCAAGATCGAATTTAAAAAGATTTGGCAGATAGATTGAGCTGAACGTAGGCTTTTATTTGGTACTAGTCTCATAGGTGTACGCCCTGGGCCCAAGTATGCACCACCTCCTTTGTATACTTGCATAGCTAGTTGTTTCTGTGTTTTGATAAGAGTTTAATTTTTACCCAATATAGTACGAGCATAGATACTGTAATAAGTTACATATGTAAAGATATTTAGAATAAAAAAAATTAGGTTTCAATAAATGTATAAAACATACCTTTTACAGGTTTTTTTCTAGTCCCAATAGCTAAACTGAAGTAAACCGATCTTGAAGCCTTTTACCGCACTCATCTCAAGACATTGAGATACATCAACACTGATGGCAGTTTCGTAATCAGAGAGCCCAAATCATATTAGAAAAAATAGTTTTTATATTTTATTAAGTGAGTAAGTAATTATGGCCGCCTTTGTTCGAGAGTGGAACCACTGTGGAAATGGTCTATTTAATTGCACAGGCTAGGACCCTTGTTGATCGGTCTATGAGAGAAGGGTCAAGTGTTGAGGCTTTTCTCACCAGTTCGTCCGTTTTTTCGTTTTCCAGTGTGCCACTGTGACCGGGAATCTAGCAGAGTCCAAAGTTATGCTGCGTGCCAAAAATCTAGCTCTTCGCGGCAGCAAGAAATTTCATAAGAGTGGCAGAAGTTTCTGTTATTGCTGCTTGGCTGCTGCTGGTGATAGCGCCATCATGGACACCTGTTTGGTAGCGTTTGTAACTGCCAAGATCTCGGGTTTGAAGACACTGCTGTGATTCGGAAGTTTGAAATAGACTCAGGCTTTCTGAAAAGAAACCTGCACCTGCTCCAACTCCTATTTTCGAGCTGTCGCCGTCGACGCGTCGGTCGGTCGTTGATATAGACGTACCATTCGTATGAGATATTTCATTCTCCCAATCCTGTCAATTGGGGAAGCTGGTTAGGAAGGTTTTATTAAAGTCCAGATATGGAGCTATTTGATCCGTGCAGATATTGTTGTCTGCTTTTCTTGATCTTTTACGCGTTGAAGTGTAAGCCTTTTTTCTCGAATTCCTCTTTGGCATTTCTCTTTGTATTCGTCATCTGTCCTTTGCCATTTGCCATCTGCCGTCTTTCATTAGTTTTCTGCTAATTACGTTAGGCCAAAAAAAACTCCCATTTCTTGTATTTGTATTGTTTGCTTTTGTTAAAATAAATAAATAAATAGGGCAACAGAACGTTGAGCTTCAGAGCCTAGTGCATCATCACAACCTTGTGAGAGAATGGAGGGGACCTACAATTTTCTGCCGGTTCCGAACGGCTAATCGAGAAAGCTCTTTTCATGGCAATCAATTTATTATCGGAGTACTTGCAAACATTTTAGCTACTGTTAGGACTCGAACCATGAACTTCCCGCCGGTTAACAGTCAGACATACTAACCATAACGCCAAGGGTTTTTTTAGCAGCATTAAATTTTTAATCGGTATATTTTACGAACGAAAAACCTTTTTCTTCCCTGAAATTTTATTTTTTGCTTGAAATGGGATTTCAATTTTAAAATACATTGCATTTTCTTATCGGTTGTTTTAGCAAATACGTGCAATTAGAAACTTGAACTCTTGAAACTCTTGCTCATAATAAAAGTGAAGAAACTAATCAAAGAGTGGAGACCAAAGATTAATGCCAAATCAACGAATTTAAAAACTTTACCTCCACCTAAAAAGACCCAAAAACTGCTCTGTTTTACTATTCGAAGGATGCCATTTTATCTATTAAATGGATATCCTTTCAAAAATGATGCTTATGCCCTCCAGGATACAACTGCATCTCTGTCATCTCCCTTTTTTCCAAACAAAACTTTTCTAATTAGAATTCTTTGCTCTTCACTCGATTAACGTTCGAAAGCTTATAAAATCTTACATTGTGCTCGTTCATAGGCATTAAGATGATTTGCACAAGGTTTAACCATAATCCCATGTGTATAGTTATGTTCTTGCTTTCAGCTAATCCCTTTGCTGCAAAATTAACTAAGTTTGTGTTTTGCTTTATCTGCCTCCCTTGCGCTGCACCACTTGCACAATGCCGTTCTGTTGACTTCGTGCGAGGTCGAATAGGATATGAATCGTAGGTATACGCTAATGAAAAGCAAATATTTCTTAAATTTAAGTAGGGAACATACCTATACCTTGAGCTAAACTACGCAGCAAAAATTGGAAGAATTTATAGGTGTGTTTAATGAAAAAAAGAGCAGAGCAGCGTAGCTCAGAGCAGAGCAAGAAATGAGATAAATGTCAGGCAATTTAGAGCAGAACAGCTGGTGTCAAAAGTCAGCTGATAAGAAAGCAACAAACAATTTTATGACCTTAGCTAGTTTGCAAAATTATGTTTGGTATCCTATTATAATAAAAATCTATATTCGGAAACATTGGAATCAAAACTAAACTAACATGCGATGCTAATTCAATTGATTTTAAGTTAAATTCGATTTCAAATAGATTGCAAAACGCAAAATATAAACAAAAATATTTGAATCAAATGTCAACAGCTGATTTTGACACTTTTGCTACACTCTACTCTTACTCAAAAGCAAGTGCAGAAAATGCTGCTCTAAAAGCTCTAGAGCAGGTCATTAAACACAAAAAGTTCTTGCTCGGAGTAGAAAAATTTGTCATTAAACACCAAAAAGCTGCTTTTTTCTGCTCTAGATCGATCTAGAGCAGGTCATTAAACACACTTTATATGTACATATTATTATCCCTAACATTACCAACGCGTAAATCCAAAATCGTATGCTAAGTCACAGGAATTTGCATTAATTAGTGTTTCAACTCGATGCACATATGGAGAATATCTCATGATTTAGTTGTGTTTGTTTTCAAGAAACCAATTTCCTGGAACTGAAAATTTTCTTAGTTTTCAGGATAAACTAAAAACGAAGGTATATCGGTAGATTTAGGTATACACGTTTGTCAAGAAACAC
This sequence comes from Melanostoma scalare, assembly GCA_949752695.1. NCBI lineage: Eukaryota > Metazoa > Arthropoda > Insecta > Diptera > Syrphidae > Melanostoma > Melanostoma scalare. The sequence continues at coordinate 168,271,441 of OX456985.1, read as the reverse complement.
ACAATCATAATAACTTTCTCGAGAAACTGCAAATCACATCACGACCCAGTCTTAGGGCAAAAGCAGATGGTAAATTTTGGAAACCGGTAAAACTTGGATGTACTCGTAGAGTGCTTTGAAAGAAATGGAAGAAAGACGCCGCTCCCGCCATGCCGTTCCGGCGGACGAGGCAAAATATGAAATTGCATATTATTATAGAACACGACGCTAGGAAGCGTTATTAATATGGCTCATGGCGGCGCGATTTCATGAGCTATTTTCATTTTTTTTTTTTTTTTTTTCAAAATGTAAAATATGAAATTTGAAAGTAGACGGTAGAGAAACGTTTGGATAATTTAGAAACACAGAGTTAAAATTAGCAAATGAATAGCAAATTGTATCCTATGATAATTTGATAACTGTGTGATTAAAACGTGGTCGGAGCTCGGAGTATGTAGATATTTGTTGTTTATTTATCCGTTACTTCTATTATACTGATCTAGAGCAAATTAAGTCATTGTTCCTTTTTAGCTCATGTGTTATTTAAGGGGGAACGCCACTGTGATAGGCCAAAAAATTGCCAGTTTTTTTGCGTGGGTATATTTTTGTTTCTTAGCATCGGGTAGAGGAATATTTAAAGAGTATTCATTTAACTATATCTACACAAAATCTTATCAGTTTAAGTTACATGCATTTCGATAATTGCCAAAAAAAATAATTCTCCTTCGTTGTCCTTGATGAATTATCTGAATTTGAAAAATGAAAATTTTTTTAGAATCTACATATTACACAGCTATTGTTGTGCGTAGCCGTTTTTTAATTATTTTTTTACCAAAATGGCGGCGTTTTAAATTTTTTTCTTAATTCTTAATTTTAGCTTTATTTTTTGTAAGATGATAATAAAAAATAGTAATTATAATTATAATCCGAAAGTCAAAAGATGAAGTTAGTGATGGAAAATGAGAGTTAGCTGACGCATTTGGCGCAAGAATATTGAATGGAAGTTGTGCCTAGCAAGAAATGCGGATCGGACATCAGTTCTCCTTTCACTATTATTTGGTTCGTATATTTAAGTACCTACAGAGATTCAAATTTAAGCAGATCAACCAAGATGTGGAATGGTTTGCAATACTAAATTTCCCCCCGCTTTATACAATGCACAGAAATATAAATAAATGCATCGGCATCTTTTTTCTTATCCGTTCCTTATTTACTAACATCCGCTTAGAAACTATGTATTCCAAAATTATAAAGAAGTCACAACCCCCTGGAATATGTTCATTACTAGATAACCCATGACTCATATTATTTACGTTTTATTGTAATTCATCAACAGCAATACATATATATGTACATAAAAAAAACTTGTATCCTCAAATGAAGAGTTCCCTTACTATCGAAAATAAAATCAATACCTAATATTGGACGACCTATTCCAAAAATATTTAAGGGGGGACGTCAGGGTTAAAACCTTCACTTCAATCGAAGCAAATTTACTTCGCTTTTAAGAAGAATCCAAAATCTACTTCGCTACTTCGCTTGAGTTGAGATCTACTTCACTTTTTTCACACTGAAAAATTACCCTTTCAAACTTCAATCAGTCTCAATTTTCAATAACTCCCTTGACTCGATTTTCAATTTCCGCTAATTTCAATCTTGTATGAATCAAGCAAACCCAATGTGTCATCTATATCATTATATAGTCAATGCATATGAAATCTTTACATTATTCTTGAAAACGTGAAAAGACTGCAGCGCTCCAGTGAGAAGCCCACCACCTTACTTTACACGCGCATTGCATTAAATAAATTTTTGTTATTGAAACTGTTATGATTTTTTTTTTTTTTTTGATTCAAATCCACTTCACAATTTTTTGATTTACTTCAATTTTTTTACAATTTCACTTCGAAAATTGAATCTTGAGGTTCGAACCCTGACGCTGGTCTAGAGCGTTAAAAAATGGGCATAATATATGAATTTTTTATGACTCAACAAAAAGATCTATCGAAAATCTGTGAAAGAGGTCTTATAGTTTAAGTTTTAATATACAAATACAAATTTTTTCGTTTCAGTCAAATTCAAAATGGCGGCTGTCCAGCATTTCTTCAGAGGCACCTCATTTTTTAGATGGGTCCATGGCCGAAAATGTAATATGTAACCTCCTTAATTTTGATCCTGGAATAAAATCCCGAAAATTTTTAGTTCTATATAACAACAGCAAGAGCCGTACGTAGGATTTTTTCAATATTTTGTTTTTTGGCGAAATGGTTCACGTTTGAACAAAAAATTCAGATTTTCACTAAAAAAAAAAAAGAAAACTGTTGATTAAAAAAAAACTATGCAATATAAAAAAAATCCTACGTACGGCTCTGGAGAAAGGTATTTCGAATGTACTGTCAAAATTTCGTACAGATCAGTGAAGATTTGCTCAAGTTATGTCATCGGCCGTTTCAAAAAAAGTTATTTCGAGAAAAACGCGTTTAAAGTTTTAAATACTATAAAATCATACGGCATACCAGAGGGGCACTGCCGCAGAATGGAAAGTTTGGGCATTTAGACATTTTTGCCGGCATCCATCCTTTAGTATGTTATTTTTAAGACCCTAAAGTACCTTTTCAGACAAAAAAAAAATTTCGGTTTCTTCAAAATTCTAGACCAGCGTCCCCCCTTAAGAACATCGCATTGTAACATTATACCTATACCCATACTAGAAGTACGACTTGCGTAACCTCTACACAAAAGTTCTCGTGGTACTATTTCCTGAACTTCTTCGGCGTATTTTAATGTTCCATTTCAGAAAGTCTTTATAATCGATGTCCTTCAAATTGATTTGATTTACGTTCGGAAGGTAAAGAGAACTTAGAAGTTATAAGTTACTGCAACTTTTAAATTAAAATTAATTATTTTCTTATTCATCAAAGCACTGTGAAAGCAAAATTAAATTTTTAACATCATCATTTTGGTCCCTATTATTAGTTACTTACTTACTTAGGTGGGCATTACAGTTCGGGGTGAACCTGGGCCTCAACCAACATCCATCTATAACGACTTCGATTTCGGGCTAGCTCTCTCCAGTTTCGCACTCTAAGTCGGTTGAGGTCTTCATTCACTTGATTGCGCCACCTAAGACGAGGTCTTCCCCTTCCGCGATTTCCCTGCAATGTGCTTTCGAAAACCCGTCGTTAAAAAAAACAGAAACGAAAGATATTTAGTAAGCTTCGTAAGCATTTCGTGGTTCTGAGTAGGTTTCTCAATAAGGCTTATATCTTGAATATAGAAACTAAAATTAAGTGTGATAGTAAGTCTTTCTGGTCTTTTGTCAGCTCAAAAAGAAATTCTGGGTTTTCCAAACAACTTGTTTCTCATCGATATTAATTCTTCGGATTTGGATTCTACCGTTGAGCTGTTTGAAAAATTTTTTGAGTCTGTTTATAGTAATTCCAATTTTAATAGCTGTTCATTAAACAATGTAGTCAACAAGATCGATCTTGGATCAATCCAATTGAATTACACGAAATTAAATTCTGCTCTTGTCAATCTAAAATCGAATGTTAATCCGGGTTCAGATGGCATACCTGCCATAATGTTAAAAAATTGCTGCAAAGTGTCCCTCTCCTCTCCATTTTTAAAAAATCTTTTTTTGAAGGAAACTTTCTAGACAACTCGAAACAGTCTTATGTGTTTCCAGTTTATAATTCGGGTAATAAAAATATCGAGAACTATAGAGGAATTACTAAACTATCTGCAATTCCCAAACTATTATATATACAGGGTGTCCCGTACTTCGTGTATTATCTTTCAGGGTGTGATTCTTGGTCATATTTTAAGAAAAAAATTGTTTTACAGTAAAGCTCGATTCTCAACTTTGACATCACTTTTTGACAATTTAAAAAAGGCTAACTTTGGTGTACCCCGACCTGTGTTAAATTCGATATCTCTGTCAATACTCATGATAGAGACCTAATCTTAGACTCAATTTTTTGTAGAAATAACAACCTTTAAGACTGTATTTAAGTTAAGCTTCCATAGGCTTAGGGTTGCCAGATTTTAAGTGGTGTTCAAATTTTCTTCCCAAAACTAAGTTTTGACTTTGAGGTCAATTTTTTTCAAAAAATACCTGATAAACATAGAGTTTATTTATTTTTTTCAGATGAATAAAGCAATAATAAAAAAAAATTCAATAATAAGTATACACTCAAAAAACCATACATTTTATGATACTTGGAAAAAAACTAAAACAGGTAAAAAATCTAATTGTGGGTTTTTTACGGATTTTTATTTCAACAACTGGCAAAAGGAGTAGTTTTCCAAGAATTGATTGTTTTAAGTAGTTTTAATGACTTTGCACTGATGAAAAGGGTTGAAAGTGTATTTGACCTGCTACCAAAATCCTAATTGACTTACCTCTTCTCAGGGAAATTTTTGGGGCATGAATGTGCAATGGGTCGTATAAAAAAATAAGAAAACAAATTTGTTCATCAGTTTATCAAAATAAGTCTCGACTGCAGTTTGATCAGAGAGCTTTTTGAAATGCCTTCATTTATGAAAGAAGAATACGCAGACATTTTATTCGTATATGAGTTTTGCAATGGAAATTCAAGAAGCGCACAACGAAGATACCAGGAACTTTATCCCAACAGACGACTTCCTTCTGAAAATGTTTTTGGAAGAACCTTTCGAAGGCTTCGACAAACTGGATCAATATTAACTGAAAGACCTAACGCAGAAGCTGAAACCAGAAGAAGAGTTACCGTTACCGTCGATGAAAGAATACTGGCAGCTTTTGAAACCGATCCTGCCATTAGCATAAGACGCTTGGCTCTACAGTATAATGTCTCCAGACAAAGAATCTCCAGAATACTGCATGGCGAAAATATGCATCCATGTCACCATAGACCTGTACAGGAACTACTTCCGAATGATTTTGTGATGAGAATCGAATTTTGTAACTGGTTGCTAGAGAGAAGCTTGGATGACAACCACTTTATAAACAGAATTCTTTGGACAGACGAATCCCAGTTCACAAGAGATGGTATCACCAATTTCCATAACCTCCGTACATGGGCTTCAAGCAACCCACATTCAAGACGGCAATGATCGTTTCAGCGCAGATTTTGTGTCAATATGTGGGCAGGTGTTATTGGAAATAAGTTAATCGGACCTTTCTAGTTACCACCCCGACTTAATTCTACAAATTACCTGGAGTTTTTACAAAATGATCTACCAGGCCTATTGGAGGATGTTCCACAGCATCAACGAGTTTCATCATATTTCCAACAAGATGGTGCTCCCGCCCACTATGGTCGTGAAGTTAAGGATTGGCTGGATGAAAAATACGGTGGTAGATGGATAGGCAGAAATGGACCAATTCACTGGCTTGCACGATTTCCCGATCTCACAGTACTGGATTTTTTTGTATGGGGACGAATGAAAGAAATTGCTTACTCATCTGAAATAACAACCTTAACTGAATTAGAACAACGTATTTCCGAAGGATCACTACAAGTAAGACAAGAGTTATCGAGAGCAAACATCCATAATGAAATCCAAAAACGGGCTCTGGCATGCATTCAAAACGAAGGAGGGCACTTAGAACACTTGTTATAACTGTATTTGTATAAGCTACATAAGAAACTACTAAAAGTTCTTTTAAAACTACTCCTTTTGCGAGTTGTTGCAATAAAAATCCGTAAAAAACCCACAATTAGATTTTTTTCTTGTTTTAGTTTTTTCCAAGTATCATAAAATGTATGGGTTTTTGAGTGTATACTTTTTATTGAGTTTTTTTTTATTATTGTTTTGTTCATCTGAAAAAAATAAAGAAACTCTATGTTTATCAGGTATTTTCTGAAAAAAACTTACCTCAAAGTCAAAACTTTGTTTTGGGAAGAAAATTCTAACACCTGAAATACTTCCTAAAATACCTACTTACTTCTTTTGAAAATCTGGCAACCCTAAGCCTATGGAAGCTTAACTTAATTACAGTCTTAAAGGTTTTTATTTCTACAAAAAATTAAGTCTAAGATTAGGTCTCTATCATGAGTATTGACAGAGATATCGAATTTAACACAGGTTAGGGTACACCAAAGTTAGCCTTTTTTTAAATTGTCAAAAAGTTATGTCAAAGTTGAGATGCAAAGTACGGGACACCCTGTATATCAATTTTTTTTACAAAAAATGCTTATCAGAAGCTCAGCATTGTATATGCTGATTTCAGCAAGGCTTTGACTCAGTAAACCATGAAACTTTGATAAGGTATCTTGAAGTTTTCGGTTTTCAATCTCAGTTACTTAGTTGGTTATCATCGTATCTAATTGGAAGATCACAAAAGATTCAGGTTGATAGCACTTTTTCGAACGAGTTCACGTGCTCTTCGGGTGTTCTACAACGTAGCCATATAGGTCCACTTTTATTCTTATTATTTATTGATGATATTACTTCTGTTTGTGAATGTCTTCTATATGCTGATGATCTGAAGTTGTTTTTTAAAATTGGTAACTTCAATGATTGTCTGTTACTGTTAGTTCAGTCTGACCTCAATTCCTTGTCAAAGTGTTGCTCTAATAATGACCTTAATCTTAATATTAGTAAGTGCAATTCAATTTCTTTTTTATGGAAAAATAATTGTCATTTGTTTGATTACCACATTGATTCAAAATCAATTATTAGAGTCACTAATATTAATACTTGATTCCTGCCTATCTTACAAAAACCATTTTGATTATTTGGTTACCAAAGCCAACGTGATGGTTGGATTCATCAAACGAAATGCAAAAGATTTTAGAGACCCTTTCGTCCTTTTGACTTCGTATAATTCTCTTGTGAGATCGATTTTGGAGTATGCTGATGTTATCTGGAGCCCTTCTTTCATTACACATACTAATCGTTTAGAAAGGATCCAAAGACGATTTACTAGATTCATATTTTTCCAAATGCGTTGGTACCCGCAACCTGATTATAGGGCTAGATGTCAATTACTAGGGATAAAATCATTAGAATCTAGGCGAACTATTCAGACTTACTATGTAACCATATAAAATGTCCTACGCTACTTGCTCTAGTACCTATTTATGTTCCATCAAGATCTTTAAGTTCGAGAACGTTTTTAAAAGATAAATTCCATAGATCGATTTACGGAAGCAATGAAACCATATCTAGATCTATTAGGGATTTCAATGAAGCTTGTGACTTCTATATCTTCTGTCTCAGTCCTGATAAATTTAAACTAGAAGTCTTATATTTATCTACATTCTAATTACATATTATCTTTCTTGAAGTGGAATTATGAATTATCTGACAGCTGTAAAATTGCTTGTAGATGAATAAATAAATAAATAAATTTTAGTGTGTAAGACAGTTTAAGCCAGGGTGGAGGGGCTAGACACAGCTGAGCTGTTTAAAAAAAGAAAAGCTATTGTTTTTGCTCCAGTTTTAAGTTTTAAGTAGTGTTTTCAAGCAGTTGTAAGTTGTGGTAACCGTGCCGTGTATCCCAAAAGTTATTCAACTAAAATAAGTTTATTTTACTGACCGAACAAGTATCTACCTATGTTTTTAAAGTTGAGTGATCTTCAAGCGTTATCCCATTAAAACTTCGATAACATACACACAGAAAAATAACAACGTAAAATCAAAAAAAATAAGCATATTTCAACATTTTTTAGCTATGGTTTTGCTTTCATACCGTTTCTCGTTGATTCAACATGTTTACGAGTTTGAAAGATGAGCTTAAATTTGTTGTAAAAATAACATGAATTAAGCTTAAAGTGACATGAATACCTTTTTGAATCAACTCATAATTTGCTTTGAAATAAGTCTATTCACATGTGAAAATGATTCTCATTTCATCTTGAATCAACTCGATTCCCGTAATGAAACAAAGTGAACAATCCTGTTGAACCAAAGCGAGAAACTTTTTAAAATGTGGTTAATTTGTTGTTGAAATAACATTAACTTCGCTATGAATTAATACGATGATTCCCTTAAAAACAATCGCTTCCGTTAATGAATGAACACGAAAACGTCCTTAAAACGTAATGGTTCCCACTTTAAAATTATATTAAGCTTCACGTTGGATTAACACTTCCCTGAATTAAATAACATTATATTGCAGTTAAAATGCTGGTCGTTAGGGTGGTTCGAAATACAACAACAATCGCAAAAATATTACTATGCGAAAATCTTAAAATCTTTTTTTTGACCCAATGTAATGTATACTTACAACTTTTACCTAAAGTCTTTCAATGAAAATTGTTATTATAATATATGATAATGATTATATGATTGAAAGAAAGTTGAAATTGGTTTAAGTTTTTATTTATTTTATTTATTTTTATCATAATAATAATTATAAACACTTATTTCTAAAGTATAATTTCCCATTATTGTTTGGAAACAAGTTCATTGGTGGGCTTGTAAATTCCTTTAGTTCTTTTAATATAAAATTTTCTTCTAATAAGCCTATTTCATACGACTGAAAGTGATTATCAAAAATCTTGGATTTTATTTTACAACATACAACAAATATATTAGTAGACATAATAGCAAAGTACAAAATCTTATATATTTAAATCGAATTTTTGTCAATACTAAGAAAACAGTTTTGTCTATATATACTTTCGCAAAACACAATTTTATTATAAAACACAACATTTTTTGGATCTACCTCTACGTTCATGTGATCAAATATATAATTTATATTATCTTCTGGATGAACTACATTATCTGAGCTTAATTCTTAGATTATTATTAGATTATTATAAGATAATTAAAACTTAGTAAATAATACTTGGCTTCTGGAAGGTTAAATTTTTCCAGAATCTCGTCTAGCTTGCTTCGGTTTGAATCGGCAATAGGTAGGTTTAGAATGATATTTCCCTGCTCGTCGGTTGCGAAATCCACTGTGGCAGTTGTACACAATGTGGGAATGGTGTGACTCTCATTAAATAAATTAATATTGTTATTATGCACGTTTAAAAAATCAATGTTTTCATTTTGTTCAGCCATACTTAGAAATTATATTTGCCAAGTTTTTCTATTCGACTCCTATAATAGGAACAACACACAGGAACGCGTTAAATTCTAGGAAGGCAGACACACTCACAAAACGAAAAAGGGAAAATAAAGGAGAGTTCCTGTTCTTCACCAAATAAATGTATATTGTTATAATGAGGATTTTGCACATTAGAAATCAATGTTTTAATTTTATCAATCAAAGCACTTTGAAATTATATTTTTCACTGTTTACTACCCGTACAATAAGAACAGCCACTGCAACGCGAATGAAGACAAGATATGGAGAAAATGCATGTGCTTGAAATCAAATAACGGAGTATGATGGCATTTAATGTAATTTGAACATCGCTCACTAACACTTCAACACGAATTGAATGTTGATTTTACGCGAATGTTGTAATCATGAAATAAATTCTAAAAAGGCAGACAAGCTCACAAAAAAAAGGGAAAATAACGCAGAATTTAAAAATGATTGAACTGTTGAATTAACACGAAAAGATTTTATTTCAAAATCATTATACTTTGATTCAAGGTCATCTGATGTAGATTCACGATTAAATGTTAATTTTTATATCAATAATAATATTTCAACTTGGAAATGATGTTAAAATTACATTTTTTATAGTAAGATTAAAATTCAACATTTGAATACGTTAAATCAAACGAAAATTGAGTTGAACCAAAAGCTAAAAATGTTGTTTTAAATTGATAAAATGGCAAATCAACATTTGAAGTGAAATGACAGAATGAGCTTAAAACAACATTTTTTCATGTTAATCTTACATGGGTGTTTTTTTCTGTGTGTATCCTTTGAAAACATACTTCCTGAAATACCTACTTACTTCTTTTAGATCATAGGGAGATAGAAAAAACCTGAGTTGAAGATAATATTAACCTTAACACTCACATGCCTGCCTTCACTTGTTCGTATTTATATCGCTTGTTGTATACAATATATGCGTCTATTGTGATGTGTTTCTTTTCGTAGAATTTCTATCAATTACTCCGATGTGACTTTAATGGCAAAAGTTGGCAAAGCGAATTATCTAGATACATATACATATGTGCATATTTAAATGCTAAGCTGAGGTGGGATATGCTATAGAATGACAGGACTGGAGAGAGTACATAGCTTCTATTTCTTCTATTCCATGGACTACTAGGCAAATTTCTCATGAAATTCTAACAACTTTGCGGCAACTTTGGCATGAGCACTCAACCCCTCAATTCGAGTGATGCTGGAAAAGAAATTGCGGAGAAAACTCGTATAGCTATACTGTTATTTTGCTCGATTTTTTGGTCTGCGTTCCTTATTATACGCATTATATGCTTAATTAAATTTACTCCAAGGTATTTATGTGTGAGAATGTGGGTAAGGAATTATGTAGGGCAAAGTTTTTCTTCGTCTTTTTTTTTTGTACTAAACTGAGACGGTGCGGTGCGGTGGGCGAATGAAAAAAGTTTCATTTTCTAAATCTGATAATAAATGAGGAGATTTGTTCCTACAACAAGAAGCTTTGGGAAGATTGAGAACTTATTCAGTTGGCTGTAGGGCTTGCCTGCAAAAATCTTAAGTGGGCATAATGGATTTTTCTTCTCTTTTTAAATTTTTTCTTTAATTTTATATGTATGTAAGACTTGATAAGACAATCCCATATTAAAAAATTATTTTTGAGTTCATTTGAGGATTTCACAATGCTCATCGGTTTGAACAAAAAAAAAAGCACCCCGAACTTGCTGGTGGAAGTATCGTGTATTTTTTTTTTTATATGATGAAAAGCAAGAGTGCTTTTTTGTGAGTTTTGCTTTCATTTTATGATGAAGTAAAAAAAACTTTGATTTTAAATTCTTTTGTTTATATATTAACTTCTAATTATGTACATCCAGAAAGATACTAACTTATTTTACGCTCTGTTGTTTTTTATTTGGGTGTTCTACCACAACAGTGCTCAATTGAAAGTTTTAATAAAAAATACCAGTGTCAATGTTATTTTCTGTTGATTGAGTTAAAATGATTTACATACCTAGTGCCTATCTACCACGATGCATCTAATCATGAACATATTCACACAACCGACACAAGGTAATTAAGTAGTTTCTAACACAAAACAAAAAACCCAATGAGACTCCCTAGTAATGACTCTCTATCTCACATTATTACTAACAGGCAGTTTTTTGTTTTTATTTAATCTATAAATAAAAAATATAATATTATGAACATAATTTAAAACAACACGGCATATTTTTGATGGTCAAATGGTAGACACGTGCACCCAAGAGGATAGTCCATAGGTTTTCTTAAGACCCACCTATGTCTATCAACTCCTACTCTCATCTCCACGTGGTGAACATCGGGTGCCTAGTACCTCAACTGGAGATTGGCTCTCAACCCTAGTGGAAGGTTGTTGGTGGCAGCAAAAGAGAGGGGGGGGGGGGGGGGGGGAAGAGGTGTTCCCACTACCTACCTTAAAATCAATGCCTCTTCTTTCATCCAGACGGCAGCGGAGGAATTTCCTAGATGGAATCAACGGTGGCGTCTACAGTTCCAGTCAGGTTGAACTACTTAGTGAACACCTTATAAGGCTACTACAACATATTTGGAGCTCAGGCCTATAAGGAACGGTTTATCCGGCTCCCATCTTTGGAGTTATACAAGGATCTGGCCCTCCAGGTTGGGGGTCGTGCTGTCGGGGTGACTTCCCGGTCACGTAAAGCTTTTATTAGTTGCGAAGCACCAACAAGCCTCGGATACGGACGGATTTACTAATGACGAACCAAGCAAACGAAAAACGGACAACGAACTTCGGATCTGTACGTGGAATATTAGATCCCTTAATAGACCACGCGCAGCCGAACAATTAGCGGAAGCCCTAAACTGCTACAAAGCAGATATTACCGCTATCCAAGAAATGCGATGGGATGGGTCAGGTAGACGCAAATTAAAAGACTGCAATATCTACTACGGCGATTGCTAACGAGAAAAAAAGCAGCGACTGTTTGGATGTGAATTTGTTGTTGGAACTATACTCAGGCAAAAAGTCTTGAATTTCAACTATGTGAACGAGCGCATAGCAACAATCCGCATCGAGGCTAATATCGACAAAATAAGCCTCATTTGCGCACATGCCCCCACAGAGGAAAAGGATGAAGACACCAAAGACGTATTCTACGAGCTCCTGGACAAAACATATGAGCAGTGCCCTTACTATGGCATTAAGATTGTTCTAGGAGATTTTAATGCCAAGCTACGGAAAAAGAGAGAGCATGAGAAGCGCGCGATCGAGGAGATAGAAGGGTGCCACAGCAGGAATGAGGTTCGGAAGTTTTACCAAAAGGTGAAAACAACAGTCTCGGGTTATAAGCCCCGAGCCGAAGCCTGCAAAGACGATCAAGGGAACATCGTCAATTTAGGTGACGTAGACCAACAATTCCGCCAACCCGACCTGAACGAAGTGAAAACAGCAGTATCCAAGCTAAAGTCCAACAAAGCTGATCGAGCTGATGGCCTCACTGCTGAATTGTTTAAAGCGGCAGGCGATGAAATGGTTAATAGTATGCACCAGTTCATTTGCAAAATATGGTCAGAAGAAAGCATGCCCGATGAATGGAACCTCAGCATTGTTTCCCCGGTCCTCAAGAAAGGAGACCCTCTGAACTGCCCCAACTACAGAGGTATCAGTCTCCTTAACATCGCATACAAGATGCTCTCTGCCGTATTGTGTGAGCGTCTGGAGCCATTCGTCAACAACCTGATAGGTCCTTATCAGTGCGGCCTTAGACCAGGAAAGTCCACCATAAACCAAATCTTCACACTACGGCAGATCTTGGAAAAAGCCCAGGAACTTCAATTCGATACCTACCACCTTTTTATCGACTTTAAGGCCGCGTATGACAGCATCTATAGAGAGGAGTTATATAGAGCCATGTCTAGTTTTGGCATCCCTACCAAACTTGTCCGATTGTGTAGGATGACGATGGAGAACGCACGCTGCTCCATCAACCATCAGGGTCGGAAAAGATCTCACCGATACATTCGATGTCAAAACAGGTTTTAGGCAAGGCGATGCACTGTCATGCGACTTCTTCAACATCACTCTTGAAAGAATAGTGCAAAACTCCAACGTCAACACAAGAACCACAATCTTTCGAAGATCCGTCCAATTACTCGGATATGCCGACGATATTAACATAATTGGAAGAACGCAGCGTGATGTCAATGGCGCGTTTATGAGCATTGAGACGCAAGCGAAGAAGATGGGATTAGTGGTCAATGAGGGCAAGACCATGTATTTGCTGTCATCAAAAAGAACACCCAACACCGACGTCTTGGACAGAACGTCACGATAGACAGCTATAACTTTGAGGTAGTTAAGAACTTGTCTTCCTAGTCGCCGCTATTAATTCAGACAACGACACCAGCGCTGAAATCAAAGGAGGAATAACTCTTGCCAATCGCTGTTTCTTCGGACTAAGAAGGCAATTGAGTAGTAAAGTCCTCTCTCGAGCAAATAAAGGCTCCCTGTTTTTATCATCCCTGTTCTTATGTATGGCGCAGAGGCATGGAACTTGTCAAAGGTAGATGAGAACGCTTTAGGATGCTTCGAAAGAAAAATTCTTCGGGTGATTTTTGGTCCCGTCTGCATAGATGGAGAGTGGAGAAGAAGGTTTAACCACGAACTGTACGGGCGACACTGACCTTGTCAAACGAGTCAAGGTCCAACAGCTGAGATGGCAGGGTCATGTAGAGCGAATGGACATCAATGCTTCTTCAAATCTACCTATTCATTTTTTGTCTCACTTCATTACGAACGAATGTAATGGTTAGCAAGTTAGCCTGTTTGGTAACGGGTTCTACTTTTGAGCTCCATCAGAAATATAAAATTGTTTTCCATTGGAATCGTCTCCCTCGAAGAAGTGCAAAAGGATAAAAAGAAGAAGTGGGAAGAATTTAAAATTAGAGGATGTTTTTTAAGGTACCTACACACAGAAAAATTACCCAATGTAAAATCAACACTGCAAATTATTGTTTTTACAATGGTGCATATTTTTTAAATCAACTTTTTTTCATTTAGATTTGAAAAGATTTCGTTTTAAATTTATATTTTTAGTGATTAATCTAACACGACTGCTTACTGAACTGTCATTATTATTAATTCAGTGTTGTTTTTAAGTATTTCGTTTAAAATAAACTTTGCATCAGATTAAGAGATATGTAAATTGTGGTGAAATTAAAGGGAGTCGTGTTAATAATCGGATTAAAACAGAAAATAGGTCCAATGTAAAATCAACACGATAAATTATTGTTTTTTAGTATTCATGAAATCGATTTAAAAAAAAGTAAATTGTGTTGAAATAAAAGGGAGTCGTGCTCATCCTCATATTACTTCATATTGAGTTGAAATATGCTGAGATTTGCCAAACCAACGAAAAAGATCTGTTATTTTTCAACTACCCCTTGTCTGCTTGCATTAGCATTTTAGCTGGACTTTGAATATATTTGATTGCGCTTCTCAGCTCAAAATCTGTTTAGTAGCCAATCAATATTTAATCGTTTAAAAACAAAAAGAAATCGTGTTGAAGTAAGAGGGAATAGTGTTCATACTGCATCAAATCGTGTTGAAATACATTAAGATTTGCCAAACCAGGAAAAAAGTTAAGTTATCTTTTTGATCACCAGTTGCTTGTCTGGCCCTGGTGGCATTCTTGTTTTGCTTTCGGTCTGAGGAGTGCGTGTACAGTAAAGTGCAAAAGTGTTTTTTATTATTTTATTTGCAATGGATGTGCAAAATAGTGATTTAGATGTTTAAATGATCAATGATCTCGGTCTATGAATATGAATATGCATAGGTTTTGTGTAATTACTGACAAAAAAGTTTTGTAATTGGTTGGTCGGGAAGTACAAAAAGCAACAATCGAAAAGTGCACAGAGAGAGTTTTCATTGAAAGACGACGATATGTGCTTAGTATTGCAATGAAGTACGAAATATTTATTATGTACAGTGTGCAACGAATTTTTTCGAACATCAAAGTCTGTAGGTCTTTTCGCGGTCTTATATGATTTCAGTTGGAAATGGTGATTTTTTCAATATTGCTATCAAAGGTATTAACTTTTTCGGAGTAAACATACTTGTTCTCTGATTAAACCTGACTTAACTCACAGTCTACTCAAGATATTTGCTAAGGACTTTTAGAGAAGATCAATATAACAAACGTCTTCATGCGTATCTTTTTTCGCAGAGGCGTCCATTTGCAGTATTTATCAAAAGAAGATATTCAAGAAGCAATACCACCTATTGGCCTGCGAGCATGTTTCCGAGAAAAATTGTTTACCTGTATGAAAACCAGAGCCGGATTTACCATATAGGCGGACTAGGCGGCGCCTAGGGGCCCCACAAATTGAAAGTTTCTTAGAAAAATTATTTAAAAATATAGAATACTGCAATCCAAAGTACAGTAACCCACGTAGTCCAGCTCGTGAGATTGCTTATAAATAAATTTTGCAAACCAGAGTGCCGTAACTCACGTAGCCCAGCTCGCGAATATTTATTAATAATTAATAAAAACTTAAACTGCAAACTAGAGTGCAGTAAACCACGTAGCCCAGCATGTAAATGTTTATAAATAAATAATCGGCAAACCAGAGTACAGTAACCCCCGTAGCCAAGCGCTACTGAACTGATTTATCGACCGCCACATTCTTGACGACATGATTTTTTCTAGCAGAAGAACGCATCAGACTGAATCAGAGATAAGAGATTAATTAGATGGCAAACCTTTACTTCTCTTGCCAAAAAGGGACACTCACCTGCCAGGTACCTGAACTCAAAAAAGGACCGGACTGGTAAAAGGCTCGGAATCTTCTTCGGAATTATAATAAAACTAATCCTCTAATATTTTGTTTTTTCCAGGAAAGAATTAACCCTTTCTAGAAAATATAATCTTTTCCAGGATTAATAACTAATCAAAAGTCACGGTCTTCCGTTCAAGGAAAGCCAAGAACAAAACCTTCAACTCGTTTGTGGTTGAAGTAAACAAAACCTGTGACGTAGCGGATGTATATACAAAAACAAGGATCCTCAACCAAAAGGCACACTGGAAGCGGCTAAAAAAAAACATCGTTCAGTGCAAAAACTGCCAGAGATTTGGTCATGTGGCCACCAACTGCGGCATGAGCTACGTCTGCGTGAAATGCAACGAAAACCACGATCCCGGTGAGTGCAAACGCAAAGATAAGGACCATAAAGTGTACTGTGCCAACTGCAAGGAGTTTGGTCACCCAGCAAACTACCTCGTATGCAAGGTCCTACTTGCACAGAAGGAAAACAAAAAGAAAGCTGAACCCGAGAGGAAGCAACTACAGGAGTTCCGGACCCAGTCAATATGCAACCATACAAAGCTAACACTTAGCTTCGCAGCCATGATCAAGCGAGGAGGCACGGAGAGCACACTCCCCAAAAAACAACAAGCTATAGGTGCAAAGACACTGCAACCAACGACGCAGACTAGGAAACCGTCACCAAAGGAGCAAAAAAAAACCAAATTTAGACGAGGAAGTAAAGGAACACTTTGTAACTGATATGGAAACAGCCATCAAGAAAGCCCGCTCTGCCGTTCCATCCAACTCCGCCTCACCAACGACGAGATCGATGAGGCTTTAAATCAATGGAGGGCATAATAACAAACGCCTTAGATGAACAGAAGAGACCGAGAACATCCAGAGACAGATACCAGCACCTCCCAGAAGGAATTAAGCGGCTATACGAACACCGCCAAGGGCTGAGGAAAAAACTGCAAAGGATTCAGTAAAGAGATTGGAGTTCCGTGAGCAACACCTACCAAATGGTGAAGAGTGAGCTCCAATGCACCCACATAATGCTGAGGAACGCTCTTCAAAATCACAACAACAGCCAGTTCCAACAAAGGCTGCAGAACATCAAGCCAGGACCCGACGCATTCAAAGCCATCAACAACATCACCGGGAAAAAACCAAAGATGCCAGAAAAAATAAGCACCGGACAAGGAGAAGTCGAGACAACCCAAGAGAAAGCAGATGCGTTTGCCAATTTTTTCAAGGAAAACTTTGTACTAAAACCACCCAACAATCCAGGGTTTATCGAAGAAGTTGAGGCAACTCTAAGACAACTGCAGCAAACGGACACTCAAGTCATGTTATTCAACAACGATAACCTTGCAAGTGACCCGGTACCTGCAGAAAACTTCACAAATAAAGAAGAAGTACATAGTTGAAATGATCCACGGCGGACGACCTAAAAAATCATCCGGACCCGACATGATCTCCAACTACATCATAAGATGGTTCCCCCAAGTCCTGATGCTATTACTGGCAATCATATTCAACAACTGCATCAACAACTGCTATTTCCCTAAGACATGGATGAAAATGAAATGGTCATTTTCCCGTTCACATGAAAAATTTTCATCTTAAAGGGGCCCCCACAAAAATTCCGCCTATGGGCCCTAAAAAAGTAAATCCGGCACTGATGAAAACTGTGGTATTTCAATCCTTCTTGAACTTAAAAAAGTTTTGTTTAATAAGAACTATAATATTCCTTTCGTCGAAGTTTGGGATTGACGATGAAATTTTGTCGGACTCCATTGCCAGTAAAGTCGTTTCAATCCAGTGTTTGTCTCACACCAACGCCATCAACAAGTACCTATTCAAATTCTCAATTATCCAAAGTAAAGTCTAATATTTCAAACGTTTTGAGTGTATTCTATTCTAATTTTTTTTGTTCTATTATATTTTAGAATTTTGAAGATCTTCTGGAAGAAAACTCAAAGGGCAAAGCTGTAAAACAATAGTACAAGGATAATAATTACTTAATTGACTCATTTCGGGCCGATATAATAGATATTATTTTAGAAGATATTTTTTTTTTTTCATAAAAACAAATTAGAGCCGAAAGATTTTACTCCAATTTTAGAAGAAATTTTTGAGCTGTTTCTTAGCGAAATAAAAGTAAATCTATATGATTTGCTTCTAACAAATTTAGCTTACCCCGGGGCTACACGATCAAGATATGGTAAGCCATTTACAATACATTCGAACTTTCTTACATACACAACCAAACTTTTCGAAATTGAAACCCAGCTGGTATGGAATATTGAAAGCCACCCGAGAAGCAGTTTCAGTAGCCATGAAATTGACAGCTTCGTCAAATACCCTCAAAAAGAGAAAAGAGTGCCTGGAAAAAAACTTAATGACATGTCAATTGAAAGCCATTTGCCTGGCAAGTTGTAAGTCGCCTACGTCACAGCCGAAACACGAACAGGAATTTGACATAGTGTATATGTAGGTTGATGGCTTACCATATCTTGATCGTGTAGCTGCAGGGTTATGTATTAAAACTTTGTTCTTCCAGTTTGTAGGAATATTATTTTAGTTCATGTGGAACAAAAACCCTGTAGGAAAACTTTGGGGCAAGTATGTCTGAAAGCATAATAATGGTAAAACATATTTAAGGAATAAATGTATTTAAATAATAAATTAAATGATATTTCCAGTTTAGAATGGAAAATATATTTTTGAAATAAATTTATTTAAATATAATTTTAAGGAATAAAATAAAAATTAATAATATATAACTTAAAAAAAAATTGCATTGTGTGTTTCTGTGGGTATGTTTGTTAACAGGACCACCAACTCAACTGGACCCTTTATGTTAATTTGACAAGAGCGTCAATTCAATTCTTGTTCATTCTTATCTTACTTTAAAACTAAAACATTTGGATTTTTCGAGGAAAATTCAAGTTGTTTTAATACGACAAGAATTGTTTTGAAATAAACTATCATGTTATTTTGACATGAGAGTCGAGTTGATTCAATTCGAATTCTTAATTTGTTTTAAGGTGAGTATCATTTTGGTTTAACATTGATCATCGTGTTATTTTAATTTTAAAATCTATTTGATTCAAAAGGATATGTGTATTATTTTAAAAGGGTAGTCATTTTGATTCAACAGGAATCAACGAGTTATATCAATACGATAATCTTTTCAAATTAAGCTGATATCACGTCATTTCAAAACGAAAAGAATTTGCGTTTGTTTTACAAGAAAATCATTTTAAATCAACACAAAACTCCATTAGAACAAAATCATACCCAAAAAATTTTGATTCAGTACTATTTTTTTTTTTTTTTTTTGATTTAACACGAAATAAACCACCTAAAAACAAGTCTCATTATCGTGGTATTGGTTTCATTTTCATAAGTACATAAAAATTTTCGGGCATATTTCGGGTTCGAAAGACGCGTAATCGGGAAGTTCAATTCAATATCCAATATCCGGAATAAAATTTAATTTTAGAATCTACAGCTTACATACTAGAATAAAATAAAACTTATGAACTAACAGATTAACCTAATTTAACTCTAGACCTAAACAGATCAAGATCCGACGAACAGTAGCCATTCCATCGATTCCGTTATATTCGGACATCGAGAAATGACAACCGCGTATCAAACCCGTCTGCACTAACTCTCTAACTCAGTATCAGCTGTAAACCAGTCAAGACACCAATACTTATCTTTGTTTAAATGTTCGCAATTATGAAGATCTCTTTCAGGTTTCAGGTATGCTTACGCAGTATCTTACGTTTGTGCCTTCATTTGCTGGATTTCTTGGTTCATACAAAATCCTTTTGTCAGTTGCTCTTCTAGTAAGATATGGTATATGAGAGGCACGTTTGTCGGATCAGACAAGTAACCATGTGCATCAAGATATAAAAACGCTTCAGGTGGAATATATCCATTTTCCAGAGTATTCCTAAAATACAAAGGATTAGGATAAAACATCCCGTAAACAAAAGCGTTGTTTGTAAGGTTGGCAGCTCGTGTGAAATGATTCTTCACTAGACCTAAAAGGACATTATCAATTCTCGATAAACCCGAACTATCTAGTAGCTTTTTGTTGGGGACATAATGCTGAAAGTTAGAGTGTGCACTTCTGTAAGTCTGCATGCACGCTCTAAGACAATTTCTTTCAAATAAACGATATTTTTCCATAAATGAAGGATTGATATTCCACCATACAGGACATGCGTACGTCAGAATTGGACGAATGAATGCTTGGTAACAGATGATCTTCACATCTGGTCTCAATTGGTTGGAGTAAAAAAGGCTCTTGAGTGACATAATAGCCGATCTTGCTTTTTGTAGTTGTGATCTGATGTGATTCGTGAAATATAAGAATTTATCTAAATGCACACCTAGGTATTTCCCTACCGTTTTTGATTCAATTAGATGACCATTAGTACTTCTAATTTGAAAATTTTTCCAATTATGTTGCGAATCTGAGCTACCTCTTCTTATTGGGGTGCGGAACAGTATGGTTTCGCATTTCGCAATGTTTATTTTTAATTTCCATTCTGTGCAGAATGCTTGTAGCCGGTCAAATATAGTTTACAATTCAGCTTGGATATTTGCAATTCTCGCGCCACTAGCATATAAAATAGTGTCATCCGCAAATGCTAATGAGCTATCTATAGTTCTTTTAGAATGTCAGTAAGGAATATGTTAAATAGGTACGGTGTAGAAACTGTACCCTGTTGCAAGCCGTTAATGACATCAAAAACTCTAAATGTGACCGCCGATTGTCAAATTGACAACCAATAGAAACAGTGTTTTCTATTTCAATACAAAAGCTCTAAGAAAACACCCTTACTTGTAGCTTCTTACATCATAGCAGCCTTAACCATGCAGCAGTGGCGAAGCGTCCATATAAGTCGATTATTTCCGACTTACCTTTCGAAATTAACATCCGAAACATCTTAGACTTCTGGCAACATGAATCAAACTTTATCATACACATGAACTCGCTGCCAACATTTTTTTAACAACTACCACTTTGCTTTCCGTCCTATTCTACACACATGTTGGCTCTTCAACTCACTCCATAAGCAAACACAAAACTTTAGCAACATACAAGGTAACCCCAAATATTACGTCCTATAAAATTTGTTGCTGGATAGAACAAATTTGTGTTCTTTCCTCTTTTTTCTTTTACCAAAAAATATGACGGTAGAACATCGTCTTACTTTCTTCCATAAAAAAGCATGTATTGAACAGAGAGGTGCCTAGCGCTAGGCACCTCTCTGTTCAATACATGCTTTCTTATGGAAGAAAATAACCCGGTGTCTTATTCTTTGCGCTCTGAGCAGGTGAATATTGAACAGAGAGGTGCCTAGCGCTAGGCACCTTGCCCATTTGCAGCAGCAGCATTTCTTCTGCACACTTCGGTGTTTGCATGATATTGGTTTTATAAAAGAAAATAACGCTTTCCTTCGTATTTATTCCCATGGACACATGCTTATAAACAAAAATGTATATGGCAGGTTTGTAGGTTGAGGTAGGTCCAGTGTTGCCAAAAACTATGATTTATCATAGTTTTCATGATTTCTGAACTCAAATCATGAAATCATGATTTTTGTCTCAAATCATGATTTTTTTTATTTCCTTAGCAATTAACTTCAAAACAGCAAAACAGGCGCAACTACATCTATCGCTCTTTATTTTGGCCCATGGAAGTGCTTAGTTAAAGTTAAAGCGAACGAACACACCTAGTAAATGTCAAACGTGAAACAGAAAACTAAAACAATGTATACCAACTTACCAACGTCAAACCAACAAAATCTAACTGTTCTTTTTCCATTTTTTTTTTTGTGAGAAATACAAACAACCCGCTTCAGCATTGCGTTCGCTAGTATTTTTGCGTCTCTTGTTCTTATTCGGCGATATATATGTATATATTATTTGAAAATTCGAAAGCAAATCATTTAAACTACAATCTGTGCCATAATTTATTTACAATTCTAAAATTGGTCAAATTTGTTTCCTTCAACTGTTTTTTTAAAAACATAAACTTGAACATCGAAAAGCAAAGGTAAGAAATTGTTGTCTTGTCGTACCTATTTATTAATAATGTAATATTTACATTTAAGGTATTCACAATGGACAAGTTTGTTATTCGAAAGAAAAGAGAAAATCCTCCAAATAAAAGTCCACCTAACGCACCGTCGGCGTCGCCAAAAAAAAGTTGTCCTTCGATTGAACCATCATCATCATCGGTTGCCAATGTATCTACTATGGAAAATCCCAGAACGGAAGGTGAAGTGGTGGAAGTGGACAATGAAAATGAAAAAACTGAAAATCGAAAGACTTCAAACAAGCAACAGTACACCAGAAAACGGGAAGATATGGCCAAATATAAAAACTGGGTCCAACCAAGCGAAAAAGGTAGATTTTGTAATTGCTATGTAGATTTATGTCATTAAAATTTTATTTCAATTACCACTATCTAGGTAAAAGTTTTGCATACTGCAAAATTTGCGCAGTAGATTTAAAGACAGCTATGGGTCTGAAAAGTCTTGAGCGACATGCCGACACCTACAAACATAAGAAAGCATCGAAAGCAATTGTCTCGACACCCAGGATAACACAAATGGATAATTTAAAAGTTTCTTTGAAGAGAAAAGTGGCTGAGGCAGAGATAAGGTTAAGTGTTTTTATTGCAGAACATAATTTAGCTTTCAATGTTATGGAACACCTGCCTAGTATTTTGAAAATCATTTGCTGCGATTCTGAAATCGCAAAGCAAGTACAATGTAGTCGTACTAAATCAACAGCTATAGTTAAATATGTAACAGGAGCACAAAACTTTGAAGACCTATGTTCATTAATGAGAGCTAACAAATTTTCAGTTATTATCGATGAGTCCACTGATTTGAGTTCACATAAAAATTTATGTGCTGTTGTGCGATTATGTAAGGATTATAAAATATCTGATTTTTTTTATAATCTTTTCACTTTAGATAAAGCGGATGCTAAAACAATATACGATATCCTCGTAAAAAGTTTTACGGACAATAACATCGATTATAAAAAAAATCTTATGATCCTATTCATTACATGTTTTTAAGTTTTCTAAGTTTTGTGCTTCCATTTTTTAATAAATTAAATAAATGTATGCAATCGGAAAAACCTAAAATTCAAACTATGTATAGCGAAGTTTCCACCGCGTTAAAATCATTATTAAGTTGTTATATAAAAAAAAAGCTACCTGGATAGCACAGATATTAAAAATGTTGATTATGCTAATCCAAGAAACCAGCTTTCATATGAAAATATGTATTATGGAGTTAAAGTGTCTTCATTTTTAGAAAAATTTTCTATTAGTCAACCCATTTTACAAAACTTTCATAGTAGTTGTTTATCATTTTTGATTGAAGGAACAAAACAAATTTATAATAGATTTAATTTTAATAACCATGTTTTCAAGGACATGGAGATTTTAGATCCTTCAAACGCTATAAAAAAAAATTGTTCATCAATTTTTCCACTCGTCAAACATTTTCCAAATTTGGTTCCAGAAAATAGTTTTCAGGAAATAGACAATGAGTGGAGAATGCTTGATAACTCACATATTGTTATAAATGATAACGAAACTCTAAATGATATTGAAGGATTTTGGCGATATGTAAGTGAAATTAAACATGGTGATGGAACTGCCACCTATCCTCTTTTATCCAAGTTTGTTTTTGAGATACTTTCATTGCCGCATTCATCTGCCAACACTGAAAGAATTTTTTCAAAAATAACACTTCTCAAAACTAAAGTTCGAAATAGACTTGATACTGAGTCTTTAATTGGTCTTTTGCATACGAATGAACTAGTCAAAAATTACAATTGCTTCGATTTTAAAATAGAAAAACCTTTACTTGATAAATACTTTAGTAAAGTATACAATCAACATAATATAAGATAAGTATGTTAAATCAGAATTTTAAAGAATATATTGGCCCCGATTGCGGTTGTCGATTGACTAATCGATACTCGACTTTTGTCGATTTCGATCGACATCTTTCGTTCATAATTTTCTGGTCGACTGTTGCGTTAGGAAATTATTTTATGGGAAAATGTAAGTATTTTATTGAACAAATGCTCATATTTTGAAATAATACGAGTATATAATACGAGTATTATATCAAAATATGAATTTGTTCAATAAAATACTTACATTTTCCCATAAAATAATTTCCTAACGCAACAGTCGACCAGAAAATTATGAACGAAAGCTGTCGACCGTCAAATCGAAGAATGTCGATCGAAATCGACAAAAGTCGAGTATCGATTAGTCAATCGACAACCGCAATCGGGGCCATTATTTATAATGTTTAGTACCAAGTACATTTACGCAAACATGAAAACTGAAAGCACAAACATAAAAAAATTTCTATGAAATTTTATAATAAAGAATACATTTATGTAAACATGTTAAAAAAATTTTTTTATTGTTTCATTTTTCCCAAATTTGCCAAATCATGATTTTTTTCTCAAATCATGATTAAAAATCATGATTTTTTTATTTTTCATTCGGCAACACTGGGTAGGTCTCTGCTTGAAGAACAAGAAAATAACACGCTGGTCTCCGACTTATTTCATGAATTTGTATGTGTCTCTGCACTGGACTGATGTGTCAAAGGTTGCCACTTTGATAACAAATATGCGTGGATATTAGATCTCATAGCATAAAGCATATTTTTGGTAGAAAATGCAAAAAATAATTAATAATTTTTCTAAAGTGGCACAACTGGCCTAAATGAATTCAGTTCCCAATGAGCCGTATTTTATTTGAAAAACGCAGTTTACTAGCAGAACGCAGTGCAATACTTATTTAAATTGATTTAGTGCTTTTCGTGATTTTTTTAAATATTACAAATATAGGATTTAAAAATTGAAAAGTGCAAAAAGTCTGAAAATTTTTCCGATAGTAAGTTTCAGTGGTTTGATTATGGCCTTAATATCTGTTGACTGTTGCTTAACTGATTTTCACTTAGAGGAAACAAATAGTTTTAATTAGCTTAGTTTTATGAAAAAAAAAAGTTATGACGCTCTACCTAACAGCAAAGTTGGTTTGAAATACTTGACTTTTTGGCGTTCAATATGTGTAGTGTAAATATGTTTATACACAGCTGTGTACATATCGGAGTTTAAATGGACTTGACTTTATTCACCTAAACTGACATTAATAAGTTAATATGAATTTTTTAATGATGGTGATGGTTTTTAAGATTGTCTTTGACGGAAATCACATTTGACTTTGCATTTTGCAAACGAAAAGCAATTTGTATTCAAGCTCGCATTATTTTTAATTAACATCCAACCATCCATTGTGCTTGCTCTGTGTTTTATTTTCACCGCAAAGCACAAAAGTAATAAAAAGTATTCCCCTTTGAGGAATAATCAGGCATACCACCAGCAAACAACATACATATTTCTGTACAAAGTAACTCTTCCTAACACAGCTCGGTTAGATTGTAAGTCCCAACGTCCCAAGTGCCTATTTCACTTTAACACAAAGCAAAACATACTCCAAAACATTTTCTAAATAAAGATATCGCTGATGTTGAGCGGGTTGGCCATTGGCCCTTGAAAGACATGGAATATGGAGTCATGTTTACGCTTCGACTCGCCCAACAAAACACGCTTTGTTTGATGGTGCATCAGCAGGCCTTGCTTTTCCAAATAATAAATTTTCTGTATAATCAATTAAATGGATATTGTTTCAATTCCATTGTTTGGTATCGTATCGTTTATTACTATTATTATTATTATAATTATTATATCGGCTTTTTTGTTACAGCTTCAATTGTTTGAGCTTGCTTTTGTTTTGTGCTTTATGTACAACTATTATCACCGACTGGATGCTATACTATGAAACATAATTGTTCTATGTTGTTCGAAATTTACGCATCAATACAGGTGTTATTGTTTTAGTTTTTCTGTTTCTGTTTTCGTTCAACAAAAACGGTTGAATAATGTAAAAGGATGTTTTTATTTGAATAAATATTTTGCATGTTTTATGAGTTTTCTGCGGTGAAAACGTAGTATGTATATCGAAGGCTCTGTTTCTATGCTATATGAAATATATGTGGTCCATGATCTTTGAATTTTATATGCATATTTTTGGGTGCGGATTTGATGTAACAGGTGGACTGAGGGATCAGTTTAACAGCTAAAATCCAGTTAGTGATCACAATTGGCATCAAGGCTAAATTCGCCATCACCCATCACTCCCCACAGAGGAGAAATTGTCTTCAATAACTCCAAACATTTTCATTTCTTACCAGGTAAAGAAAGAAACTGTACACGTTTTTTGTAGACTTTAAGGCGGCTTTTGATACAGTTGATAGACAAGCCCTCATGTACAAACTTTATAGTATAGGAATGTAATGCAGTTTGGAAGAGTTATCCGAAACCGTTATGAAAACACACTGGCCAAATTATGGAATGGTGAAGAGTTGTCAGGGTGGTTTGAAACAGGATCAGGAGTCAGACAAGGTTGTACAATGAGTCCAAGCCTGTTTGCTTTATTTATTGAAGACCTAGTAGACTTTCTACCCAGTGGGATTGAATACACAGGCCATAGAGTAAATGCATTACTTTTCGCGGATGATATCATACTTTTGGCACCATCACCTGAATCGTTGCAGCTGATGATAAACCGGCTATCACAATACTGTATGCTTTGGAGTCCGGATGTGAATAAGGATAAATCCAAAATAATGATCTTCAGGGAAGGAGGAGGACGATATTACTTACTTACTTAGGTGGGCATTGCAGTTCGGGGTGAACCTGGGCCTCAACCAACATCCTTTTATAACGACTTCGATTTCGGGCGAGCTCTCTCCAGTTTCGCACTCTAAGTCGGTTGAGGTCTTCATCCACTTGATTGCGCCACCAAAGACGAGGTCTTCCCTTCCGCGATTTCCCTGCAATGTGCTATCGAAAACTCGTCGAGCCGGAGCGTTTGGGTCCATCCGCTCTACATGACCCAACCATCGCATCGTAGCCTCAAGATGCGTACTCTTCTGACTATGCTCATGTCACGGTACAGCTCATACAGCTCGTTGTTGTATCTTCTTCTTCACACATTGTCTTCGCATACGGGACCAAAAATCATTCGGAGAATTTTTCTTCCGAAACGACCAAGGGTTTCCTCATCCGCTTTCGATAAGGTCCATGCTTCCGCGCCGTAAAGCAGTACTGGGATGATCAAGGTCTTATACAAGGTCACCTTGGTTTTTCTGGAGAGGGTTTTGTTTCTCAATTGCCTTCTTAACCCAAAGAAGCAACGGTTGGCAAGAGTTATTCTCCGTTTGATCTCCGCACTGATGTTGTTGTCCGTGTCTACAGCGGATCCTAGGTAGACGAAGTCCTGTACTACCTCGAAGTTATGTCTGTCTATTGTGACGTTTTGTCCAGTTCGTCGATGTTCTGTGTTCTTGTTTGATGACAACATATATTTCGTTTTGCCCTCATTAATCATCAAACCCATTTTTGCCGCTTCTGTTTCAATACTCGCAAAAGCACCTGCGTAGGCGAGTTATTGTACAGACTTTTGAAAGATTGTTCCTCTAGTGTTGACGTTTGAGTTGTGTTCAATCTTCTCAAGAATGACGTTGAAGAAATCGCATGACAGTTTGTCGCCTTGCCTTAAGCCTTTTTCCACATCAAAGGTCTCGGTGAGTTCTTTACCGACCTTGACGGAACAGCGAGAATTCTCTCCTGCATAGCCGTACGAGTTTTGCAGGGATGCCGAAACTAGACATGGCTCTGTACAGCTCGTCTCTGTAAATACTGTCATACGCGGCCTTAAAATCGATAAAGAGGTGGTGAATATCGATATTATGTTCTCGGGTTTTTTCCAAGATCTGCCGTAATGTGAAAAATTTGGTTTATTGTGGACTTTTCTGGTCTAAAACCACATTGATAAGGGCCTATCAAGTTGTTGACGTGGGGTTTCAGACGTTCACATATTACAGCAGACAAGATCTTATAAGCGATGTTAAGGAGGCTTATCCCTCTATAATTGGCGCAATTGTGAGGGTCTCCCTTCTTTAGGATCGGGCATACGATACTGAGGTTCCATTCATCGGGCATGCTTTCTTCCGACCATATCATGCAGATCAGCTGGTGCATGCTCCTTTCCAACTGGTCTCCTGCTATCTTGAAATGTTCGGCATCAAAGCCATCTGCAACTGCAGTCTTATTTGATTTAAGTTTGTAAATGACAAGCTTAACTTCTTCTATGTCGGGAGGACGGCATTCTTGGTCATCGTCCAAGCTGAATGGGGCAATCTGCCTGACAGCGGAATTTGTGTCCTCATCGCCGTTAAGCAGTCTGCAGAAGTGATCTTTCCAGATCCTCAGTAGCGACTGTGATTCTACAACTATGTTTTCCTGCTGGTCTCTATGTACAGGCTTGAGTTCGGGGTTTGCCACCCTGGCAGGATCTTTTTATCTTTTGAATTTTGGTAACACTTCCGAATCTCGTTCCTCTCAATTTCCTCATGCTTCTCATGCTGCTTCTTTTTCTTTTTGAGAATTCGGTGTTCATCCCTTATTTTCTCCTTGTAGATCTCGTTATACTGATCGTAGCCCTTGTTCGTTTTTGCATTAGCATTTGTCGTGCTTTTTGTTTGGCTGCATTTGCCTGCCTGCATTCTTCATCGAACCATGGGTTTCGTTTTGGTGGCCGAGTGAAACCCAGAATCTCAGAGGCAGCGGTTCTGATGGCTTCTTGGCATTGCTGCCACTGGTCTTCAATGCTTAATGCTGGCGGCATGGGATTCAAGGATAATTGAAGGGACACTCGATTGGAAAAGGCATTGCCAATCTCTTGCGATTGTAGCTTTCCGACGTTATAACTCCTCACAGCGTTAGTTCGTGCTGGTCGTGAACAAGATATCCTCATTCGTACCTTGGCTACAAAAAGGTAGTGGTTCGAGTCAAAGTTGGCCCCTTGGAAAGTTCGGACATCTAGCACACAGGAAGAGTGTCTTGCGTCGATCGCAACATGGTCAAATTGGTTGGCGGTTAATTGATCTGGAGATCGCCATGTACCTTTATGGATTTTGAGATGCGGGAAGCGTGTACTACTTACAACAAGATTGAGCCCCGCAGCAAAATCGATTAGCCTCAGTCCGTTTTCGGAGGTTTTGTCGGAGGACGATATTGCATGAACGAAAAATGGCAATATAATGGGGAGAGCATTGAAATTGTCAAGGATTTAAATACTTGGGAGTTTATTTTACGAGAAATTTAAGTATGGAGAGACATTTAAAGGATAAAAGCTTACAAAAGCAAAAGGCGCAATGAGCGCATCGTGGAATAGATGCTTCTAAAACAAAAATATTGCACATAGACGTAAATTCAGGAATTCCAGCCCTTTGTGTCCGAAGGGATCCAAAAGGACCTGGCCCTCCAGGTTGGGGGTTGTGCGTAGGTACCCAACCACGTTAAAAAAAGTTTGTTCCGAAACAACTAATAGCCTCGGATAACGATATTGATTTCAAAGTTGACGACCCAAGCAAACGAAAAAAGGACAATGACCTCCGGATCTGCACGTGGAACGTAAGGTCTCTTAACGGACTAGGTGCAGCTGGAGAATTAGCGGACGCCCTGGACTGCTGCAAAGCAGACATAACCGCCATCCAAGAAGTGCGATGGAGTGGACCGGGCATAAAGAAGATGAAAAACTGTGACATCTATTATGGCGACTGCTACAGACAAAAGAAACAACGCTTATTTGGGTGCGGATTTGTCGTTAGAGGAAGACTCAGGGATAAGGTGATTAGCCAAAATCCAGTCAATGAGCGTATAATGACCATCCGCATCAGGGCTAAATTCGCTAACATTAGCCTCATATGCGCCCACGCCCCCACAGAAGAGAAAGACGACGATTCCAAAGACTGTTTCTACGAGCTCCTCGAAGAAACGTATGAGCAGTGCCCTAGACACGACGTGAAAATCGTTCTTGGCGATTTTAACGCAAAGCTAGGGAAGGAGGACATCTTTGGAAACACAATCGGTAAGCATAGCCTCCATGACAAAACCTCCGAAAACGGACTGAGGCTAATCGATTTTGCTGCGGGGCTGAATCTTGTTGTAAGTAGTACACGCTTCCCGCATCTCAAAATTCATAAAGGTACATGGCGATCACCAGATCAATTAACCGTCAACCAATTTGACCATGTTGCGATCGACGCAAGGCACTCTTCCAGTGTGCTAGATGTCCGAACTTTCCGAGGGGCCAACTTTGACTCGGACCACTACCTTGTTGTAGCCAAGGTACCAATGAGGATATCTTGTTCACGACCAGCGCGAACTAACGCTGTGAAGAGATATGACGTCGGAAAGCTACAATCGCAAGGGATTGCCAATGCCTTTTCCAATCGAGTGTCCCTTCAATTATCCTTGAATCCCATGCCGCCAGCATTAAACATTGAAGACCAGTGGCAGCAATGCCAAGAAGCCATCAGAACCGCTGCCTCTGAGATTCTGGGTTTCACTCGGCCACCAAAACGAAACCCATGGTTCGATGAAGAATGCAGGCAGGCAAATGCAGCCAAACAAAAAGCACGACAAATGCTAATGCAAAAACGAACAAGGGCTACGATCAGTATAACGAGATCTACAAGGAGAAAATAAGGGATGAACACCGAATTCTCAAAAAGAAAAAGAAGCAGCATGAGAAGCATGAGGAAATTGAGAGGAACGAGATTCGGAAGTGTTACCAAAATTCAAAAGATAAAAAGATCCTGCCAGGGTGGCAAACCCCGAACTCAAGCCTGTACATAGAGACCAGCAGGAAAACATAGTTGTAGAATCACAGTCGCTACTGAGGATCTGGAAAGATCACTTCTGCAGACTGCTTAACGGCGATGAGGACACAAATTCCGCTGTCAGGCAGATTGCCCCATTCAGCTTGGACGATGACCAAGAATGCCGTCCTCCCGACATAGAAGAAGTTAAGCTTGTCATTTACAAACTTAAATCAAATAAGACTGCAGTTGCAGATGGCTTTGATGCCGAACATTTCAAGATAGCAGGAGACCAGTTGGAAAGGAGCATGCACCAGCTGATCTGCATGATATGGTCGGAAGAAAGCATGCCCGATGAATGGAACCTCAGTATCGTATGCCCGATCCTAAAGAAGGGAGACCCTCACAATTGCGCCAATTATAGAGGGATAAGCCTCCTTAACGTCGCGTCGCTTATAAGATCTTGTCTGCTGTAATATGTGAACGTCTGAAACCCCACGTCAACAACTTGATAGGCCCTTATCAATGTGGTTTTAGACCAGAAAAGTCCACAATAAACCAAATTTTTCACATTACGGCAGATCTTGGAAAAAACCCGAGAACATAATATCGATATTCACCACCTCTTTATCGATTTTAAGGCCGCGTATGACAGTATTTACAGAGACGAGCTGTACAGAGCCATGTCTAGTTTCGGCATCCCTGCAAAACTCGTACGGCTATGCAGGAGAGAATTCTCGCTGTTCCGTCAAGGTCGGTAAAGAACTCACCGAGACCTTTGATGTGGAAAAAGGCTTAAGGCAAGGCGACAAACTGTCATGCGATTTCTTCAACGTCATTCTTGAGAAGATTGAACACAACTCAAACGTCAACACTAGAGGAACAATCTTTCAAAAGTCTGTACAATAACTCGCCTACGCAGGTGCTTTTGCGAGTATTGAAACAGAAGCGGCAAAAATGGGTTTGATGGTTAATGAGGGCAAAACGAAGTATATGTTGTCATCAAACAAGGACACAGAACATCGACTAATTGAACAAAACGTCACAATAGACAGACATAACTTCGAGGTAGTACAGGACTTCGTCTACCTAGGATCCGCTGTAGACACGGACAACAACATCAGTGCGGAGATCAAACGGAAAATAACTCTTGCCAACCGTTGCTTCTTTGGGTCAAGAAGGAAATTGAGAAACAAAACCCTCTCCAGAAAAACCAAGGTGACCTTGTATAAGACCTTGATCATCCCAGTACTGCTTTACGGCGCGGAAGCATGGACCTTATCGAAAGCGGATGAGGAAAGCCCTGGTCGTTTCGAAAGAAAAATTCTCCGAATGATCTTTGGTCCCGTATGCGAAGACAATGTGTAGAGAAGAAGATACAGCAACGAGCTGTATGAGCTGTACCGCGACATCAGCGTAGCCAGAAGAGTACGCATCGCGAGGCTACGATGGTTGGGCCATGTAGAACGGATGGACCCAAACACTCCGGCTCGACGGGTTTTCACAAGCACATTGCATGGAAATCGTGAAAGTGGAAGACCTCGTCTCAGGTGGCGCAATCAAGTGCATGAAGACCTCAACCTCAACCGACTTAGAGTGCAAAACTGGAGAGAGCTCGTCCGGAATCGAAGTCGTTACAGAAGGATGTTGGTTGAGGCCCAGGTTCACCCCGAACTGTAACGCCCACCTAAGTAAGTAAGTAAGTTCGTAATACACATAAACGCTTAAACTTTATTCGAAATTGTTCGACCAGTATTTTCAAAAAACTGTTTTTTACTTGTCCCTTTTTTAAAAAATTCGTTCTTTAAAAGTCAAGTATGCAAAGTTTAAGAACTTGCCAGAAGTTCTTTCGACAAAAAATTTGAAAAAAAAAATTTAAGAAAAATAAATTAATGTTAATTCATTCAGCGGTAAAGAAACATAAGGCCGTGAAAATCTTTAAAATTTAATAAAAACACAAAACCGTGTTTCTTAGAGCTAGGATTTAATATAAAGGGACCGCCATCTATTGTTTTTTCTTTTAGCTAGTGCTTATTTCATGAATGGTAACACTTAGCTCATGTCTGATTCGACAGATAATTAGTTTTATCCTTCCGCTAATCGAATATGGTTGTGTATACGCTTGAACAACGCTGGGAAATATTGCGACATTACTTTGAAAACCATGGTACATATTTTGGAAGAAGGAAATCACCGTTGGCGGGTATGTAAACAAGCAAAGTTTTCGCATTTGGGGCACAGAAAACCAGCACGCATACATTAAAAAGCCGATACACCCAAAACGAGTCACTGTATGGTGCGGATTTTGGTCCAGAGGCATTATTGGGCCATTTTTCTTCGAAAATGACCAATGCGTGGCCGTTACAGTCAACGGCGATCGTTATCGGGCCATGTTGAACGAATTTTTGTTCACAAAAATTAAAGAGGAGGGTATTGGCAACATTTGGTTTCAATAGGACGGCGTTACGTGCCACACAGCCGAAGCTACACTCGATGTTTTGCGCCCTGTTTTTGAAGATAGCATTATCAGCCTGAGATCTGATGTCGTTTGGCCACCTCGGAGCTGCTATTTGACACCGTTGGACTATTATTTGTGGGGTGCCGTAAAAGATAAGTGTTACGCCGTCAAGCCAGAGACAATTGACGCTTTAAAGGACAATATTTGTGAAGCCATTGGTGAAATACAGCTGCACACAATCGATAATGTGCTTAAAAATTGGGCCGATCGTGTAGGCCACTCACTGCCTGGCCAGCTGAGGCAGCGATTTGAAAAAATTATTTTCCATTATTCCGGTTAGTAATTAGGATTGTGCTTTCAAATAAAAAAAGAAATTTGAGAAAATATTCAGTAGTTTTTTTATAGCATTTAAAAAAAAAAAAGGTTATTTGGCGGACTCTTTATATAGAATATGTCTTCTAAACAAAAGTATCCGCGAGAGCTGTTTCGGTACAAATAAATAATGCACAAAAAAAATAATCAAAAATGAAACGATACCTAGATATGGTGGCCGCCTATAGCAGTCGGTTACCTGTACATATATATGTTCTATTTGAATGTTCAGTTGTTTCTTATTAATTCTATCTGTGATAGCTTTGACATTGCGAGAAAAGAAGTTTCAATTTCAAAAATACAATTGAAAGCTACTCTCCGGTCTCCGCTGTCTATGTATAATGAAACTTCGTTCCCAACAGCTGTCCTAGGACCCGTCATGTCTTTTTTTTTTCTTAAGAAAATTGGTTCCTCACACAAAAAATTCCTGAAAGTAGAAGAGAAAGCCTTTTTTTGAATTGAGTTACTCATCTTACCACTAAACAACAAAGTATCTCAAGAACATCACGCTCCTTCTTCTGTCTCAATTAACACGTACTAGGTCAGCGCAGCGGTTAGGAGTTTATCTCTAAAACAAAGAATAAGCTCCTGTTACTTTCAGGAAGTATAACCCACCTTAACACGAAGTATAACCTACCTTCACACGAACATAGTTAATATTTAATTTCAGCACAAAGATTCAAATTTCAATGTCACAAACTTTTCGCTTTCACCTTCAGCCAACAACCTCACTCATCAGTAATTCAAAACATATTTTCTACGAATTGAAGGCTTAGAAGTTTGTTGCGGCAGTGGAATAAGAAAAAAGAATAGCGCCAGAGTTTTCTATTAAACATTTAACAGTTTGCCTTTCAAGTGAAAGTTTGTATTTTCTTTTGAAATGTTCTACCACAAAAAAAACTTTTAAAAATCTCATTTTGTTGTTTTTTTTTTTTGTACAGTTTAAAAAGTATAAGAGTCCATTTCTCCTGGGGCAGGAACAACTCCTCATTCAGAATATTATAGAAGCTGGCTATTTTGATGCTCACTAAATTTTGCTCAGCTTCGTTGCAGTTTTTTTCGTTTTGTTCTAGGGGCAGAAGTATCTATTGCTATTGTTGGGGTTTTGCAAGCAATTTAAGTTGTTTAAAAAAAATTGCCATACATTGTTTGTTTGTTTAGTAAGTAAGTAAGTAAGTAAGTAAGTAAGTATTCATTTTATTTTTTCTAATTAAGGATACATTGAATCATTTTTATGAATTTGAAAAGCTATATGGCATTGCCGTCAGCTCGGTTGGCAAAATTATTTCCTACATTTTCTTTTTTATAAATAATTTTACAATAATTCAATTATAAAATTGTACTACTCAAACTCTGTTAATAATAACATTCTATATTTATATATATTTTTCAAATGTTGGTTTAATATTTTCCATTCTGTCTCATTAAGCACTTTTACTGTCTCGTTGATCGTCATAGTCCTCTTCTTGAAGTACATAAGACGTTGTTGTACATAGATGGGGCATATGCTAATGATGTGAAAACAATTTTCTTTGGCCTTTAAATTGCAAAGTGTACAAAACTGATTAAAACTTCCGTTATACGGGCACTCATTAAGACTTAGGAGTTCACACCTGGTTTTAAATATAAGTGATATTTCTTTGTAATTCATTGAATCATCGAAGTAGTTCCTTTCCATCAAATTATAATTGAGTTGCGAGTATAGGATTCTACTTTCAGAATCGCAAGCTTCTTCTATAAATGCGTCTCGTATTCTATCTTCGTGTGCCTGAATTATGCGATAAAACTGCCCTTTTGCATCCCTTAAGTTGTTAGAATTGAGCACCAACACTTCTACACATGCTTCTCCTAGACTTTTCCACTTCGTCATCCACCAATCCTCGTTTCGTATCTCATAAAGTGCCATTTGTTTTCCAAGACGGGTGTCCTGATTTAACAGTACCTTATTTTAATATACAGGGTGTCCCGTAATTCGCTTTACATACTTTGGGATATGATTTTTGGTCATATTCTAAGAAAAAAATTGTTTTACAGTAAAGTCCGTTTCTCAAGTTTGACATCACTTTTTGACAATTTAAGAAAAGGCTAACTTTGGTGTACCCTGACCTGTGTTAAATTCGATATCTCTGTCAATACTGATGATAGAGACCTAATCATAGACTCAATTTTTTGTAGAAATAACAACCCTTAAGACTGTATTTAAATTAGGCTTCCATAGGTTTAGGGTTGCCAGATTTTCAATTTTAAGTGGTGTTCAAATTTTCTTCCCAAAACAAAGTTTTGACTTTGAGGTCATTTTTTTGGAGAAAAGGCCTGATAAACATAGAAATTCTTTATTTTTTACAGATGAACAAAACAATAATAAAGAAAAAACTTAGCATTGAATAGCTCAAAAACTCATACATTTTATGATACTTGGAAAAATACAAAATGGGAAAAATTTAAAAAAAAATAAAAAAAAGTTTTTGCTTTGAGGTTTGTTTGAATAAAACAATAATATGATCACTTTTAGCAATTTTTTTATGTATTTAATACAAATACAATTATAACAAGTGCTCAAAGCGCCCTCCTTCGTTTTGAATCCATGCCAGAGCCCGTTTTTGGATTTCATTGTGGATGTTTGCTTTAAATTTGGGGTATGAATGTTCAATAGGTAAATAAGTCGTATAAAAGAATAAGAAAACAAATTTGTTCATTAGTTTGTCAAATTAAGTCACGATTGCAGTTTGATCAGAGAGTTTTTTGAAATGCTTTCATTTACGAGAGAAGAATACGCAGACATTTTTTTTCTTATATGAGTTTTTAAATGGAAATTGAAGAAAAGCACAACAAAGGATACCAGGAACTTTATACTAACTGAAAATCTGGCAACCCTTAGCCTATAGGAGTCAAATTTAAATACAGTTTCAAAGATTACAAGACTACAAGTAAGACAAGAGTTATCGACAGCAAACACCCACAATGAAATCCAAAAACGGGCTCTGGCATGGATTCAAAACGAAGGATGGGGCTTTGAGCACTTGTTATAATTGTATTTGTATTAAATACATAAAAAAACTACTAAAAGTGATCATATTATTGTTTTATTCAAACAAACCTCAAAGCAAAAACATTTTTTTATTTTTTTTTTAATTTTTCCCATTTTGTATTTTTCCAAGTATCATAAAATGTATGGGTTTTTGAGCTAACTTAATACTAAGTTTTTTCTTTATTATTGTTTTGTTCATCTGTAAAAAATAAAGAAACTCTATGTTTATCAGGCCTTTTATCCAAAAAAATGACCTTAAAGTCAAAACTTTGTTTTGGGAAGAAAATTTGAACACCACTTAAAATTGAAAATCTGGCAACCCTAAACCTATGGAAGCCTAATTTAAATACAGTCTTAAAGATTGTTGTTTCTACAAAAAATTAAGACTAAGATTAGGTCTCTACCATTAGTATTGACAGAGATATCGAATTTAACACAGGTCAGGGTACACCAAAGTTAGCCTTTTCTTAAATTGTCAAAAAGTGATGTCAAACTTGAAAAACGGACTTTACTGTAAAACAATTTTTTTCTTAGAATATGACCAAGAATCATATCCCAAAGTATGTAAAACGAATTACGGGACACCCTGTATATATATTAAATAATAATATTGTTTGTTTAGCATCCTGTCGTAATTTTGTAGTTCTGCTGCATAGTAATTGCACTTAATTTGGCACGTTATTTTCCTACTTCGAAGTGGAAAAAAGTGTGTGTAAGAAAAGGAAAAAAGTCATTAGCTTATTTTTTCTAGTTGAATCGCATGAATTCCGTAAACATTAATCAAATAAGTACTAAATATACCTGAATGATTTCAATTGAAATAAGTACAAAGAAACTAACGTAGAAAAAAACTTTCTACAGCTTACATTGAACGTATTGTTATGCACACCCAACATTTAATACCAATTTCCTAACCGAAAACGTTCAACCGAAAACACAAGCGGCAACACTATAATGTGTAGAAATATACCAGGGGGGGGAAATGCTTGACAGCTAAACATTGGAATGGTCTAAAATGTAGAACAAACTGGAACGCTCTAGAAGTAATGTTATTTTATATAAATAGGCCGCTAACGCAACCAAAAAATCAGTTTTGATTATAGAGTGATAATGTTAAGAGTGAATTAATGTGATTATTGGTAGAGTTGAAATCGAATAAAGTAGATATCGAATAAAAGTGGTAGAATTAAATTGAAAGGTAAAGTTTTATTATTGCGAACTAAGCGCACGTTACAGTATTAATGAACACATTCATTCCATCTTCAGCAACAACGACTGAATATTTGACTAAATTCTGACTTTAACCACTGGGGTCTAGCCACCTCCAATCGCAGGTGACCTGCCATTTGCCAGTGCTAGTGTTGAGCTAGAGCTTATGGGGTAACATACCCCAGTGGATGAACTTGACCTACATAACCAGCTGTACACTCAGCAGACAAAAAGAACAGACCCCTAAAAGAGCTATTCCAACATATTTAGTTTAAAGAGTTTTTAAGGTTTTTCACTGCTAGGACAGTGATGGTGGCGGATAAGCTCCTGGTAAACCAACGCCAACAACCACTCTAGGTTGGTTCCTTGCCTAGGCCGGTGAAGGAAAAAGGCTTACACTAGGCGACACACTATCATGTATTGAAAAGATTGAACAAAACTCAAACGTCAACTCCAGACACAGAATCTCTCAAAAGTAGTCTCGCTTACGCAGACGAAATTGACGTGATGTCATAGGTATTTTTGCGATGGCTTTGAAAAAGAAGCTGCAAGAAGCAAATTATTATTTGTGTTTCTTCTGCCGGAGTTTTTTAAAAAGCTAACTGGAGCACTCAGACTTTATGACCGGCTTATTGTACTACCAGATAGCAACCTTTTGTTATAGTTTTCCAGATGTTCGACCAGTGAGGTCAAGTATTCCTGGATCACTTGCGAAGTATGTAGTTATAGGGAGTTTAGTAGAGCCTTAAGCACAGGATGTTGTGCTGTCGCTGCAGACACAGATATTTCTCCCCATCCGGCCATTCTTCGCAACGTAGCCTATAACCTTTTGGATAGAGTACGTCTCCGCTTGAAAGATGGACTCGTATGTGTCTATAAAGAGTCCTCCAGTCGTATGCCATCGCTCTCCACAAAGGCAGCAGCGTCAGATCCATCATTGGGCTTGGAATCATCCGTGATATAGCATTCGTTTCCTGGTTCAGATTCTGCGTGAACAGAAAGAAAGTTGACTTCGTATTTTTGACACAGCTTGAGCCTTGGAACTACTCGTATCAGACGGCATATCCATTCGACGTGAGCCAAAAGATATACCGTTTGCGAGTTCATCAAAGATCCATTGTGAATTCTGACAGAGACTACATCTCCTTAAACTGGAAATGGTCTTGAGGGCACATCCCACGATGTATAATCAAGGGGAGGAATATTAAACAGTTCGTCGAGAGCAACACTCGGAGTGCTTCAGAAGGCCCCAGTATAGCAAAGACATATTGTTCCTTGAAATTTGGCTAATAGGGAAATAACGTTTTTACGTGAGAGCATGTTCCACCAAACAACTGACACGTGGGAGATGATTGGTCCCACTAGCTGTGTAGATCTATAAAGAACCCTTTTCGGTGATAGGCCCCATATCTTGACAAAGGCTCCCTTACATTGCCAGAAGACTGACAGTGTCTTAGCTGTTTTTAAATCGACATGTTAAGACCAAAGAAGCTTGTTATCTACGATTACTCCAAGGTGTTTGATTTCGTTTGAAAGGGGAATGTTGACGCTTTTAAGTGTAAGCTGGGTAAAACCAGTTAATTTTTTTGATCTAGTGAAGCTAATGGCATCGGTCTTAAGATGGTTGACCGAGAGACCGTTACTAGCACTCCAGGTGTCAATCAAGTTTAGCGCAGCCTGTGCTCGGGAACAAACGGTCTCACAGCATTTCCCGTTTTGGAAAGAATGTTGCATCTGAGTCAGAGAGTATATTTGGAGTGAGTTTTTGGAAATAAAAATCTGAGCCATTATTTCAGCGTTTTAAACAGCATGTAGTTAATACTGATGGGTCCAAAGCTCTTGGCGAGTGAATAGTCTTGCTTAACTGCTCTTGGTATTGAAGCAACTCTAACACTCTGCCACGGCGTTGGACGTTGGATGGCACGCTAGAGCTTAACTGTCAGTGAAAATATTTTTCAAAGTAGATGGCAAATGGTTTATATTTTCCTACAACATAGCTGGATAAACACCGTCAGTGCCATGTCACTTGGAGCATACTTGATGGCCTCGTAAGTAACAACTGACAATGACATAAACCAGCGGCCGGCGCGGCGTCGCGTCGAGTGGATCTAAGGGGAATAGATTGTTGCGATCCAATTGATACCTGCTTTCCGGAAATTAATTTTCAGCATAAGACTGAGTGCCTCTGCTTGTGACTCAGTTCGATTTCGTGAGTGTTTTTAGTTTGCTCACCTTGCTCCTTTTAAGGCCCTTGGCAAGTCGGCTGGTTTCTCTGAGTGTTTCGATGCTTTCATATAATTCTTTGTAAGAGGCATTCTTTAATCTTTTAATTAACCTTTTAAAGTCCTTCTGTTTTAACGGGTACAGATTCCAGTCGGCTTCTAATTTGGTTTTGAGAGATATTTTCAGAAAACTTCTGGTTTGATTATGATTAATCAGCTGAGTGGTATAGACGTGTATTGAGAGAGTTCTGAGTGATATTTGAAAAGTATAAACAAAACAGTGATCAAAATAAAAACAATTGGTTGCCAGCACAATTGTGTGTTCTTTGGTGATATATTATAGTGGTTGCTGTTTGTCTAGGCATGAAATATCGCTGTAAAACATTAAATTCTTTTTGGTGACAATGGAGGAGAACGATTGCTTCAAATGTAAAGCACCGGTGCGCGGTGAAACGGGTATCAGATGTGCGGGTGTGTGTGGTAAACTTTATCGTAGTGCAGCAAAGTGTTGTGGTTTAGACAATTACTCTAGTGGTTGTCTATTGAAGCCAATGTTAAAGTTTATGTGTACAGACTGTGTCCAATACATACACAATGTGGACCTTGTATTAAAAGAAATGCAAGAGTCAGTGGTAAAGAATAGCCGTTACCTTAAAGAGTATAAACTAGAATTTGAAGAAAGTCTGAA
The DNA here is from genome assembly GCA_949752695.1 of Melanostoma scalare. Taxonomy (NCBI): domain Eukaryota; kingdom Metazoa; phylum Arthropoda; class Insecta; order Diptera; family Syrphidae; genus Melanostoma; species Melanostoma scalare. Next base: position 168,230,849 of record OX456985.1, on the reverse strand, counting down.
GAGAAATGAAACCGAAATAAAAATATTGCTTGAGTCAATCGAATCACGGTACATGGCTAGACTAGATGCTATGAAAATTGCTCAAGAGAATTGTGTGAAGAGTGTTAAAGAGCTAAAAAAGTTAAGTTGCTATAGTGAGGAATTTAAAAGACAGAGTGAGAAGATTTGCATGAACATAAATAAAGCAAGTGAAAACATTCAAAACGCTAAAGTAAGTGAGATAACAAGTATAATGTGTGACCAAAACAAACGTCTTGAATCCCAAAACGTAAACATTGGAAAAATTCTTGATGGTGTAAAGCAGCTGAGTGATGAAAAAAGTGAAGTAATAAATGAAATAAAAAAAGCGAGTGCTGTGAAAAATAAAGTTTTGTTTGCTGAATCTTTAAAAAAAGATACACCAATGTATGCGAATGTTTTAAAGAAAAGTGCATCAGTAATGATTAAGCCAAAAAGCACCCAAAGTGCAGATATAACAAAAAATGCAATTAAATCTAATGTTCATCCATCAAATAGTGGTGCTCAAGTTTCTGGCATTAAAAAATTAAATAGTGGTGCGGTAATTGTTGCATGTTCTAATGACGAGTCAATGGAAAAACTCAAAGGCGACATCGAAGTAAAATTAGGTGATAAATATAATGTGAATGTTTTAGTAAAAAAAAAACCAAGAATCAAAATAATTAATATGTCCGAAAAAATGGAAAGTGGTGATATTATAAAGTGTTTAAAAGAGCAAAATGATTTCTTGAAGAGTTCTGATATACAAGTTAAAGCCCAATGGAAAAACAAGTTTAGAAGGCATGATTCTTTTAATGTAGTTATTGAATTAGATGCCGACGGTTATAACAAAGCAATGCAAATGGGAAAGCTAAGTGTAGGATGGGATCAATGTGAAGTTAAAGATGGGTTGCATGTTAGAAGATGCTACAAATGTTTAGGATTTAACCATACTAGTGAAAATTGCTCAAGTGCGGATAAAGTTTGTTTTAAATGTGCAGGGTCGCATACTGGATCCGAGTGTCAATCAGACGTTTTAAAATGTGTAAATTGTGTTAAAGCTAACAATGATTTAAAATTTAATTTTGAAGTTGATCATAATGCCTTTGATAGTGATTGTAAAGTCTATAAGCGTAAGATCAGTGTAGAGAGGAATAAACAGTGGTAGCAACCACTTTCAAAGTATAAAGGAAAAACCGTCATATACTATCTGAACATACAAAGCCTATTAGCAAATAAAAGTGAATTAGAATTATTAATACTGAAGTATTCCCCTGATATAATTGTCCTGTCTGAAGTTCGAGTAACTGTAAATATTGAAGAATGTGAAACAAAAATTAAAAACTATTCTTATGTTAATTGTCCTTCGTTGTCCCGGCACACTGGTGGTGTTAGTATGTATATAAAACATGGCATAGACTATACCGTAAAAAATGTAAGTAAGTTTGATTTAATTGCATGGTTTTTAAAAGTGAAAATACGCATACAAAATGAAAATTGGTCGATTGGAGTCGTAAACAGTTCTAGCGTTAACGATTTTTTAGAATTATACTCGAATTGGTGCGTAGTTTTTCGAAAATGATAAAAATGTTATTATAACGGGTGATTTCAATATTGACTTATTAACGGATGATAATAACAAATCTAAAATGGAAGATTCAATTCTGGATCAAGGTCTTTCCCAGCTAGTAAGAGAACCGACAAGAATAACCGAAAACTCAAAAACTTTAATTGACTATGTTATAACGAAAACGGAATTGTGCAATAAAGTGAATGTAAAAATAGACTGTGATAATAAAATAACAGACCATGAAACCATCAAGATTCAAGTTTTAAATAAGGAAAGCAATCAAATTCAAAATCGAAAGTGCAGATTTCTCGATTATTCAAAGGAAAATTTTGATAATATGTTGCAACAAGTAGGATTTTCTGATTTATTTTTCATTGAGAATAGTGAAGATCTTTTCGAAATGTTTGATATCAAGATAAAAGCATGTGTCGATGCAATAACAATTGAAAAAGTTGTTAAACAACACGATGAACACAAATGGTTTACCCCAGAGCTTCAACGTTTAAAAAAGGATAAGATAATAGCTTATAGGATAGCATCATACAATAACACGATAGAGAACTGGACAAGGTACAGAGATATTTGTAAAAAATATAAGGAAAAAATCAAAGAATCAAAGAATAACTACATATATGGACAAATAGAAACAAAATCTGGAGATCAAAAGGCAGTTTGGAAAATGCTTAAAACATTTATTTTAAAGGACGATGGTAACAGAAAGTGTGTAAATAGCGTTGAATTTGGACACGAAAAAGTGAAAGACCCCAAGATAATTTCTAATAAGTTCAATACTTACTTTGTAGAAAGCATCTGTGATATAAATAGTTCGATTCCCTACGTGCAATATGAATCATCTGTGATAAACATTACTAATAGATTTAAGTTTAAATTCTGTGATCATAGAGCTCTATCTAATGTGATAAAAAAGTGCAATAATAAAAAGGACATTTATGGTATAAATAGAGACATAATATATAATTCAATAGAAATATTAGGTCCAGTTTTAATGAAGTTAGTAAATGAATCACTTAAAAATGGAATTTTTCCAACCCGTTGGAAGGAATCAATGGTTGTACCCGTTGAAAAAGTGGTAGGATCAAGTAATTGTGAGCATTTTCGCCCCATTAACATGTTACCGATGTTTGAAAAAATCCTGGAACGTGTAGTGAGTGATCAACTTACAGCATATGTCGAGAACAACAGAATTTTAAATATAGAGCAGTCTGGTTTTCGTAGTGGTCACTCTTGTGAAACGGCGTTAAATTACATCACTAACGAATCTAGAAAAGACATTGACCAAGGTAAAGGAGTGATAGCAGTTTTTCTAGACTTTAAACGAGCGTTCGAAACGATTGATCGTTACATATTATTAGATAAACTCAAGCTTTATGGCATACGTGACACAGAATACAAATGGTTTCATTCGTACCTAAATGACAGATACCAAAGGACAAAATTCGGCGATGAGACCTCAGACTCAATAGAGGTTAAATTAGGGGTCCCTCAGGGTTCACTCTTGGGTGTTTCCCTTTTCTTGCTATATATAAACGATGCTAAAAGTGTTCTTAATCATTGTAAAATAGTTTTGTTTGCGGATGATACATTATTATACATTTCGGGAAAAGATTTAAATGACATGTGCTTAAAAATGAACTCGGATCTAGAAAATATAAATATGTGGTTGAAAGCAAACAAACTTTGTTTAAACGTTAGTAAAACTAAATGTATGAAGATTAAAATTCGTGACCCTGTGACAGTATGTATAAATGGTTGTCAAATAGAGTGTGTTCAGAGCATTAAATATCTGGGTGTAATATTAGATAGTGAGCTAAATTTTAAAGACCATGCAAAACATTTATGCACAAAAATTGCGAAAAAAGTGGGGTTCCTTGGGCGTATAAGACCTGTTTTATCAATGCAAAATGCCATCATGCTACATAACGCAATAGTTTTACCACATTTTTTGTACTGCTCTACGATTTTGTTTGGGTGTCCTAACTACATAAGACAGCGTATGCAGGTATTGCAAAACAAGGCAATGCGAACTATACTAAAGTGCAATAGATATACGCCAGTAAGACAAATGTTGGATGCGTTAAAATGGATGAACGTCGAGCAAAAAATTACATTCAATGCAATGGTATTCATATTTAAAATGAAAAATGGATTGCTCCCACCATACTTTGAAGGCAGTATAACAACAGTAGCAGAATTGCAGCCGTACAACCTAAGAAACAATCAGGACCTCAGACCTATACGAAGCAACAGAAGTAACAACATGAACTCATTGATGTATTCGGGTTTAAATTTTTACAACGGTTTACCAAGTGAATTGAAATCAGAAACAAATCTTATCTCTTTTAAACGTAAACTACAAATATTTTTAAAAGCAAGAATCAGTGTGGTTTAAATCTTTCTGAAGTTTGTAATTAAAAAAAAATTCATATAAAATTTGCAATTTGATTTAACTCTGGTAAAAACTTTGCACTTAAAATTTTAAAATCCAAAATTTAAAGTTTAAATACTAACAGCACACAAATTAATATAATTATAAAAAGTTGTAAATTATTGTCAAATGATTTTGAAAAAGTTCATTGAACTAATAAAGAAATATTATTATATTATTCCCTGCCAAGCAGTTCATAGTTCCACCTAATAAACAAGAACTGATTATTGGTCTAGCTGGACATGATAACAAATTATACATATGATGTCATCAAATATCGACAAATTGGTCAAAATATCACAACAGATAAATCTACACAGCTTCGAGGTAGTCCGGAAAAGGAATTAGACCAGAGCCGTTTGTATGAAATGTATATCATGTAACGTAACGTAGTTGTGAAATAACATAACTGAGTCAATAAGTGTACAGAAATGAGTGCGATGTGTTTTCTAGAAAAATAACATAACGTCCGTTCGTTCCAAAACAAAAGGTTGTGTTGAGTCATTTCGTTATTCTATGATAGGTTCCACTGCAGACAAGGAGAATAATATCAAGACGAAGATAGTGTAGTGTAATACAGGGTGTCCCGTAATTCGTGTTACATACTTCGGGATGTGATTCTTGTTCATATTGTAAGAAAAAAATTGTTATACAGTAAAGTCCGTTTCTCAACTTTGACATCACTTTTTGATAATTTAAAGGCTAACTTTGGTGTACCCTGACCTCTGTTAAATTCGATATCTCTGTCAATACTGATGATAGAGACCTAATCATAGACCTAATTTTTTTGTAGAAAAAAACACCTTTAAGACTGTATTAAAGCTAAGCTTTCATAGGTTTAGGGTTGCCAGATTTTCAATTTTAAATGGTGTTCAAATTTTCTTCCCCAAGCAAGGTTTTGACTTTGAGGTCATTTTTTTTCCAGAAAATGCCTGATAAACATAGAGTTTCTTTACTTTTTTCAGATGAACAAAACAATATTAAAAAAAAAATTATTCATAAGTGCACTCAAAAACCCAAACATCTTATGATACTTGAAAAAATACAAAATGGGTAAAATTAAAAAAAAAAAAAAAAAGATTTTTAGCTCTGAGCTTTGTTTGAATAAAACAATAATATGGGCACTTTTAATAGTTTTTTATGTATTTTATACAAACACAATTATAACAAGTGCTCAAAGTGACCTCCTTCGTTTTGAATGCATGCCAGAGCCCGTTTTTGGATTTCATTGTGGATGTTAGGTCTCTTTCATCAGTATTGACAGAGATATCGAATTTAACACAGGTCAGGGTACACCAAAGTTAGCCTTTTTTTAAATTGTCAAAAAGTGATGTCAAAGTTGGGAAACGGACTTTACTGTATAACAATTTTTTTCTTAGAATATGACTAAGAATCACATCCCGAAGTATGTAACACGAATTACGGGACACCCTGTATAATCATTCATTCATTTCTCATTCATTTCTTTAACGTAAATAAAACGTAAACAAAGCCAAATATTGTCTTCTATTTGAAACCCGAAACCGAATTTGTTTTGTCAAACGATAATGGTATATTGTGCTCAGAACCTTCCACTCTCTTGGGAGACTATGCAAAAGAAATGACATAGAAATGGTTGTATTACATTACGTTCATTGCAGTGATCAATGAGACGTAGCTTATTTTGATCGTCTCATTTCTTAAACTGTATATACAAATTCAATGGGGAATCCCTTGGTCGTTTCGAAATAAAAATTGTATGACTGATCTAGGATACCTTATGTGAAGACAATGTGAGGAGAGAAGAATATTCAACAACGAAATGAGCTGTAAGAGCTGTAACGAGACATGACATGACCATAGCTAGAAAAATAACCATCGCGATTCTACCATAGCTACCTCCGTCTCTACCGTTCTATGAAGCAAGTTCTTCGCACTTTAAAAGATACATATAAAAAAACCTACAAGTTTTTAAAAAATTATAAGCAGAAGCGAATAGGAATTTCAAACGACTATGCTATTCCAAAAAAATGTCCTTTCAGAACTTAAATAATATAAAAATTATAAGTAAAGCACACTCATCTTCAGAGTTCTGGAAAGCTGTTAAGCATTTTAATGGAAAAACAAATGTCATAGCTCAGGAGTTACATGCATCTAGTCTTAGAGACCATTTCACCAGCCCTCAATATCTCATCAAGAGGACCTGTGGTACAATATGCAGCCCCCTTAATTCAAGATGACTACTTAGATGCACCTTTCTCAGTCCAAGAAGTGGAAAAGTTGTCGCTAATGCAAAATTAAACAAAGCACCAGGAGATGTCCGTATCATCTTCGAGTTCTTCAAGTACGCAACGGAAAAACACCTGCACTAAGCTTTTTGTGGGACTCATTCACAACAAACTGTCAAATTGGGTTGAAGACAGACAAATTTTATCGGAATTTCAGGATTGTTTCAGGAAAGGTTACTCGACGATAGATCATATTTTTTTACTATGGAGCATTGCTGATCTTTATAAAAGGCACCAGAAGAAACTAAACGCGTTCTTTATAGACTTTCGTGCAGCTTTTGACTCTATTGATCGTGAAACTCTCTACAATCTCTGTGTGATAGGAGTGTCGAGCAAAGTTATAAGTGTGCTAAGAGCGATGTACGACAACAACGTAGTTTACGTTTAGGATGGCGAGTCTATATCAGAGGAGTTTACATTTTACAACAGCCACTGGTCTCAAGCAAGGCTGTATTCTGAGTGCCCTGCTTTTTCTAATTTTCATAAGTGATATTACTGATGAAGTGAGAGGTGGAATCATAGTGGAAGGAGTGACTGTCCCAGCCCTTATGTATGCAGATGACATAGTGATCTTCTCTGAAACAGTAGATGGAATGCAGCTCATGATAAATAGGCTTGGGGTTCATTGCAACCGATGGAATATTGAAATCAACCTGCAAAAATCGAAAATGATGATTTTTAGAGGCGGAGGTGGCAGGTATTCAAGAAATGAAAAATGGGATTAGAATGGCCAAGCAGTCGAAGTTATCCGCGATTATAAATATCTAGGAGTTTTGATAACCTCAAATCTGAGCATGAAGAAGCACCTGGAGGGAAAATTGACTGACGCTAAACGAGCAATTTCGTCGTTTTGGGAAAAATGCATCAAGAACAAATACATTGAGCACAGTGCAAAACAAAAATTATTCCGAGTTGCGGCATTGTCAATCCTGTTCTACGGGGCGCAAGTATGGGGACATTGGTCCATGGAACCTGTGGAAAAATTTCGAAGATATTTCGATTACCAATGAACACTCCAAATTGTATGATTTACCTAGAAACGGGAACACCTCCTTTGATTATGAACACCCTTGCCATGTACTCGTACTTTAACTATATTGTAATGCTAAATGAAATCGAGGATAATAGGTTACCAAGAAAAGTCTTAATAGCAGCTATCAAAAGAAAAGGAACAATGTTTGAAGAATGGACTAACCTTGCTGCAACGAGTGGCATCACCATATATATAAGTACTAGCGAGCAACCACCCATCTTAAGAAGAAAGCTCAAGGAAATCCTCAAGGAAAAGTTTGGAAAAACCCTGTTTCAAAGATATGTTTCAGAAGCCAGCTCGTCTCTGTTTAGAGGTTATTACAGTTGTCTAAGTTTTAACCTTTACAGAACTCGTACCTTTTAAATAGGAACTCATCGAATGAAATAAGCATTATCTTCAAAGCGAGATGAGAACTGCTCAATCTTAACTTTGTACCACATTGACCAGATCAGCCTCTACTATGTAGCCTTTGCAATTTGACCGCGTGAAGATACATTTCATTTTATTGCGATATGCCCAATCCTGGCAGAGTTCCGGTATAGATATTTCAGCAGACCCCTATTTACCACTGGGCCCACTGGGCCCAAGCCCAGGGCCCGCAATCACCAGGGGCCCAAATTGTCGAAACATTTTTTTTTTAACAAAATTACATTCAAATTAAAAAAAAAAAAAGAGGCCACTCAAGTAATGATCAGGACAACGAAACCATACACTCCCTTGTGTTCGTTTCACTTTCGAAAATCCAATCAGAAAAAACATCCATACGTGTATCTTACGATCGAAGTTGAATGGTGTTGAAGATGGGAAAACTTATTGTGTATCCTTCTGACATTTGCGATGCGATAGTCCGAAAGGGTTACTATTAATAATTTTTGACTGTTTCCACTAATTGTGGGATTTTTTTTCTGTCTATTGTTAATGTATGCGTTGCATTTTTGTAGAGAGTGTCCCAACTCATTATTAGATATACTCTGGGATGAACGGCACTAAATTTTTTATGATTTCAAAGATGGAGTGTGTTCACTGCTCATTAAGGTTCAAAAAAAGTTATAAAAAGTCTTTCTCAAACAAGATGGTCAGCGCGAGCTGATACACTAAGCGCCTTATACAACATATAATGATCATCAAGAAATTGAAGAAGCTTTGATGCCTATCGCTAACGGTTTAGGACAGGCACGAAAGGCCAGACAGGAAGCTCTTAGTCTTTGCAAAAAATGTTAAATTTGCTGAGTGCAATCGATGAATTTATAATTGGGCTCAAGGACAATTTCGATAACTCTGATTCATCATCCATTATAAGAACCTTTCTGAAAGGCCTAGGTGTAGAACTTTTTTTGACGGCTCTGAACCTTAATAGTAATTTTGACTGGGAAAGAAAGCGACAGCGATTAAGTTCGTATACGAATATTGGCCAAACTTTTTAACTTTTTTTCGATTAAAAAACCTGAATTACTTAAAGGGAAACTCCAAATCTTTTCCTAAATTTTACACTGAAGATGTAAACTGAGATGAATTTAAAACAATACTGGAAAACTATTCGAGACGAAAATGAAAAATGGTAATGAAAATAAATGGTAATATTCTAGAACTTTATAATTTTTTAAAAACAAATAAAGTTGAAGATGAACTTCCAAGTGTTGAAATTGCACTTAGAATTTTTTTAAGTATGTAGGTGACCAACTGCAAGGGTGAACGTTCTTTCTCTAAGTTAAAAAGAATAAAAAACGAACTCAGAACTACAATGGTTCAAGAAAGACTGAGAATTTTGTCCCTGATGTCAATCGAAAGCGACATCTTCAGAGGTATCGATTATGTAGATATAATCAATGATTTTGTTAATCTTAAATCAAGAAAAAGACTTCTTCAATAAACATTCCTCTTTCCATCTCTTTGCATATCAATATTTTGTTCCTTAAGGGGAAAGCTGGTCTAGATCTTTGAATAAACCGAATTTTTTTTTGTCTCAAAAAGTACTTTAGGGTCTTAAAAATAACATACCAAAGGATGGATGTCGGCAAAAATGTCTAAATGCCCAAACTTTCCATTCTGCGTGAGCGCCCCTCATGTATGCCATTGGATTTTATAGTACTTAAAACTTTAGACGCGTTTTTCTCGAAATCACTTTTTCTGAGCTGGCCGATGACATAACTCGAGCAAATCTTCACCGATTTATACGAAATTTTGACATTACATTCGAGATATCTTTCTCCGGAGACGAACCTAGGATTTTTTTTTTATATTGCATAGTTTTTTTTAATCAACAATTTTGTCGTTTTTTTATAGTGAAAATTTTAATGTTTTGTTCAAACGTACACCATTTCACGAAAAAACAAAATATCGAAAAAATCCTTAGTACGTCTCTTGCTGTTGTTATATAAAATTTAAAAATTTTCAGGATCTTGTTCCAGGACTAAAATGAAGAAGGTTACATCTTCGGCCATGGACCCGCGTAAGAAATGAGGCACCTCCGAAGAAATGCTGGACAGCCACCATTTTGAATTTAATTGACACGAAAAAATTTGTATTTGTATATTAAAACCTAAATTATAAAACCTCTTTCTCCGATTTTCGATTGATCTTTATGTTGAGTCACAAAAAATTCATAAGCTATGCCCATTTTCTCACGCTCTAGACTAGCTTCCCCCTTAAACTACATTCCTTAAACTACTGTTGTATCTCCTCCTATACCTTCCAGAGGAAGTCGTCGTGCGTTGAACTCAGCACACTTCAATTGTGTTGTACTCTTTGATTGCCAATTCGATATCATATTACGGATGTTGTTTTGGGTCAATCAAAGTGCAATCATACAATAGTTGAGTTGTGCTGACTCTTTTAACGTGCCGACGACTATCCACTGCGAATGTTTGGGCTTGCGGTCACCTAAATGACACGACAAGAGAGAGTCTTTTGAAAACATTCAATGAAGTCGGTCGTTTCGCATTCTTTACACGGAAAACACTTTAACACTACATTCTGAACTTAATTTTTTGCTATTTAAATTTTGTTTATTTTTCAATTCTTTTATGAAATATGTATTATTTTGTTTTCATTTTTAAATTGTATATGTTTATGTTAACGTTCATATCAAAACATAAACATGATGCAATAATTATTTACATTTATAATGAATTTAAAAAAATATTATTTATTTAAAAATTATGAAAGAATGGATATTAATTCAAAGTTATGTGGTTTTTTCTGTATACCCCTATTGCACAACATAACATTTTTATAGAATCATACAGGGCCCCATTTTCAAAAAGTGCCCAGGGCCCCCAAAAGGGTAAAGACGGCCTTGTATTTCAGCAAGCACAAGATGAAGGAAGGAGAAATGCTCAGCATACTCAACGGTGACCAGGGATGGGACAGACCTTACAACTACATCATAACAGCACTACGATATAGGAAAGCTACATATTCTTGAAGAAGATTTTTAGTAATTTTTACTTATAAGTAGGTACAACTATCTTTTTTTGTTAACACTACTTATTAAATAATAATAAGTATTAATATTTAATGTAAACATAATTCAAAATGTCAATCTGGTAAACGGCCACAGAGGCCATACTAATTAGGCTTAAGAATTATTAAAAAAAAAAAAATGTTAATAGGCAAAGAAATAAATTACAACTAACTAACTATCTACCTAACATATTAGAAAATGAATTGAATTTTATATTAAAACTAGCTGACCCGCCCGGCGTTGCTCGGGTCAAACTTATTCAAAGCGTTGTTCCCACAGAAAGCTAGAAAAAAAAAATAAAATTCTCGTGTCACAGTGTAAATTAAAAAAACAATGTTAAGGGTAGATGGCCCTTATCACTTACGGGTATGAAAAATAGATAGTAGCCGATTCTCAGACTTACTGAATACGCATATAAAATTTGGTAGAAATCGGTAAAGCCGTTTCGGAGGAGTTCAAGTTCGAACACCGTGACACGAGAATTTTATATATATGATGATTTTTATTATGGGGCTGATATAAAAAAAGCTATAATAGTCCCTTTCAAAAAAAACATCCTGTCCTCAAACAATTGCTACTGAGTGCTCTCTTTTAACTCTAACTCTAAGATGAAAATTTGCTTATTGTGCTTCATTCTACTTAACCGTCAAATGCTTCCAATTTGACTCTGATTTTCATTAAAATTCCTCAAGAGTTCTTCAATTTGCCGCAATTAAATGTTAATTTCCTCCAAATAAAAATAATTTCCGCTGAATTAAAATTGAGATATCCGAATCCAATCTGAAACTCTTAAAACGTTTGTATTAACTACGCTTTTATAATAATTTACCAAGCTCCTTTGAATTTCAATTTGGCTTAAACGAAACGGTCATCGTCAATTTAGACGTTTCGAGTTGTACAATATTCATGAGAATAGACACGCTTTTAATTTGTTTCAATCCCGTTTAAGAATTCTGCAAAGCAGAAAATATAAATGTTCATCCTTTTAGTAAAGTTTGAAAGGGACAAAACACTTAAAACGTTTTTTTTTTTGTTTTTCTTGCAGTTGCTGAGTACAATTTCGAATTTCGAATGTCGTGCGACAAACAACAATCTTTTGGAGTATGATTTGCATTTGAAATTGTTGAACCGCTTATTTAGTATTCGTCCCTTGGCCAAGGTCTCAAAATCGAGAACCCTTGTCAAGTTGCAATCCCCCTTTTTTTGTTGGGTGGGATGTAAGAAAAAGAAAAACATTTCGAAGTGGAAGAGCCCTTCCACAATATTTCGATTTCGTGAATGGGAATTGTATGCAGGATGTGTGCGTGGGGCTGTATAGTGTATACACCATTGAGCTGGTCATTAATTTCGTCATTTAGTTATACGCAAAATATCCTTTTCATCAAAAGGTCTTTCTATGTTCATTGCTCTTCCAGTTTGTTCATAACTTTTATACATTCAAGGGTCGATAGTTAAAGTTTGACAAGAAATAATGTAATTTGGGATTTTGGTTCTAAATCGAGTTATTGCCTTCTCACATCATCATCATCGTCATCTATGCGTTTATCATTGAAGGATGTTATAGAGATCCCGCACCTAAATAAAGAACAATACTCCCGCCCAACGCATAGTCCGCTCAACACACGCACACACACCCACACATCCATGTGGAGAAGAGCTCTATGAATTGAAAGAAACTTTGACCATTCGAAGTCTTTTTCTTTTCTTTTTAACTTTTTGACATTTTGTTAAGGGGGAAAACTTTTTCAAATGTTATGGCATTAGTTTTCCTTTTGGCTGAATGTCCTAATAGAACTTTATTTAGTTCATTTGAAGGATCTCTGAGGCCTTTAGTGAAGACCCATGTACAGGCAAGACAAACTGTCTGAATTATTCCTACCCTAACTTGTTTCTCTCTCCGCGATTGTTCAGTTTATTAAAACGACTGAATTTTTTATGAAGCCAAAGAGATTCAACGTCGATCTCGTTTTCGTTATGGGTTGGTTATTTTGTTGAACAATTTTGCCAATTATTTCAATTTTTATTGCTTTTCTCTAATAATCAGTGGATTTTCACCAAGCAGCAATGTTGATTGGGTAAGATGGGTAAATCGAAACATTTTAATTTATTGTCCTGCCAGTCGCATGGTCACGGTCAGTGGCTAAACAGTACAGAGAGTCCAGCATATAAAGTATTTGACAGTAGTAACTGTAGTGAATTAATAAAAACAATTCTTCGCCCTCAAAACACCCTCTCACTGAGAAGGATGTTCATTTGAAACTACCATTCGCAGATTATGAAATGTGATTTTTTTTAAACAGAAAAGTTTTATTGTGATAAGCAATATAGGCCTCGAGTCTCCGGACAACCGATAGGCGAATGAAAATGATTCCGTACACTAATTTTGAATTAAATATTTGTGTATGTAAACTATACACATGAGCACAAACAAACACACGCAAAGCAAACTCACCCGACCTGTCTCCACAGCTTCAAATATGATACACTTTCGCATTTATTTGCAGATTTATTTCTATGAAACTTTTTCCATAAAAATGTAAATTATTCTGGTTGGGGTGGAGTTTGGCATTTTTGATGCGTATCCATTGGAAAACGAATGCTTTTGTAACTTGGTCATTATTCAGAAGTGATAAAAAGAATCATAATTCTCCATGGACAAAACATCATCATAAAATAAATAATTTTGAAAAGAAAGTAACAAATGACATTCGAAATGAGAGGGGATGATGTGTTGTGCTGGGGCGCGAGAATGTGACTTTTAGATACTTTTCAAATACTCTGGATCTACTTTTTTTTTATTACTAGCTAGTGTTTGTTTTTTATTGCTCAGTTGGTTTCTTTTCAGATTGTTTGGTGTTCTATGGAACTAAGGGACAAGCACTTATTGACGAGGTAATTGAAAGATTGCGAATCATGTTATACGCCTGTATACGTAGCTTTTTTTCTATTCAAATCGATGTTCAAGGAGAAAAAGAAAGAGCATCGTGTATAGATAATACACATCATAGGCATTTAGACGTGCAGAAAAGGCCAGGAACAGTGATGGGCAGTTGAAATAGAGCTACTGAGTGTTCTTTATGCTTACAATGTAGTAGTTTTTGACAATGTTCCGGTAAGTTTTGGGGTCAATAAAAACATCAAAAGATTTGGAAATAATTTCAAGCTAGTTTTTCACATTGATCAAACCATTTTAGTGCAATAGTGCAAAAAAAAATGTTTAGATAACAACTAAACAAAACATTACGATGATAGAGAATACGAAAAAAGTGGGTCCTATAATTCTGTCTGTCTGTCTGTATGTCCGTATATGGATCTGGATTTTCTTCAAAACTTGCAGTTAGGGTCTGTGGGGCAGCCTACAGAGGGGTTTTTGGAATTGGGTCTCTAGGTCTTGAAACAACGGTACCTGCCATACAACCTATATGATAATACTTATTTTTCTCGAAAACCGGTCTAACGATTTCGATAAAATTTTGAGTGAAGGGCTAGTTTTAGATTGTCTTTTTTAAGATGCAAATAATTTTTTTGAAAAAAGTCTTAAAACGGTAACTTTCATAGTACCGCTTTTTTCAAAACCGACATCCTCGTCAATGTAACCTAGACGACCTCAAAAACAATATAATATTTTATGTTGTTATCGAGATTCTAGAAAACGCACAAGAAGCTTTATCCAGCACGCGTTCTAACGAATGGAGGGAAGCTATGCAAAAGGAGTATGTAGCACTCATCGCTAACAACACATCGACAGAAGTTAAGTTACCATCAGGAAAGAAGGCTATAGGCTGTCGTTGGGTCTTCAATACAAAAAGAAGTGTTGATGGAAGTATCAAAAGTTTCAAATCCAGACTTGTTGCGAAGGGTTGCAGCCAACTATATATGGAGTTAATTTTGATTAAACCTTTTCGCCACTTGTTGGTTATGCAACGATTCGGATGATGATTGCGTTAGCTACAGAACATCGAATGTTCCTCCATCAGATGGATGTGACTACAGCGTACCTTAATAGTGAGTTGAGCGAAGAAGTGTTCATGAAACAACCTGAATGTTTCGAAGATGCAACGTATGGGATAAAGCAGTACGGTCGTGCTTGGAATAATAAACTCGAATTTCAATTTAATTGCCGTTTACGTAAATGATTTGATCTAAACGAAAATTATTTTTTTTTTTTGCATTTGTAGCATTAATATGTATTTTGCTTTTATGTTTTGTAAAAAACAGAGTAGGTACTGCGAAAAATTCAATGAAAAAATGCATTTGCTGTGGAACATATTTTTTGTTTAATATATTTTTAGGAATTGTGTATAATGTACGTGATATGCTTTATGTATGACAGCGTAATTGTATATCAAATTAAAGCTTATCAATTAAAGATTACAGTGGTGCCAAAAAAAAAAAATATAGGTCATCACTGATTTTTTCGAGGTATTGTCAACGAAAATGATTCTTATCAAACAATTTTTAGGTCTGTCTTTTCGAAATATAAGGCATTTCAAAAAATATATTTTATATGAAATGAAAGATATTTTTATGATCTTTCACATGATACCTAAATCATTGTCCTACATGCTATACTCTTCGAGATATGCGAATTTATTTGCAGAAATGTCAGATTTTTCCTACTTCCGGCACTCAATCTCAAGTCTAATTATCTCAAAATCACCAAGATCGAATTCAAAAATATTTGGCAGATAGATTGAGCTGAACGTAGGCTTTTATTTGGTACTAGTCTCATAGGTGTACGGCCTGGGCCCAGGCTCCATAGAAAAATGAGCCATCTCCTTTAGTTTCTTGCTTGATACCTTTTACTTAATGTGGCATATTGTATTTATTTCAAAGGTGCGTTACTCAAATTAACAACTTTTATTTTTATTAACATTCTAAAAGACTTTATTAAATTAATAAATTGAATGAGAAATTTCATTAAATTAAATCCAATTTTAGCCAACTCTCACATTTTGCCTTTACTTATAATATTATCTTACTTTATGAAGCCATTGCCTTTCCATAGCACATTTGACTTTTTTTTCCGCCAAAACTAAATATATATAAGACCAAAGTTGGATTGAAATTGTGGCAAGACATTAGACGGATTGTAAACAAGAGAACTTCCACACAAATCAACAAATACATTATAACAATAAAAACAAAGTCCATTATTCCTCTCAAACAAGCTTTCCCATGATAATCCTTAGGCCGGGCCTTGTGTGTTTTGTTTTAACCCACATTCCAAGCTGACATCAGCACTGTGTTGTGTGTGCTGAACATCAGTGCAACTGCTGTTCAATAGAGCAAACAAAGATGAAGTTCTTGAAAACCTCATCCTTTGCATAGATCTCCAAAATCGAATCGACGATAAGTGTCGATACTTTGCCGATGAAGATAAAAAGCATTCGTGTGCTTAGAAATGCAATGAATACGAATTTTCCTCTGGCAAAAGCGTGGATGAATATTTCTACAACGTAGCACCTTCTTCCTCTTTCTCCTCAATCCTTCAATCGTGTTGAATGCTGATCCTTCAACAGAAAGTAAAAAAAAAAAAAATGAAAATCGTTGTAAATTTTATGACGACTACAACGACTCTGTACTGAATGGCGGCTGTTTAATATTTACGATTCTCAATGTCTCCATCAATCAGCGTGAGAAAAAAACTTGAATACCACTTCTCTTATATCTCCCCCTGAACTGTGAGGATACACAAAACATCATTCAACTGTTGTGCTGATGCTGCTGCTACAGTACTTCTGCTTCAACTTTTTGCTGCTTCTGCTGTTGCTGCTGCTGCTGCTACTACTACTGCTGCTGCCATTGGTTGCCCCTGATGTAGCGACAAATATATGCATGGAGGCATATCCTGTATATCCCTTTGTATAAGTAATCGCTCCTCGCAATGGGTTTGAATTATATTACGATTGTGTGCCGAGTACTTTGCTATGTTTATACTCGAACTAACAATGTTGTGGCTCTAACAACATTCATACATGTGTGCTCCACTCGACCTTAATTCTTGCATGCAACAAAACAAACAGCAGGAAAAAATATTAAATTATATTAAATATAGACCTTTGGGATTGGGATTTACAGCCATTATCATCAGCATCATTATTAACAAGAGCTTCACTAAGTCTTAGATAATAATAAAGCCAAATAAATGAACAACGGAAAGTAGTTGTTATGATTTAATTTAATCAAAATTTTCCGTTTATTTACAATTTACTAAAAGTGATAAAGAGGCTTTAATTTAGTTTTCGCGGAGCTCTTCGGTGCAACCTAAACACTTTACTTCATGTGTGCATTTAAATTAATGTGTTAATAAAAACGGCTGCTTTCTGTATTTTTTGGCTGACTTTTAATCAATCTTTTACTCAAACCGAGGTCAAAGTGGATATTCAATATCGAATATCTGAATAAATCTGCTCAAACCCTATTTTCCCACTGAATACTCTCCAGTCCAGTATCAAGGACAAAATACATATAGGCTCCAGGGTAATTACACATCTGGACCAGGGGTCATTTCCCGATCTGTGAAGCTGTGAAGTGAAAACATTTATCACAGCTTCACCGAAAATTCGATTCTAGATTAGTGAAAATCCAACCTCAAATGTAAATTTTTTTTCATATGATAAATTTCTTTTCATTGCCGTATGAGGCCTCGGCCACGCAGTAAGCGGCTGAGCAGCTAAGCGGCTGAGCAGCTAGGGGTTGAGCGGCAGCTCTAAGCGACGTATGGCCAGGCACTGAACGGATGCTTTTGAGCGAGTAGTATCAATCTGGTCGAGATTGCACAGACGAAATTAACAATTCAATGTTTACTTTGGCCATGTTTACTGTTTGCCGCTCAGACCATTACTAAAAATTAAAACATGTTTGGTTGCTGAGTGGCGCCGCTTAGACGCTCAGAATTTTGTTTCTGTTCGCTGCCGGACTCAACTGACAGCAGTGAGTTTTACCGGACACAACGGATTGGGGTGACCCTTAGAATCCGTTGCGGTGTGAAGAGAAAACTTCAAATTGGTTTTGACTGCGCATGTCATCAGTTCTGCCGGACGCAAAAGTTATAAGTTGGGCTACTTTTTCCGTTGCGTTCGATGCATCCGATGCTTATGGGTCACTTCTCATAAGATCGTGTGTATTTAATCGAGCTGTCAGTTGAATCCGGCAGCGAACGGACGCAACGGATTCTATGGGTCGGGGCCTTTACTGCCTGAGTCGGTAAAAAAATTCAATTATTAAAAATGGCAGCAAAAGTCAAGCGCGGAAAAATCCAATTGGAAAATGAGAGACAACTGTCAGAACTTATTATTTAGAACGTTTTAAAACCTTTTAGAACACAGTTTGCACAGTTTTTACTTTACATTTTGAGATCGGGAATCGCTTAGACACTTCACAGCTTCACAGATCGGGAATTGACCCCCAGATGGAGTCCCAGCTATTTTCCTTAAAAAGTGTTGGAACGTTTTATAGCCCAAATAGTCGCAGAACTATTCAAGCTTTCGTTTTCACAAAGCGTGTTTCCAACGTCATATATTTTATTTATTCATAAAAAAGGACAAAAGAACAACTTTTGCTATCTAACTACCGTTCGATAGCCAAACTTTCATGAATACAAAAGTTATTTGAAAGCATTTTTTATGAAACACTGTCTTTCTCCTGTAAATCTATTTTGTCTCCTGATCAATATGGTTTCTTTGAAGGTAGGTAAACTATACTACTAACCTGGTGGATTTTGCTTACCCATGTCGTGTGTAGACTGGATAAGGGAAATAGATTTGATGTTATTGCTACTGACTTTAGTGCAGCATTCGGCAAAATGTCATATAAAATCATCCTTTTCAAACTGAAAACTCTATAGGTTTTCCATTATTCTTTTTTTTCTCTTTATCTCTCTGATTAGTATTTATTTGACTAAAAAAAATACATGGTGTGCTTCAGGTCATTTTTATCCACTCCCTTCATAGCACCTTCGGGTGTCCCTCAAGGCAGCCACCTTGGCCCGTTTAGTTTTATTTTAGCGATAAATGATGTCAAAATTATCAATTGTATGGTTTTGATACACGCGAATTCGCGGATGAATATGAAAATATTTAGAAACATTCTATCTCCCGCTTATTCTTGCATCTTACAAGACAGGCTAAATATATTCTCTGTTTGGTGCAGTAAAAATAATTTAAATTTCAATGTATGAAATGCCGTATATAACCTTTTCCCGCAAACGTTTACTCCTACCCCTCGATGCTACAATTTATTATTATTTCGATTGTGACAGGGTCAAATATTCTGGAAGCCCCATCGTTCGTACGAATCTCCGCTGTTTTTAGTGCTCCTGGAGGTGCATCCGAAAGGTTAGTGCGTGAAACAGAAATTGTCCACTAAAAATATCACCCAGGATGTGTGATGTTCCTAACGAAATGCTAATGAATGAAACTGACGACTCCGGAGCTGCAAAGCTTGCGAATCCAGTACACCACCACTGTCTAAACTAGAATAGATTACCACAGAAAAAATATGTGATGGTTCAATCAAAACGCTCTTTACCGAAACCGATATTAGCTGCACGGTTGGCATGGCCAGACGGAAACGATTTTCACCCAGGTCAACCTCTACAGCTTCGCGAAAAATTGACAAGCTCTCCAAAGAAGAGCGCTTCCGCATTACCTCATTCATATGAATCGGCAATAAAATCAATGAGATTAATTTTCTGAAAGGAAAAAACGTCCTAGGCCATCTTATTTGACTAAAATCCAACACCATTGAGGTACCAATCTTCTTAACCGTCTATCAGTATGAAGTGTACCTATTAGTCCTCTAAGAGTCATAGGGCAGGAAAGATTCCGTTCTTGGTCTGTGTTTCAATGTTCTCTATGATGACCAGTTCGATATACGCATTACGCATCGGACTGTTCCGTATCGAGTTCGACAACTAAACTTGATAAATCTTGTATTCATGTACCCAAAACTTGGTTTCAACTTGATTGCGTCATCTAAGACGAAGTCTTACTTCTCTGCAAGTTCCCTGCAATGTGCTTTCAAAAATGCGCCGAGCTGGAGCGTTGGTGTCCATCCGCTCGTTATGTACCAGCATTGTAGTTTCTTGATGCGTACTTTTCTAGTTATGTTCATGTTGGAGTATAGGGTATAGCTCATATTTCATACACCAACAATAATCAGCGAAACAAACCGTGAGTGGCTAACTTTCATCATTACGTAAGTATCTTTCCCCTTTTTTTTTTTCTCTCTCACTAGAAAAGTTGAAGGGGTAGTGGACTACTTTGAAAGTCGAGAGTTGTGACTTTACCCGAACTTATAGAAAAACATACTCCACTCAAGATGAACTAAAAAGCGAAGGTAAGTTCGAAAGTCCAATGATTCATGTTACAAGGAATTCTATATGATAGCATCGACAGTTAGTTAAGCATGCAGTCTTATGTAAGTCTTTTTATGAAGCAAACCAAACCCACTGGAAACACTCAGGTTCGAATTGAAAGTAGATACACTCAGTACAGTGTTGGAAACTCATTTCCCGGTAAAACTGACATTAAAATATTCACTAAAATCATTTTCATCATTTTCAATTCACTTTTATTTTTCTTTATCTTGTAACTACTTCCATGCTAACAAAAAAGTTTTAACTAGCTTATATAGTAACTTAATTAACTTACTGACCCTAGGCGGGTACGCTAAATTACTCAATAAATTAAATCTAATACCTTTCGGCCTAAAGATACAATATGTATATTAGGGCGTCCCTTATTTTAGAGGCTTTTCTGACTAGATGCTTTGATTCTTTTTCATTTGAAAACAGTAGTTATTACTAAAAAAAACTGAGTCTCTACGTGTCTGATACTGAACATACAAACTAAGATACGGAAACGCATACCCTCTCAAATCATAAAAAACTCCCTGCCCAACTTGTATACCAAATTTCACATTGCTACGATGACGGCAACACGTGCCGACTGCGCACCGAAAAATATTTTTGTACATTTGTCGGTAGATGGAAAATTACCACATTTCGAACGGAAAACATAGTGGTTTCTGACAGTTTAAGGTTTTCTTTAAATAATCTCAGATTCAGTTTTTTATTAATAACCACTATTTTCAAATAAAAAAGTATCAAAGTATCTAGTCAGAAAAACCTCTAAAATAAGGGAAACTCTAATGTATACATAATATTTCAAACTATAACTAACATTAAAACTAAAAAAACTCAAAAAACCTATTTTTTCAGAGCATTTTTTTGGTTTTTCTTAAAACTACTTACAACAACCACTTAAATCTAAAGCAGCCACAGAAGCTAATTTTTTGTTTTGTTTTTCTGGGTTTTGTAATTTTTTTTTGAATTTATGTTTGAATTGTTACGATTTTTTTGGATTTTTTTAATTTTTTACGATTTTTTTTTTTTTTTTTTGAATTTTAATGACACTTAACTTTTTTTTTTTTAATTTTTGTGCTTTTTACTGTTTTTTTTTTGTATATTTTAAAACTTTTTTTTTTTTGTTGCCACTGTGCCCACCCCCTATACCCTAAAGCTTACACTCTAAACCTTTGCAAGCCAGCCTTTGGCGACTCGCTATCAGTATCAATAGCCGTATTTTATTATTGATGTGATCCGGATCAGATCATGGGTTTATTAGCATTACAACAACAAAGCGAGATCCTGCTTTTTGGTTGGATCTATTTTTGTGATCTAAAATTAGTTCTTCTATTTCACACAAGAGGAGATTTTTCATTGTAAACGTTGGTATCATTTGCACACTTTCCATAACAACAGTATTGCCTCATGAACATTTTTATCTGTGTGAAATGAAATATATTTCTTACTAACTGAGCCACCCGGCGTTGCTCGGGTCTGTAGTTTTAAAGTTCCCGTTCTCGTTTTTCCGCTTAAGTGGGAACTTGGGGATGAAAAATAATCGTTTTTACTTTGGGATTATGTATTAGCATCCCAATGACGAAAGAATTTTTGAAATCTGTCCAGAAGTTTCTAGGTTTCCGTTCCCAGCCCCCGTTCCTGTGGGAATCTTCAATTACCGTGGAAATATGTGAAATATAAGTCTATGTCACTGAAAGATAAGGTAACATCGTAGAGTTGAAAGAATTTTTGAAATCGGTGAAATAGCTTTACGAATGGAATATAATCTAAATTACTAATTGAGGGGTAGCAATCTCAATGCAGGAAGGGGAAGGGCTACAGGAATCTGTTCATTAGTTTCTAAGTTTCCTTTACCAAACCCGTTCCCGTCGCGCAATTTTTTTAAATTTCTTTCCTGTGGGAATATGGGGAACAAACCTCGACTGACAGGAACCACTTATAAGTAATTGTGACTGAGGGATAATGTAACATCTTAGAATTGAAAGAATTTTTGAAATCGGTCAAGTAACTTTAAGGTTTCGGTTCTCGTTCCCATTTCTGTTCCCGTGGGATTAATGGGATGAAATATAACCTGAATTACTGATAGAGGGGGATAATATAGCACCCCTAACGCTGGAATCTTTATAGAAACCTGTCTAGTAGTTTCTAAGTTTCCGTTGCCAAACCCGTTCCTTTGGGAATATCAATTTTTAAATTTTTTATGTCATAAGAACCTTCTCCTGACAATAACAAACACAACAAAAAAAGAATTGGCCAAATTGGTAAAGGCGTTGTTGAGTTATGCGCTTACCAACACATTTTGCGATTCATTTTTATATATAAAGATAAATAGCGAGAAACTTCACATTTATTCATTTTTGTATAATTCATTACATTATGAAAAAGTTTTACAAAACAAAACATATATTCGTGAAATTAGTAATAATTAGTGCAAAAAAATGTTTATTTGACAAAGTGCATGAGTATCATTTTTCCCTAAAAAAAAGAACAAAAAATTAACCATTAAAAAAAAAGTTTGTAGGGCAACTCTGCAACTCCTTTGAAATGTCAGTTGAGAGAGCGAGTTTCTCACATCTTCCAACTGGAAAAAATAAAAAATATGATGATCTAAAACTGTTTTATTATCAAGGTCAGATCCGGATTGGATCATTGTAATAATAAAACGCGGCTATTATCAATTTGTTGCTCCGACAACCACCACAACAATTTTGACGTTATAATAACGTCCAGCCGATCGCAAGCTAAGACCGCCCTACTGAACCGGAGGAGCTCTTCAACTTCTCCGCCTACTGCGGCGACGTCTCGGTTGTAAAGGAGCCGCCGCGCCGTTCCACGGACTTTTTTTTATAATTAACGCGCACATCAAGAGGTTATGACTACCCTTATACAGTGCGAGCATTTAAGAAAACAGGAGAGGATTTGAAAGGAGACACCGATGCACGTTGCTTTTGAACTTTTGTGAATCGTAACGTAGGGGAAACACAGGGTCAGGTAGAACATTCCACATTCGGGTGGTGCGACTAAAATAAGAATCTCTATACTTGACTGTACGCCCGAAGTTGGGCTCAAGGTAAAACTGATGAGCATTCCTAGCGAGGCGGGTGTTGCGGTTAAATTGTTTCAGAGGAGGAATGCAACTGGCTATTTCACTAGAGCACTGTTTGTGAAAAAAAGCGATAAAAGAGAGAGAGACAGGTGACGTTTCGACGATGTTCAAGAGAATCAATCGATTCTACGATTGAACTATCACTTATCAATTTTAATGCTCTATTTTGTACTCTATCAAGCAGGCGCAAAGATATTTGAGGAGCATCTGACCAGATATGGGAGTTGAATCCAGTTTTGGGCGGATGAAGGTCTTATAAATTGTAGCCAGATCGGAAGGGGTGAAGAACTTCCTGCAATTGAAAACAAAAAAGTACTGACTGCTTTTCGGTTTCTTGAATGCAGGTACCATTCATGGATATTGGCAATGGGGGAATGTTCAGCTTCAACGACAAGAGACAGCATTGAGTTTTCAAAGCATTGAATTCTACTCGGTTCTTTGGACCCCATAAAACAATGCTGTCAAGGTCAGAATTCAATGAGCTTATCATACGCAACCGTTCCAGTTCCACATCCGAAGAGCGGGGTCATGAATTTGGAAACTTACGCAGACGTGGTAGACTAGCGAAACTGCCTATTCACAACAATCCTGAACTCCTAAATTACGTTTATCTGAAAAATCCGCAGGTCGCGTCGTAGGTGCACCGCATTTCAAAAAGTCGTCAGAAGGGCTTACGTCGAGCCGTCAAATTGATTAAAATAAAAGTGACGCAACATAGCTATGGAAACCTCAGGGCCTAATGAATTTCGAGGACCCATCATTGTTTCCCGATTCTGAACAGCTCAGATAAAGTGCTTTTCATGGCAGTGTGTACTAATTGAATGTTTCTGTGATTCAAGCCTCGAAATTCAACGTAATAATCAGACATCGATGAAATTACCGGTACAACATTAAAGTGCAATCGACCAGAAGAATTTCACAGTTTGTATTTCCATCGACATAGTTCTTAATTGTTAATAAGCATGTTGCATCTGAGACAGAGGATGCATTCGCATAAAGCCTTTACACATATAAACGCCAACATTTCTTGTGTTCTAAGGTTGGAATGTACGCTAGAGTGCTCAACTTTCCAAAGTAGATTGCCTAGAAAAGTGATAGTTCAACAGAGTTTTTACGACGCTTTAAAAACAGAATATGGAACAAAGTGAGTGGCACACAAATTGCTTTTGTTTGTTTTAAAAGGAAAATGTAGTGTTCCGCCCAAAAATATGAACATAAATCGTATTTCGATTATAACTTCCATTAACTACAAAAACTCCTCAAAAGCGAACGACATAAATTCTATCGATTGAAAATAGAGTCTTTCAAATTTATTCCTAGTTAATAAACCACTCTCGCTTTCCTCATACATGTAGGAGACAATTTCCAGGATTTGTTAAACTAGCTAATAAATTGTAATATTAGGGTTTCATAAGCTGAAAGTTATTTGCCCTCAAGCACATTAAATCACAACAATCCCTTATCTAGTTTTCACTTTAAATAAAACCCACATTGACCCGAGCTTCATTTCGAAAGTTACTCTGACCACATCAGACAACTGCCCCGCAACTAATTGAAAATATTTTCCGTCCCGTCTAATCTCCTTATCTGGCCGAAACTTAGATCAATGAAATAATAATACGGTTTCCTTTTTTGTTATCCAAAAACATCGACTATACACGATAGTTAATGCAAAAGAAGGAAACCAACGCAAAAAAAGAGAGAGAAAAAAAATAAATACAAATCTCCAGATAAAAAATCAAAATCGGAAGCCCATATACGCAGCATTTTATGAGTTTCCTTAACTCCTTCGTTTCGCATTCTTTAACATTACATGGCCCCAACAAAATGCCACAGTATAAACAGTTTCTATCCGGTTTGTATCTTCCCCTTGCTTACCATCTCAATCGACCTTTTTTTATCCCTCTTATAGAGGATGCCTTAACCCTTCAAAATTTTACGTAGTTCCTAAAACAGCACGAGCGTCACTACATCTACAATAAGCACAAACACACAGATCACACATCACGCCCACACCACGCAGCCACCCAATGGTCGTCCTTACTTTTTTGAAAATCTGGGATTTTTATTAGCAAACGAAAACAGCATTTATGAGAAAATTATTCAGTTGAGGAGTCCTGACTCCTGACTGAACGGATATATGATAGGAAATTGAAAGGAATGAGGATGGAACGTCTGGAGACTGTTGATCGCACATCCAGGGCATTAGAAGGATTCATAAAGTCAAAGAGATATTCTGGGTCTCGAATATACAGAGTTGCCTTGTTTCCTTGTTTGCCTGCGCCCTTCAAAAGCTATACGTCCTTTTTTTATTGCCGATTATCGGTTCTAAAGCATATATGCATTCCGACAATAAACGGGTGATTATTGTCGGATTATTGGTAAATTGCATATTGAAACAATGACGGATATAGATTTGTAAAACAAGGACGAAGTAAATGGCCTCAAATGGGGCTATTTGTAGGGAAATAACGTTTGTAATATTCCAAGCACCTTGCTGATATTGCGTACCGAATTCACTACAATATGAATGCTATTAGATTAAATTGAACTTAATGGTGGTATATATGGAGCAATTGGCAACTAATTCAGAATCAGACATTTCTACAAGTTAATAATGAAATTATTGTTTTCATTACAGCGAGAATGTTATGTGTTTAGTGTTTATACTTGTGGAGGAGCTGGAAGAGAAAAAATTAATCTCAATTTTTTCTTCGTGCCATAAATTTGTAAGGCTTATTCAGGTCGTATAAAAGAATTTTGAAAAGCTTCTGAACAGTCATTGCAAATGCTCTTGTCCTCTCGAACCAAACAATATACTAACGACAAAAGAAATTATTTTCGCTTTGTCTTCTGTTTCTTCGAGCATCGCGGAACTTCTTAATCATAATGCGAATTAAATTTAATGTTTAATTTGTAACATTTTTATACTTTATATGACTTCAAGTGTTGTTTGAAGATTTTGTGAATGCAACTTATTGTATCGTCACACAAAATATTTTTTATCGGCTTAATTTGACTTATGTACACAGTGCAAGGATTAAAGATTGTGGGGCTGTTCATGTTCATGCCTTTGCACTAGGGAAGCTGGTCTAGAGTCTAACTTATGAATTTTTTGTGACTCAACAAAAAGATCAATCGAAAATCTGTGAAAGAGGTTTTATAATTTAGGTTTTAATATACAAATACAAATTTTTTCGTTTCAATTAAATTCGAAATGGCGGCTGTCCAGCATTTCTTCGGAGGCGCTTCATTTTATAGACGGGTCCATGGCCGAAGAAGTAACCTCCTTAATTTTGGTCCTGGAACAAAATCCCGAAAACTTTTAGTTTTTATATACCAACAGCAAGAGACGAACATAGGATTTTTTCGATATTTTGTTTTTTCGCGAAATGGTGCACGTTCTAACAAAACATTAAAATTTTCACTATAAAAAAACGACGAAATTGTTGATTAAAAAAACAACTATGCAATATAAAATAAAATCCTTTGTACGTCTCCGGAGAATGGTATTTCGAATGTACTGTCAAAATTTCGTATAGATCAGTGAAGATTTGCTCGAGTTATGTCTTCGGCCAGTTCAAAAAAAGTTATTTCGAGAAAAACGCGTTTAAAGTTTTAAGTACTATAAAATCATATGGCATACCATATGCGTCAATCATATGGCATATACCTGCGCTGCCGCAGAATGGAATGTTTGGGCATTTCGACATTTTTGCCGGCATCCATCCTTTGGTATGTTATTTTTAAGACCATAAAGTATCTTTTAAGATAAAAAAAAATGTCGGTTTCTTGAAAATTTTAGACCAGCTTCCCCCTTTAACGAAGCCCCATATTGAACTTAGCAAATAAAAGAAACACTAAAGAAAATTTATACTTCTCATGTCTACAGGGTGTTTCGTATTAAATACTTTGGGATGAGATTCTTGGCCATATTGTAAGAAAAAAAAGTTTTTATAGTTAAGTCCACTTCTCAACTTTGACATCACTTTCAGACAATTTAAAAAAAAACTAACTTTGGTGTATGTAGGTATGTTATTTTCAAATTCTCTGTCAATACTAATGGTAGAGAAATATTGTTTGTTGCATTAAATTTCACTTCAGGCATTGTTTAGACAACCAATTTAGGTGTCTAAAACCCTTTTAAGACAGGGATGGAAGAGTTTTTAAATACAATTTGGATTTGTCCCCCCTGAAAAAGTTCGAAAGTTAATGTGCGTACAGCGTAATTTGAGCGTAATATAGGTAAAACAGTACAGGAAAAAGTAAGCAAATCAATTCGAGCAAGAAAGTGGAAAACAAGTTTTTTTTTTTTAAGTAAACTTTTTTCTATTTGTGGTATACAAGAATACACTGGTTCAATATTTTAGCGATAGATAACAACTCGAACATTGGAAAAAACATCACACGTGATCGAGACAAGAAAAAAATTCGTATGAGAAAGGGCGGGCAGTTTTGTAAAAAATTGGCATAAGATCCGAAAAAAATTGCTAAGAAGCAATTAAGCCACTTACAATCACATGCTATAGCGTTTTTGACACCAGGGTGGCCGAAGGCACTGAATTAAGTTGGTGACGGCGGCGAAAAGGGACAGGTCGGAAGAAGTCTCACCCACCAATTCAGGACGGTCTCCCGTAACCGAAGTCACCCGAACTTCTGCAAATGCGAACAGGGTCATAAGGAAGAAGGTTTCTGGAAGCTCTGCAAATCTTCCTGTTGGCCTAACTGGAAAGTCGGTGAATGAAACTGAAGGAACAGGTCGCAAGGCTTGTGATTTCGGTCCACGGACACTAGCTGGAAGGGACGAAGCCGGCATGGTTAAATCTCCTGTAGGTCCAACCGAAACGTTGGTGAATGAAACCGTGACTGCTAGTCAGTCTGGTCCACGGACACTGACCGGACGGGATAAAGCCTCGAAAGGAGCAATGATAATAAATCAAATTAACCTTCAACATTCTAAGGCTGCTACTGCACTCCTATGTAGCAGGCTTTCCGTGTTGAATACAAAAACTCATCTCGTAGCAATCCAAGAGCCATGGGCCTGGAAGGGCCGAGTTCTTGGTCTTGGAGGGCTACGAGGGTTCAATATTCTCTATGACGAACGGTCTGACTTACCCCGGACCTGTCTCATCATATCGAGCTCTTTTGCAACAACTGAACTTGATCACTTCTGTGGTCAAGACCTGGTTGCGGCTATGATAAACTACGAAACGAACGGTGAGTGGAAAACTTTCGTCGTTGCGTCAGTTTACTTTCCCTGGAACTCTATTCTACCCCCTCCCTCAAGACAGGTTGTGGATTTGGTGGAGTTCTGTGAAAACCGGAAGTTGGGGATTATCATGTGCTGTGATGCTAACGCTCAAAACATAGTTTGGGGCAGCGTCAAGTGCAACATGAGAGGCAACCATCTTCTTAGTTACATTCTGTCTTCTGACTTAGACATTAACAGTGTTGGTAATACGCCAACTTTTGTTACGGCTATACGACAGGACGTAATTGACTTGACACTATCTAACAGATATGCCAAGGAGATTACCAACTGGAAAGTGTTGCTGGACGTGTCACTCTCAGACCACAGATACATTCAATTCCATGTAACAAATGTGATTCCCACTCCTTTAGTTACAAGAAATCCAAGAAAAACTAACTGGACACTTTTCAACGATGAGCTCGGTAATTTCGTCAAAACTCTACCTAAGCTCTCAACATCACAAAAAGTGGAAGATGCAGTTCTAGAAGTGAATTGTGCCCTTACAAGTAGCTTCGAGCTGGCATGTCCAGCTAGACAATTACCTAGTAGATCTATGGTTCCGTGGTGCAACAGTGAACTACAGAAACTTCGCAGGGAAACCAGAAGTATTCTGAATAGGTCCCTCAAGACCAAATCAGATGTCGACTGGAACCTGTATCGATCTAAACAGAAGTACTTTAAAAGGTTAATTCGAAGATCAAAGAATGCCTCTTACAAAGAATTCTGTGAAAGTATAGAAACACTCAGTGAAACTAGTCGACTTACTAAAGCCCTTAAAAGGAGCAAGGTAAACAAACTAGAAACGCTTAGGAAATCAGACGGTTCCTATACCGAGTCCAAAGCAGAGACACTCAGTCTTATGCTGGAAACTCATTTTCCAGGAAACCAGATATCAATCGGACCACAGCAATCTATTTCCCTTAGATCAGGTGAATCCGATAAATCCACTCGACTTAGCTGGTACACGTCATCGTTAGTTGTTACCGACGAAGCCATCAAATATGCCGTGGCATCTTTTGACAGTTTCAAGTCACCTGGCACTGACGGTGTTTATCCAGCTATGTTGCAGGAAAGTATAAACCTTTTGCTTCCTACTTTGAAAAATATTTTCACTGGTAGTTTAGCCCTAGCGTATATACCAACTCCATGGCAGAGTGTTAGAGTCGCCTTCATACCAAAAATTGGTAAACAAGACTACTCACTCGCCAAGAGCTTTAGACCCATTAGTCTTACCTCCTTCCTGCTTAAGACGCTGGAAAGAATGGTTGAGATTTACATTCGTAAAACCTCACTCCAATTTACACCCTCTGTCTAAGATGCAACATGCTTACCAAAGAGGAAAATCTTGCGAGACCGCACTTCAAAATCTTGTTAGCAGGATTGAATGCGCGCTTGACAGGAAAGAATTTGCGGTAGGCATTTTCATCGACATTCAAGGTGCTTTTGACAATGCTAGCTTCGATGGTATGTGCAATGCTGCCAGAGAACACGGTGTGGACAAGTCATTAGTGTTGTGGATTAAAGCAATGCTAATGAAGAGAACCGTAATCGCTGAGGCGGACTGTGGACAATATGTTGCAACGGGAGTAAATAAGGGCTGTCCACAAGGTGGCGTTTTATCTCCTCTTCTGTGGTGCATGTTGATCGACTCTCTACTTGTAATGCTCAATGGTTCTAACGTTCATGCCCAAGCATATGCAGACGACGTCGCCGTGCTCTCGGTTGGTTCCAGCCTCCAAGCTGTCTGTTCCCGAGCAAAGGCTGCGCTTTGTATGATTGATACCTGGTGTGTTAGAAACAGTCTCTCCGTCAATCCTCTTAAAACCGAGGTTGTCCTCTTCACGAGACGTAGAAAATTGACTGGTCTGACCCAACTTACGCTTAAAGGCGTCAACATCCCCTTTTCAAATGAAGTCAAACATTTCGGAGTAATCCTGGATAACAAACTTCTTTGGTCGAAACATGTCGAGTCTAAAACTACTAAAGCACTGTCATTTTTCTGGCAATGTAAAGGAGCCTTTGGCAAGACATGGGGTCTTTCACCGAAAAGGGTCCTTTGGATCTATACGGCTATGATAAGACCAATCATCTCCTATGCGTCAGTTGTTTGGTGGAATAAGCTCTCGCGTAAATACGTTATTGCCTCGTTTGCCAAACTTCAAAGAACAATTTGTCTGGGTGTTACGGGGCCTTCCCCAGCACAACGGGTGCTGCTCTCGACGCAATGTTAAACCTTCCTCCCCTTGATACCTTCATCATGGTGTTGTGATCCGAGAACCACAACTATTCCCAACCTCCAACCTTCATTCAGAACCAACTCATTCAGAAAAACACCAACCACAGGGCATAGTTTTCATTTTCGTCATGTAGAACAACGTATGCACGTCACTATGACTCAAGTCATATGCGCGCCTCTATAGCAACGAAAACAGATGAGTAGACAACAGCTATGCAATAGAGTATGTCAAGTGCAATGTGCAATACGAGACCTACAAACTGCGATCGGTGAAGACACACCCAGAAGTACTTGAGTGGGTCACCATACGATCGGCATATAGGTTTAAGCGTGTTCTATGTAATGACCAATGAAGAATTGTGACCATGGTGTGTGGCCTAGTTCGGATGAACTAAATGAGGTAACATGGTTCTGACGATGGTAAACGGCTAACTAAGTAATAGTAATGAATAAAAACCAATAAATAGAGAAGCGAATGGGAAGAAGGGCAGAGTTGAAATTTGAGTTTATATAGTAAAGGTTGCAGCCAAATGCATTGAGACATCGGGCCTTCTACTACATTCAAATATATTCAAATAAAAAGAATTTAAACAAAGTATTATCTTTTGTTTCGACTCTCCGTCACCTGCTCTTCCTTTTGAAGCACGGCAGAACGTAACAATGGGGTGTACTCTCAAGACCATTTCTCGTTTAAAACGATGTGGTCTCTGGCACAATTCGCACTGGAGCTTTGAGGAACTCGCAAGCAGCATATCTTTTGACCCACGTCTAATGGATATGCCGTCTGACACGATGATCCCAAGGCTCAAACTGCGTCAAAATTACTCAGTCAGCTTTCCTTCGGTTCAGGACTGGTTCGCTCCAGAATCTGAGCCTGGAAAGAACTGTTATCGTATCTTCACAGATGGCTCCAAAACCGACGAGGGTTCTGGTGCTGGTACCTTTGTTGAGAACAACGACATACGACTGCACTCATCTTTAGAGGGAGAAGTATCTTTGTTTGCAGCGACAGCCAAGCTGTGCTTAATGCCCTTCTCAACCCTCTAACCACTTCGAAAGTGATCCAGGAATGCAAGAGCTCTCTGAATGCGATCGGAAGATTAAATTCTTTGAGTCTCATTTGGGTTCCAGGCCATCACGGCATAACTGGAAATGAGATCGCCGATGAACTCGCTAGGCAGGGATCTCAGACAGCTTTCTCAGGACTTGAACCGTCGCTAGGTCTGCCAGCGTCCTCAGTGAGCTTCAATCAACGATTGGATCTGTGAAGAGCACAACCGTAGATAGATCCATTGGATGCAGACAGACCAAGCGTATGCTCACCAAAGTTAGTAAGAAGACTGCAATATTTTTGCTAGCTCGTAGCAGAAAAGACTGTAGAAAGCTTATTGGCGTTGCCAGGGGGCACTTCTCTTTTGCAAAGCATTTAACGTGTTGGGCTTAAGTGATACCACACTCTGTGAATCTTGTGGAGAAGATGAGGACACCGCAGAGCACTTCCTCTGTGAATGTCCTGCTTTTTCTCGCATGAGGTTACAGATACTCGGCGCAGACATGGTGAGAGCTGGTAACTTAGGCTCCTTACCATGGCAGCGTCTTTTGGCTTTTCTCCGAACATCTGGAAAGCTATAACAAATAGAAGGTTGTTATCTGGTAGTACAATGGACCGGTATTTAGGTCTGAGTGCTCCAGCTGGTATTTTAAAAACCTCCAAAAAAAAAAAAAAAATAGTGTTTTTGAAGGACGAAGTACCTTTCGTTTTTTTTTTTTTTTTAATTTGTCAAAAACTAAGAAAGATTTACTATCGGTGTTATCAGTATTTAATTCAGACATAATAGGAGCATTTATTATTAGTTGTGTTTAATGACCTCATCCATTAGATGTGTACCCCACAGGCGGATCCCTAGTGTGAAGCGGAAAAGTGGGAGATTTGTGATCGCTTCAAGATCACTACTCGTAACGCCGGAAATGGAAAGAAGAAGATCCATTAGATCGATCTAGAGCAGAAAAAAGCAGCTTTTTGGTGTTTAATGAAAAATTTTCTGCTCCGAGCAAGAATTTTTCGTATTTAATGACCTGTTCTAGATCACTTTTTAGCAGTATTTTTTGCACTTACTTTTGATAGAGTTTGAGTTTTCAGAGCAGATTAGAGCAAAGTGTCAAAGTTAGCTATGGACATTTGCTTCCTATTTTTTTGTTTATATTTTGTGTTCGTTGTAAATTAAATTAAAAATTCAATTGAAGAACAATGTACTTGTTCGCTTTCAAAAACATTATGACAGTTGTTTGTAAGTGGCTTAGTTTGCTTTTTTTAAGATTGTAAGGCAATTTTTATAAAATTGATGCTTCCTTAATCGGAGACATAGACCTCTCCCACTTCCCTTACGATTTTATTCTTGTCTTGACTCGCCTACAAATACGCACTGGGCTTTTGTCGCATATTATGCAAATCACCCTGTATATGCTAACATTGGATTTCCTGGAACTATCATCTAAGTCCAGTGTTATTGGCAAGAGACTCAACAGTTCCGAAAAGTATTCTGTTATCCCACCGCCTCGAGATCTTACATGCCTTGAAAATGAAATAAATTGATCCGATAAGACTCCTAGCATTTTAAAAAGGTCTTCATTATCCGAGTCCTTAATGCTTGAACTAAAATCCATTAGGTCTTGAAGTTTAGCTCTAGCCAATATTTCCATCACATTGCAGTTTTCTGGAACTCCTTCTCTATCTTGTAATTATTTTGCAGAAAAATAAAACATCTATACATATATTAAGATTTTCCAGCAATGTTTTAAAGGTTCTATAGGTTATCTTCTTCTAGCAACCCAAAGTTCATTAATAAAGCTAATGCATTCTCTTTGGTATATTTTATGGGATCTTTTGGTGGAGTAGGTTAATGGTTAACTGTCCCTGACTCTGACTTATTTTATCACCCTTTAATTTATTATAGATCAAAACTTTTAAATATTCGGTATTGATTGATGATATTAGAAATGCCATTCCTCATTCTTATTTAATTTTGATTAACCTTTCAGAGGCTTAATACAAAATGCTAAACAAGATTGAAAATGAAATCAGTAATTAAAATTCCTTGAAATGCATTACGTTACGCTTTACATTCTTTTTAGATATTACCTAAAAAAAACATATAATTAGAGTCAGAAATAAAATACACCATTACCTACATTCAATGGAACCTCTATGAAAATCCAAAAAATTCCTACGAGGAATTTATAACCTAATTCAATCAATCAGCACGCCTTGCATTTTATTTAGTAAACTTAATTCACCAACGATTCATTGATTAATATCTATGTATATATGCAATTGAATATTTTAACTACGATTTTAACTCATTCAGAACACTGTATTGATGGTAATCATTTTATTGGCATTTAGCAGGCAATTACAAAAGGTAATTAAAAAAAACAAAACTGATTGTGTTAATCAACACAAAATTCGAATTAATTTTGTGTTTATCTCAGGTAAACCAACAAATTAATCGAAAATATTTACATAAATATAGTTTTTTAATTGCA
Source organism: Melanostoma scalare (assembly GCA_949752695.1). Classification (NCBI taxonomy): domain Eukaryota; kingdom Metazoa; phylum Arthropoda; class Insecta; order Diptera; family Syrphidae; genus Melanostoma; species Melanostoma scalare. The sequence continues at coordinate 168,196,567 of OX456985.1, read as the reverse complement.
CAAGTGGTTTGTGAAAACAAAATATCTACAGATGCTGTTGAAAAAATATTTTACTTTGTTTCTGGTATAATTTTGAATATTATTTATCTAATCTCGATTTCATTGAAAATACTAATGTGATTTTTGTTAGGTCGTTTGGAATCTCTCTCCGAGTAGTAAGGGTCAGTGGTCTAGGGTCATATAACGGAAGGGTCAGCGGCTATTGGCAAACAAAAACAAAAACAAAAAAAAAAAGAATTAATTTTTCTTTTTCTAATACAAATTAATTAGATTTTTTACACAAATTGATATCAGCACGAGGTAAGATATAGCGTTCTTGATTTTTTTAAGGGGTGTTTTTTACGGCATGTGGTTTTCAACCTAGTAACTTTGTTGTCGGTCTTTTTGACAGCTGTCACTTAATTTATACTCAGTTTGGTTTGCCATTTGAATTTATTCAAGCTAGCAGAGTCGGATACTTGTACGAAGTCATTTAACATAATGGCAAAATCTTATCTTTATTATAAAACTACATTCTTGGCCGAATAATTAAATTATATTTCTTGTTGAAAACCACGCTCTTAAAAAAAATACATCCTTTAGTTGTTATCTGAACTTATTGATTTTCTGAGATCAGTAGGTGATTAACTTGCTGATCTCTGTGGTATCACAATGGGCCCTTGCGGCCTAAGTGTGTTAGGCAATGTACTCATTGACTGACAGCCACTTCCACCTAACCTAACCTATCTGAACTTAGTTCTGTTTTTTTTTTTTGTTATGTATTAGCATTTTGTTTTAAAAATTAATTTTAAATCATTTCCATGCTTTCAGGTAGGTACTGGTTACTGCAGTTTTCAGGTTGGAATGAAAATGTTACAATTCGATCATTTATGGATCAGTAGATATCAACATGTTGTGGAGTACACCGGTATATGTTGCGATTTGGGACATCTTTCTCGGGAAACCGCTTCAAAAGATTTGGGAGCCTTTTTGACGGGCTTCTAAAACATCTTTCGATAGTTTTGCGATGGGAACTGGACAATCTACTATCTATGATGTGGGCACAATATATTTTGTGGATTAGCGTCCACAAAATATATTGTGCCACAAAATATATAAAATATATTATTAGGCATTTTTTCCCAATTATATTTTTAAACCAATTACTTTTACTATTTCCAAATAGTAAGAGCGGAATATATTCAAGGCCATGCGGGCAACACTTGTGACGATAGTCACACTTTTTTACCGTCGCCGAACAACCTACAGTTCACCCTATGATTTTTATCAACTACACGACTCGACACACGAAGTAACATGGGCACAGAGAAACAACCTTCGCAGACACATAGAACTTCACACATCTAAGCAGCGACCGCCGAAAGCCAACCCTATGCGCAGACACCCTATTCGGTTTGTACGCATTGTAACTCTGGCTCCATACAAAAATAAATTCACACAAGCAGAGGCAAGTAAGCTGCCATTGACCCTCGAATTTATTTTCTCCTGTGTAACTCATCGTGTATGGTATGTATGATGGCCTTGGAACATAAACACGAGATGTGAGCGTGCATGAAGTTTGAAGAAGTCAGGTGACTCCGTTCCTGACTAATTAGACTTTTGGTCGCTAGTCGGAATAGATTCCGCTGGTCAATTCGCTATTCGAAATTGCAAAGCCGATTAAACACTGTGACTACCACCTCAGTCATAGCCGCTTTTGCAATATAGTAACCTTTTAAATTGATTGGAACAAGTCAGGTGACTCCGTTCCTGACTAATTAGACCCTTCGTCGCTAGTCGGAATAGAGTCCGCCAATCAGCTCCTCTGCTGTGGCCTTGTTATAGCCACTCCTCCCCCTATTGTTCTTACAAGCGTCGCTCCATACTCTGGGCAACGTTCTTAATTGTACATATGCTTACAGGAACGCATCAAGCACCAGGCCCGCAACGGCTAAGTAGCCACCGACACTACCGACTCCCTGCGCCGTCCGAATACGAGGGACTTATTCCTCATCCGAGCAACCGAAGAGAAAGTGCCGCCCGCACTCAGCGCCCCAACCATACCAAGCAACTCATTCCATCTACTATACATACACCGTGTTCCTCCATCCTTGCGAATATTTATATAAAATTAGAACAACTTGATTCACAAATTGTAAAAACTCGTCTCTCGTATCATTAGTAGATAATAAAGAATATTGTAATTCTCGTTATTTCTAGAAGTTGGACCGCCGCTGCCCAAGTTTTCGAACTTCCTTGGGAAAGACAATAGACCCGCTGAGTTCTACCCCAGCTGGGAACAAAGAAGCTCTCTTGACCTATTTCTCACTTCTCATCCCGAAAAATACAGGGTTATAGTATCATCTCTTCTAGGCAAATCGGATCATTGTGTCATACGGGTTGATTTTTCGTTTTCCGTCACGGTAAAAAAAGATAAAGTCCCCAAAAGAACTGTGTGGCAATACGAGAAAGCCAATTGGAACGGCCTGAACAATTTCTTTCGAAATTTTAATTGGTCATTGTGCTTTCTCGACGGAAACGTTGACGCATCAGCTGATATGATATCTAACGTAATTCTTAACGGTATGAGAAATTTTGTTTCTCACAGAAAAAAAAGCATCAAGCATGTCAAGCTGTAAAGAGGCGATTAGGGATACAGAAAGTAGTTTTTGAAAATTTAAAGATAACCCTACAGTAGAAAATGTTAACAGAAAACTTCAAACGGACCAGAAATATCTGTAATGCTCACATACAAAAGACCAAGTTTTTGCATGACTAAAAAGTAAGGCAAAAAATACTGGGGCCAGATCCTATAAAAAGCGAAACGAAAGCGATCAAACGTTTTTCAATAGGAAAGACATTGCAAATCGTTCGCACACATGAAAACGTTTGTTCGCTTTTTACTTACAGAATGTCACCCCTGTTGTGTCCAAAAGGAAGTAAAAAGTTTTGGTCTTTAGTGAAGAGCATTGGTCTCAACGCTCGATTTCAATGATTCTCCGTATGTCAGCTCCATCGTAATTTGATAGCATATTGGCTCCACCTGAGCTCGAGTCTGCAAGTTCCGTTATGAAGCAGATATTTTTACGAACTCGCTCGGTTGCCAGTCCTCAAAGATCTCAACATACATAAATCCGCTGGTCCAGATGGTATTCCCGCCGTTATTCTGAAGAGGTGTTCTTCTACTCTGGCAAAACCACTGCGTAAACTTTTCTCTCCAATTCTGCTAGGCTTTTCCCGAGCAGATGGAAAACTTGCATTTGTCCAGCTTCCTCTGCTTCCTATTACCGTCCAATTGCACTAAAATCCCTTCTTTCTAAGGTCGTGGAAACGTTGATAAACCTAAACCGTCAACTTATGAAATATCTTGAAGAACGAAAGCTTCTTAATGACCGTCAGTACGGCTTTCGTAGCACTTGTGATTTGATGGCTTATCTCACCGAAAAGTGGAACCAATCTTTACATTGTTTTGGAGAAAGTAAGTCATTGACCTGATATTTCTAAAGCATTTGATAGAGTTTGGCATCAGGCTCTTTTATCGAAAATGCGTGCTTTTGGTATCGATGAGGCTCTTCTTCGTTGGATTAGAAATTACCTTTCCGACGGTTCAGTACAAGTTGTATTGGATGGCTTCATGTCTGATACCCACTTCATAAACGCTGGTGTGCCTCAGGGCTCCGTTTTGTCTCCGACTCTCTTCCTCATTTTCATTAATGATCTCTTGTCTGAAACTTCTAATCCGCTTAACTGTTTTGCTGACGACTCGACCCTCAGCTTTTCATATTCGTTTCCAAATTCACGTCCCAGCTCTTCGGATGTGGAACTGGAACGTTTGCGTATGATAAGCTCATTGAATTCTGACCTTGACAGCATAGTTACTTGGGGTCATAAAAACCGAGTAGAATTCAATGCTTCGAAAACTCAATAATGTCTCTTGTCGTTGAAGCTTAACATTCCCCCTTTATCATTATCCTTGAATGGTACCTGCATCGAAGAAACCGAAAAGCTGTCAGTACTTGGTATGTGTGTAAACGATGATCTTCGTTGGAATGACCACATATTTGAAGTCACCAAAAACGCTGCTAAATGCTTAGGCTTCTTGAGACGATGCAGGAAGTTCTTCACACCTTCTGATCTAGCTACAATTTATAACGCCTTCATCCGCCCAAAACTGGAGTATAGCTTCCATATCTGGTCAGGTGCTCCTCAAACATCTTTGCACCTACATGATAGGGTACAAAATAGAGCGTTAAAATTGATAGGTGATAGTTCAATTGTAGAATCGATTGATTCTCTTGAACATCGTCGAAACGTTATCTGTCTCACTCTGTTTTATCGCATTTTGCGCAAACAGCGCTCTAGTGAAATATCCAGCTGCATTCCTCCCCTGAAACAATTAAACCGCAACACCCTCCTCGCTAGGAGTGCTCATGAGTTCTACCTTGAGCCCAACTGCGGACGTACAGTCAAGTATAGAGATTCATATTTAAGTCGCACCACCCGAATGTGGAATGCTCTGCCTGACCCTGTTTTCCCCCTGCATTACAATTCACAAAAGTTCAAAAGCAACGTGCATCGGTGTCTCCTTTCAAATCCTCAACCTGTTTTCTTAAATGCTCGCACTGTGTTCTATAACATTATAAGGGTAGTCATAACCCCTTGATGTGCGCCTTAATTATGAAAAAAAAAAAAATTTCATCATCGGTCCATTTTTCTTAATAGATGACCGTGGAAGAAAAGTTACCGTCAACGGCGAACGATAACGAGGCATGATACGCAACTTTTTTTCGCCCCAGTTTGCTGAGTTGAACTTGGTTGACATGCGCTTTCATCAACACTGTGGCACATGCCACAAATCTTGTGAAACAATGGACATTTTGAAGGATGAATTTGGTGATCAGCTTATCTCTTGATACGGCCTTGTGAGTTAGCCGCCAAGTTCATGCGATTGAACGCCTCTTGATCATTTCTTGTTGGGTTATATAAAGTCTTTAGTCTATGTGGACAACCCGATTGCGCTTGAAGCCTTTTAGGATAACATAACACTCATAAGTCGTGGAATACATGAAATGTATTGCATGATGATGACATAGCCATTCCCCTCAACTTTCAGTGGAAGTGCTCTTTGAGTATACTGATACTGAAGCGAGCTCACCCAAAATGGAAATTGAGGTCCAGGTTCGTCTCGAACAGTAATGCCCACCTGAGTAAATAATTCAATGAGGAATGTGAAAGCAGTTTTTAGATTTATAAATTATACATACTTTATAGACAGAGACTTAAAAAGAAAATTGCTCTAAGGAATTTGTGTGGTTATTTTGACTGGCTTTTTACTTTTGACTCTTGAGGTCAAATTGTAATACATTTTCTTTCTTGAAAAAGAAGACATACACAGCTAGCTACCCTTATATTTTATTTCGGTAATGTTTCAATTTTTTATGAATAATTTTCAATTGAAGTTTACTTTTAATTTTTTCCGCAACTTATTTTCACAAACAAATGTGTCTCCTTTGGAAGAACTGCAGAATTGGCTAAATCAATTTTAAATTTACATGTAAATTCAATCCAAAGCATTGTCAATCCAAGCATGAAATCATATTCAACCAACCGTACATCACTGTGACATATCGTTGTGTCAGTATCTGTGAACGCTGACCAATTGAAGTTTGTGGAAACATAAAAATTGAATTACAATCATTGCAGCGTGTATGCATCGAGTTCGGGATGATCACCCCGTAGCATTTTAATTTTTTAAAATACACTTTATTTGGGAAGTCAGGCTGACAGTGCTCCATGTATTTTACTCACCCAACAAATGGGCATGAGAGTGTCACTGGTGCCATGACCATATTGTTTTGGTTGCTGTTTCATAGTAACATTTATCCGGTTGTGCATGTGGAATGTTTCATTTGGCCTAAGTGAGCTCGTGACCAGTGTTCCTCTATACAATAAAGCCATTGACGAATCCCATAAGGTTTGTGTTTGCTCTTTTTTCCATTTCCATTTGACGGCACTGGCTGGGGACGAAGCATTTATGGTATAGTTAGACTTATGTGTATATTCTGTGCCGTGTTGCAGAAATATTGTGAAGGCCTATATAAATATGTTATTCTTCAGAATGAATTATTCTTTTGTCAGTCTATCATAGACCACAAATACTTTTGTGTGTGGCATAGAAAATTTTGCATGAAGCATTGTTTCTACGTAAATCGTGAAGTTGTTCAAAAACTTACTTTTAAAATGTGGAACAAGTGACTTCAACTGAAAACTACAAGTTTCATGTTCGGAAATTTCCATGCGGCTGATGAACACATGAACTAGAAACAAAACCAGAGGCAAAAAAATATTTGTCAGATCGACAGAAAAGATATTACGCCAAATCAACTGTCGTTCAATGCGTAAGACTCCCCTTTTCTCGAACTGGAGCACCTCCTTGCGAAAGATACCAAGCTTGTTTATTGCTTCCTCGGGAGCTGATATGCATATTCTTAAACTCTGATTGCTGTGACTTCTGGACTTTGACGGTTGCATCTTTCATCTGTTAGGATCTCATTAATCCGATGTGGTCAATCCCAGTCTGAGCTGAAGACAAACCCTTATTCTCTTTCGTACAAAGCTGGTGCTCAGATGAAGGTCTCTCTGTAAACCCCTATAAGATAGTTACTGTCCCATTTACAAAAAGAAGAAACCTAAATCTTCTATTACGCCCCACTCTCCATGGGGAAACAATACCATTTTCAAAGGAATCAAAATACCTTGGGATCATCCAAGACAGCAAAATGTCATGGAACTAGAACGCATTTCCAGCAAAGCAACCAAGTCTTGGACTTGTCGAAGAATATGCGGGAAAAACTGGGGTCTAAAACCTAAAAGGATGTACGACCTATATATGCTGATAGGCAGACCAACAATAACGTACGTAGCCGTTGTATGGTGGACAAAAACAAAAGAAATAACTGCGATCCAAAAACTAGAAAAGATTCAAAGATTGGCAACAACAAGCATTACTGGATGGATGCGTACAACACCAACTTACGCCTTAAACGTCATTGTAGGACTACCCCCAATTCACCTCTTCATAAAAATGGAAGCAAGACTGGCGATACACCGTCATTTCCGTCAAGGACACATAAAATCACATCCAAGCCCGAAAGGACATCTGTCGATACTGGAAAGTCTAGAAAAACTTAATACCTTTAGTATGTGCTTGGATGCTATTATTCCCATGTACAACTTCAAACTCAACTTCTCCATTGTCATCCCCCCTAGGGAAGACTGGGAGAACACAAAATCTCATCCTTCAAGATATGGTCTGGCATACGGACGGCTCAAAAATGGAAACTATGGTACAGGTTCCGAATGTGAAGGAGTCACAGCCAACGACCTCGTAATGAAATGCTCTATTATTACCATTAACAGGTTGTCAACCCTCGGCTGTACCTCGATATCCGATCCTCTCACATTCAGTCAAATGCATTACACTTGACTTGCATGTGTATCCATAGAGTGCATTGTACTCGGAACAATATGACTCCCAACGGCAGGCCACTGCCAGCCGGCAGAAGTAATAAGGGATCATATTGCTTTGACTGCATGCGCTCTGTATATGTCACAGCAATAGTCTTTGGGTATGAGCATTTGCTTATGATATAGGTCATTGGCGCTCACCCAAAAGAATGTGATGATGAAGCGTTTTAATCGGATATCGAAGTGTAGTCGATTGTTCGATAACCAGAACTCGAGCATAGTAGCTTTGTATAAATAGGGTATGAATTTGGAAATAAAGTGGTATTGTGATCGTGGAGTCGATCCGAAGAACACTCTAGTCTTATTATTTGATATATGGCTGTTAGCCTAAAAGTATAAGCTTGGACGTTTTCTTCTTTAGTCGTTTTCGGTACCACCCTCAACTTTGCAGTTAGTGCGAAAGAGGTTCGAGCGAAAGCAGTAAATGCTAAGCGATTGGTGCTGAAGTACAAGCGACTTCACACGAAATTTGCAGCGACTGTCCCAGAACGAATTTCTCAGTAAGTCTGGGTAGTCACTCGTCCATTTTCCAAGCTGAAGTCTTTTCCATTAACGAATGTTCGAGAACAATAATGTTCTTCGAACACGAAAAACAAAACAATATTCATTTTCTCAGACAGCCAAGCTGTACTAAAAGCGTTAAACTCACCTGTCATAAGATCCAAACTAGTCCAAGAGACAGTCAAGTCACTCTCTGAACTAGCAAGGAAAAAACGCTGTAACCCTCCACTGCATCCCAGCACAGAAATGCTATGATGGTAACGAGAAGGCAGACATCTTAGCTCAAGACGGCGCATCTAAACCATTCGTCGGACCTGAAACCTTTTGTGGTGTAGATAAAAGCAACTTCAAAAACACTGCCAAGAACATCTTACTGGAAGAATCTACTAAAGCTTGGCGTAACTCATCTGGACAAACCTGTTCAAAACTCTTTTTGCTGGAATATACTGAAAAATCATCAAAATTCCTACTGAACCCCTTTGCACAGGGCTACTAACCGGTCACTGTTCTAAACAAACTTCTTCACCAAATGAGGCTGGTAGCGGACCCCATATATGTAGACTATGCCTCGAAAATGAAGAAACATCTCTGCACATTATTATAGAATAGAATGTCCAGCACTTTTCCGCCTTAGAAATCAAATACTTGACTATGAGATCATCCCCCTGGATAAATTCAAACTCGTCCACCCACAGAAGATTGCTAACTTCTGGTTCAACTCAGGAGCAGGAGAACTGCCCTGAAACCTCACAAGGGCTGGCACAATGGGTTTCATTCAGACACCGCAGTGCCCAGAGCTGAGCAAGCTATACCCGTCCCCTTAATCTATCTATCTATCTATCTAACTATACACTCTCCTTTTTTAACTCTCAAACGTCTCGTCTAAACTCGTGTTAAATGCATATAAACACGCCCTTAGTTTTTTTAGATAAGCTCTTGTCATTCTCCTTCTTTTTCTTTTTGAGAACTCAATTTTCTTCATTTCTCGTATCTTTTTAAATCCCTTTGATCGCTAATCAGGTTCAACCTTTGTTTACTTTTGCATTAACATTTATCGGACTTTTTGTTTGGAAGCATTTTTCTGCCTTCATTCTTCTTCGAACCATGGGTCTTACTTTGAAAGAAAACGAGACCCAGAGCCTCAGAGGCTGCGGTTCTTATGGCTTGTTGGGAGTGCTGCCTCTGATCAGCAATGCCTAATGCTGGCGGCATGTAATTCAAGGACAGTTTACGTTTGACACGTGGATCTAGAATTGTTTTCGTCTGCTTAGGTCGTTTACGCTAGAATCATTATTGTAGAGTTCCAACGGTTGTTTGATCTGACATCTGAGGATCGCCATTTTCTTTTATTGTTTATTGCTTTTAGATGAGATGAGAGAAGCGTGTGCTACTTACAATTCCAATTAAATTCAACTCCATCGTAATATCAATTGGCCTCAGTCCATTTTCGGAGTTTTATTGTGCAAGTTATGCTTGACGATCGTTTGTTCAAAGATGTCTACTTCACTAGTCTTGCGGTGAAATCACCAAGGATGAATTTCACTTCTTGTTTAGAGCTTTTCAAATATTTTCAAACGTTGGCGACTTATGCGGGTTATCACGTTACGCTAGCTATTTACTACCCAGATTTTTGCTGATAACCTTGTTTTTGATTTCACCTCTACACACAAATCCGCAATTTATTTAGTACCCAGCGAATGCCATCGCTTTTCTTGGGTTTCAGGGGACTGTAACACAAAGCTGGGATTATGTCCATTACACTTGTAGAAGATCAAGCAAACTTGAAGGTCCGTGTTATAGAAATTTTTTACACTTGTCATAATTCTTTTGTTTTACAAGTATTTGTAGTTTTGTGCTACTGGCCACAGGTTCTCCGACTGCGTGTACTCTGCTGAAAAACTTTACGTTTGAGAGGCAGACAAAGAGTTTTTTTGACCTGTTTTCGTCTGCTTGGGTCGTCAACACTGAAGTCATTATTATCGTTACCCGAGATTCTTGTCGAAGTAGCTCATTCCGCTTTTTGACTACTGACGCTTAACAGTGTAAGTCGTGTTATACTTCGTTCTTTTCGCGCTGGTGATTTGGTTTTTACTAACTTCAACTCTTGAGTTCGTAATGAATAGCCTAAATTAATAGGCTCCTAGGAAAAATAAGGCTTTGGTCTTCCACAAATATTTTTCTGTAAATTTAAAGCCCTCAAGCAATTTCAATCCAAAAGACAATCCTGGTTCTTGATTAAAATTCAATTTACAGTCCATACAGCAACGTGTCGTTTTAAAGTAAGGAAATAGCAATATTGAAGCTACAGTATCAATATCCGAAAACATACGAACATCTTAACTGATTCCACTTGATTTGCATTTACATCAAAGAACACAAACATATTCTTTAGGCCAACCCTTTTTGGCAAGGGACTTCAATCGGATGAAAGCGCACCTACCACCTAATCTGAAAAGACAATATTCACGTTCGATATCGGTATGTACGGCAATCAATCTTTTGCACGTTCTGTTCTCCTCTGTTCACTGTTCATCGTCTGCGCCCTCGTCGTCATTGTTTGGGGACAACATGAAATGAAATCAGATGGCACACGTGCTTTCGACACTCTTCTTATGTCTCCCCAAGTGGATATAAGAAGTCCTTGTGGAAATATATTCGACTTCGATCTTCTAAAAACAAATAAAGTTCGGTCTCTGGTTGTGTATGTACATACATGTACATCAATATATGTATGTATACTATACGTATACGTATACCTCAAGAATAACACATTTCTCTTGTGAGACATCGTGTGCTGACACTCCCAGTGCCAGTGTTAGCCTCAGTGTTGCGTGTGTCTGCAACAAGCGATAGATTCACTTGAATTTATTTCGATATACTATCTAAGACTCAATGGTACTTACTCCCACATGACAGTCTTTTGTCCATTAAATACCAAACAATCGGCAGACGCCTGCTAACATATAGAAGATAAGCTAGACGAGACTTCTTCATGAATATACAAATAAACATGACTCTACAACTCCAGCTCCAGCTTCATATCCTTTTTTTTTTTATATATTGTAATCAAAACACTTTTGAATTTATTGTGTATGCGGGTGCTGGTGTATGCTGTAAAATAATAATTATTGCTGGCATCTTGAAGGAGTGCCTGCTAGACGTTTATAAGATTGCACCATGCGGCAAGTGTAAGGACCAAGGACTTGCACTACAAGTAAACGCATCTTAAGTTCATTAGAGATAAGCATTCTATGACAGCTTGCTGTTCATAATGAATACAAAAGTTTGTTGTAAAAGTTGTTGTTTTTAGCCTTTAATCAAGATAGGTTCAGATAGATTTTTGTTTATTCTATTTGTATGGAAATTTGGAAAATATTTAACTTTAATACACTGTAAGTTGAAAGTCTTACTTAATAAAATTGAACTGTAGACTTACTTCTTAAGCCCTTACGTACCATGTCGATTAAATTGTTTTCTTCATCTATACTTCAAGACTCTCAGTTTCGAATCATTTGAATTCCTTTAAACAAACCTGATCACGGAAAGTGTAGATAAATATGTCAGTAATAGTGTGTTGTTGAGCGTGTACTATTTGGGAAGGCTCTGAATGGTGTAAAATTGGAGGCGCCGCGTCCTGACGGTGCAACTTCAACCACACGTCAATTGTGCTTACTATACCACCCTGCTAAACTAGTCAGTTGCGATTTAGTAGAGTGCCGTAAGCTTTATACCTAGGAATCCAGAGCCAGTCAATGAATTTTCACGAAATTTTCGGAAATATGTTTTAAATAGCGTATAGAAAATAGTTTAAAAAAATTTATCACCGCTCTCAATTTTTTAATTATTTTTATAATTAATTATTAACTTTTAGAATTTTATTTTATTTATGTAGGGTGTTTATATACCGTTTGCCAAAGGCTCAGGATGGAAAAGTTGGGTCAAGACAAGAAAAAATTGTATGGGAGGGGGGTTTACATCCCTCTGTGTAGGAGCGAGGGGCCTCTGACCACGGAGCCCACCTCTGTCTATCAACTACTACTCTCACCTCCACGTGGTGAACATCGGGTGCCTAGTAAGTCAACTGGAGATTGGGTCTCAACCCTAGTGGAACGAGAGAGGAAGGGAGAGGTGTTCCCACTAATGCACCTCTTCTTTCATCCAGACGGCAGCGGAGGAATTTCCTAGATGGAATCAACGGTGGCGTCTACAGTTCCATTCAGGTTGAACTACTTAGTGAACACCTTATAAGGCTAATACAACATATTTGGAGCTCAGGCCTATAAGGAACGGTTTATCCGGCTCCCCATCTTTGGAGATCTGGCAGTCTAGGTTGGGGGTCGTGCTGTCGGGGTGACTTCTCGGCCACGTAAAGCTTTTATTAGATTTGCGAATTAAATATTTTATATTATTTGCGAAGCACCAACAAGCCTGGGATACGGACGGATCTACTGATGACGAACCAAGCAAACGAAAAACGGACAACGAACTTCGGATCTGTACGTGGAATATTAGGTCCCTTAATAGACCACGTGCAGCCGAACAATTAGCGGAAGCCCTAAACTGCTACAAAACAGATATTACCGCTATCCACTATCCAAGAAATGCGATGGGATGGACCAGGCCAGGTACACGCAAATTAAAAGACTGCGACAGCTACTACGGCGATAGCCACCGAGAACAAAAGCAGCGACTGTTTGGATGTGGATTTGTTGTTGGAACTAGACTCAGGCAAAAAGTTTTGTGTTTCAACTATGTGAACGAGCGCATAGCAACAATCCGCATCAATGGTAATATCGACAAAATAAGCCTCATTTGCGCAAATGCCCCCACAGAGGAAAAGGACGAAGATACCGTAAAGTGGTATTCTACGAGCTCCTGGACAAAACATATGAGCAGTGCCCTGGCTATGACATTAAAATTGTTCTAGGAGATTTTAATGCCAAGCTAGGAAGAGAGGATATATTTGGTGGAATGATCGGAAGGATGCAGGGTGTATCTGCACGACAACACCTCCAATAACAGATTCAGGCTGATCGATTCGAAAGGGACATGGAAATCTCCTGATCAATCAACCGTCAACCAGATTGACCTCATTGCTATGGACGCACGACACTTCTCCAGTATAGAGGATGTCCGAACATTCTGAGGGGCCAACATTGACTCGGACCACTACCTTGTTGTAGCCAAGGTACGACTGCGGATATCCCCATCGAAGCCAAAACAAGGAAATACTGTGAGAAAATTCGATGTTGGACGACTACAATCGCAAGAGATCGCCAAGTCCTTTTCCTATCGAGTCTCTTACAACCTCTTAAGAAGTCCTATGCCGCCAGCATCAAGTATAGAGAACCATTGGCAGCACTGCCAATCAGCCATCAGGGATGCCGCCTCTGAAGTGCTGGGTTTCACACGGGCACCACAACGAAACTCCTGGTTTGACGACGAATGCCGGCAAGCACATGCAGCTAAACAGGAAGCATACAAAAGGGCGCTGCACAAAAAGACAAGAACTGCTTACGAGCTCTACAAGCAGAAGAGGAGAGACGAACACCGGCTTCTTAGACGGAAAAAGAGAGAGCATGAGAAGCGCACGAACGAGGAGATAGAAGGAAACCACAGCAGGAATGAGGTTCGGAAGTTTTACCAAAAGGTGAAAACAACAGCCTCGGGCTATAAGCCCCGAGCTGAAGCCTGCAAAGACGATCAAGGGAACATCGAGGTGGAACCGCAGTCAATGCTGAGGATATGGAAAGACCACTTCTGCAAGCTCTATAACGGCGATGATGAACCGAACTCCGCTGTTAGAGGGATAGAACCATCCGATTTAGGCGACGTAGACCAACAATTCCGCCAACCCGACCTGAACGAAGTGAAGACAGCAGTATCCAAGCTAAAGTCCAACAAAGATGTTGGAGCTGATGGCCTCACTGCTGAATTGTATAAAGCGGTAGGCGATGACCTGGTTAGGAGTATGCACCAGCTCATTTGCAAAATATGGTCGGAAGAAAGCATGCCCGATTAAAAGAACCTCAGCATTGTTTCTCCGGTCGTCAAGAAAGGAGACCCTCTGAACTGCGCCAACTACAGAGGTATAAGTCTTCTTAACATCGCGTACAAGATCCTCTCTGCAGTATTGTGTGAGCGTCTGAAGCCATTCGTCAACAACCTGATAGGGACTTATCAGTGCGGCCTTAGGCCAGGAAAGTCCACCATAGACCAAATCTTCACACTACGGCAGATCTTGGAAAAAAACCAGGAGCTTCAAATCGATACTTACCACCTTTTTATCGACTTTAAGGCCGCGTATGACAGCATCTATTGAGAGGAGTTCGACTACTTCAACATCGTTCTTGAAAGAATATTGCAAAACTCCCACGTCAACACAAGAGGCACAATCTTTCAAAGATCCGTCCAATTGCTTGAATATGCCGACGATATCGACATAATTGAGATGGGTTTAGTGGTCAATTAGGGCAAGACCAAGTATATGCTGTCATCAAGAAAGGACACCCAACACCGACGTCTTGGACAGAACGTCACGATAGACAGCTATAACTTTGAGGTAGTTAAGGACTTTGTCTACCTAGGCGCCGCTATTAATTCAGACAACGACACAACGAAGAATAACTCTTTCCAATCGCTGTTTCTTCGGACTAAGAAGGCATTTGAGTAGTAAAGTCCTCTCTCGAGCAACTAAAGTGTCCCTGTATAAGACACTAATCATCCCGGTTCTTATATATGGCGCATAGGCATGGACCTTGTCAAAGGTAGACGAGAACGCTTTAGGATGCTTCGAGAGAAAAATTCTTCGGGTGATTTTTGGTCCCGTCTGCATAGATGGAGAGTGGAGAAGAAGATTCAACGACGAACTGTACGGGCTGTACAGCGACACTGATCTGGTCAAACGAGTCAAGGTCCAGCGGCTTAGAGGGTTGGGTCATGTAGAGCGAATGGACAACAACGCTCCGGCCCGGAAAATCTTCGAATCCAGTCCCGAGGGACGGCGCAGTAGAGGAAGACCGTGACTCTGGTGGCGCACGCAAGTAGGAGAGGACCTCAACCAACTTGGTGTGCAAAACTGGAGGCAGCTAGCTAGGGACCGAGCCCGCTGGAGAAGCATGTTGGTTGAGGCCCTGGTCCGACCCGCACTGTAGCGCCACCTTAAGTAAGTAAGTAAGTAAGTAAGTAAGCATAGCCTGCTTGACAAAACCTCCGAAAACTGACCAAGACTAATTGAATTTACTGCGGGGCTAAATCTTGTAGCAAGCGCTACCCGCATTTCAAAATTCTTAAGGTACATGGCGATCTCCGGATCAAATGGACCATGTTGCGATCGATGCAAGGTACAAAAAAAAAAAAAAAGCCGTGAAAAGTTGGCTTTTGAGTCATGATTTAAAAAGTATTGAATTGCTCCTCAATGTCCTTCATTGATATTTTGGTTTTATTGACTTGTAGTTTACTGATGTTTTTTCTTTAATTATTTAAAAAGAATGAAGTTAAAAAAAAAAAAAAAGTTTAAAAAATTGTATCTGTTTTTCACTTTGATGGTATAAATTTAAGGGCCATTTGATATTATTTACATTCATATATAATATTTTTTTTTAATTTGATGTGACATTACTTCTATTTCTTTTAAAGAAATACTTATGTCACTATTATTTCTGAGTTATTATACTTATTGTAAAATTGTTATAAAATTGAATTGTTACCAAGAAATAATAAAAAATAATACTACTACTTCTACTACTACTACTCTTCCAGTGTGATAGATGTCCGAACTTTCAGAGTGGCCAACTTTGACTCGGACTTTGTAGCCAAGGTACAAATGAGGATACCCTGTTCACGATCACGCGAACCAACGCTGTGAAGAAATACGACGTCGGAAAACTACAATCGCGAAAGATTGCCAGTGGCTCCTCTAACCCGGAGTTCCTCAAACTATTAGTAGTATTAAGCACTGAAGAGCAGTGGCAGCAATGCCAATAAGCCATCAGAACCGCTGCCTCTGAGGTTCTGGGTTTCACTCAACCCCCAAAACCAAACCCATGGTTTGATGAAGAATGCAGGCAAGCAAATGCAGCCAAACAAAAACCCGTTTCTTTCTAGGCCTATTCTGATACCCTTTGGTGTTCCTCAAGGTTGCCATCTTGGTCCACTTTTTTTTCTTTTGTTTATTAACGACATGCCTGATATTTTTACAAATTTGTTCAGTCTGCTTTTTGCTGATGATTTAAAATTCTATCGCTGTATAAAGTCGATTGATGATTGCCTTGTTTTACAAGAAAAACTTCATAACCTTACTAATTGGTGTATTTTAAATCAATTGTTTTTGAATGTTTCAAAGTGTCAATGTTTTTCGTTTTTCGTTTTTCCGTTTGTCATCAACAATTTTCTTTGAGTACAAAGTTACTAACCATGCTCTTGAAAGAGTATCTGAAAAAAAAGATCTTGGTTTAATCTATGATTCTAAATTAAACTTTGTTAGACATATTGAGTATATTGTTGCAAAAGCTAATTCAATGCTGGGATCTGTCAAACGTGATTCAATGGACTTTAAAGATCCATACACGCTTAAATCAATTCATTCTGCTTATGTTAGATCCATTTTAGAATACTGCACCGTAATTTGGAACCCCTGTTACATCATTCCTTCCTTTTGAATTAAACGTGTACATAGAGGTATGTAGTTTGGAAACTAGGTTGGAACATCGAAATGCCACCCTATTCTACAAGATGTCAACTTATCGGTACTCAGTCTCTTGAAAACAGACGTTAAGTTTTTTGTGTAATGTTTACCTTCGATATTTTGTCGCATCATATTTAGTGTCCCTTTCTCCTTGCTTAATCTCTATGTACCATACAGGAAGCTGAGAAGCCGTTCATTATTACGTGAAAATGTACACAGGGTTAATTATGCGACTAATGAGCCTATATCTCGCTGTGTATAAGAGAAAGGAATAGCATTTCCAATGTTATTGATATCTACTTTCATAAAAGTAGACTAAATCTTAAATACATGCTATTACTGCATTTTTTAAATTAATTGTAGAATGCACATATATAACATGTTGCTATACTTATCTTAATCATCTTTATCTTAATGTGTCTAAATGTCCATGTATGTCCTTTAACCGTAATCAATTTCCAAATATACTCTCCTACCATGTAGGTGGTACCTCAACTATCAAGAATTAGCTTTTAAAAAAAGATCTTGGAATTATGTTTGACTCGAAACTTACGTTAGCAATCATATTGATTATATTGTTTCTAAGGCTAGGTCAATGCTTAGTTTTATAAATCGAAACTCAAAAGATTTTTTGATCCTTATACGCTTAGATCAATTTATTTCAGCTATGTTAGATCTATTTTAGAATACTCTTGCATCGTATGGAACCCATATTATTCAAATCATACTTTAAGAATTGAAAGAATCCAAAGACGATTCACCAAAAAACCCTATTAAGATTCTATGCTGGAACACTGATCTTATAGTCAGAGGCGTCTTCTATTGGGCATTCAAAGTCTTGAGACTAGAAGAGTTTACTTTGAAATTATGTTCGTAAGAGATGTAATTAATTTTAAAATCAATTGCCCCTTTTTGCTATCGTTAGTTTGCTTGTACAATGTACATACACCCGCACGTGAGATTCGTTCTCGTTCATTATTTCACATACCGTCCCATAGAGTTAACTATGGTTACAATGAATCTGTAACTCGTTGTTTAAGGCAGGCTAACGCAGTATGTAATGTTCTCGATTTTAATATGTTTTTAAGCAGAGAGTGATTTACAAGATGTAGTAATAATAATTTAGTGTAAATGTATGTAATTTTAGTTTGTAAGTTTGTTCTGTAATCTATAAGAGATTACAGAAGATGATTGATGAAATAAATAATAATAATAATTTTGAGAAAAACCCGAGACGATGATTCCGATATACACCATCTTCTTATCGATTTCAAGGCCGCGTATGACAGTATTCGTAAAAATTAGCTGTACACAGGCGCGGATCCAGGATTTTGATAAGGGGGGGCAGTTTTCCTTCCTTTTCAATGATTTGATGTTATTAAATATAAACTCAATCAAATATAAGAATACATTTCAATTTAAAAGAATTAGAAAAATTGTTTAAAAAAAATAAATTAAATTAGTTTAAAATAGTTAATTAAATGCTAAAATCTAACTTTTTGTTGAAGCCGGTTTTTGAAAACCTTGTTATTACTGTTTCAACATCGATCGGGATTTGTCTGTGGATGTGCATAAGTTATAAACCGCTAAGGCGATTTTCACTAATTGTGGACCTTAAATAGGTTTTAAGGCGCCGCAATGAAGAAAAAGACCGCTCTACCGAAGAATTCGTAACCGGAAGCGCAGCAAGGATTAAAAGAAAACTGTGTATAATGCCAAACACATCCTTATTGCATTTACGGGAAGATGGTTGTTCTGCTCCTTTACCGTTAATCATTTTTCCGCCACAACACTAGCTCATCTTTGAGCAAAAAACAGGCTGTGTCTGTATTTTACTCTAAGAGTTGACCAAAGCGATTTATTAGCGACTTAACGGTGGTATCCAACTCATCAGTATTATATCGAATTGCATTTCCGGAATGAAAATTGTAGGTTTGAATACATCTAAGGTTTCCGGTCGAAATCTTTCATGCAAATCGGTCAGGACAAAGTCAATTAGAGGTGCACATAACGAGATTCTGTAGTATACCTCAGCAGGAATTCTCAACTCAACATTCAACTGATCGCATAAATTCTTTGCATGCTGCCAGATGTTGTGGAGACTAGTATCTATGTTCTCCCTGCGACCTTGAAGAACGGAAATCGTGTTCTTCACCAGCATTGCGCTGCTATTCAGGTCAAGAGATTTAGATTGTAGTAACTTGCTTAAGGACTATGTTAAGGACAACACATCACTCAAACACAAAACTGATAGAATAACCTGTGAATTGCATAAATATGTTATAAGTAAGGAAGCCTTGCCAGCCGTGGTGCATGGGGCACACCACTGCGATATCGTTTCCAACGCTTCCACAATTTTAATGAGGTCCAAAGAAAATTGAAGTACACCTTCATGTCGTTTACCCATTCGAGCAAGAAGGTGTACTTCTATCCATTCGAGGGTCAATTGCCCCTCCCCCCCCTGGATCCGCGACTGGCTGTACAGGACCATGTCTAGTTTCAGCATCCCTGCAAACTTGTTAGACTGTGCAGGGTGTCTTTGGATAATTCACGCTGTTCCGTAAAGGTCGGCAAAAGGAAACGGGAACGTTAGAACTTTGAGACTACTGCACCGATAAAAATTCTTTTACCATTATAATGCTACATTATCCTTCAGTTACATTAGATTATATTATTTCTTCATCTTTCCAAGTGAACAGGAACTGCTAAACAGATTTGAAAAATTTTTTCACAATACATATCTATAATATCCCCTTTTGTTCTAATACGCGAAATTATAACTTCTTGCTTTCGGACACACATAAGTACTCAAACAAGTTTCATACTTTTTTTCGTTGCTAACCTTAATGAATTGAGAATTCAGTTGTTATTG